>FR989931.1:16574681-17800702 GCA_905404155.3 Plebejus argus | reverse complement strand
AGCGTCTTGAGATGAAATTTGAAAGCCAACTATTTATACGGGCCTAAGTTTTATTGTATTTTTTGCACAATAAAGTATATTTGTTTATAAATAATTTCAGTACCTACATAAGCCTTTATGGTATGGCGAAATGATCTGCAGAGTACTTACGGTT
Source organism: Plebejus argus (assembly GCA_905404155.3). Classification (NCBI taxonomy): domain Eukaryota; kingdom Metazoa; phylum Arthropoda; class Insecta; order Lepidoptera; family Lycaenidae; genus Plebejus; species Plebejus argus. The sequence goes on along the minus strand of FR989931.1, from coordinate 17,800,548 downwards.
TATTCGAGACGAGCTTTTGCCCGCGGCTTCGCTCGCATTAAGAAGTATTATTATATACAAACTTTCATCCCCTATTTGAACCCCTTGGGGTGAGAATTTATCAAAATCCTTTCTTAGCGGATGCCTATGTCATAACATCTACCTGCATGCCAAATTTCAGCCCGATCCGTCCAGTGGTTTGGGCTGTGCGTTGATAGATCACCATGTGAGTCAGTCACCTTTGAGTTTTATATATATAGATATAGATTCATTATAGTATTTACTTATATTAGCTTGATAATGCAATTTATATAGGTACTTACTTTTAATAGATTAATTTAGGTAGTACACAATAGAATAATGTAGGTAATGTGATGACTACCCTTACCTTACTTATTAAACACTGTAAATTCGTTTTAAATATATATTAGGTACTTAACAGCTTGTTATATTAATTTTGTGTTTAAAAATAAGCATTCCATATCCCAGAAAATACTCTTGAAATTAGTTTTTTTTCTTCTAATTGTGGGAAAAATCCCTATGATGGTATGCCTAAGATCGTATTTTTCTCCTAATTGTGGGAAAAATCCCTAAATTGGTATCCCTGAGCGCGCTTAAGTCAAGGTCTGACCACACTCAAGAATTAGCCACTCAAGCAACAGTTTGATAGCACACTTGAGTGCAAGATTTCATTTATTAATACGTTGCCCGCTCAAGCGACAGTTTGACAGTACAGTTGAGTGCAAGATTTGGTTTATTAATACGTTGCCCACTCACTTGATCAAATCACTTAAAAGCTGTACTCAAGTGAGGTTTATTAATAAGGATAGCAGCTTAAAACACATTTTGAGCGAGCTCTTAGTAGTAAGAGCCAACTATTTATACCGGCCCTAATGTAGGGACTAGGGACTAGGGTCTAGGGAGTAGGGCAGGGCTTCATAACGTTATCGAATAGCAGAAAAAAATATCGTTACGTTCAGTTATTTTCATAAAGGTAGCGGTAGGAGTTTTGCCGGGAATGTGAAAGAGTGATGTTGTGATTTTGTATTATTTTCCTAAAATTGTGTTAAGTTGGGTTTTTATTTTTTAATGTGTAATATTAGTAGAATATTAACCATTAGATATTCGTTATCGTGCACAAGTGTAGGAAAGTGATGCATTATCAAGAAACGTGCGATTTTGTGTTCCCTCCAAAACTCCATTGAAAGTTTCAGTAAGGCGTCTACCACTTTACTGAAACGACCGACTTGACTCCTTGACTGTATTGACTTGTACTTAGACTTTGACTAGACTTATGACCTGACGATATTACATGAAAACGATGCTGAAAATTATTATAGGAGGAATACGGTTTTCCCGCCATATTCCTTACCTTTTTACCTTGTCTGTGGCACAACATACACATACTTTGTGTCAAGTTGCCAAAAACGAAGAAAAAGAAAAAAAAGAAAAAGGTAGCGGTATCAGGTAACGGTAATTTTTTAACGATATCTAGTAACATAACGAAAAAATATCGTAAAAATAATAACGGTAAAGACGGTAAATATAATATTTGAACAAAGATAACGATATTTTTTCGTTAAGTTACTAGATATCGTTAAAAAAATTACCGTTATCTGGCGCCTACCATTATGAAAATAACGGTACGTAACGATATTTTTTCTGCTATTCGATAACGTTATGAAGCTGAAGGGACATAATTTTGTATTTTAAATACTGGTAACATTATTTCAGTATCGCCAACATTAAGAAAAAAATCTATAGTCAGGTGACGATTTCTTGTGACAGTTCGCAATTTGCTAATTTTTCTAAAATTGTGAGGATAATTTAGCAAAAATGGCACTCCAAGCTGCCGTTAAAGGAAAACTGATCAGTGTTATCGGAGATGAAGTAAGTTTCAGCCCCAAAATATGTACAAATCCCAGATACTATTCCAGTCCAGTATTTACATGTTGTGCTGAGAATCAAAACTCTTGTTTCAGGACACTTGTGTTGGGTTTTTGCTGGGTGGAATCGGAGAAATCAACAAAAACAGACACCCAAACTTCATGGTAGTTGACAAAAGTCAGTATCTTTGCTTTTTACTTAGAAACATATTTTGTGTATCATCATAATTAAATGTTTACATCTTTCAGACACACCAGTGAGTGAAATTGAGGACTGTTTCAAGAGATTCGTCAAACGTGATGACATAGACATCATCCTGATCAACCAGAACATCGCAGAGTTGATCCGTCACGTCATTGACTCTCACACATCGCCCGTCCCCTCAGTATTGGAGATCCCATCGAAAGACCACCCGTATGACGCTAGCAAGGACTCTATCTTACGTCGCGCAAAGGTAAATATTATTTTAATAGTGACACTATATATAATCACGGACGACGATCTCCATTTAGCTGCGGGCCCATGTTGAATGCGAGTAGCAAGAGATCAGAAAGCTTGGCGTTCATTGAGAGAGGCCTTTGTCCAGCAGTGGACAAATATAAGTTGATTTGATTAATTAATTTGATTCTTCATTCTATCATAGACCTATAATGCAACAGCACATCAGTGGTACAATATGTTTTTAAACTAGTTTTAAAAGTGTTCTTAGGTTTTTGCTAAACATTTAATATTGTATCTTGCTGAGCTGACTGTTCAATTCCATTGTTATCAATTAGTGCTATAAAATAGAAGCTTCTTTTACAACCATTTTGCTATTAATTATTATCTTATTGGGTGTAAGAAAGCAAGAGAATAAGAAATCTCTGTGTGGGTGAAAGAGAAAAGTGGTGATAGGCCAATCTAGGAATTACAAAATTCTCTTACCATATTCTTCAAAGAGTTCAACACCCTTTCCTTTTAAATATTTGTAAAACAATCTAACTTTTAAATTTTCAGGGCATGTTCAACCCAGATGACTTGGTACGCTAATATAGTATATTGCATGTGTGTGTGCATCCACAACCGACATGTACATAGCCAACACGAAGATAACTAACTAACATTCCCGACCGGGATCGCATTTGAATGATAGTGTGATACAATAACTCATTCCAATCTAATAAGATGCAATATTTTTCAATTACAGCTACAAAACTAAGTAATTTATATATGTGTTTCAAATGTTACAAATCTTGTATAGAATGTTAAAAAAATGTATTATAGAGTAATGTTATAACAATCAACAATGTGTTTTATTTTTCCTGATTGTGACTTTTTGTATAACAAAATATGCATGATTATTTTTCTGTTGGTATGTAACTGTATTTTGTTTTATATTAATTTATGTATGTATTGTGTTTTCATTTTTTTTCATATTATTACATGTTATTAATTATTATAGGTACATATTATTATTTTATTTATAAAAATATTTTCTAATCATACTTTTATACTTTCTTTTTACAGTCTATGTTCGGTGCTGAAAACTACGCTACATAATTTTCCTTTATTATGTAGTTAATCTTTAATGAAATAAAAATATTTGTTTACAATTATTTATTTACTTTATTTATTTACAAATTATAATATTATCTTATTAATAACACAACTATCGTAATATCATACAAAATTGCAATAAGTTTAGTTGGTAAGATCACATAATATAAGTACAACTTGGTCAAAATTTCTGTAGATCTGATTTATGACATTGTGGCCTATTACTGAAGTCCACAGATATTTTGATCGTGTTCTAATTAGTTATTGATATAAATTGTGGAACTTTTGCCAGGAAAGGACAGTATAAGTGCTTATTATTTATGTGACAAAATCAGGCTTTATACCTTATAGTGACTAGTTTTTGCAAATCAAAATCTAGTAATAGAATCTGATAGCTAAATAACCTAGATTGGCCGTATAAAAAAGGTTGAGTATTACTGACCTAGATCATGGTCTTACGCTCTATGTTTTAAAACGGTTTGACCAACTTAGGTACTAGCTAGACAAGGCCTAGACTAAATTTTTTGCTAAATGCTGCATTAATAACTTAAAATTTTAGGATGTATTAACTGTAGTTGCAATTTTCCTTTTCATTTCTCAAGCATGGTATTATGAAAATCTAAATTAATACCTATAATTTACCTATAATTTTAGCTTGTCCTTGTGTTACAGAACATTAAGTACTAAATAATGATTAGAAATTGTTAGTGACTAAATTATCCAGTCGGAATTCCATCAATCGTCTTCCATGACGTCATTTTCAGACTTTCTGTGTCCAATCCAATCCCACTTGGAGTATTGTAGCTTATTCTTCTTGAACTTGGGATGCTTGGATGTGATTCTGACGAAGATTCGCCTGCCGAAGAGCGGCTGGAGTTGCCTGAAGTTGTCGACAAGCGGCAGGTTCAAGTTGGATAGCAGACCTCTGAAGTTGTCCATCTGTGCAATGAGAAAATATGGTCAATACAACATCTATAGGTAGGTACAAACTAGTCGTTTGTAAAGATTACGAAGAGTTTAGTAGGTAACTCATGTGGGATACCAATTTTTTGATTGGTATCCCACATGAGTTAGGTACCTACTTGAATTTGTATTGAAAACTGTAGGTAAGTAATATGAGAGAAATAATATGTTTGACACACGAAGAATTTCGTATATTGATTCGAAATTCCTTGTGCTTAGGTAACGCGATGACAATAAACTTGGAATGAACTGTCACGCAGTATTTCCGGACCAATACGACCTGCAGGCTGCAAACCTTCAAGAAGAGAGCGTACTTATTTCCTCTTAAAAGGCAAGCAACGCACCTGCAGCTCTTCTAATGTTACGAGTCTCCATAGGCGACGGCAGCTTTTCATCGGGTGAACCGTTTGCTCGTTTGCCCCCTATTTTATAAAAAAGAAAAACTTACCTGGTACACAGAAATCGGCAAATAGTCAGAGAAAACGACCCAAGTGACAGCCTCAGCGCACGGCGGCGTTGTTAAAGAGCCCCTGTACGTGTAGAATCTCTCCGCGTCCAGCCCGGAGAGAATGGAGGAGAGAGAGAAGGTGTGAGAGAACTGCACTGTCGTGTTGTAGTTCTCGATCACGGAGAGATTCTTCACGATGGGGCTAAGGAGCTTCGCGTCGAATTCCACGACCTGTAGAGACAGTGTGCTTGGTTGAGTGCAAGATTTTTTTTTAATTTTAAAATATTATTTTTTGCGCTTTATAATTTATGAATAAAAAAATCGCAACAGGATATAAACTCCAAATCTAAGCTCTTCCTAAATTAAGTACCTACTTGATTTAATTTAGGAAATATTAAAATATTAATGGTTTCTACTAGGTATATACTTACACATAATTTTAAACTACATTAATTTTATTACCCAAGAAGAGACGAATTTAAAGTAAAACCTTTCTACTTGGCCATAGATGGCGCTGTATTAGGTTGATCTATTTTTAATGAGGATGTTTGAAAATCTATTTGCCACCAAGTGCCGCTATTTATAGACCGCGTTCCTAGTTGATTTGTCTAATTTCGCTAAAAACGTCTCCTTCTGCCGTTCCGTTTGGCGACCGCGGTCGTCTTGATCGCGGCTATGACGTCACTCATGACGTCATCATTTTCGCTAAAAACGACCCTCGACGAAGTATGGGTCAAAATTAGCGTTCTAGTTTTTTTTTTCTTTTAACGACTATAATATCGCGACAGCCATGTTCGGAAAGTTTTCAGGAGAGACTAGAGACAAAAAAACTTCATATTATTTCGTTACAAATGATATTTTTACTGTAAATATACTATATAACATTGAATAAAATATTTTGATTGGAAAAGAAATTGTTTTTAATAAAATTCCAAATGATTTCTTATTAAATATAATAGGTACTAATTTTCATCTCTTCTGTACCTGTTGGTTATGTGCACGTATGTGCATAGACTTATATATTACTAGTTATGTGGTTTTGTTATCATAATAATATTATGATTCAATTTGAAATATTATATAATAAAAGTTTAGCCATAATAAAATATGATTACTTACTTAAATGTTCATAAAAATGTTAGTAAAAGTAAGAGTAAAAAAATGTAATTAGTACTAAAAACGAAACAAATAATAATTAATTATGTATTTTATTTGTAAAATAAAATAGAATGTAACTATAAACCATTGATATAAGAAACAGCTTTAATTTATAAACATTTACTTTTATTAACGACTTCAAGGAAAGGATCCAAGTTCTGTTCAATGTATGTATAAAAAAAAAATTATATGTTCCTTTTTTAAACTTCTCTCAAAACGCTGAAAACGCTCAAAAATCCGTTCCACTTGGGTTTGTATCACTGACGCTCACATGCTAATGGAACGGGAAAAACTACAGTCTTGAGCGTCGGACTTCTGAGCTTCTAACGGAACGTAGGGATAGTGTTAAGCTGCTGTCATATGTCACGATATAGCTATCTATCGTCACGATGTAGATGACGTCATGTGTCACGATAATATTATGCCTATTTGACACGATAGATCCTACATAGCGGCACCTGGTGGCAAATAGAATTTCAACAACCCTCATTGACCAATTTTTTAATATACTCTTCTCACCTGGAAGAAGAAAGCCAGCACACACAATCCATCAGGGTGCTGCAACGCCTCACCCACGCTCTTATACTTTCTGTTCCTATGTATAATGTGCATCTCAAGCGGCAGTCTCAAGTCGTTGAGAGTGTGTTCCGAGCCACGGTTGTTCTTGTCACCCCAGTGGAAGTGCAGGCCTTCTATCTCGTACTCGTTGTCGAGGGGACCACCGAAGATGTACGGTAGACGGAAACCTTTCTTTACCTCGTCAGATGAGTATTTGGGGATTGTTAGAGCGACTGAAAATATTTTCGGTTATATTTGACTACTTTCTCATTCCTCTGTTGGCACGCACCATTGTTGATAGTTAAATATAATTTTGTACGTTGATACATAGGTACTGGTCTGTACTCGATTCTCATTATAATAATTATGTAATAAAATTAGGTTCTTAATTTTTTCCGAATTTCCCAAAAATAAATGAATCATGTATACTAAGTAAATTACGCGGCTAGACAAGTAGGCATACTATGCGGCCGGTGCAGAGGCGTGCGCTACCAAAGAAACACCACACAACTACCCCTCTCGCTCGCGGTGTCCATGCGTTGGGTAAATAATTAATAATTATTTAACTTTAAGCTACATTTACTCAGTGATCAATTGATATTATTTTTTTCCAACTAATATAATAGCCAAATATCACGTCCTCGAGTATTGAACATGTCTCACCAGTCAGGTAGTATAAATTCAAAAATACATGGCTTTACAATTTTTGTAATGAAAAAGACTTAAACGGGAGCGAATCCCTTGGGAAAGTAGGAAAATTAATGTATAACAAGTTATTTTATTAAAATAATGTGGATTACAGTATAAGTAGGTATACAGTATCACAATAATTATTTTTTATTTATTTATTAGTCAGATCTTATATTACATCATAGCATAATCCACATAGAGGATGTAACAAAACTAATTAATATATATATACTTTAGAGTTTAGGGGGTATATTGTGATTTGTACGGGCAAGTGCCTCAGCGTCATGAATATTCCCAGAATAAAGTAAAATAAAAGCTTTTTCAGCGCTGAAATCTATTTCAGGAACACATACACTCCCTAAACTCTAAAGTATTATCATTTATCACTTAGTTTGGTTACAACTTACGTCTTACACCTTGTATTATAGTTATCACTTATCACAGCAGGATTTCTGGAAAAGGCGATTGCTAGTATTATAAGGCTCTAAGCCAGCCATACCTGAATGCCCGGTATTAGTGATGGTCAGCGGTCCAGGCAGGGGGTTATGGTAGCCCACCAGCTCCATGGCGGGGATGTTGATGGGTATGGCCTGGCGCGCGGAGATAGCTATGGGGGACTGCTGTCTGCCGCCGCACGCCGGGTGTAGCACTGCCCATCGTCGCTGGTCCGACGCGCGGTAGCCCCAGCCGTGGACGAGGGCCACTGGAAGACAATGCCGGTTTTTTTTAATGAGAGCAGGCCTGCACTTTATTTCCGCCGCCTCATGTACTATCAGGGAAGTTGATTTATAGGCAGATGGTGGACCTAAGTAATTTGGTCATGATTTGTGGAACCGTGCCGTCAAGTCCCGAATTATATTGAATTGACATAATAATTCGACCAAAGGACAGGTCTGTCAACTGTTGATGAATCAATTTATTCGATGGTACGTAATCTGCAGGGCCTCTATCAATTATGGACGGTGCCGCCCCTGCTCCCTAGGCAGTGGCTTATAACGGCCTATTTATAAATCCGGGCCTGCTGGAAGATAATCATCATAAGCATGAAAGCCCAGATTATGTAAATGAGGTATTTGCATGATTGCACACGACTAACCTTAAGTGCTTTTATTCACAGCTTCGAAAACTTCAGATAATTTCGATAAAGCAAGTTTAGTTTAAAGCGTTTTTCCAGCTGTCTACTTTAAAATATAGCCTATTTCTGAAAACTTCCACTATTTGTCCATCTCTGGCGGAGATCGGGAATAAAAAAATAATATGTTTATTTGAAATAACAAGAAGAAGCAAAATGCAATAATTCAAGTCTTACGAAATGTTACTTATGTTAATTAATGCCTCCTATTTCGAGCGTTTTGAACGTTTTTAACATCAAATGGAACGCGGGGATAATGTATTTAAATGGTGAGCCTAGTACTTTTTCTCTAACTAATGCACAATAGTTCTTCCGTGTCCACTTGGGCTGAATTACAATTAAAATATGCCAAAACGGAAATATATGCCAGGTTTGAATGAAACTTTCTGCTCTTTATTCCGTTGGCCTGCACGTTTTTCATAAAAACGTCCCCTTTTGTTTGGTGTAATAAGATGGATTAACAATGGTCAGGACACGTGGTATTAGTTAACAATCACATTGTTGAACTGTCTATTATTATCAAATAAAATGTGTTATTAGCAGCACGCTTGACTTAACAACTAGTTACTGAATCGTTCGTTAGAACTAGCTAGGTATGTGCACGTAGCATTTTGGTAGTGTAGGTAATTTTAAACATTAAGAGCTCACACAAAAGTGCGTATAATTTTTTTATAATGAGTTTTGTTGCAGATATTTGCGATGTGATGCGAATTCGCAGTTTTATGTGGGAGTATTATACGTACGGTAGGGGGAACCAACGTCGCTAAACGCAAGGACAATCGTGGTTCTAGGCTTTCTATTATGCCAGGGGTGGCCCCAACTTTATTAGACCTAAGATCTACTGTTTACTAACGAAACCCTAGGTGCGATCTACCAAGTTCATACTTCTAGAAATCTTAAATGAAACAGCATAGTTTAGGTTAGGTATTTATTGGTCTGGTATTCTGGTCTAATTATTTATGTTTTTCGCCTGGCCACGATCGAATGGACTAACAGTCGCGATCGACCGGTTGGCCACCCCCGTATTAGGCGTTATCGTTTGCTCTTTTGTGTCATCATGGGACACGATTCCCACTCTTCAAATGTCATTTGGAGCTGAGTTTAACTCGAGTGGGAGACATTATAATATAATGTGTGCGCACATTTATACACCACTAGATGACGCCCGCAACTCCGTTGCGCCAAAATTCGTATATTTCGCGGGAACCGTACATTTTTCCGGGATACCAAATTTCAGCGAAATCGGTTCAGTAGTTTGGGCGTGAAGAGGTAACAGACATACATACAGACTGATAGACAGACAGACAGACACACTTTCCCAATTTATAATATTTAGTTTGGATTGAAAATCGCTTCCTATCGCTCCCCTATTTGTATATAAAACTATTTCTTTTTAAGTAATATTTTAACAGAACAAAAATTTTGAAAATCGGTTCAAAAACGGCGGAGTAATTGTTGAACATACAAATATATATATATGTCCATTATCCACAGCCGAACATATTATAATCTCCTCCTTTTTTGAAGTTGGTTAATAATAATTCAACTGCCAACTCCAGCTATAAACAAGATTTATAATTGCAGATGCCGAAAACCCACAGAATATTGATCAGTTCAAATTAGTCAAATACGTTTGGATTGAGCATTGAATTATTACATGATGTATTGAATGGTAATGAGTGCAGTCAAAACTCAAACAGTGACTGAAATATTAAACCAAATCACCCGCCAGTGACAAATAAATTCACCATACGGGGGGTCGTACTCAGAGAGTTTAATGATCACTTAAGTTTAATATACTGAGGAATTTGACTTTGACTTGGCCAAGCAAAACAACAAAACCAATTCAATATAAAGTAATAAGTACACGTAAGAATGTAATGCAGATCGATTTAATAAATACAGTTTATGAATTCTATAATATAGGTACAACTACTTTAATTATTGCAGCTTTTCTAACAATTCTATATTTTGTAAAATTTTGGTTACTGTCAATATAATAGATTTCAACGCGCTTCCTTGGAAATTGATTTGACTTTTTTAAAATATTGAAAAAAGCTCACGAGGCCTTAGAGCCGGGACACAAAAACATATGATACGACGTCGTGTCGTACCACGACGCGGCGTCGTTTCACGATGCGACGTCGTGTCGTGGGAATCCACGACGAGCATCGTAAAAACTACGACGCGACATCGTGACGTGCCACGATATACGGCACGACGTAGCGTCGTAGAAACTCACGCAGAAATTCAAAGATGACGCATCGTGAGTTTCTACGACACGACGTCGCATCGTGAAATGACGCCGCGTCGTGGTACGACCATAAAGTTAATATACCTAGCGGAAATATTAACTTTATGGGTACGACACGACGTCGTATCGTGTTTTTGTGTCCCGGCCCTTACTTAAAACTCGTGTTTATTAAAGGGCTCTAGGTATGTATCTTTTAAATGACATTTTATATTATCGTCTACTACTCACTATACACTCAATACAGGCTGTGTAACAAAGTCATCATATTTTAGGGTGTGTATCTGTCCTTAAAACATAAATAGAGTTAACTGTGAAAGTAATAGGCTAACAGCGCTGAAAGAGTTACTTTTATTAATAATCGGCCAAGTGCTTGTTGGACTCGCGCTCGAAGGGTTCCGTACTGTTACAAACATAGACGTGACGTACGTAGAGCAAACAATATACCAAAAATTGTGTTTTTTGTATGGGAGCCCCCCTTAATATTTTATTTTATTTTCATTTTATTCTTTAATATTGAAGCAGACATAATATTATAATTAAGGCCTTTGTGAAAATATCCAGTGGCTACCTGTTGCCATTATTGATATTGGCAAAAAAGACAAAAAAGTCACATTTGTTGCATGGGATTAAATATTTATAAATAATAATTTTATTATTTATATTAAATATTTATTTTATTTTGTTTTTGGTATTTGTTGTTATAGCGGCAACAGATATGTAACACAATCTGAAAATTTCAGAAGTCGAGATATAGTGTTCTTGAGATACAGCCTGGAAACAGACAGACAGCTGGACAGACAGACGGACGGACAAACATCGAAGTCTCAGTATTAGGGTCCCGTTTTTACCCCTTGGGTACGGAACTCTAAAAACTAGATGACGCCCGCAACTCCGTTGCACAAAAGTTCATTTTTCGCGCGGGAACCGAACATTTTTTCGGTAAAAAAGTATCCTACACCAAATTTTAGCAAAATCGGTCCAACGGTTTAGGCGTGAATAGGTAACAGACGGACAGACAGACACACTTTCTCATTTATATAAGTATTAGTATGGGTTTTTTATGGGCAATTTCAAAACATTATGGCATCTTTCACACAAACATTGAGTTCGAAAGTAACTATTTCAGTGCTGCTTTTTTCACAGGGGAGTGGGGAGTGGGGACACTTAGGAATTATCACTTTGTTTTGTTACAGGCTGTATAATATTGTAATTATAACAATTATTATTCGTGGCAAAATGTATAATTTTCAACGTAAATAATTGATTTTCATGGTAAAATTGATTTTCTACTTTATGTTCCATTTAGGTGGTTCGTTTTCCATACAAAAAAACAATCGACATTAATTAGCTAATTTCATACTATTACTAAATAAATTTATACTTATGCACATCTGTTTATTTTGCAATACCATTCCCGCGAAATATATTTAAAATACTTTATTTCACACAGATTTTTATTGATTTTTTTATGAAAAGTGACATTTGTGGCTTATGTGCAGAATATGTTCAATAGTTAGGCAACTATTGAACATCTGCACATTTTGCAGCCTCTTTAGCAGTGCCGGTTTCAGCACTACCAGCGCCCTGGGCGAGATTTCTTCGGCGTCATGCCGGCCTAAGATGCGCAAACGAGAAAATCTTGAGATATCTCACTCTCGTGTGTGTCGATAACGACAATATCAAAATCATTTTTTGACATTATGTCGATAGATTTTGACGACAAAATGTATGTCATGTCATGAAGAGAAAAGCCATCAAACATCGAGAAAAAATTTTCTCGTTGGCGTATGCTAGAGGGGCTGGGTGCTGGTAGCCTTTCATCGGCTCTCTGGGCGGTCGCATTATTGTCTATTTTTGACGCGGGGCCCTGGCGCAGCGTGCGCTGCGGTGGAATGGAATGGAGCCTTTATTCGTAGTACGTCTACCAGCTATTCTATTTACTTCAAAAGTAGGTCGCAGGTTTGTCAATATTTGTCAATATAATTCCTATGTAATATTATCACCTGCTTCAAGTGAACGACCTGACATAAAACAATCCGTAGTCCATCTATGTTAATGTATGTCTATTGTCTGTAACGAATAAGCCGCTCAACTGATTCTGACAGACCTTTCAGAAACCGGGCGGATTGCTATGGACATAATATGAACAGGTCGGCAACGCACCTGCAGCTTTTCTAATGTTGCGAATGTTCATGGGCGACGGTAGTTGCTCGTTTTGCGGTTTGCCCCCTTAATTCATTAAAAAAAATAGATGCCATAAATATGATTTATACTTGCAATGAGCTGTACATTTTGCTCCTATAAGCCTTCTAATATTTTGGCTACTTACTAAAAATGTTTAAAAGCAAAATATTAAAGGTAGGTACGACTGAAGATATTGAATGAAAATTAAATGAAAGAATTATTGTTTTCATGATGAAATATTTGAATGCAGAATGTGTTGTTTGTAAACCCAACTGTTTATTGTCACATAATGCGTTGTCTCCAAAGGAGCTGCACAATCCAATAACAGAAAAAGTTAAAGCTACTTATAACCCAAATACCTAATAATATTGTGCCCTATTAGCCTATTAGATGTAGCTAGCAACGAGGGCTGAAATAAGTTTAGGCATATCCTATCTCTTTCTTTCCTGAGATTCAAAGCATCTCCATGTCTTTCATTAATCTGCACATTTTACAACAAATAAAAAACTATATTAAACTAAAAGCTTTTAAGTGTCTTTAACACACTAGGCCGAATTTACGCTGGCGTAAATTCCGCCGCAAAATATGTCAAACGCATATTACAAAATACGGAACGCGACGGAATAGTGTGATCCACGTGTCATCCCTGGCGTTCCGTCCGTATTTTGTATGCGTTTGAAACGCGGCGGAATTTACGCCGACGTAACTTCAGCCTAGTGTGTTTAGACACTTAAAAATACTATCAGAGAAGTTGATTCATAGGCAGATGGTGGACCTGCGTAGTTTGGTTGCGTTTTTTCAAACCCAGCAGAAAGATCACGGCTAACATTGAATTGACATAGCAGACCAAGTGACGTAGGTACTGCCTACAGTCTATGAATCAATTTCTTCGATGGTACATTACAATATTTGGCAGTCCGAGGTTCGATCTTTTGCGGTAGGCCTGTTGCCGACTTCTGTCGTAACTCGTAGCTAAATAGTAGACTGTACAGATTTGCTTTAAAACAATTCTTCAAAATCAAATCGATAAGAGAAGTTACAATCCGACGTCATTAGTATTATATTATTTAAATGCTTCTAACAACTTCCTTTGGTCGACAATTAAAATTATAATACTTTCAGCGTGACCACTTAAGAGCCCGGGCTACCCTCGAAATTCTCATACAAACGGAATACCAAAATCATTTTCTCATACGAAAATGTTTAACATGTTTGAGTTATTTTTCAGCTTAAAATAGTAATTACCTAGGGTCCTAGCCAAAAATTTACTACAAAATATTTATACACTAAAAAATATAAGCGATTACATTTCATGCATTTTGACGCCATTAACGACATACTTTCCGCACACTTGTTTTATATTAAAAACTCATCGAATCGTTACGTATTTTTTCTGGGACCTTAGCTTATATTGTGTAGTTACAGAATGTCTTCAAAATAATAGCAATATAATAAATTTTCATTCATCATTTTTGGTATTCGTGAACGCGGCGCAATTTCTCTATAATTTCCAACCTGGTATAGTGCCGATCCGCTCGCACGACAGAGCGCGGCGGCGGGAAGCGCGGGCGGCGGGGTGGGGTAACCGGTACACGTGATGTGTGTGTATTCAAGTACAATAATAATTATTCTATCAAGCCCCAAGCGGTCGCATGCGACCGCGCGCGCGATAACAGTAGATTTCCAAGAATCCGCGATCGAGAGAATATTATTATTGTTGTTGTTTTGCATATTAATTATTATAATGTTGTTTTGATAGTTTTTGTGATACTTGAAGATAATTGCTTGAACAAAATAATAATGGATAAGTAATAATGGATACCGAAAGATGGGAATTGGGTTTTGGGATGTATCACACAGTAAGTATATTATAATTTAAATTATATTTTTTTATGAAATAAGGGGGCAAACGAGCAAACGGGTCACCTGATGGAAAGCAACTTCCGTCGCCCATGGACACTCGCAGCATAAGAAGAGCTGCAGGTGCGTTGCGTAATAGGGGAGGGTAGGGATGGGAAGGGAATAGGGGTGGGTAGGGAAGGGAAGGGAATAGGGGAGGGTAGGGAAGGGAATAAGGGAGGGTAGGGAAGGGAATAGGGTAGGGGATTGGGCTTCCGGTAAACTCACTCACTCGGCGAAACACAGCGCAAGCGCTGTTTCACGCCGGTTTTCTGTGAGGACGTGGTATTTCTCCGGTCGAGCCGGCCCATTCGTGCCGAAGCATGGCTCTCCCACGTCTCATATCATAATATTATGAATTTTCTTATCTAGAGTATTTTGAAAATAACGATCAGGTCAGGAATAGCGATGGGGTATTTTTCTACTATTTAGAAGGCCGACATAATAATATTACATTATGAGACTTCTCCTAAATCCTAACTGTAAAATGTTTACTAATTTAAATAAATACTAATACTAGCTGTCGCGGTAAACGTTGCTTTGCCATAATACAGTGTGTAACAAAAATAAGTGATAATACTTTAGGGTGTGTACATGTTCCTTGTAGTGAGTTCACTGTGAAAGTAGCAGCGCTGAAAGAAAAAAAAAATTTCACTTTTGTATGGGCAAGGAACGTCGCGAGTTTCCCCATACAAAAGGGAAAAAAATTTTGGTCTTTCAGCGCTGCTACTTTCACAGTGAACTCACTACAAGGAACACGTACACACCCTAAAGTATTATCACTTATTTTTGTTACACCCTTTTTAGGGTTCCGTAGCCAAAATGGCAAAAAAGGAACCCTTATAGATTCGTCATGTCTGTCTGTCTGTCTGTCTGTCTGTCTGTCTGTCCGTCCGTCCGTATGTCACAGCCACTTTTCTCCGAAACTATTAGAGCTATACTATTGAAACTTGGTAAGTAGATGTAGTCTGTGAACCGCATTAAGATTTTGATGCAAAAATGGAAAAAATATTAAAAATTTTAGGGGTCCCCATAGGTACAACTGAAACAAAAAAAAATTTTTTTCATCTAACCTATGCGTGTGGGGTATCTATGGATAGGTCTCCAAAAATCATATTATTGAGGTTTCTCATATCATTTTTTTCTAACCTGAATAGTTTGCGAGAGAGACTCTTCCAAAGTGGAAAAATGTGTGTCCCCCCCCCCTCTAATTTCTAAAGTAGAGGCATGATAATTCTAAAAAAAATATATGATGTAGATTACTATAAAAACTACCAACGAAAATTGGTTTGAAAGGGATCTAGCCAGTAGTTTTTTTTATACGTCATAAATAGTAAACCTTAATCTAAATTTCATTAAATCGACTGAAATATAAAAATAAATCAAAAATATTATAATTTCATAAAAATGAACCTTATTGCTGCTGCGGAACCCTCCATGGGCGAGTCCAACTCGCACTTGGCCGCTTTTTAAATTATAAAGTATTTCGCCCATATTATTTTATTGAGGTGACTAAATAAGTACCTATGTTACCATGGCAACGTCCATCGCTATCCCGTCGCACAAACAATGGTCGCCGCCAGTCTCGAGTTGTAATAATTTACATACTATTATAATTATATTGAACAATTAATGCACTTATCAATATAAAAAGTACCCAGTAGTAGATTCTCAGACCTACTGAATGTGCGTATAAAATTTGGTAAAAATCAATAAAGCCGTTTCGGAGGAGTACGTAACTAACATTGTGACACGAGAATTTTATATATATACCTATAAGATGTACTAAAATATATTATAATGCGAAAGTTTGTCTGTCTGTACTCTGTTATCTTTTCACGCTAGAATGGCTGAATCGTTTGAGATGAAAGGTACTATTTACTAAGATACTTTGACTAGGAAAGTATATAGGTAAAGGTTACAATATTATTTTTTGTTGCGAGAAAATGTACGGTCTCCACAATTCCCCTTCATTTAGTCTTCTATATATAAATAAAAAAAAGATACTTAATAAATTACAATATTATACATATTATGTATAATTAATTTCGTTAGTCTCGCTAAAACTCGAGAACTCCTAAACAGACTTGCTAATTTCTGTCTTGAAATAATTATATATAGCAGAAAATTCGCGCACATTGTGACTGAATGCCGATGCATTCCGTCACAACTCACAATGTGCGCGAATTTTCTCGTAAAATCTCGTCGGGCCGCAGTTTTAAAGTTTTATAACCTATCGCGTATGCGCTCTAAACTTGCATGAAAAAACCGGCCAAGTGCGAGTTGGACTCGCCCATGAAGGGTTCCGCAGCAGCAATAAGGTTTATTTTTATGAAATTAAAAAGTTTTTTTATTTATTTTTATATTTCAGTCGATTTAATGAAATTTAGATTAAGGTTTACCATTTATGACGTATAAAAAAACTACTGGCTAGATCTCGTTCAAACCAATTTTCGTTGGTAGTTTTTATAGTAATCTACATCATATATTTTTGTTAGAATTATCATGCCCCTACTTTAGAAATTAGAGGGGGGGGGGGGGGGGACACACATTTTACCACTTTGGAAGAGTCTCACTCGCAAACTATACAGGTTAGAAAAAAATGATATGAGAAACCTCAATATGATTTTTGGAGACTTATCCATAGATACCCCACACGCATAGGTTAGATGAAAAAAAATTTTTTTTGTTTCAGTTGTACCTATGGGGACCCCTAAAATTTTTAATACTTTTTTAATTTTTGTATCAAAATCTTAATGCGGTTCATAGATTACATCTACTTATCAAGTTTCAATAATATAGCTCTAATAGTTTCGGAGAAAAGTGGCTGTGACATACGGACGGACGGACAGACAGACAGACAGACATGACGAATCTATAAGGGTTCCTTTTTTGCCATTTTGGCTACGGAACCCTAAAAAAATACGTCAGACATGTATGAAAAAACAGACAGACAGACAGACAGACACTTTTTCGCATTTATAATATTAGCCTTCCTCGATAAACGGACTATCTAACACTGAAAGATTTTTTCAAATCGGACCAGCCATGAGCTCTTATAGCAGTATTTTTAATATTACTTTCAGATTTCGCACAAACAAAAAACATAGCTATGATTATATAAATAGAGATCATGTTTGTTTATGCGAAATTCAAAAGTACCTAATATTAAAGTAATCTATATAATATAATATAATATATTATGTATATAAAACTCAAAGGTGACTGACTGACATGGTGATCTATCAACGCACAGCCCAAACCACTGGACGGATCGGGCTGAAATTTGGCATGCAGGTAGATGTTATGATTATGACGTAGGTATCCGCTAAGAAAGGATTTTGATAAATTCTAACCCCAAGGGGTTCAAATAGGGGATGAAAATTTGTATATAATAATACTTCTTGACGCGAGCGAAGCCGCGGGCAAAAGCTCGTAAGTCGTACTGCTATAAGAGCTCATGGTAAGAGGGCAGTAGTTCCTAAGATTAGCGCGTTTAAACAAACAAACAACCGCTTTATCATATTATATAATATATAATGCTATACACCAGATGTTAAGTTGGAAAACACAGTTAATAATAATATGAAGTAAGTCCACTAAAGAAAAAAGTTGGATACAAAATCTGACCCCCTCTTTGGTCCCCAGAGAGGGTTGGGGGGGGGGGATTATTTTTATACACCAGATGTTGAATTGGAAGAAGACAAATATGTCTGTGAAAACCGTATGCAAATCGGATCAGTACTTTTCGTGTTAAACGCCCCGCCTTGGTGACGCCCACTATCGTAATATTTTAATTTCACCATAATTTCAAAACTAAACGTCCGATTTTAATCATTCAAAGACCAAGTATTATCTACATAAACTGTACTTAGTGATGAAATAATTTATTTTGATAAGGATTAATAGCATAAGTAAAATAAACGCCTTCAAATGTAGTCAAAAAAAAATTCAAGATTTTTAAATAAAAAAAAAATGGTTATTGTGCCTAACTCGACATAGATAGGTATAGTGTGTCGCGGACTTTTTTGTAGATATTTATAAGATCTAAAATTACTTAGAACATTTTATGGTTCTATCTTTTATAGTTTAGGCAGCGTACGCAAAATAAGTAACTTTTCTGGTTGATTTTTTACTCCTTGCGTCCGAAAAACCCAAATATCTTACGGAACCCTATTTTTTTCCAAAGTAAAATTTAGCCTATGTTCAGCAGAAATAATGTAGGATTCCAATGTCTTGAAAAAACATTATGTTTCCAAAGGAAGCTAAGTACAAGAATATTTTTCTAATTCCGCGCGAGCCCGTGTTGAATGACCTCGCACGCACACAGCTGCTGTATACTCAATAAAATTACTCTGAATGGTGCCGTGCGGGGCGTGAGGTGCACGCGGGGCGCGGGGTACCTCGCAAGAGACAGCGATATGTATAAAACTTGTGGCGCTAGTGTCGAGCTTGATTTGAGCGGCCGGGTTACCCGCGCCCTTAAGACAATGTGTAATGATATGCTATGAATTAAACACTGAAATACGTGTGGGCAAAGTTATAAATCAAATAATTAACTTTAAGTAAATGTATTCTATTGTTGTATCACATAAAATCTTTATCTTATATATAAAAATGGATTTTCAAATGTGTTAGTCGCGCTAAAACTCGAAAACGGCTGAACGGATTGGGCTGATTTTGGTCTTAAAATATTCATAGAAGTCCAGGGAAGGTTTTAAAGTGACACGATGTTCACCGGGACAGCTAGTATTATATAAAAATGAATCCATATTTCGCGTGGTCACGACATCACGCGTTTAGACGTGACACACACAGCTCACTTCAATAAAAAAATGATGGGCGAAATCGGAAATACTTTAAATGGCAAAACAATCTTTGCCGGGACAGATTTTCAGGCTGCTTTTCAGCACTGATTGTTTAGTGCATAAATAAAAAAAATCGAAGATGTGATTAATTAATATTATACAACATTCATACTAGAGGACGTAATAAATTTGCGAAAGTGTTTTAAAACTCTCTTCACGCTTTGAATCACTTTTTGATAATCTCACATCTTATAAATTTTTATTGCTTTTCTATTAATTAAAAATAATATTAATAATAAAATGATGTTTAAAATAATCGAAATTCTAAATTAACTCCTAAATTTCCAAACGTCCATTTTGAGCCCTCTTTTTTATTTTCGGTATGTAAATTCTTTCTTATCTAAATGAAGTACTCACCATTGACCAGCGCAAGTGTGATTATGTAATGCATGTTAGCACTAAGACGATGTGGTCTGTAAGACCTGGTGTTATATACTAGTGGCTGCTGGACGCTGCGATTTCAATGGCAAACGTCATGGAGCTAACCCTATGGCATTTATGGGGTATTTTTGGCAGTGGTTCGATTTCATGTTTTCCAGATGTAGATAAATGCAACGAGAAGTTTAATTTACTCTAAGATATTATGTCAATATTTTCCAAATGCGTGTGTTTACAACAGTTTACAATACATTCTTTTGTCTCTACAACATACTATGCAAAGCCTACCTGTCAGATCATTCGACGGGTTTTTAAGAAATAATCACGGTTAAAAAATAAGATTTAACAACAATCCTCCCAATTGTTGTCACAAAATTACGGTTCTAAGTACCTACATGCAATTTGCAACCATATGATATAATATCTATCAATGGCAGCATAAATCTTGACATCTTCAGCTTTACAATTTTGAAAAATATCAGATTATATATTATAACTTCTATTCAATCTATATATTTCACATCTTATTTACGTAATATAATATTATCTATTTATCGAAAAGAGAAAATTGGAAAAGTAGAGCAAAATATTTTACTGGGTACATCCTTAGACCTAATCACAATTATTCACAATTCACTACATATTATAACATATTTTATGCACTTTTTTACCGAGATTGGAATACTATAATGTGGGTCGATTTTACACCATTCATAAGTTCTCTTGTTGCAAAAATTGCACCAACATCTTAAGGGTTAAGTCCAGATTAGTTAAATGGCGAACAATAGATATTAGCATAGATCAATTATTTAGGAGATAACCAAAACATTGCCATTGATCGCTGTCATAATAAAAAATACGAGAGATTTTGTTTTGGTTTGTAGTGTCAATACTGCGGTCTATTGTAGGGTGAGAATGAAAAGGGTTTTCCGATAGGAGGTCGTATTCCTTCGAGACGATAAATAAGGGTTTAAGGAAGGAAATAAGGATTCCCGTCAGTGGGGGCATAAGACCAAAATGTGGGCGAGTTATCTCGCGTAGCTCTTCATTTAAAAGAGATATAATATTACTTTAAGCTTAACTTAAGTATTGCTTAGCTTTTATCGCGGGCTTTGAATCAAGAAATTCCGTTGCATAAAAACCTAATACAATATTCCACTTGCCGGCGGCATTCCCAGACTTCGGTACGGTGTTTGTGTGTGTGTGACTAGACGTATGCGTATTATACATTTTGCATAAGTTGATAAAAATGCTATGTAATCCCCGACTGCCACACATATATTTTAGATATGAGGTGGTCTATCCAGTCGAAAAAATTATACGGTAAGTTAGGAAAAATTAACAGCTTACGAAACGTCAAAATATCTTATATTTTTAAACGAGCAATTCTTGTATATATATACTTGGAATCTCGGAATCGGCTCCAACGATTTTCATGAAATTTAGTATATAGGGGGTTTCGGGGGCAATAAATCGACCTAGCTAGGAACACTTTTTAGAAAATGTCATTTTATTCGTGTTTTATCGAATACCGAGCAAAGCTCGGTCAAATAGCTGGTGTACATAATAAGGCCGGTATAAATAGTCAGTACTCAAGATTCATCTCGGTCTCAAGATACGGTTCAGGCTTTGTGATTGGTTGGCTGTCAAAATATAGACCAATCACAGAGCCGAACCGCGTCTTGAGACCGGGTCGCATCTTAAGTAGTGATTATTAAACGGGCCTAGGTGTACAGTAATATTGTGTTATTATTTACTGTTGTGTATAGAATTTTAGAAAATGCCGTCAAATCAACAGCCTGTAACAGTAGAAAAAAAATCTTGGATAATTATTGATTTAGAGAAGCTATTGCTAGGAAATGAGAGTATAAGATACTTACCTAATTTAATAAAGAATTTTTATTTTTATAATTCGAACTATGAATTTCTTATGTACTATTAGAAAAGTTGATTCATAGGCAGATGGCCGCGGACCTATAAGTATGTAATTTGGTCGCGGTATCATCATCTGCCTATAAATAAATTTTTTCGATGTTACCCACGGAGCTATGATGTTAACTATTTACTTGTTGAAATTGGCCCCTTGAGAGCCTCAAAGCCTCATTTGTATAATATATAATATATAGGATTATTAATTATAGTTTCAATTTTTTATTGTTCACGAATCACGATATTTATTAATCGTATAAAAGTCAGTAGGTCTTCATGAAATACCTACCTCTATGGTAATAATTCCTATGTATAATCTAAAATCTTATATCTTTAATCGAGCAATTCTTGTATATATATAATTGGAATCTCGGAATCGGCTCCAACGATTTCCGTTCGCTGTTGACTGCGCTATAACGCATGCCCTTGATGAACAAAAAAAGGCACAGTGTGGACAAAGCTAAAGAACTAGTTTATCATAAATTGAGGAATGTGGCGTGTAAAGTTGGGTTTCCCAATCTTGCTACTCTTCCAACCTCACATAGAAACTCCGATATGTGTTTTGTTGCTGACTGCTGCAGATCTGTCCGTCTAGTAGCCCTTTTTTTTAACATGGGGAAATGCTTTACGCATCCCCGGCAGATTGGGGATATCGGCCGGGGTATGTGGGACTCCCGTGTAGACTACCCACTAAAACCCCATGGTGCTCCACTCATCGCTTAAGGCAGAGTTGCGGGTACGATAGAACCTACCGCAACTCTACCAGCGATCGTCTACATTTTGCAGACGCGACACCACCCCGCTACTCGGAGGGCCGCGATGCGCAGGAACACCTTGCGCATCACGGCTCTCTCTCTAGGACTCGGTGCAATGGGCGGCGGTGTCCCCACACCACCGCCCTCCGTCTAGTAGTCCTATATTAATAAAATAATGGGCCTTAATTAAGGAATTATTATAATTTTGTATAGTTAGTGTAAAATTATTGGGACAGAAACTTTTATACTTTTGTGTAAAATCCTGTTTTTGATGCGCAAACGGCAAATAGTATATAATGTTATTAATAAGTTGCACCCCTTAAAATCAAGTGTGGTAGTTTGTAAGTTGTATGTTCCTGAGATTGGACACTCGATCATGTTAGGTTACAAATAAAAGAAACATGATCAAAATCGGTCCACTCTTCTGGATGCTACGGATTTTTGATAGACAGACAGACATTTTTCGTCGGTGGTCAAAAATGCCGCGCGTATGTAAATCACTCCTAATAAGCATGGTTAATTAACGATTGATGGACAAAATGCGCGAGATATATCTTCTCTTTTGTCCATCTCTGTTGTAATCGTAACATATTTCGGTAGGTAAATGAGGTCGTTTACCCATCATAACACCGATATTCGAGAAAAATTTTAATGATATAAAACGTCTAAATATAATATTAGGGTTATATTGAAAAGAAAAGGCTTAAGTATATTTATATATCTTTGATTGAGGGCAGTCTTGACGTCATATGCTATGTAAGGAATGCACAGTTTTGAACCTGGGGCTGGCCGAATGACGTTCTAAGTCAGTGTTCCGCAATTTTCTTTGTGTTTAGGGTAAATCTATAAAAATGAAAACGTTTGGAGGTACACCTCAAGTTAATCAGTGTGTGTGATGCTCTGAGTTCCCATCCCTTCGTTGATCATCCTGAGATGTTGCCTTCTGTGGTTCTTCTTAACTAGGAAGCACATCAACTACAGCTGTCTGCTGACCACGATATACTATAATGCCGCGGCATACCCTTTGCGGAACACTGTTCTAAGTTGTGGTCGCTACCTTGCCGTTGAACCTTTGATATCAGAGAAGTGTGGTTGTGGCATAAGAGTAGGTGCTAAGCAGTAGGTATTCTTTTTTGACCCAGAGAGGTTTAAAGTTAATCGTGATTCCTCTATTTGTCAACTGGCAGTCACCAGCTTGGCAACATATTGTAGTTTTGAAAGCAAAACTACGGAACTCTACAATTCAAATTCAAAAGACAATCAGCTCATGGCTGACCTGATTGTCTTTTCATGAACCAGTTTCCGTATTATTACAGAGATTCAGCTTAGGTTATTTATTAGATATTATTCGCACTTTTTTATTGTTAACGAATTAATTAGATAAAAATTGTTTGTACTGCTACCTGAGTCTGAATACCTACCTAAACTCCTTTATCCACTTGTATTATGTATACTCTTCTTAACATGCCTCTATTATCTTTCAAAAGCACAAGTAGCAATAGAGCATTTTATAAAACTCACTTCTTTGCGACTAGAGCATTTTATAAAACTCACTTCTTTGCGACCCGCGCTCTAAAGTAAGCGACATTGTTTACAAGCAAAATTTCTTTGTGTAGCTAGCGAAAAGTTCTGGAATCGCAATAAGGAACTGCCGATTATGGGTGACAATCCACCGCGCTGACAGGACTACCAGGGTAATTTATTATCTTGCAGCGCATATTCAAAACACGTAATGACGCTAAAAATATTCTGTAAGCGTCGTTTCTTACGTCTTATTCAAAATTCGGCGCTGATGAGACAAAGGCGATACCATGAGTTATGTGCTAAGTTGTCAATACTTTTGACGGCGATCGGAGTTTGAGCACAGTATTTATCTGTCATGACAAGCAAGAAAGGTCTGAACTGCAGACCCAAGCTTGGAATTTCTTCTGTGAACTGAGAATCAACCTGTGCGTAATGAAATACAAAATGAATTTAGCATAAAATAGTTAGATATATTCTATCAAGAGGTAGATGATACATCGTGCTTCGTGAGTCGATACAAGCTCGCTCATTAGAGGTCCGCTTTTTTGCACTGACCAGTTTTCTTTATTTATAACCAAAAATAGACCGTAAGGACCAAGTAAATTGCTTACACCATTACCTGTATTTTCATTTGAGATTTCAGTAACGTCAAATGTACCTTAGGAGCTGAAAAAATTAGAAAATATTATAGAAATTATGCTTGATTTCTGGGTTTCGTTTCAAGGGATTTTGAAATGAAACCCTGAAAAATTGAAATCTAACATTCCTTGATATGCCTTTCATAAAGAATCGCGAATAAAATGTATAACTGGTAGATCTTTACGCCTAAATTGCACTGAATTGTTTAAGTACTTGAAATTTTTATGGAACAAATATTACCTATTATGTGGAGGTTTTGCAAAATATACCCTTGTAAACTAATTTCAGTGCTACGACGTTGCGGACAATATCTAGTCTAAATAAGTAATAGTTAAAAAAACTAAAAACACGCTTTTTATATAAAGGGTTACAGATAAACATACAAACATACAAATTGAAAAATGGAATAATTATATCAAATTAGTCTATTGTCATCGGTCCTCAATAAATCTACAAAGTTTGAACGAAATTTGGCCGTTTAAAGTGGGTCAAAATCGCGCCCAAAGAAGTCGGTTACAAACATGTTACAAACAACATATCACCGGGACTATCAGTAATCCTAAACGGAAGCACATCAAAGACGAACATGAAAATGAGCAAATATTTAGCCCTCCCAACATCCGACTTTGCAGGCCAACCCTGCAGAATACTACAATCAGGCAACAAAACGATATTAGTATTCGAATGGGATGCGCAAACAGCCTTTGAACGGGCCTGTTCGTCTTTGATGGAGTTGGGAGCAATGGGGACGAGACAAACTACCACCTCACGCATAATCAGCGTAGATGCCATGTCACTGGAACAGGACAGAGGTAGGGCTGCAAATTACTACGGCATAGTAAAAGCCTCAGAACACCACGAGGTAATCGTCTACGAAAACAGGGGGGAAGACCTAAGCTTCCTCAAACGCAATCGCGACGATCAACCGGCAGAGTCCAAATCCAGTGGCGAGGCGAGCTCGTCCTCTGCAAGTGAACGGCTCCAAGAGGCACGGCAAAGCATTAAAGCAGATGAGAAAGAGAGGGATAAAAACAAAACAAATCATACCAAGCAGACGATGGGCAAAATAAAAACGTTTATGTGCTCCATCAAGAAAGCACTCTATTGCGAAAAAATTGCTGGGCCATTAAAGAGCCAAGACGAAACCAGTGAACAAGACGATAAAAATACCAATTATCGGATCATGGCCTCGTCACAAACAAACCGGCAGGCATCAGCAATGGAGGCTTTCTTGAGGGAGCCACCTAAACAAAAAACAACGGGCAAAAATAAAAAATATAGAGCCGATCTCGGGCAAGTGATCCCGCCAAAACTCAGACTGGCCCAGAACCGCGCAGACCATAAAATAAACGCCTTCCTCGAGTTCCAGGCGATAATAAGAGCAAATAAGACTGTTAAGCTCTTGACCTGTAATAAGATCATACAGGCTTATCAGCAACAAAACGAAAAGCTGCTAAAAGTGAGACTCGAGGATGCAAAAGCCGCTATATACGACAATTACACCTCAACGAAACTAGCCGGGGATATGACAGGAAAGTATATGGCGGCATTAAGTGCCGACTGCGGGTTCGTGCTCCTGGATGAGGAAGAATCAAAGCGCACGGGAAGACTAAAATATACCATACCATCTGAGGATCCCATAGTTGTAATAGCGGAGTGTACCAGAATAATGTTGGAAGACAGGATACTAGAAAAGGCGGAAGTCTTATCTGGGAACCCTGAATTCGACATGGACTGGGACATATTTGCGAAACCAATCAACTATTCGTGGGTAAATGGGGTTCCTGGTTGTGGGAAGACAACTTGGATCATTAATAACTTCAATGAGGAAACGGACGTTATAATAACAACGACGATCGAAGCAGCCGAGGATTTAAGGCGGAGGCTATTGCTGCGAACTGGAAATAAAGTAAAACATAAGGTTCGCACCATGGCCTCCGTGCTGGTAAATGGGACAAAGGAAACCTATAAAAGGATGATAGTTGACGAGGCCCTTATGAACCATTTCGGCTCAATCGTTATGGCAAATCTATTAATAGGCGCCAACGACGTTACCCTCATTGGAGATATTAACCAACTTCCATTTATTGAGCGTGAAAACCTCTTCAAACTCAATTACGCTCGTCCAAATTTGGTAACTAGCATTACCCAGGAGTTGTCTTGCACACACAGGAGCCCTATGGATGTGGCTTACGCCCTAAGCATGGTCTACAGTAACATATATTCATCAAAGGAAGAAGTGCGGTCCCTAAAGCTAAAGAAATATACAGGAGCAAGAATACCTAAAACCGATCCAAATACCCTGTATCTCGTACACACGCAGGAGGAGAAAGTAGCCCTAACGAACATAGGCTACGGATCGGGAACGGGATCTCGCGTCCTCACAATACATGAAGCTCAGGGATTAACGAGTCCTTCGGTGATTATTATACAGACCAAATCCCGAAAGCTGGATATCCATGACAGCGTGCCTCACGCAGTGGTAGCTATATCTCGACACACTAACACCTGTGTCTACTACACTGACACCGATGGGGACGCCGTGGTCAGCTTTATAAAAAGATCTTTGGAGGCGTCAACCGATTTTATAATGGAATATAACATCAAAATGGCGATCAAGGACAGAAATGACCAAGTCCTAGGCCGTATAGCGAGGCAGAGTCTTCAAAGGTCGGCAAAAATTAAATGTTAAAAAAAAAAAAAAAAAAAAAAAAAAAAAAAAAAAAAAAAAAGGGGAACAGGGTTTTGGTGACCCCACTAGTAGTAGCTAGTAGATTCGTCACAGAACGATATCTTCTTAAGATCCTTGAAACTCCACCCAGCTTGAGTGACCGCTCTCCACCAAGCCAATGCCACAACATCTAAAGGCAAAGGGTGCAGCACCATACCCGAAGAAATCCAAAAATGTCGAATCTACTGGCTATACTGGGACCACATACGCCCCTTCAGGGCATCAAATATTATAATATTGTGATAAATATATATATAATATTTATTAAGTTAGGTAATATTCTATATAAATAATAATAGTATTAAGCATAATATAATATACAATAATATCAATAGTATAATAATGTATAAGTTTAAAAGGTCCAAGGCGTGATGGACTTACAGTAGATTAAGAGGAAATGTAATCTTGGTACGCGACCATATTATAACAATGAGACAAATAAAGGATATGGGCGACTAGCCCATAGACGACCCTAATTATTATAATAAAAAAAAAAAAAAAAAAAAAAACATGTTACAAACAAATATACAGGTGAAGCTAATAAAAAGCGTATAATATAAAAGCTGACTGACTGACTGACTAACATAGTGATTTATCAACGCACAGCCCAAGACACTGGACGGATGTTATGACGTAGGCATCCGCTAAGAAAAGGATTTTGATAAACTCCACCCCTAAGTGGATGAAATAGTGGATGAAAGATATATAATAATACCGCGAGCGAAGCCGCGGGCAAAAGCTAGTATGATTATAAAATCAATCCCAAAATGCTCCTGCAAGCGCGCATGTAGTGCTGGCTCCGCCCAGGGCGACGTCAGTTGGCGCTAGTAGCTGGCGGCTGGCGCTAGTGCGACATGATTTATGTCTCCCCGACTTCGTCTGTGATGGATGTTTCGGACGGCGCACGCGCACCGCATCGCAATCACTCACGAAAATTGTATGCAAGTTACTGGCACAATGTATGAGCGTCTAGCGGTGTTGTATATTTTATCTGAGGATTTGAGCATAAGGCCTGCTCGCGCTTGCCCGGGTTAAAAATATGAATAGCGATTTTGTATCTTATTAAGATAAAAAAAAATCTGTCATGAATAATCCTCCTTGCAGGGCAATCGAGTAAAAAACACCACAGCGAAAATTAGACCTAATCTACTACTTAATATAGCTTTTAGGGTTCCGTACCCAAAGGGTAAAAACGGGACCCTATTACTAAGACTTCGATGTCTGTCCGTCTGTCTGTCTCCAGGCTGTATCTCAAATACCGCTAAAGCTAGACTACTAAAATTTTCACCGAATGTACAGTAGGTACTAACTGTTGCTACTATAACAGCAAATACTAAAAACAAAATAAAGTTAATATTTTAGGGGGGCTCCCATATAAGAAACGTGATTTTTTGGCTTTTTTGGTCGTATGACCAAAAAAGCCAGCTTACCTTAGCGTAAGTTCTATGTCAAGGATCTCAGAACTTTTCCGGGCTGGTAGCGACTTCAAAAGTACGAAGGTTGAGTACAGAACTTAACAGAACTTTACAGAACTTGAGAAATAACTGAGGTTTAGGCGAAGTGTGAAGACAGCACTATAACGATAAAATATAACGACGGTAGAAAGGCAAAAGTTACCAAGCGCCATATTGCTACTTTTACAGCAGAGCCGTTTAAAGATTCATTTTTTCTTTAAAAAATCGTAGAAAATTAGCTATTAGAGATATTTCAAAAATTCCAACGGATTTTCAAAGTATTTTAATGCCTTTATCATTTGGTTAATTAAAAAAAAGGTATTTCTGTATATTTTGCGTAGAAGTGGCGTTTGGTTACAATTTACCTAAATTTAAAAGCAGGTAAAAGTTACCAACCGACAAAAACGTTTTGTCTTTCAATCTAGTAAAGGTGTCTAAATATATTTTTTTATCCAAATGGTTCGAAGCAAAAAGGGACAAGTAGAGAATTATTTTTTTTATTGAACAAGTAAAGATGTCTAACTTTCATAATATTCAATTATTATAACATGCAATGTTTACTATACGACATATAAAATTCTGTTAGTATAAGTAATTATTTACCTGCCACCAAATAAATTTGACCTAGAACTCAAAAGTTTTTACTTTTTAGATTCAGTGAGGAAATTTGCATGGTATAGTTATACTGCAATCGAAAATAACTGAAGAAAAACTGTTGAAGAAAATCCTATCAAGTATAATAACAATATTTGAAATAAGCCATTGAATAAATTATTTTTAAACAAATAATTGCAGCCGAGTTCCTCGGTAAAAACCATATTAACAGTATTCCTATGAACCGTACTACGTACCGTACGTCGTACGTACGTATTTAAGAAGATTGAAGATTGAGTACAGATAATATTAAAATTGAGGTTTAGTTGAGGTTTAGGCCAATCGTAAATAAAATCGGCTAAGTGCGAGTTAGACTCGCGCAGGAAGGGTTTCGTACCATTATAGAGCAAAAATAAGTAGTTAAAAAAAATATTGTGTTTTTATATGGGTGCCCGGGCCCCTTAATTATTTATTTTATTCATTTTTTTTAATATTAAAGTATAAATACAGCTGAGTATTTTGTGAACATTTCAGGTGCATACCGATTGTCATCATTGATACCGAGCAAAAAATGTTTAAAATATCACGTTTGTTGTATAGGAATAAATATTTAATTTATTTTATTAATATTTTGAAATCTCTAGCTATTACCGTTCTTGCGTTACAGCCTGGACAGACAGACGGACAGACATCGAAGTCTTAGTACCGTTTATACCCTTTGGGTACGGAACCCTAAAAGGCGCTAATACCTATAAAATAAGAATTAAGTATGTAAAACTTTTTAGTTTATTCATAAAAATATTAATTTTGTTTTGCCGAGGAAGTCAGTTCCAATTTTTGTTTGCAAATAATTTACTTTTCTTTTTTTATGGCTAGTCCTCAAAGCACCCCGGAATGTCTGTCCGTCCGTCTGTCTCTCCGCGGTTTTGCTCAGCGACTATAATAGGGCCTAAAAAGCCGTAATTTGGCATGAATGCACATATTTATTGACAAAATGGTATATAAAATGTATGCATCTACCGTACACATTGATTTTTTTTCGTGTCCAAAACATTTCCATATTTTCAAAAATTATTTTCAGATTTAGGGGTCCATTTGTGAAATATGAAGTTTTAAAGAGGAAAAAAACGAGTCCATCCCATTCTACCAGCTAAACGGTTGCTTGAAATGTGAAAAAATAACGGGAGTAGGAAATTTGCTGAATTTAAACTATCACGGCTAAGAGGACTTCATAACTCATAAGTTAAGTCAATCAACTAAAAAAAAGTATTTGGCGAAGTTTAAAGGAACTTTGCGTTCAAATTCCATTAAAACTAAGTAACTGAGATGATGTTGTTAGTTGTGTAAATAGTCGGTCACCCAAACAAAATGTATTCGGAAAAGTATAAAGGAATTTTTCGATAAAATTCCTTTGAAAATTATCAAAAACTAGCGTTACTACGGAACCCTATATTGTGCGTGGCCCGATACGCACTTGGCCAGTTTTCTGAAGGATTTCAAACATAATATACTACTACCAAAAAGCAGCTGGTTCCGACGGTGCTGTACAGAACTTTTTAAACAACTAAGGCCCACTTGCGCCAATCTGGGTTAAAGTTAACTCTGAGTTAAACATCATGTCATCTCCATCACTGACTTGGTGAGTGATAGATATGACATGATGTTTAACTCAGAATTAACTTTAACCCAGATTGGCGCAAGTGGGCCTAAGAAAGCATAAAATGCCAATTATACAACAATTTCATCAATCACCACCATAATAATTATGACACGCACCGGCAATTATGACACTATTATTTGTACTTGTCATGGTCATCAATTATTTTCAAAAAGTTTCTTGTATGATTTTAGAAATTATGTGTAATCCCAGTACCATGTTTTCGAAGGTCATATAAAATAATCATATTCCTAATCGAATGAATACTTAACGATTTTTTCCACTTTGAAACTTCATATTTCACAAATGGATCTCTAAATCGGAAAATGGTCTTTGAATACTTATAATATTAAAAAAAATACTATCCAACGACACCCCACACGGTAGGGTGGACGCGGAAAAATAAATCACCCGTGCTTGGTGTGTATGGGAGGTACCATTAAAAAAAATTTTTTAAAGATTTTATATTATTATATCATTTTGTCGGCGTCATTAATATTATATACATTCATGCCGAATTACAACTTCGTAGGACTTAGTCTCTGAGAAAAACCGCGGACAGACAGACCGAAACTGTAAGGGTTCCTTGTTGACTACGGAACCCTAAAAAGTCAAAATCACCACATGTTTCCATACAAATTTTAAGGAGTTCCCTCGATTCCTCATGGATCGCATCATTAGATCACAGCTTTTGTGAACGTGGTACAAAATTGCAACTATGTCCTATACTTGGGTATAACAATAGAAGAATTTTGAAGATTGGTCCACTAACGGCGGAGTTATTCGCGAACAAACATAAATAAGGAACTTACTACGTACGGTCGAATTGCGAATCCTCCTTCTTTTTTGGAAGTCGGTTCAAAACAAAAGAAATTAATAAAGCTCGGCCAATTACGTATCTATTATATTCGCCAACTGCGATTCATGTTGAACAAGAAGATTTTTTTTTATTAAACCAGAAAACTCAAAAATAATAACCAATTTTGTAGGTAGCTTGAAAATAATAATTTTAATACATACCAAGTGTCGTACCGCACAAAACAGTAGGAAGGAAATGCGCGAGAGCGCGCATGCTGCTTACCTAAGCGACAGTGGAACTACGGCTGATCAATAAAACCGTTACTATCCACCATATTAGGTATGATTTATAGCGGGGATAAGCGACAACGCGTCAAGTGTTTTTTTGAGCTAACCACATTTAAAATTAAATAATTATTTCAGCAATTGGTATCCAAGTAACAAAATTTATAAATAAAACGGCAGGTAAAAGGTTACCAAGCGCCACATATTATCTTAGTTTCAGCGAGTAAAGTTTACTATATCGAATTTTTGATATGATTACGGTTTGTTAAAAAATACCTAACGACAGAAAAATTATCTCAAGGAATTGAAAAAGAGTCCGAAATACCATAAATAAATAAATGTATTTTAAGTAAAACTTCCCAAGCACCTAAATGATACCAACAGTGGAAAGGCATAAATTACTTACTCTAGTTTAAATTAAAAACGTGTAAAGCCAAAAATTACCAAGTAAAAAAAGAAACATGTAGATATGACCAAATGCCTACTTTTTTTAAAGGTGTCAAAAAGTTGTCGCTTGGTCGCCGAAAATAAGAAAAATACCCGTTTCCACGGAGTTCCTAAGCGACATCAAAAGTGCTCGTAGAGATATGGGACTAAGACCAATCGATAGAGAAAAATTCGCTGATTCCGAATATATAAAAAACTCATTTTGACCCCTAGTGTCGCTTGGTAACTTTTGCCTTTCCACCGTCGATAAGGAATGAGAATTATTTGATTCTTTTTAGATTATTATTTTTAAGAATATTACTTTTATTTTTACCTTGGAAGTCGGTTTTAATTTTTTGTTAAAAAATAATAATAACTAATATATTCAATATGCCAACTTCTATGACTTATTAATATGTGCCACACGCATTAATTGAACAATAATACATTTACGTGGTCCTAACCGGCGCAGATCATAAAACGTACTTTATTACTTGTTAGCGACTCTCCACGAATACTTATTAACTTGGGAGCATCTTTAATTAGTCGAACTACACCCTATTAGGAATTTGTAATTTACATGCAGCTGCCATGTTTTAATAGATGATTTAGAAGTTGGAATATTTAAACTGCGTAATGTTTTCAACTATAAAAATATTGTGTGGGAGCCGTTAAAACTTTCGGTCACGTTATTTTATCGCCTCTTTCGCATTTTCATGCTTATAGGCGGCGTCTAAGAGCGCTTACAGATGAACGGCACTTGTCGACGACAGTCTGCGGCAGCCATCGACTGCCGTCGACGCTTGCCGTCGACAAGTGTCTTTCATCTGTAAGTAGCCTTAAATTTGATTGCGATCTAAACGCCGCCCGGCTTACTCCTCATTTCTCACCCAACCAAATAGTCCAAGGGCCTGATTACACCTACCGAGTAGAGTTGAGTGACAAGACAGTGCCCTCAGCCAGGCACATCCCTAATAAACATACAGAGTAAGCCTTAATCGGTATGTTTATTATGGACGTGTTCGGCCAGCCAAGAGGCTAAGAGCACTATCTCGCCAGTCGCTACCCTACTTGGTAAATGTAATCAAGCCCTTAAAATCGAGTATTCCCTTTCCAGTTTTGACGAACGATCTTAAACAAATATTTGGGCTATAATATTATTTACCCTTATAGATTTATTAATTATTAGAACATAAATGCCAGGTCATAAAAGATCGTCTAGACTTGATGCAAGCCAATAATATTAGTCGTTAGAATATTAATCAGTTACACCCAGATTTATTTGACAACCAAAACAATTGATAAGTAGACGCAGCGGTCATAAAATTAAGAATTCGTAATAAATAAAAAACTTTAAAATAGGATCAAAAGAATTAAAATTAGGATAAGCGCGTCTTTTACAATCTTCTGAATGAAGGCAATTTGTGCGATTCTTAGTTGTTCCATAAAAAAATTATATCAAACCTTCTCTTTCGTAATAATGAAGACGTGAGTGGAAGAATCGAATAAGTAACATTTCGTAACAAACGAACAATAACACGTTTTTCCTTAATTATTTCAATAAAACTTGTAACTTATCTACTTCATAACCTAGCTAATGTATCTGGCTACACATACCATCCATAGTTTTTCTATTTCAAATAACTTTTCCGGCCCTAAAGCCTCCATTTAAGCAAAAAACGGGAAGTTTTTTCATGTTACTTACCTTATTCTTCCACTCACGTCTTGAATTATTATTAGATACAAACGAGACTGATTAAGCATGATATTGAAGACAGTAGCAGATGGCCTACGACCACTTTCACTTGGTAAGAAAATGTAAAGTGTAACCTAAATGACTTATAAACTACCGACTACAAACTATAGTACTTAAGTATAGTTAGATGAAATTCGAAGAAATCCAATATTGTTTAAGAAAGGAATTTTAATAATAAAACTACATAATTATTACTAACTGTCTTTATTCTACATTTTGGTAGGCAAAACTTAATAACTAACAAAAATACTGTAAGATATTTTCAGTGGGAGTATAAAACAATTTTATCACAAATGCCAAGCCTTAAGTGTAACAAAGAAATAGTTTGTGATATTAAGTAGTAAGTTTCGAATATTTACTGTGCCTTAGCCAAGAATCATTATAACTAAGGTGATATGTCAACAGTCCTCCGCCACGAACCAAGTAACTTTAAAGCTAGCTAGAATATAAACCTAGAAGAATTATTGTACCTAGATCTTTCAGACCAGTGTATTTAAACAACAGGTTGGCATTCGATAATTTTGACAAGAAAGTTAGAAATGAAAAGTGTGTAGGATTTGCGCTTGCGATACCATTTTTCCAAGTACCTATCAAAATTATCGAATGTCAGTTGACTAAGTACCCCGCTTTCAATTCAAAAACCGCATCTCAACCATAAAGTTAACATACGGCGGAATAGAGCAATAATCTCGAGCTGTCAAACGAAACCGAAATTGGTTTTCATCTGTGTGAAAAACATGTATACGTAGACACTTACACAAGCATGATTGAACATGAATTCTATGAGATTAAATTGTCAACGTGCCGATACGTGCCGACTGGACGTCAAAAAAAGAGTGCTGCTGTCATGTATCACACGTCTCTTTTTACCACGCAGTGTTACTCATAGTGACATCTCTCTTGCTCAGGCCTTTGTTTCTCTATTCCGCTAGGTATATTCCGCTAAGTATATAGATTTATGATCTCAACAGATATTTTCAAAGAGAAAAAACATACACTCATCTCACACTTTTCTTAATATCATTTTTGTCATTTGCTCGGGATTGAGTAAATCATTGTTATCTTAACAATTACACATTGCACGCACACGGTCGCACTCAGAGAAATTGAATGATTATTTTAATTTAATTTAATTAAGAGTTTGACACACAAAATATTATGGAGTTTATGTCAAAATCGTCATTAAATAAGAGCCCCTCAGACTGCAGACTTTTAGTCGGCCGATAGTTTGATCGGAAGCCTAATCAGTACGAAGATGTATGAAGGTGCGCACACTAAAAGATTTGTATCGGCCGATAATATTGTACTGAATCCCCAATTTGGTCAAACTATCGGCCGACTAAAAGTCTGTAGTCTACGGGGGCACTTAAAGTTACCATTAAATCTTTCTAAGTGCGGCCGATAAACTTATAAACTAGAATACGTTTACCAAACCACTCCACATACGTTTGTGATGTTTAGGGTTCCTCACGCCGTCTTAATCGTGATCATACTCTGCTTATTCGGCGGAACCCAACCCCCGAAGGCCATCTCAAACTCCTTGGCGACGGCAATAGTGAGGTGATCGTTGTTCTTGTTCGCTACGATTTGTAACCCGACCGGTAACCCTGAGTCTGTGAGACCCATGGGGCAGGCGGTCGCGGGGAGGCCGAGGCAGTTGAATATGGTGAGGTAGCCGCAGTTGAGGAACTTGGAGAATACTCGGTAGTGGAGGTGCGCGGGCGCCGGGTAGGTCGGGAACAGGAGCACCGCGTCGTCTGATAGGGCACGCTGGAATGTACAAATAATATTAAGTTAATACTAAAGGATATAATATTTTCATGCTTAAGAATAATATTATATTAACTAGGTGATGTCTGCAACACCGTTGCACTCCTTTCCAGTCTCTCAAAATATCCCAACACCAAATTTTATCTAAGTTGGTTAAGCCGTTTCAAGTTTGTTAAGCCGTTTCAACTAGACAGGCAGATGGATAGACAGACACACTTAATCTACGGGTGTAACAAAAATAAGTGATAACACTTTAGACTTTAGGGTGTGCCGTGTGTACGTTTTCATTGAAGAGAGTTCACTGTGAAAGTAGCAGCGCTGAAAGCCCAAATTTTTTTTTCACTTTTGTATGGGGAAACTCGTGACGCTCGGACCCTTGCCCATGCAAAAGTGAAAAAAAATCGTCTTTCAGCGCTACACTTTCACAGTGAACTCTCTACAAGTAACACGTACACACCCTAAAGTATTATCACTTGTTTTTGTTACACACTGTATATTAAATAATCTATATTAGTAAGGTTGAATTGAAATGGCATCAACACAATTGGCGTTATTATTTTATTATTCAGTGCCATCGTTCCTTTATCTCAATTAGCATTTTTGACGTATGACCAAAACAGTAATATCAGGTAATAGTTTAAAAAACTAAAAACACGCTTTTTATATAAAGGGTTACAAACAAACATACAAACATACAAATTGAAAAATGGAATAATTATATCAAATTAGTGTATTGTCATCGGTC
This sequence comes from Plebejus argus, assembly GCA_905404155.3. Taxonomy (NCBI): domain Eukaryota; kingdom Metazoa; phylum Arthropoda; class Insecta; order Lepidoptera; family Lycaenidae; genus Plebejus; species Plebejus argus. Next base: position 17,763,551 of record FR989931.1, on the reverse strand, counting down.
CTCGATAAATCTACAAAGTTTGAACGAAATCTGGCCGTTTAAGGTGGGTCAAAATCGCGCCCAAAGAAGTCGGTTACAAACATGTTACAAACAAATATACAGGTGAAACTAATAAAAAGCGTATAAAATAGATAATTAATTATAGTAACGAAAGCTAAGCGATAAAGTTATAAAACCTTAAATTATTATGATTTGACTCTTTACTCAAACTCAAAATAATAAATATTAATACACATAAATCATAATAATAAATTTAATACTTACATTGAAGTCTTGTTTGATTTCTTCGAATTGTTTCACTATGTTGTTGTAGGACGACTTCGGTAGGATGTCGAAGAACTTCTTGACCACTCCGTAACACACGGCCGTTAGGCTGTGGTCTGACAGACCGCACATCTTCTTGAGTACGTTGGGCCATAGCGACACCCAGCCCGTCCGATTTTCAGGGTCCGTGTAAATGTTCCTTATGTGCTGAATGTTGAATAACACTCTGACACTAATTTCGAACATGTCGCCGACGTTCTTGATTTTTAACTGAAAAAAAATTAGTAGTTAAGGTTTTGAATAAGAACTTTTGGATGCAGTAGGTACTCACTTAAATGGACTTTTATGACCAAATTGTGTAACCTGAAATATTATGAGTTATGACAATTCAACACTGTTATATTTTCAGTATCGAATTTTTGTATTTATGTTTCTTGGATACAAAAACGTGTACTCAGTGTCATTTTTACAGCTAAGATAGATCTCAAGCTTAAATACTTATATTATGTAAGCCGATTTAAAGGGGAGCGTACCAGAAAACATACATATCCCACAACCTGTACATTTTGTAGTACACTTTACGGAAAAACTATCACGCCTTTAGATTTGTGTTTTAAGAATGCTCCAACTTTTTAATTAGCAGGTCGGATGTCTGTCAGTACGAATATCGACGTTAATGACATTAAAATAAGGTTCATATTAGCGCGCCTTGTACAGTGGCGGTTACGATGTTCGCCGCGTTCTTGATATGGCGAAAATGTATGAAAAAATTTGAGAAATTTTCTTATTTTTCTTATAACTGGAAAAGTTGTTTATTTTTATATAAAATTTTTAGCGGACTTTATAGAGGACTAAATAAGCAACAATTTTTTTGTATATTTATTTTCCTCAGTTCAGTGTATTTAAATATTAAGGTACCTAATCAGACCCCATTTTTTTCATATTTTGCGATTATTGTGATGGTTAAAACGTATTTTATGTGCAAATTTTGTATGCGGCTATAGAATTTTTATGGTACAGTCGTGGAGATGAATATATTATCTTACATTTGAAACCAAAATATCCTCGCAGTTTGACTCCTAATTCTTTAATAGGGTACCGGAAAATCGCTGATATTTGTAATAGCGTCCTTAACATAGTAATTTTTATTTATATATAGATTTGTTGTTTTTAATGTAAATGTGTTATCATCAGTCAGTCAAGATGTGACGAAGCTCGGATCTTACGGATCTTTTTAGCTAGTATAATCATTTTCTTACCTTTTCAACCTCAATCCCATGTGTGTGTTTCATGTACGCTCGGGCCTTGTCAAACGCCTTCTTCACGTCGGGGCCGATCTTGTTCGTGATGTAGCTCTCGTCGTACTCCATGTAGTAGAACCTTAAACGTTTGATATCCACCTGGAAATGACAAAAAAATAGTCTGTGATGTGAGTGGATACGTAGTTGGTGAGGTGAGGTCTTTGAGACCCACTCTCTAATGCAACAGAAGTGCGAGGGTATTTTATGCACCCTATACTAGATGACGCCCGCAACTCCGTTGCGCCAATATTGGTTTATCGCACGGGAACCGTACATTTTTTCGAGATAAAAAGGATGCTATGCCATTTGCCGGGACTTAAAGTATCCTCATACCAAATTTCAGCAAAATCGGTTCAGCTGTTTGGGCGTGAAGAGGTAATAGACAGACAGACAGACACACTTTCGCAATTATATTATTAATATGGATTTTCTACACTACTATTATAAAGAGGAAAGATTTGTTTGTTTGAGTCGAATAGGCTCCGAAACTACTGGACCGATTTGAAAAATTCTTTTGCTATTGGAATCTTACATTATTTCTGCTGAACATAGGCTACATTTTATTTTGGAAAAAAGTAGGGTTCCGTAAGATATTTGAGTTTTTCGGACGCAAGGTGTAAAAAATCAGCTAGAAAAGTTACTTATTTTGCGTACGCTGCCTAAACTATAAAAGATAGAACCATAAAATGTTCTAAGTAATTGTAGATCTTTTAAATATCTACAAAAAAGTCCGCGACACACTATACCTATCTATGTCGAGTGAGGCACAATAACCATTTATTAATTTAAAAATCCTGAATTTTTTTTGGACTACATTTAAAGGGATATATTTTACTCACGCTATTAATCCTTATCAAAATAAATTATTTTATCACTAAGTACAGTTTATGTAGATAATATTTAGTCTTTGAATGATTAAAATTGGACGTTTGGTTTTGAAATTATGGCGAAATTAAAATATTACGATAGTGGGCGTCACCAAAGCGCGTGCGGGAGGAAGACAATATTCTGTTGTAGAAATGAAAATTCTGTACACAAAAGATATGAAATGACACCCGAAATTACACCTTTGTCACTACATCGCTATAGAAGCCAAAAATGTGGTTAGTTTATTGTCTGTCTGTCTGTCTGTCACTCTTTCTGTCTGTCTGTATGTTTGTTCCAGCATCACACGAAAAATACTGATCCGATTTGAATGTGGTTTTCGCAGATATATTTATCTTCTTCCAACTTAACATCTGGTGTATACAATTTTTCTAAGGGGACAAAAGAGGAGGTCAGATTTTGTATCAAACTTTTTTCTTTAACACGAAAACTACTGATCCGATTTGCATACGGTTTTCACAGATTTGCATACGGTTTCACAGATATATTATATTTGTCTTCTTCCAACTCAACATCTGGTGTATAAAAATCCTCCCCCCCCCCTCCCCTCTCAACCCTCTCTGGGGACCAAAGAGGGGTCAGATTTTGTATACAACTTTTTTCTTTAGTGGACTTACTTCATATTAGGTATTAACTGTGTTTTTCAACTTAACATCTGGTGTATGACCTTCCCCCCCACACCCTCTTAGGGGACAAAAGAGGGGGTAAAACATGTATCAACTGATGATGTAGAAAATATACTTTAAATGGCAAAACAACGTTTGCCGGGACAGCTAGTTTAAAATAAGAAACAATGCATACATACCCTTTTGAAATACAAAAACTAGGTAGTTTTGGATATTACATGCATACGGGTCGAATTGATAACCTACTTTTTTAAGTCGGTTAAAAGTGCTACTCACGGGCTTCTCAAGCGGAACTTGCGGGCCGCTAGGATGCCGCAGCACCTTCAGCATCAGCGTCAGATCCTCGGCGTACCGCGCCATGGGGCCCAACGCGAAGTACTCCTCGAACTCCGGGTCCAAACAGTCAGGGTTGTGGCCTGGAATGTGATGGTCGAGAAAATTTGTCATTACTAGAGTCACCAAGTCTGTTTCCACAATATTAATAAGTAGGCTTGACCAGGCCACAGAATATTAGTAGTACCAAACCAGGCTTAGATTTTCGTGGCTGATCCATGAGCAATATTTACAGAGTAAATTACAGATGAGTGAATCCATCACCACAATGTGTCAAGACACAAAGCACTACTTAGTACTTACACAGCACATGCTATTTAGCCAAGACTTTTTGGTTATCGCTTCGTTATAGAATCGCTGATCAAAATATATGGAATTGACATTTAAGATACGTTTTGATCGGCGATTCTATAACGAAGCGATAAGGATTATGCGAAGACTGTAACTTTTGATGGAGAAAAAAAAAGATAAGTTAAGACTAGATAAGGATAAACTACATTCAATCCAAAGACCTGTGACGTGGTGTGAAGCGTCCATAAAAAAAAAAAAGACCTTCTAGATAGATTCTGTCGGACCTCACCTTCAACAGACAGCAGCCTCGGTGTGGGTTTGTGGCCGAAGACCCCGTTGAACATGGGCGGCAGGCGCAGGGAACCGGCGATGTCGGAGCCCACGCCGATCACGGACCCCGCTGACGCCAGTAGAGCACACTGAAAATTACCAGTAAATAATAATAGTTTAAGAAAAAAAATAAACTAAACTAAAAAAAAATTCAACAAATTATTGCATTGCCATTGGATCTTAGTTCAAGATTTCGTTACATGCATATTTTTTTTGAACCCAAGCTAATAAAAACGTATAATAATTACAGGATTAATTTTCATAGAGCAATAATGTTTGGAACGAGACTGTTCAAAATGCTTAGGCGTTTAGCGTTTATTGATCATGCCATGTCACATAGGTATTGCTAAACGCTAAAAATTCTACGTTACCGTTTCCAAGCTTAATATTCCCAATGTTACGCAAGCCACTATTTGCCCACCATTGAAAAAATACAATATTATGCACTTAGGAAAACATAAGGTAATTAATATATATTTTAGGGATGTTCTTTTCTGGCAGTGATAAAATAATAATGAGTGGAAAGTATGGGAATACCCTTCAGACTTTTATTATCATTCAGAACACTGAGCATACTAATGAGTTAAAGTTTATTGAGAGTTAACCCAGCTTTTTACTTACACAAAAAAGTCGCACAGCCACTCACCTCGCCCCCTGAAGACCCACCCGTCGTGCGCTTCTGGTCATATGGGTTCATAGTCAAGCCTGTCACGTTATTATACGTCTCCCAGTTCATACACAGCTGCGGCGTGTTGGTCACCGCTATGGGTATGGCCCCCGCGGCGCGCGCTCTCTTCACTATATCTGCGTCCTTCTTAGCCGGGTTCCGTACGGGGTACACCGTGCCGCAGTCGTTGCTCATCCCTGAAAACCATTATGAATATTTTTAACCGACTTACAAAGCGTTGACAATATAAAAAAATTGGCCAAGTGCGAGTCGGACTCGCGCACGAAGGGCCGTACCGTTATAGAGAAAAAATAGTCCAAAAGTTGTTTTTTTATGGGAGCCCCCCTTAAATTTTAATTTTATTAATAATTATTAAAGTACACATAAAATTCAAGATTCTGTAAAAATTTCAACTGCTTGCCTGTTGTCATTATCGATATCGAGTAAAAAAGGCCAAAAAAATCACGTTTGTTGTATGGGAGCCACCCTTGAATATTAATTTTATTTTGTTTTCAGTATTTGTTGTTATAGCGGCAACCAATATACAAAATCTGTGAAAATTTCAGGACTCTAGCTATAGCGGTTCTTGAAATACAGCCTGGAGACAGACAGACGGACAGACATACGGACAGACAACGAAGTCTTAATAATAGGGTCCCGTTTTTACCCTTTGGGTACGGAACCCTAAAAAAACGATTTCCAAAAAGGATCAGGCCCTATGTTTAATTGCATAATATATATATTTAGAATTATATTTTTTTAATAAAGGTAGACAAGGAAAATGGATAACCTGATGATATTATAAATTAGCATAAAAAATTTTATGTACAATAACATTTAAATTTTAATGTACCCACTTCATCATGCATTTATGACTTGTGAATAAGATCATAATAATGATAATTGTATTGTATCACGTGACCATTTAAAGTCTGAGCTGCTCCAATTAACTTGTTAAGTGTTACAATAAGTTATAAAAGCCGTCCCATATAATTTATACTCATTATTACACAAAAAAATTATAATAAAACGTCTTATCTTCTATGAGTTTTGGTATTATGTTGCTACCGACTTCATTGTTTAAATAAGACTTTAAAAAAGCTAACTATGTATTACTTAACACAACAAAAAATAATTCATTCTAGGTTAAAAATAATTTATGTATTATGAATGTTACTTCTTACCAATTAGCATTAATAAGTTAAGTAAAATGAATTACTATTCCCTGCACAATTATTAGTTTTCAAAGGTGGAAAAGTTATATCGAATTTTGCAGCGCTAAAATTCGTTGACGAAATCGATGACGGGTAAGATAAATATGCAACGATATTCTTCTAGATACAGACAGAGTATTGCAATAGCGATGGATTTTTTATATAATAAGGGGGCAAACGAGCAAACGGGTCACCTGAACAACAGTTTATCTGTTTGTGACCTTTACAGAGATAAGAACGACCAGTAAATATGGAGTTTCGGTCGCGGTTACTTTAGGAGATATCCATTTCACCTTGAACTCCAAAGAAAGTCTAATAGCCTGCACTTTAAAAAGTTTAAGGGTGCCTGGCAGTGGGAAGGAACTGTCAAAAATGTCTAGCACTGGAAGGCGAGATTCTATAAAGCTTACAGAGAATATAAGCTATGAAATTGAACTTTACTCTTTCTCGAAGATCAGGTAGACCTTCAGAACTGGATACCTCCTAAATTAACCGCGACCGAAAATATAATATTATATATAAATATATATATAAAAAAGGTCCATGGCGTGATGGACAACAATCACAATATATTGTAAATAATAAATTATCCTTGGTGCGAATAAACTAAATAAAGATGGCAAAAAAAGGATATGGGCGGTGAGCCCATAGATGGCCCCAAATTGCAAATAAAAAAAAAAAAAAAAACCGCGACCGAAACTCCATAGTTGCTGGTCGTTAAAACATCTGTAAAGGTGACAAACAGGTAAACTTTCAGCTTTTCTTAAATGAGGAAAGTCTGGCCGTCGCAGGCTCTTATTCTTAAAGTTGTAGGAGATGTGATTCCGAACTATTCCTAAGAGCACTCCCCGTGATACAAACAGGATGTAGAGTTTGTCAAGGACAAATATTCAACGATCTAGAGTCTAGACTCACCCTCAACAGCGATGCTCTCCTTCACCGTCATGGGCACCCCCAACAGCGGGAACTCCTTCATCAGCTGTTCCGGGGTCCTCTCATTGGAAGCCACCATCTTGTCGATATACCGAGCCTCCCTCAACGCCGCGTCGTAGCGAGGCTCGACTATGGCATTCAGGTAAGGGTTGACTTCCTTGCATCGCTCTATGTACGCTAATACCACTTCCTCTGATGTCACCTGCAAAGAAAAGGTATAATATAAGAATTTTTCACCGTTAATAATAAAAGTTGTCCAGGAACTATAAGTACTGGTTACTAGGTAATTTACAAAGAAATAAACTTCATAACTTTGTGAAAAAATAAATAAAAACATTTTTTATTTAAATTCAAATATTATCACTCTTTATAAAAACACTAGTTAACATTTACACTTAAATAAAATAGTTTTTAATAAAATGCAAATATACATATAATTTGTACTCAAATGATAATAATTATTTTTGTTGCAAATAGTTCTTGCTTTAGCAAAAAGTGCACTTTATAGTTTATTCTACTAGAATAGGAATAGTTGCAGTTTCCAAAAAAAAGCTAACTAGCTTCGTCTAATGTGACATTTTACAAAATTCTCATGTGTATTTAAATTTAATAATCGGCCAAGTGCGAGTCGAACTCACGCACGAAGGGTTCCGTACCATTATAGAGCAAAATTAGGCCAAAAATTGTGTTTTTTGTATGGGAGCCCCCCTTAATTTTCTATTTTATTTTAATATTATTATTAAATATTAAAGTACACATAAATAAGGACTTTGAGAAAAATTTAAGTACCTACTTTTTGCCATTATTGATATAGAGCAAAAAATGTCAAAAAAATGACGTTTGTTGTATGGGAGCCCCCCTTAAATATTGATTTTATTTTGTTTTTAGTATTTGTTGTTATAGCGGCAACAGATGTACATAATCTGTGAAAATTTCAACTCTGTAGCTATTACCGTTCTTGAGTTACAGTTACAGACGGACAGACATCGAAGTCTTAGTAATAGGGTCCCGTTTTTACCCTTTGGGTACGGAACCCTAAAAAATATATAATTTTATTCGTTACACAAACAAAAATAAAATGTCATGCTTATGTTATGCTACAGCCAAATTATCAAGGCGTCACCTTAAAGCAACGCATAAAAGGTTACTTAAACTTATGGGTTTTGTTATTATAAAAATACGAACAACTCCATTATTTTTAAACATAGAAAAAGGTAATCGCGTATATGAATACATATAATAATAAGAAGAAGAAGGTAACGCCTCTGTGGTCCATTAGTATAGAGCGTGGCTCTTGACTCAGAGGTCGTGGATTCGATTCCCGCGTTGGAAACATATTATTTCTAAGTTTGGTTAGGAATGCTGCAAGCTGATCACCTGATTGTCCGATGATGTATAAGAAGAAGATGATGAAGTATAAGATGGTCAATGCGTCGGATGGGCATGTAAAAAATCAGGCCTGCGCCTAATCTCTCGCCAGTCGCGTCAGTCGTCCGGGTCACTGGGTTGTGAGAGTAAAGGAATAGAGAGTGCTCTTGTGTACTGCGCACACACTTGGGCACTATAAAATTACTCCTGCGTAACTGTCTTAGTTTTAATGAAACCGGCCACCGTCACCGAAACCGGTGTGGGAGTTATTATATAATAAGAAGCATGCAATGCCGGATTTATCTGGAGGCTGAGTAAGAATAGCCCTTTCGGTGCAATTTTACAGCCTTTTCTTCCTTAAACTACTATTATGAATCCGATTATTATTTGTATGTATATTGGCTTTAAAAGACGAAGCAGTTATTGTTGCGGAAAAATGTATGATTTCCGCGCGATAAACGAATTTCAGTACAACGGTGTCCGGCACACCTCATATAAAGATACCAAGATGGATATGGACGAATAAAGGATTGTTCAAAACGTTTTCAACTTTTTTGGAAGTTTATTTTTCTTGATATTTTAAATATGACAAATTCTGAGATGTGACTTGAGTAGGGAAAATTGTGTTTGGAAAAATGGTGTATTGAGAAAGAGTTTAGAGTAAAATAATGTGTATTGTGTTAGAGTTTGTTGTGTTATAAGAGTTAAAGAGTTACAGAGATAATATGAGTAAAAGTAAATAAAGAATATTAAAAGAAATAAGAGTGTTGTCTATAAGAGTTTTTGAGTAGAGTATATAACTGGCTACTTTCGTTCAGGATCATCACAATTTACCTGTCGCTTAGCTATCATCGACACGAGTGTGGTAGCGGACTTCATGAGCAGGGGGTTGGTGGGCGGAGGGCACTTCCGGTTCCGCCGGATGCTGAGCAAGTACGTCAGCGGGTAGACGATCACCCACGACAGAGACACCAGCGCCCGGGAGCACCATCGCAGCCACACGTGCATCAGGACAAGCTGGAGATGGAAATGAAGTGGGTTTTTAGTTACACTATTCATGTTCGGTGGTCTTCTAGACCGTATAATGCCAAACCTTGGCAAGCATCTACTAGGCACAGTGTATTGGTATCTTTGTGCTTACATCTTGTTATTATTAATATCATACCTAAATTCAAAATACAGTCCTAAAGTTTCTTCTAATTTAAAAAATATGAGTGTAAAAATTTAAAAGTTAAAAGTCACTTTAAAAACTCATACTCAAATGTCGCTTGTAACCAGGTTTTCCGTGACCAGGAAACTATATTAATATTAATAAATATGATTTAAAATAATTATTAACGTAAATTAAATATAGACGGCTAAAAGGTCATTATGTATCATTAGTTTAATTACCACTTGCATCTATGCACCAATAATTATAATGCACAAAGAGACAACGTAAATATTTATTTATCGTACGTGCTACGCAAGTCGCAAGTCTTTATATTATATTAAATATTGTAATAAACTACACATGATGTGTAAACATCAGTCAGTTAATTAGTAATTGGTAATTACGCATCAGTGATCCATGACAAATAAATAGAAAATATTGAGTCGGATGTTGCAAAATTAAATAATAAACAACAATAATAATCTAAAACATAGACCGTATATATTTTACTGTGTTATAGAACTTAGAACAGAACTTTCGGAGAAAGGTCGTGGCTTCTTTGAATGCGGTACCATAGGCTGGAAATATAGTAACTTAGACAACTTACAATCGATATTTTGGCAGCCAAGTCAGTTAACGGAAATGTGTGAGTTTTAACAAAACCTACATATTTTTGATTTCTAACTTAATTGAAATTATCGCATGCCTAAGTTATTTAAGTAGGCAAAAAATGGCTCATTGAGTCTGCGTACAATTTTGGTACTGCATTCTAAACTATATAGGCCGGGAGATGGTGACACAAAATTCTTGGTCATTTGTACCAGTATGGCGGTTCTTCAGGGGTCTAATTACGTAAAGGCAAAAAGGAAAATGATGGTCATAGTGCTCGCACCGGCGGCCCAAACGCTTGGGCGTTAATTAAACGCGACGGACAAATAACGAGATGTAACGAGTGTCGAACGATTTGATCCACAAAAATGCTTGTATTTTCAGATAGTCGAAAAAAAAGAAGTAGGCGGTAGCGTAATGCCATACTTCTCGGGTGTGACTTACAGCCTGCCATACCGATGCGAATACATTAATTTAAATAAAACAATTTAAATAAAACAACCACATTTGTACCAGGCTAATTTTTGCATAGCTAATCATAGTCGAGCCATTCACGAAAATCACCTTGCTGTTGTCGGTTAAGTATGTATCCGACAGTTCCCAATAGCCGCCATACCACTGTAAAGGAGTAATTTTTATTTGACAAAATGTGATGTAATATTTTCCTTTATCTATGCCTTTACGTAATTGAACCCCTGAAGAACTGCCACACTGCACGGTACAAATGATCAAGAATTTTGTGTTACCACTCACCATCTCCCGGTATAATAGCATGAATGCACCACAGAAAGTACTACATATTAACTACCTGTAGGTCATTCACAGCCTCTGCAAAAGTATTTACAAAACGTGTCCGTGGCCGACTTAAATAGCTCGTTGAGGTTGCACGCAATTCTACACTATGTTATAAAGAGGAAAGATTTGATTTTTTGTTTGTTTGTTAGTTTTAAATTGAATAGGCTCCGAAACTACTAAACCGATTTGAAAATTCTTTTACCATTGGAATTCTACATTATTTCTGCTGAACATAGGCTAAATTTTATTTTGGAAAAAATAGGGTTCCGTAAGATATTTGGATTTTTCGGACGCAAGGTGTAAAACATCAATCAGAAAAGTTACTTATTTTGCGTACGCTGCCTAAACTATAAAAGTTAGAACCATAAAATGTTCCAAGTATATAGGGTAGGGGATTGGGCCTCCGGTAAACTCACTCACTCGGCGAAACGCCGGTTTTCTGTGAGAACGTGGTATTTCTCCGGTCGAGCCGGCCCATTCATGCCGAAGCATGGCTCTCCCACGTATCACTTAATTATTTTTTATTAACTCTTCTACAGAATGCGAACAAGCCAGCAGCGCATTTGCGAAATTATTATAATAAATTCATTATAATTTATAACACATTATTACAAAACATGGGTAATATGAAGTTTCACACCGGAGCATGTTATCCGTTTGTGCAAGTGGTAACCCTAGGTGTTGCGACAGCGGCGGTTGGTCAGGCGGGGTGACGAAACGCGTTCTGGACGCATACGAGTTCTGCTAGGGTTGTCACTCGGATAATAATACAATCTAAGTCAGGGCTTATTTAGGATTTTTGTTAAGTAGTTATATAATCCATACTAATATTATAATCCGTAAGTATGTTAACTCTTCACACACAAACCATGGAAACGATTCGAAAGAAATGAATGAAAAAAAAGTATGATCCCCTTACGAATACTATAATGCGAAAGTGTGTATGTCTTCAAGTGTAGGAATGGAAATACACAGACGGCTCAGGGAAGGGACATAATATTATAAAGCTTATAACGGAAAAATGTACGGTTTCCGTGTAATATAGTAATAAAGAATTGCCTGCGCTATTTGATTAAGTATTATTATAAATGGTAACTAAAAATGCAAATGGTGGGACAGAAATAATTTTGCCCCAAGTCCCAACGCATTAAAAGTAGTCACGTCAGAAGACTGTCCTTCACATTTTGAAAATGCCTAGCCCTAATTATAGTACTTGTTGTAGGACGAGTCCGACCCTTCGGTGAACGAACTAGGGCCTAGTCAGGAATAGATTTCAATGCAGTTCCTTTTAGAACTGGCTCTTTTGCTCAATAAACGATATTCCTTTTTACATAAAGACAAAGATATATATTTTATATTGTACAACTTATTTTTAAAGGTCTCGGACGGTAATGCATTTGTTGCAATCAGGCAAACTTATTAAATTTGCGCGTTTGCATTAAATAATAAAAATACTTCTTGGTGAATATTGGTAAACTGACAAAAGCTTGACTAAAAGATTTAGGTACTAAATAGTTTTTTTACATTAAAAATTCCTTCTTGGTACTTAAATCTTGGTGATTCTCGGAAATTACCAAAAAGTTAGATGTTCAATCTATTACCTGATATTATGATCTAGCTGATAGTATGAAGAGGTTAATTAATTATTGATAATAATTATAATAATATTTTGTTGGCGGGTGATATAATAATCGGCCAAGTGTGAGTTGGACTCGCCCACGAAGGGTTCCGTACCATTACAGAGCAAAATTAGACCAAAAATTGTGTTTTTGTATGGGAGCCCCGCTTAATTTTTTATTTTATTTTAATATTATTATTAAATATTAAAGTACAAGTATAACTTAGGATTTTGTGGAAAATTCAAGTACCTACCTGTTGCCATTATTGATATAGAGCAAAAAAGGCTAAAAAAATCACGTTTGTTGTATGAGAGCCTCCCATATTGTTTTTAGTATTTGTTGTTATAGCGGCAACAGATGTACACAATCCGTGAAAATTTTAACTCTCTAGCTATTACCGTTCTTGAGTTACAGCCTGGAGACAGACAGACGGACAGACGGACAGACATCGAAGTCTTAGCAATAGGGTCCTGTTTTTACCCTTTGGGTACGGAACCCTAAAAATAACAAAGTGTTTTTTGTACACAAAGTCTCGAGAACATCCAGTTTATACTTTATAGTTTTTTTTTTAATTACAATTTGGGGCCATCTATGGGCTAACAGCCCATATCCTTTTTTTGCCATCTTTATTTAGTTTATTCGCACCAAAGATAATTTATTATTTACAATATATTGTGATTGTTGTCCATCACGCCATGGACCTTTTTTATATATAAATATATATATAAATATATAAATATATAGTACTTATATAAAAATTATAAAATATAAATTAAATACTAGGATAGAATATAAAATATACACTTATTATATGTAATAACAATACATATTTTCCTATCTTTTATATATTTTATAATAATTATGAACTGAATGTTTTGAACGGTGTGTACTTTATAGATTATAAATCAAATATTTTTGTGTAGAATATTATAAATCTTAAATAAATATTTCCGCGTATATAAATATATTTTACGCTTCATTTATCTTATTAGACGTACCCTTGACTGTTGTCAATAATAGTCAGAATCATCTCTGGCCTTCACGTTTTAAATGACGTGTGATTGCTAGACAACATTAATATTATTTCCGGCCTTTGTGAAAATATTATGTACTTCAATGCAAGATTCCCAAGAATTTGACTCGAGAAATTTAAAAGACATCTAATAGCCAGTTTGGATCGTAGGTTGTTACCTAGTTAACTAACTCATTTCAGTAATATGTTTATTACAAACTAGCTGTCCCGGCAAACATTGTTTTGCCATTTAAAGTATTTCTACTTCATCAGTTGATACATATTTTACCCCCTCTTTTGTCCCCTAAGAGGCGTGGGGGGGGGAAATGTTATACACCAGATGTTAAGTCGGAAAACACAGTTAATAATATGAAGTAAGTCCACTTAAGAAAAAAGTTGGATACAAAATCTGACCCCCTCTTTGGTCACCAGAGATGGTTGGGGGGAGGAGGGGGGGGGGGGGAATTTTTATACACCAGATGTTGAGTTGGAAGAAGACAAATATATCTGAGAAAACCGTATGCAAATCGGATCAGTAGTTTTCGTGTTAAAGAAAAAAGTTTGATACAAAATCTTACCCCCTCTTTTGTCCCCTTAGAGAGGTGGGGGAAAAATTTTTGTACACCAGATGTTAAGTTGGAAGAAGACAAATATATCTGCGAAAACCGCATTCAAATCGGATCAGTATTTTTCGTGTGATGCTGGAACAAACATGCAGACAGAGAGTCAGACAGATAGACAAAAAACTAACCACATTTGTGGCTTCTATAGCGATGTAGTGACAGGGGTGTCATTTCATGTCTTTTTTATATCTTTAATGTACAGAATTTTCATTTCTACAACAGATTGTCTTCCTCCCGCACGCGACTTGGTGACGCCTACTATCGTAATATTTTAATTTCGCCATAATTTCAAATCGGTCCAGTAGTTTCGGAGCCTATTAATTTCAAACAAACAAACAAAAAATCAAATCTTTCCTCTTTATAGTAGTAGTGTAGAATATTATAATATTGTTTATTTTCCTCGAGAAATTGGCAGGAGCTTCGCACGCGTTTAATACTTTTTGTCCAGAAATACCAAACCCTAACTATAATATATTAAAATACAAACCATTTAATAAAAACCAAGTTTTATGCGATATATTTCTGAAAGACCCGTCAATTTAAAAAACATACGAGTTTATTTTATATTTTTCGCATAAAAAAATAATTATTCCTGATAAAACGTAGAATCCCTAAAAATAATTGTTTTATTCGTTGAGTTGCTGTTTAAATATTAATATTATTATTTTTGTAAATCAAGGAACGAGAACCAATTTGTTGAAACTCTGTGGACGAATATTGAGGGTCTAAATTTTTAGACAAATTTTGTCGACTACGTACTAGTCACTCACTCAGTACATGCTTAATAATAATAGGAAATAGTAAACTGGCGTAGAATGTAGATTGAATACTATATAGTATACTTATAGACCTTTTAAAAGCTTAGGTGGCTAAAGCTTTAAGGGGGATGAAGCTTGAACTGTAGGGTCGAAAAAACGTATCGTCTATGAAGACCAGAGCAGAGGGCTTTTAGCGGTCAAAGATGATCTTAAAATATCAGTCAGTGACCGACCTACATGACATTATGCTCAGATTTTGAGTTACGAAGGTAAACAATACTAACAAAAATAAAACAGAATACATTATTATTATACTTGATTATACTTACAATTTTTTGCTGCATTGTTTACTACCTTTTTTTAATTAAAGGAGTTTGTTTTGAACCTTCTTCAATTTTAAAAATCTTTATTTAAACTTAAAGTTTTCGATACCCGCAGAGATGAATTTGTGAATGAATTTGTGTGATTTAGATTACAAAAAAGTATGACTATGAACGACTTATTTAGTTCCGTTTGAAACTATGTTCTACAATAACAAATTTGGTAAAAGTTTATTACACATTAATAGGTATCATATTATCAACCTACCTTTTTTGAGACTGTTCTCAACATAAAATATATAATGTAGTAGCAACCAGTACGAACTTCGTTTACTATATCTGAGATATGCTGTGGATATAGCACGGAATAGTTGTTCATTAATACTTCAGCTATCACAAAACTTTGGTACACCATAGAATTTATTATTATAAGAATGATCCTAGTTACGATTTCAGCACTGATAGAAAAACAAAGAACTGTCAAATTTAACACCGATTCTTTCATTGTTAATATATCATGTCACTATTATTAATTGTCGAAAGTTCATTGCACTGTTAGGTTCAACAAAGTTTAAATTATTGTTTGTCACATTAATTGTTTACTTTTTATTTACAATTTAAATACTGTGAGTTTATGTTTTAACTGCGTTTTTATCACAATTACTGAATTAGCAACAAAAAATCATAATATCTATTATTTCTTTTTGTTTTTTCACAACTTCACTGCATTTTTAACTTTGTTGACACATTTTTAGTTGCTTCACCGTACATTTTAACTACTGTACTTTGTCACTTTACACTTTCCCTTTGTTAAAACATAGTATGTTGCACATGTACACTATCTAATACCGAACAACATTCTCTGATATCAGTCCACTCACTACGCCCGGCGTCATTTACTAATAAAGTACATTTCTTATCAATTACAGAGGTCAAGGTTCGAGTTGTATTAAAATGGCATTTGTTTTTTTTTAACTACCTACATTAATAGGAATAGCAATCGGTGGTTCTTCTTCATGTTTGAGAACCAATGGTTGATATTATTATTTTAAACAAAAAAAATTCAACCGGCTACTAAAGTACCAACTCACAAGAAATTAATTAAACAGTGGCTTTTTCAGAATTCTTCTCAAATTCAATAATTTCTCTACTCAGTCTTCACACTTTTGAAGGCTGTACCAGCTAACTTAAATATGAGTTAATGGAAGAAGGAAAATTTATTTTTGAGCCAATGCAGACCTAAATAATACCTAATATTAGAATTTTTTTTTCACCGAAATCACCGATGATGATGATTATCTACAAAAAGTCACAGGTATATGTTATATAGAATGATTTATATGGGTTATTAATGTTATTATTTTTTAACCTTTAAATTTAAATAACAATTAACAACTTGAGAAAATGTGACGATATAGACGTGCTAACTTAACTAGCTAATATTACTAAAATCGATTTATTAGAAGTTTTGATTGATTGAGGAAATAATATCGATTAAATTGTCTATAGTATACTGACGTCAAAGTTACAAAAAATGTTAAATTTTAATATTTGGCATAAACTGCTGATTGTTAAGGTATATTTAATCATTTTATTATTTATGTTATTTCATAATAATATAATAATATTTTATTATTTATTTATGCGAAAGTGTATTTGCCTGTCTGTCTGTCTTAACTCTTCACACCCAAGCCGCTGAACCGATTTTGGTGAAATTGGGTACGGGTATTCTTTGAGTCCCGGAAATAGACATATTATATGATAATTTTTATCACGGAAAAATGTTCGCGCCACAGAAATTAGCGCGATATTTTGTTGCAAATGAGTTGAGGGCGTCATCTATTCTCTGAAAATATACCTTTTTTAAAACACAATATAAAAAAAAATATATGACGTGATATTATTAAATTGTTGTTATCTGATCAGTGTACACTTATCTAACAGTTAAATTTTAACCTTATCACGTTATTGCACTTAGACTGTTATGCAACAATAACTATCAGTTAAAAATTAACTAATAAAAATACTTCTTATCACTTTTCTGTTATCTTTAAATATCCGTCTCATACGATTGGCCATGAACTATAGCTCGATAGGATAGTTACCACAGTATCACACAAATCTGGCGTAAAATTATATGTTACTTTGTTACTAATGTCACTTTCGCATCAAAATTTTCAGCTTTGACTTTTCGTAGGTAGCCGGTTATAGGCATTTAATATTTATAAAACAGTTTTCATACACTTATTTTCACGATGTAGTGTAAGTGTCTAAACACACTAGGCTGAATTACGCCGGCGTAAATTCCGGCGCGTTTACGCCGCGTTTCAAATACGGGCGGAACGGGAGACCCGACACTCGCGTTCCGTCCGTATTTTCAATTTTGTATGCGTTTGACATTGCGCGGCGGAATTTACGCCGGCGTAATTATTCGGCCTAGTGTGTTTAGACACTAACAGTACAAGAACAAAATCATTCAGTTAGAAATTAGATACAGCTTGAAGTCACCAACATTTTTGGTTGATTATTTAAAAAAAAAAACATAATATTTGATAATATTTCGTTAAATTTTTATATATTTTATTTTATTACCTTTGCTTTGCTATTTACTTAAATTATTAGTAATACGGTAGTATTTAACGCCCAAACCTCTGCGGCTGCATAGCCTATAATGCAGTATATTTTGTAGCTATTAAAAGTACATAATAACCATAATATTTTTGTCATACAAGGCTGTGGCACCATAAACCTTTTTGTTTAAACAACCTCTTACCTCGGTTCGGCGAACGACGGCCGACGGGTTCTTGCGCCATCTCCACGCAAACAAACATACATTCGTATTATTGCTGTAATGATTTACTCAAGGTATTAGCGGTTAAGTGTCATTAATTTTATAACATCTTCAACCGGTTATGGGTGCAGTTTCTCGGTGTTAAAAGAATTACCTAGGATTTAGAAATCCGAACCCTTCTCGATCCATTAGACCAGGGTTTCTCAAAGTGGGGTACGCGAACCCTAGGGGTTCGCCTAAAGGTTCGCCATTCGACAGCAGGGGGTTCGCGACAAGATTAACGTAATGGTGGCTCAACACCTGGTCATGATCAAAACTAAATACAGAAATCGACTTGATACCGAGTCAGAATTATTAATGTTCAAATTGTCCAAAATTACTCCTTATATTAAATCCATTTGCGACAGGAAACAAGCACACCCATCACATTAATTTAGAAAGACATTTCTTTTGGCACTTTATGTGTTACCTTTTATTCAAATAAAAACCTTATTTTCTTCAACAGTCAATAATATTCTTTAGGATTTCTTTAGTTAGTAGGGGGTTCGCTGTCACCAGGAAAATTTAACAGGGGTTCGTGGAGCCGAAAGTTTGAGAAACCCTGCATTAGACTTAAGAGCATCAGCGCTAAAGAAGATCGAAAAATTAATGAGTCTGTCAGTCTCTTGTCTGTCTGTTACCTTTTCAGGCTTAATTGTAGAACATTTTTGATGAGCTACGAAGATACTTTATACTTAAGATACTACGAGAATTGACAAAGCATTTAAATATTATTATCTCCCCAAATATAGACACTAGACAGTCCGCCGGCGATTACCGAAAATGCTTAGTTACTAGCAACATCTACTAGGGTTCCGTACCCAAAGGGTAAAAACGGGACCCTATTTGAGACTTCGATGTCTGTCCGTCTGTCCGTCTGTCTGTGCGTCCATTTGTCTGTATGTCTCCAGGCTGTATCTCAAGAACCGCTATAGCTAGACCTCTGAAATATACACACAGTTTGTGTATATCTGTTGCCGCTATAACAACAAATTCTAAAAATAAAATAAAGTTAATATTTAAGGGGGCTCCCATACAAGAAACGTGATTTTTTGGTCTTTTTTGCTCATAATCATTAATGGTAACAGCCTAGGCACTTGAAATTTTCACAAAATCCTTAATTATATTTTTAATTTAATAATTATTAAATAATAAAAATTTAAATAAAGTAAATATGGGGGGCTTACATTCAAAAAACACAATTTTTTGTCTACTTTCGCTCTATACCGGTACGGAACCCTTCGTGTGCGAGTCCGACTCGCACTTGGCCGATTTTTTTATATATTCCTTCACAAAATCTACACGATTTCTCACTGTTCAACGTTCATGTACAAGCGCGTGTATATAGTGAAAGTGTTGTCCGTCCTTCAATCGCGGTACGGTTCTAACGAGTGAGACCGGCTGATAAGCATTGCCCAATGCAGCCCAATGCGTTTCGTCACCTCAAGGTCGTTGGCAGTTGGCACATGGAACTTCGGTTCCTATATTGCTGCTAAACATGTGAAATTATGATGGAATCGAGATTCGAGATGATTCGAAAGGCAATTTAGTGGTTGCGGTAATGGCTTTGTAGCAGGTGAAGTTAGCTAGTTTGTACATTCATCCATATTATGGATAGACTTTTAACATTTTCTTATCAAACTACAAAATAGCATTCTCGTGAAACAACAATCCAACGTTTTCTAATTAAACTTTTTCTGTTTCATAAGAAACAAACTGCATTAAACAAGCAACGGTGGTGTTAAATACTATGTAGGTAAATGTAGATGGATGCATTTATTAAAATATCAAAGACAATCTCAGTTAGTAATATTATTATGCAATATGCAGCATATTTTCAGGAATACAGCTGTATTCCTTGAAGTTTGATGATATGAACAATGTTACATGAACATGATACATCACAAAGTTTTCAGCCGGTCTGTTAGAGCGTATCGGAGTTACCTACTCCAACACGCTGAGTACACTGAAAAAATTACTCTCCAACTAAGTAGTATTTTTTCTTAGTTGGCACCAAATTAATTGGAATAACCTTACTATTGTTCACAAAAAATAAGGTGATTGTTACAGCGAACAACTGGACTTAGTTTTAACAACAAGCTAAATTTAATTATAACATCAAAGAGGACATTTGTTAAATTGAAGATATGTTTTTATTAAAATGACTAATACTTCTTTGAGATTATACAGCAACCTAGTCAAATTAACTATAATCTTGTATTTGGGTCTATAAAGACCGTGTATTATATTAACAGTTTATGTTTTTAATATTAACTAGGCATTTAGTTGGAGTATCCACTAGATATGTTACATCACAGAAGCTGTGAAGTAGAATGAAACAAGATAAAAGTAAAATCTACAATTTACCCATATTAGCATCAACAAATTATTATCGTTGAAGCAATAAACTTAAATAATTACGGCAATCAACTAATGCGTTAAATTAAAAAAAAATCTTGAATATTCCGACAAACTTCTTAGTAGATTCTACTAAGCACTTGATTCGCATGTCCCCCGCCGCGCCGCGCCTTACCCTCCTAGAGAAGCGTCCACGCACGCCATTCGACCGACGACGCCATTTCTCTGAAGTGCGACTGAACACCACGCTACGCTAGTGACTTTTAATGGTTTCTGTGATTTCTTTTACACTTGATAGTGTTTCAATTAACAACAGTGGATCCCCAAGAAGATCAAGTGCATAACGAGCAAATATGCAAGCGACTTCGAGTGGCGGCAAAGAAGATATTATCAGTACCTTACCCTAATGGACGACGTCACTGATCATTTTATAACATGGGAGCTTCCCGAATTATTGAGATATTTACAGGTATGTCCTCCTATATCTACGATCTAACAGTTATTTACCATATTTTCAACCAATATCGCACAGCACTCCATTCCATCATATTATATAGATTATTATTTATTACATATTAAGACATAGGTAAGTACCTGCCTACTTACATTTCAAAATCCAAAATCCATAAAATTATAATTAGGCATGTAGGTATGCATGTTTTATCCATTAACTTGATTGTAGGTACTAAAAAAATACCAATCTTTTAGAACAGCGCATAACACTCGAGGCTTTGTCAGCCCTAACCAACGAGTACTTGAAAGAATTGATTCCCCTGACTGGACCAAGAGTACCTTTACCTTCACTTTTTTTGTTAATATAATAAAACCTTATTGTTTTCAGGATAACTCAAACTATGAACAAGATGAATCAAAAGACCCAGAGCCAGAGCCAGAACCAGAACCAGAAAAATACATTCTATCTCTGTGCCATATTATATTATTATAAATAAATATTTACATTAATAAAAAATACCTAAATTTGTATTATTACACAAACCTTTTCAGGAAGAAAAGGTATTGAATTAAAGTAAGATTCTTTTTCTAGTATTTTGTTAAGTGGAGGCTAGTTCTAGTAGTTAACACAGGCACGCAAGTGCCTGTGTTAACTACTAGAACTATCCTTTATTTGGCAAAATACTAGAAAAGGGGTCTTATTTAAATCCATTACCTGTCATGACTACATCAACAACCATGCTTAGTAGATACAACTATTGACAAGTTGGTCAAATTAACTAAGACTTTAATTAAATTAATCAAAACTTATTTTTAATTTGACAACGGATAATAATCACACTACACAAGATTTTACTTGAAATGAATAACTATCATTGTTAGGCTAACTATTACCTTAGTTGATTGGAACTAAGTGACTTGGTTTAATGAAGCAAAATGTTAACTGATCTGAAGAAGTTTAATAATCAGGTTGAAAAAGAGTCTTAGTTGATGGAACTGTAGGATTATTTGGATCTACAAATCAATTTAACTAATACAATAAAGTGTCATGCTTGTACTAAACAAGATATATAGTTAAACTAACTAAGCAGCCTTTATAAGGCCAGTCTAGTTCTTGATAGATGGAACTAAGACAGTTTAATAAAGTTCTCTTAGTCACAGCAACTATGATCTTGGAAGGCTCATATGGGTTCATGATTCATTATAGGAATAAACAAGATCTTGGTTGAAGCAAACATATTTTTTTTTCAGTGTACTGTAATCATCTGTTGCCCAACAACCTCCGTAACGAGCATGAAGTGCACATGATAGGAGTATTATTAACTATCTATCTATATTCTATATCATCAAGTTAATAAATAGCTACTGAACTGCGATTTATATGCCGAACGCGCTGTTTGGCGGCTACACCGCTAGATTACAAGCAATCTTTACTTAATATTATAATTCTGAAGAGTTTCTTTGTTTGAACCCGCTAATCTCAGGAACTACTGGTCCGATTTGGAAAATTCTTTTAGTGTTAGATAGCCATTTACCGAGGAAGGCTATAGGCTATATTTTATCAGTTATCACGATAATACTTATAGGAGCGAAGAAATATAGGAAAATGTGAAAAAAACGGGGGAAATTATTTGAAAGGGGTTATCTCACGAACTACTGGAGCAATATTTTTTAATTGGCACAGATAAGAAGTAGACCACGGGAAGGATCATAGGCAATTTTTTGTGGACTGATTTGTGTGTAAAATATCTACCGTCGGTGGCCAAATTATTATACTCACTTGAAAAACAATACGTTTTCGTGTCTCATAAGGAAAATTTTTTATCTTTAAAAAGTTCCCATCTGGCTGCTATTCACCCTTATGGGGATGGAGATGACTTTGTAAAACTAGCAGATATTGGTCTTAACGCATGGTTCCTTCAACCAAGTGTAGTCGACCATTCCTCTTTGAGCTAATCTCGCCCCATGTCATAACCGACGAAGGAGGCTTCACTCGTTCAATAACACAGCTTTTATAAAAAATTTCATGTCGCCTTCGGTGAACAAACAAGGGATTGTCCTGGAGGATCTGAATCATTTGGGTCATATTAAGGTCACGCCTTTCTCTTCATAAAAAAAATGCAATTAAAATTAAAAGTCAAAACACCAATCGCTTAGCATGCATGCATCTGAGGTAAACTTAAGTATGAAATACACGGTCGCCAACGGCGGTCGTCAACAGCAAAAAATAGTATGCGCGTTGCCAGCCACACGGTTGCCAACGTGTTGCCAACCAGTTTTTCATTATAGATTTTGCGTGGTCGTCAACCGCCGTTGACGACCGTGTATTTCGTGCTTTAGGTTTTTCGAAGGACTCAAACAACTGAAATTCAGTTTCTTCACTTTCGCCGTAGCAGTTAGATAAAGGGATATCCCGGATCTAATAAACACGGGACTCCCTTCACGACTGGCCGGTCTACCTCAAAAGGGACCGGACTTCCACCAAAGTAAGGGAACGCTTAGGCAAACTGAAGCGTTCCCCTCGGCGCCGGGACTGGCTAGCCGGGGAGGTTCCCATCCTCTCCCGGAGCCCCGTTAGACGAGAGTTAGGAGGTTCGCATAGCGTCGCCTCCGCACTCCCGTCCTACGCCGGCGGAGCGGCAGAGAGGTGGGATCGACCTCTCTGTCCCGCTCCGCGGCCTCTTTCTGCGACATAACAATTTCGCAGAAAGAGACCGCCGCCTGCCAGGCCTCATCGCTCTCGAGCATGCAGCGCACCATGCTCGGGAGTGAGAGGTCCCCGCCTAGCACTGCCACGAGATCGTGGCGCTGCACGGCCCAACGATCGCACACCTCAAGGGTATGCTGGGCCGTGAGCTGTTAGATAAAGCTACGCCAGCATCATCTAACACAACTTTTATGACTTTAAGGGGTTTTTTTCTGTTCTCAACAATAAACCGCCTTGTTTCCTCTTCTGTTCAAGAAGTCAAAAGACGTTTTCTACCACATTTATCAACACGCTATGGTGACAAAGATTTTTTAGGTTCGTCACTTTTTTTTTTTCAAAGTGTAGACTGGGAAACGCCTGCTAATCTCGCAATTTCTCTCTGGGTATGATTGATATGACTCTAAGGTATCTAAATTTAAAATTTTAGACTTATTTCTAGCTGAAATGTCTGAATTCTTTCCCGTGGCTAAATCTTTCATTATTAGTTTTACTTACATAAATTAATTTGCGGATTCATAAATCTTTGTTTATTCGATTTACTTAAACTGAGTTATTTGTACCATAATTTAAAAATTCGTATTTGAAAATAGATGATAATAATATATAATAATATAATATGAATAATATATTATGTAAAATATTATTATCAATGTAATAATTTATTTAACTCCATATTTTCAAAGTACTTTTAGTTGATAACTGGTCTAAAATTTTAATTTTTGTATCAAATAATTTTGGCATCGACAGCTCTAATTCTGGTACTATCAGAGAAGTTGATTCCTATGCAGATGGCGGACCAACGTCATGTGGTCGACTTATGTCAATTCAATGTTAGCTGTGATCGGTTTGACGTAATGCGACCAAATTACTTAGGTCCGCCATCTGCATAGGAATCAATTTCCTCGATGGTACATAGGTACTTAATATAATTAATCAATGGGTAGTTTAGAATATTATATTTATATTATATAACATTTTAGACGATATATTTTTATTTACATAAAATCAAAATGTTATCTTCTTATGTATAGATATTAACATACAATAGAATTATTGTAAAAATTAAAATTCCTGAACACAAGGCGCTTTGTTTCGACTGTCATTTTAATTTGTAAGTATAATACTTTAAACAACAATGTTAGTATAATAATATGTGAGTTCCTAATAAAACCCAGTGTATGGCCAGTGCTCATGACGTATTGAATGAGACGTCATATTATTGTACTGGTGTACCACTGGTGCGGCAAGTGTGACGTAATAAATTAGTAGTTAGAGACAAGAGTTATATGTCAATAATGACGTAATTAATTAAGTCATATTATAGTTACGTCAATGTGCTGATAAGAATATTTCAGAACAAATCGATAGTACGGCGTCGCGTCCATTTTCGATAATATCATGTGAATTGTGAGCCCTGGGGGGTGAGCCAAAATGTTTTCGTTTTCGCTTCGTTATAGAATCGCCGATCAAAATGTATGGAATTGACATAAGCGTTCGTTAATATGACGTTGACGTTCGACTCGTCTTATGTCAATTCCATACATTTTGATCGGCGATTCTATAACGAAGCGAAAACGAAAAAGTTTCGGCTATAGGCCCTGCACTATAATTATTATGTATACCTATTACCTACTGGGTATATTTTGGAACTCACACTGTAATTTTTTTACATAGAAATAGTATGAAGTTTTGTGACTCGTCGTATGATTTGTATCAGACAATACCTATAGTTTGCATTAAAAAAAGCTGCACTTATTTAACGCGATACCATGCATTTTGAAAACATTGTCCTAAATCCTAAAACAGTCAAGCAGGATTCAGGATATAAAATTATATAAAAAAACGTACACAAAAACCAAAAATATGTTACTTAATGAGTAATGACATTTAAAAGATCGATAAGAGCTAAATTAGATTTTTTGTCATAGAGATACAAAAAATGAATATAAAATGTTAATTAAGTACTTTTAACCTATCCAAAAAACTTTTATAGTTTAATTAACTCGGGTTCCAACGATTTTACTGCTGAAATTATTTAAGGTTTAGATAATCATCTACGGCAGCCATTCTCAAAGTGTGTTCCGCTAAGCCCCCGGGGCTCCGCAAAGGCCTTGTAGGGGCTTTAGAAATGTCATAAGACGTGCCAGGATGGAGACAATTCATTCAAAGAAATCATTTTTGGGGGTCCATCAAAAGTGTCACTAATTCTTAAAAGGGTTCCGCCACCAAAAAAGTTTGAGAACGGCTGACCTACAGATATTTTTCAAGTAACTTGTCAAAATTGTTTAAAAATGAGGTTGCCGGCGGCTTTGGTGTGTACTGTGTAGACAGCATTAGGGACTTCGCTGTTGGTGTCAAGTTGTAGCTAATAACTAATAAGTAGCTGTGGACCTTGAACTGTATTCAGTATCCCACTGGATACTGAATAGTGAATACAGTTCAAGTACATAATACAGTTCTGAATACAGTTCCGGGATCGTAATACTTATTATAAAACAAATTTTGCTCTGTTTTTCTAATAAGTATTACGATCCCGGAAGACGATTGAATTAAATGAAATTGAGATTTATTTAATCATTGTATATTTATCTGATACTAGCCTAACGGAAAACACGATTCACTAATTTTGACTCGATAGTTTTTCGAAATTATGAATATTTCTGGGCTTTTCAACAAATATCTGTTACACTTATTGAGTTACTATCAATTAATAACTTGCACTATTACAGTCTACAATCACACACATTATAAAATAATAGCTAAAAGGATATATGCGACGTTTACACTCAGCCACTGCCGCTGCTACTCGCGCTGCCGGCAATATTGTCCTGAATACTTCTGGGGCAGTAACGACGCGAGTGCGCGTTTACACTCAGCCCTCTACACACACGGCGCGTCGGGCAGCGGCAGCGGCATGACGAGTGGCAGCGCGAGTCACCTATTTACATATTCACGCTGCCCACTTCCGTCCCCACTTCCCTGTCCAACAGGGCTGAGTGTAAATGAGGGGATAATATTATTAGCATTGTATTTAATTTTTAAGTAATAATCAAAAACGTTTTTGGGACTTACGACCTACTTTCGTGCTATAATGCGGGAACCATTGTTACCCCTCATTTACACTCAACCCTGTTGGTTAGGGAAGTGGGGAGGGAAGTGGGCAGCGTGAATATGTAAATAGGTGACTCGCGCTGCCACTCGTCATGCCGCTGCCGCTGCCCGACGCGCCGAGTATGTAGAGGGCTGAGTGTAAACGCTCACTCGCGTCGTTACTGCCCCAGAAGTATTCAGGACAATATTGCCGGCCGCGGCAGCGCGAGTAGCAGCGGCAGTGGCTGAGTGTAAATGTAGCATTCCGCAATATTGTTCACTATTAGCTGCAGCCACTGATCTCTATACATAATACAAGTACGCTGGATTGCTGATAGCCTTTGAAATGACAGCTATTTTTTGTGCCTATTTGAAGCGGAATCAGCGCCCCTATTATTCGGGTAGAGAACTAAATCTGACGTAAAAATGACGTTTGAAAGCCGCCATATTGGCGCTGATAGCAGTAGTGAGAATATTTGGAACTAATACTAGTGATGACAACTGTTGTTATTGGTTGTGGGTACGTCAAATTTAGTTCTCTACCCGAATAATGGGGGCGCTGATTCCGCTTCAAATAGGCACAAAAAGCAGGTCTGTATCAGCAATCCAGCGTACTTGTATAATAGAGATCAGTGGCTGCAGCGCAAAACACAATGCTCGGGAGCACGATTCATGGAATCATTTATCAATTATCACGATTGGAGGATACGGGGTGTGTATTGTGTAGACAGAGTGTAGTGTGTAGGCGAGGCCAGCGTACTCTGATATTTTTGGAAGCCCGGTCTTAACTCACTTAAGGACTTAATAACATTTTAGTACGGTACCGAAGGTTGATGATGAAAGAAAGTTATTAAGGTTACGTAACACCCGACCGGCGACCGGCTGTGTCGACACGCCGCGCGGAACTTTCTCCGCGCGCCGCACGCCACAATATCGCGCGAATTTTGCGCATAATAATATTATTATATATTGTTTATTATTACATTTAGTGGTGAAGTTTGCAGTGAGACGTTAGTGTGATTTGTGAAAGTCAAAATGGATGCTTATATTATTGCCTTTAGGTTCCACACTGTGACACGATGGATATTTGTGATTGCCACAATAGTTTTGATACTGTCATAAATAATAGTATTTTAAAAAGATAAAACCGACTTCCACATTGTTACGTACAATTGAGAATTAAAATTGTCATATCTTAAAAACTATGACGGAGCTACTACTACTAAGGAAGGTACTAATTGACATAGGTACTTAATATGTACAATTTAAAAAAAATTAACTTTTAAAATACGTACAAAAAGAAAAAAACCAATTTACTTGAAAGTTGAAATGTATAAATTCGCGCTTGTATAAAATATCTAACATTATTATTTAAAAATCAGCACAATAATATTTAGAATAATTTAAAAAACCAGCTAATTGTTGTTTATTTTATACAATAAAAATATTTTTCAAAAATTATGAAAAATATGCATGGAACAGTGCACTTCAGCCAATATATTATGTTCTTAAACAATGTTTTAATATGTATGATTGTTGCCCAATATACATAATAACATATTATAAAATTAAAAATAATAACCTTATTTTTTATTGCACTAGCTGTTTTACGCGACTTCGCATTGGAAAAAAAACCGCAGGATACAATAGACGCACTTTTGATGATAGAATAGATGATTTTGGTCCTTTCCCGTGATCTACGTAGATAATAATACGTAGTAAATAATATTGCAATATCTAATAAATTAATTATTTCAGCGAAGAATACGATAATAATTATTATTTATAAATTTATTATGATATAATATTAAATTTTATGCAAAGGAACGACTATAAAACTACTCTACAATTATAAAAAAATATAACTTAATAATTATTTATTAATATAGAAAGTATTAGCCAGTAAATAAATCCATCCAAAAAAAAATATATAACTATTTTCATATTTTCCCTCTTCAATAATAAGAAAAGAAAACTTTAAAATTACTCATGCTACTAACTGTAATATTCAACTATTTACTATTATAGAAAGTAAATACACTTACGTTATGTAAACTAGATCGAAAATAAATCCAAGTGAGATCTAACTGACACGTGCGCTCGCTGCCAGAGCGCGGACACTACTCACGGGTTAACTATATCACATTCATTACCTTAATGATAATTTATTTATAATGATATTGACGATTATCTATCATTAAATCATAATAGAAGATATAATTAAAACGTTGACAGGAAAATTTGGTGTAAACTGGAGTAACTTAGAAGTAAACAGAACATGTAAATTGCATTAACTTAGGTATTAAGTATGCACAATTTTTGTTACATAACTTTACTGTTCATAGGTATTTTATAAAACATAGTAACTATTCTTTTTGCATACATTGCATCAATAGTTATTCAAAAAAACTAAAAAAATAAAAATAAAGTAATTCCCGAAAATTCGCGGTTTTAAATATTATTTCATTTCTTATGCGAATATCGATTTTTAATTATATTTTTTACAAAAATACAAACATGGTACTTACGAATATCTAAGTAAGTATATTAATAAAAAAAAGGTTTGTTTGTTTGCGTTACATTCCGAAACTTACTGAACCGATTTTCTCACGGAAAGACCGTCGGCTACTTTTTACTAAACGAAAATGTACAGTTCCCTTCCTTTTTAACCGGCTTCAAAAAAGGAGGAGGTTATAATATTGTGTTTGGCCGTGGATATTTTTATTATTTTTATTTTTACGCATTACGCACGAAGTCGCGTGAATAATCTACTTATTTTTATTAATAAAATATTAATTTAATATAAATTATCATTTTTATCACATAGTTGAATTATGTAACGACACATGAAAACACTTTGAGATTCTGCATTTTTTGCAGATTAACTTAATTTGTTAGTCCCACATAGCCTTTAGGAATACTAATATCTAGAATAAATAGTCTACCTAAATAGCAAGGCCTGCACAATGCTAGCAAGAATACAAATAACATTTATTGCAAGTTAAGTTTTTCATCTCCTAAAATATACGCAACTTCTTCTGCTCAAAATATTACAATGATATTTACCTATTTTGAAAATTTAATATTATTATTCTATTCGAAAATATATATTTTTGGTTGAGATTAGCCCACATAGAAACTGTTCAAATACATAAGTAGTGTACAAATATTAAAAAAAAACTTCTACTTCATTGAATGCTGAATCTCGATACTTAACAACACAATGAAAAATTTCATCTTAGAATTTTGAATTTTCAATTCAATAGAAGAATAATTTAAATGTAAGTAATATGACGATATTTTCCTTAGTACTGTTGAATCGTATTAAAAATGACAATTATAAGTTTAAACATAATTAATCCGAATTGTTTTATACTGTCAACTAATCGTGGTACAAGCGTTCGGGTTAGGGTTGATCAGACCGCAACGCGACGCGTAGATGCATTTCTAAATTAGTATGGATTTGACAGATTCGCAAGACGTCTCACGCTGACGACATCTGCCAAATCCATACAAATTTAAGTCGCGTCGCGTCGCGCCTCGCCTCGTCGCGTTGCGGTCTGAATTGACCATTCAGACCATTCACCTGACAGACCAGAAGTCAAATAGTATTAATTGCTAAGTTAAATATATATAGATACAATATACTATATAGTCTTTGAAAAAAGTAGCCTTGTCGAGCTGCTACGAGGTTCTTTGAAGCTAGTAGTAGCCAGACTTCGGCACAGTGTTTGTGTGCGTGCGACTAGTTGTATGCGAATTATATTATGTAAGTTGATAAAAAATGCTATGCAATAGCTTTACTGCGGCATTACCCGAGTGCCACACGAGGGTTCCGTACCCAAAGGGTGAAAGCGGGACCCTATTACTGAGACTTCGTTGTCTGTCCGTCCGTCCGTCTGCCTGTCTCCAGGCTGTACCTCAAGAACCGCTAGACTTCTGAAATTTTCACAGATTGTGTATATCTGTTGCCACTACAACAAAGACAAAAAAAAATAATTCTTCAAAAAAGAATATTACCATTTACATACAGAACCCGTTTTTTCTTGAGGAGGGAAAATGCATTACGCATCCCCCTCCCCCTCGGGGGAAGGGGCACGTGTAATACACGCGAAGGAGCGGGATCGTAAAACATTCAACCGCGAAATACGTACAGA
This sequence comes from Plebejus argus, assembly GCA_905404155.3. Taxonomy (NCBI): domain Eukaryota; kingdom Metazoa; phylum Arthropoda; class Insecta; order Lepidoptera; family Lycaenidae; genus Plebejus; species Plebejus argus. The sequence continues at coordinate 17,732,855 of FR989931.1, read as the reverse complement.
ATCCTAAAAAGAATACTACCACTTTAAAGTTATTTTCTGGGACACGGTCACTCGTTACATAAGATCAGTGTGTACTGTGTAATTGTCTTGACAGGTCATGCGTATCAAAACTGTTATTAATTTACTATCTAGAGTCTTTGTCTAGAATCTAGATTATTTTATAATGTACAAACATACATGAAATACATTTTTGTTCGCCAACGCAAATTACAATTACGTGATAAACATGCGTTTTAGTAGCATTTCAAATCTTTTCAGCGGTTTTAGCGTGAAGAGGTAACAGACAGACAGACACACTTTCACATTTATAATATAAGTATGGATTATACATATCAAATCAAATCAAATCAAAAGTACATGATCATGGTCTTAAAATATATAAATATGAAAGTTCCAATACATTCTTGCTATTACAATGGCGTGCAATATATTATAATATATAATTGGCCAAGTGCGAGTCGGACTCGCGCACGAAGGGTTCCGTACCGTTATAGAGCAAAAATTGGCCAAAAATTGTGTTTTTTGTATGGGAGCCCCCCTTAATTTTTTATTTTATTTAAATATTATTAATAATTATTAAAGTACAATTATATTTAAGGTCTTCGTGAAAGTTTCAAGTGCCTACCTCTTATCGTTATTAATTACGAGCAAAAAAGGCCAAAAAAATCACGTTTGTTGCATGGGAGCCCCCCTTAAATGTTAATTTTATTTTTATTTAAGTATTTGTTGTTATAGCGGCACCGGAAATACACAATCTGTGAAAATTTCAGAACTCTAGCTATAGCGGTTCTTGAGATACAGCCTGGAGACAGACAGACGGACAGACAGACGGACAGACGGACAGACAGACGGACAGACAGACGGACAGACAGACGAACAGACAGACGGACAGACAGACATCGAAGTCTCATGAATAGGGTTCCGTATTTACCCTTTGGGTACGGAACCCTAAAATTAACTAAATAAACAGATTATAATATAAAATCACTGTAAAAATTGATATAAAATTAAACACGTACACCTGCAACTAATCATGGATTTTTTTTAATAATAATGTCATTGTTAATAATTAAAATAATACAAACTATTTTATCTCTTCAACATGTTTCATGTATTTACATATTGCATCTAAATTTTCAAATGTGTCAGTCGCGCTAAAACTCGAAAACGGCTGAACGGATTGGGCTGATTTTAGTCTTAAATTATTATCGTAGAAGTCCAGGGAAGGTTTTAAAGTGACACGAAGTTCACCGGGACAGCTAGTATTAATATAAAGCTTCTATTGATCACTCTGTGTATTCTGAACTGCATCAAAGTACGTTGCATAGCTTTCAAGACTCAAACTTAAAGGGACAGGTAGCGAGAAGGTACGGGTAGGTACTAGACTCTAGTACTTATTATTTAACAGTACTGTTAATATTATCATGTACATAATATTTTCCTACTGTTTGCCACTACCTACTGTATAAAACTGGTATATTGTAATTATCCAGTAGTTAAAATTATTAATTATACAGTGTTATTATCATCATGTTGTCACTTGTCATTGTGTTCAAGTAATTTGTTATGTGGCTGTTAACAGTAAGCGCCAATGTTATTGTTGAATTTGTTACTTACGATGTTCAAGTGACCATGTTCATAGAAATTAATGTTTGATACTTTTACAGCGCTGTAAGCTGTTACTTTCACAGCGAACTCTATGTAAGGAACACATACACACTCTAAAGTATTAACACTATGTTTTGTAGCACTCTATAATTCTATAATATTATACAGCATGACTGGTGAGACATGATCGATACAAGGAGAGTATTCAGTACTCGATATTATATTTATGTAACAAAATTAGGTACTTAATTCTTGACAAAATTTCCCTTTAAGCAAATGAATCATGGACACTTAGTAAATTACTATGCAGCCGGCGCGGCGGCATGCGCCCCGCGCCGCGCGCTACCCCTCCCGCGTGCGATGTCCATGCGTTGGGTAAATAATTATTTAACTTTAAGCTACATTAATTACTCTGTGATCAACATGTCTCACCAGTCACCAGTCATGCTGTAGTTATTCTATACAGGTTGTAAAAAAACATCACATAATATACTTATAACTTTTTATTCGGGAAAATGTAGAGCCCCGCGTAATTGTTGTGCAACGTAATTGCAGGCAACATCGAATGCATAATTATTAATTTATCATATAGAGCCATTATATAAGCTCCTTTAGCAAATGAATCTGGAGTAATATAAACAAACCCATACCTTTGTGTATGTAAGTAAATATTTTTCTATTTGCCCTAAGAAGATTATGGTAAGTAACGTGCTTACTTAAGATTTATTGTTGATTGTTGTATGACCGCCAAAGCAAATATATAAGATGACTGTTATTTTAAAATGATGTTTTTGTGTGATTGTTTAAAAATATTTTCCTACTTTATAGAAAAGTCCAACAGATGGCGTTACTTGTAAGTACAATGGCATTCCGAAATGTATTTAATTATTATTGTCGAAATTTTTTTATAAAAGAAAATAATTATGTTGAAAAAAACAATAATATAAAACAAAGCCCCTTCTCGCTACCTGTCCCTTTAAGTTTGAGTCTTGAAAGCTATGCAACGTACTTTGATGCAGTTCAGAATATACAGAGTGATCAATAGAAGCTTTATATTAATACTAGCTGTCCCGGTGAACTTCGTGTCACTTTAAAACCTTCCCTGGACTTCTACGATAATAATTTAAGACTAAAATCAGCCCAATCCGTTCAGCCGTTTTCGAGTTTTGGCGCGACTGACACATTTGAAAATTTAGATGCAATATGTAAATACATGAAACATGTTGAAGAGATAAAATAGTTTGTATTATTTTAATTATTAACAATGACATTATTATTTAAAAAAATCCATGATTAGTTGCAGGTGTACGCGTTTAATTTTATATCAATTTTTACAGTGATTTTATATTATAATCTGTTTATTTAGTTAATTTTAGGGTTCCGTACCCAAAGGGTAAATACGGAACCCTATTCATGAGACTTCGATGTCTGTCTGTCCGTCTGTCTGTTCGTCTGTCTGTCCGTCTGTCTGTCCGTCTGTCTGTCCGTCTGTCCGTCTGTCTGTCTAGTAACTAGACCAGCGGTTTTCAAAATTTTAGTTGCGAAACTTTTTGAAGAAGTGGCGTTTTTGATCTATGACAGTGCACGTATCGCTCGCGGAGCCCCTACAAGGCTTTTGCGGAGCCTTAGGAGTCAAGGGTCCGCGGAGCACACCTTGAAAATAGCTTGACAGACTCATTTCACCAAACAGACCTTTTTTCAGTAGGTAAGCGGTAGCAGAGTTGGCGAGCGAGTAGCGACGTATAAGCGGTCGTTCGGTTGAATACTACTACTACTCTCTTTAAATAGGTACATAATATTGCTGAAATTAAAATATTACTCAAACAAAATTTTACTTTATAAAATTTTCTTGCGGTTATTTAGTGGCATCTTGTGCTAATGTATCAAAACAAAATCGTCTTTGACAGTCGTTATGGTATTAACGTTTGCCGCTAGATGACGCAGTGTAGAGTTACTACAAAATTAATTTGAAAATCTAGCTTTATTTATATAAGCTTTAAAATTTATTATGTTTTGGAAAATTACACACTATCATTTTCATTGGTAAACGTGATAAATGGTAAATAATTGTTCTTATAAATTTTTAAGCCTGATGCGACTCATCTACTCGACGCTAGATGGCAATGTAGCATCAAAAGCGCTCTTCGCACAAATACAGTTCAGCATTAATTATCAACAATAATTACCCATCTTATGTCTTTTACGTAAAAATTACATAAATGTTACTTGAGTTATGCAAAATTAATATATCGTTACATAACTAGGGGTTACGCCTCAGTTAGCAATACGTCAGGTAAAAATATATTAACTGCAATGAAATTAGTAAGTCTGCTATTTAACCGACAGAATTTCGCAATTCGCAGTAAGTATGGAATTATTATTAATCGAACATTTATATCTATATCTATATATCTACATATATTTTATAAAACTCAAAGGTGACTGACTGACATGGTGATCTATATCAACGCACAGCCCAAACCACTGGACGGATCGGACTGAAATTTGGCATGCAGGTACATCTACCTGCATATGACGTAGGCATCCGCTAAGAAAGGATTTTGATACATTCCCACCCCAAGGGGTTCAAATAGGGGATGAAAGTTTTTATATGATAATACCATAGAGTAATAATATGTTATGTCTAGTCTCTGATAATATTTAACGCGAGCGAAGCCGCGGGCAAACGCTCGTCATTCCATATACAACGTTTTGATTTATTTTGATCTTAGTGTACCTAAATCAAGGTGTAAATATAGGACTTGGCTAAATTATGGTATATAAGTGGATTGTTAAGGCCGTCACAGACTTAATTAGCTATAATATAATATATTAATATAACGTACTAAACACACTGAGACCAGAAATATATTATATTATAGCTGAGTGTGTGGTCACGCGAAAATTGTATAGAAAATATATAGTAATATACCTAGCTATAAACATATTAATATATATTATAGCTAAGTCTGTGACGGCCTTTATTATTGCAGGTTGGATACTTTATAGTTTAGTATGTTGTCATTTTAGCGTTCTTATGAGGTTCTTATTGAGTTTTGTGTCCAATTGGAATGAATCGGAACGATAAAGCTGATCGCACATAATGTTATATTTTTGCCAGCAGCAGCAACACTGTACGCGTGCGCCGTACGCGTCGAACGCACCGCATGTACACGAAATGCGGCGCGTACGCATTTAATTTTTCCAAATTTTATTCATAAATTCATGATATTAAAAATATTAAGAGCGACAGAACAACTTACCTTTAGCCATTTTCAGACTCCCAACCTGAAACAAATTATAGTGATTAGTACCTAATAAGAATTAGTACCTAATAAGATATTATTATTGACTGTACAGTCAGGAATTTTTGTTATTTAAAATGAGCTGAGATTTTTTTATAATACACCAGCACACTTTACACCTATAGCTCTTCTAGTGTCAAGTTTTCAAGGGTAAAGGTTTTTACCCTTGAAATTATGCGATCTGTCCATCTGTCTCATCATCACCACCACAACCATCATCACCACCATCACCACCATCATCATCACCATCATACCTGTAATCCCAACAAAGGGCAATAAACATTTTCAGTATTCACACATTATGTCGTGACCCCAAAAACCCGTTATAAAAATGTCGGATCCAGGGGAGGTCGCTCCCCGCCCCACCGGCGCGGGGGGTCGCCCCCTCACCCCCGCCCTAGGGTTGCCAGGTGTCCGGATAAAGCCGGAGACAGTCAGGCTTTTTCCGTGTCCGGCCAAAATTAAGGAAAATCTGGCTTTTGTACTTATGAATCCATAATTTTATAATATGAAAATTTTACACTTGATTAATATGATGTTTTAGTTAGGGTGTAAAATTTTTTAAATTATTACAATATGTTAAATTGTTTAGTCTAAAATAAAAATAAAATTTGCACGTAACGTATTGCTAAACTGAGAATTTAGATTAGAAGTAGGTACTCGATAGCAGGGCTTTTTTATACAAATGTCCGGCTAAGCTGGCTTGTTCGGCTTTTTGACCCAGCTATAATGTTTTTCCGGCTTTTCAGTCCGGTCAAGCTGGTTTGTCCCGCTTTTTGGTTTGGCTAATATTTGTCCGACTTTTCAACCCGGCTACGAAGTTTAGTCCGGCTTTTCGGCCCGGCAACGCTGCTTTGTCCGGCTTTTCGGTCCGGCATTTCTTGCTTAGACCTGGCAACCCTACTGCTGATTTATGGCAGCGTGTCCCCCGCCCCTGCCCGCCGCTGTCATTAACTGATCCAATCTCATTCCTGTTTACACATTATTTTATTGTTCATTGGGATGAGTTTTGTCGCTTCGGATTAATTTCAGGTTTTCAGGTGAACAATGATGCGTCACCTAAAAAAAATTGAATGCATAGCCGTACTAATTATTGTTTTATATTTTATTTTGATTTTTATATTTTTCAATTATTGAAACATATTCCTATTCTAATTACTCACTTTAAATTAAGTTACGATTAAGTTTAGCTGCTACAGGTTTATATCCCTTAACAGTACAAAAATGTTTTAAAATTTCTCAAACCAAAACTTTTTTCGAACCTTGTTGCCACAATCAATATTAATATTGACACGAAAGTTTGTCTGGCTGTCTATCTGTCTGTATGTCTGCTAACTCTTCATGCTTAAAACGCCGCGCTGTACCACTTTCGATGAAAATACTTTGAGTCCGCGGGAAAGGAAATAGGATAATTTTTACCCCGGAAAAATGTTCGATTCCAGCGCGATAAATGAACTTTGGCGCAACGGAGTTGCAGGCGTCATCTAGTAAACTAAATATTATGTAGTAGCGTTAAGAATACTGCGTAGCTCAGCATTGTTCATGCAACATACTTTACTTAGAATTTTACTGCATTGTTCTGCTTCCAGGTTCCATGCACCCGATTCAGGTATAGTACGAAGATTGTCTACTGTACATAACTTATACTGTGTACAGATCAGCTTACGGTGGTTTAGAAACGGCGGGAAACTTCAGTCTGTTACAGCATTGAGCTCTAGTAACAACTAACAGACTATGAGACTGGTTATAAAATTAGATTTTATTTATAAAGTATAAGTACATACTAGAAATTTTCTGCTACTTTATTATACCGAAATTCATAAATAATAACATAAGGCACGGGTACCAACTACCAACAATGCCCTTAAACCTAAGTGGGACCTAAAATATGACCATAACGAATATTACTAATTATCATGATAATCGCGAGGGTAACAACAAACTGCTGAAAGACAGTCATTTTCGTGATAATAATTAATTATAATAAATAATAATTTATATACGTGTGAATGTCAGTTAAAAAAGTGCAACTTTATTTCTGAATAATAAACGATCACTTGAGATAAAAATTGACGGCTTCAAAATGAAGTTTTACGTCATCCGTGTGATTACAGCCATGTCAATTCAGGGGCGGCGCTAAGGCGGTGACGTCACACGAGGACGTGGGCGCTCGGTAGGGCGGCGCGGGCGCCCTGTGAATTTTATGACAATATGTGGATCAATGTTAATAAATATACAAAGTCACTCCCAGTGATTTTTTATCCACTGGTAGTTAGTGTTGCATTGTGTATTAATAATATGAATATTTAATTTGAGAAAGCCTGCAAAAATAAAGTGCAGGTCGAGTTTAAATACTCTTAGTAAGATGAGTTTCTTATATATATAATAAAATATTGTGCAGTATTCCTAAAAAGCCCTACGTATAAAAAACAAAAAGCCTATTAAATAATTATACACTTTCCTTGCACTTATTCCACTTTATTTTAATAGATTTATTACAGAATTCTGTAATAAATCTATTAAAATAAAGTGGAATAAGTGCAAGGAAAATGTATAATTATTTAATTGAACATGAATTTCCACCAAGAAGTGACAGTACATTCAATATCATAACAAAAAGCCTAACCTTAACTAACTCCTATTTAACTCATGGTTCATTTAATCTAAGGGCCTGTTTCACCACTTCCTGATAAGTACTGAATAGGCTATCTACCACTTAACTTAACAGATAGAGTATGGAGAATCAGTCAAAAAAGTTGTGGATAGCCTATCCGGCACTTTATCAGGAAGTGGTGAAACAGGCTCTATCTAGTAAAGGTTTTATTCACGTCGACTGTACCAGAAAATCCAAATAAAATATATGACCTATACTCATCCCGTGAAACAATTCTACCATAAGCACCCAAAAAGGTGTCAATCCGCCGCCCTGTAGAACGGTTGTATCTACCACAATTTGGCCCATGTGAAATACACTCTAACTCACAAGCATAAGGTAGATTTTTGTGGATTTTATTTATTCTTACCTTGAATTTTTCGGGGTTTTGCAAGATTTTTCCTATTGGTCACCCTTGGGTGCGTAGCGGTAGGGCTATACCTGTACGAGTGTATAATAACCTTTATCTCTCGAGCAATATACAAAGTCTGATTCCCAAGGCAAAGATCTCTTGAGATGAGAATTTTATTTAATGTGAAAATGTGGGACGAGTTTTGTAAAAGTCAAAAGAAAATATTATTTCAATATCTGGATATTGAACGAAGATCTTAGGAATACCTGAAGTTGGACATTTTGTTTCTTAATTTTATGTACTTAACAATTTATACTATTTCACTAATTATTGTATATCATTTATACGTTATATGTATTTTAATATTATACAAGAGATTTGATACAAATGAAGAGACTTACTGAGCGATTTTGCAGCCGGATTGTAATCTAAGTAAGTACGGTTAGCCAAAAAATACAGACAAAGAACAATAATTTAGGTACTTGCCTTATATTTTTTACATAACCACTTACATTCTTTGTGGAAAAATTTCTGTGGGTATAAGGTATATATTATATTACTAGCTGTCCCGGCAAACGTTGTTTTGCCATTTAAAGTATTTCTACTTCATCAGTTGATACAAAATCTTACCCCCTCTTTTGTCCCCTAAGAGGGATGGGGGGAAAATTTTTATACACCTGATGTTAAGTTGGAAAACTCAGTTAAAAATATGAAGTAAGTCCATTAAAGAAAAAAAATTGATACAAAATCTGACCCCCTCTTTGGTCCCCTTAGGGGGGTGGGGGGAAAATTTTATACACCAGATGTTGGGTTGGAAGAAGACAAATAATTTTGTGAAAACCGTATGCAAATCGGATCAGTAGTTTGTGTTAAAGAAAAAGTTTGATACAAAACCTGACCCCCTCTTTTGTCCCCTTAGAGGGGTGGGGGGAAAATGTTTTATACACCAGATGTTAAGTTGGAAGAAGACAAATATATCTGCGAAAACCGCATTCAAATCGGATCAGTAGTTTTCGTGTGATAGTGGAACAAACATACAGACAGACAGACAGACGGACAAAAAACTAACCACATTTTTGGCTTCTATAGCGATGTAGTGACACCCCCCGCTTATTATTTTTTGAATATCTTTAATGTACAGAACTCATATTTCTACTGTTTTATTATATTATGTATAGATAATATACTAGATATTTCATTTAAAATCTAATCAATAACAAAATAATTATCTCTTATGCACATTTTACCTTTTAAATCAAATTTAAATAGACAAACTTGTAAATTAAATATTATGGCCTTGAGATTTTGCTGACCGTACCTAACTGTGATTGTTAACTTAAGTGTCTTAAGTTGCGAGGAATTCACATCGATTCTAAGCAAGTTCAAGTCGGATGGGGCAAGAGGAACTACAAGAGGGGGCAAGAGGAACTACAAATGGGGGTAAAAGAGGCAATAATTTTTTTCTGGATAAACAGATCCAATGATCTACTCACTCATCAGTAAACTTAAGGAAATATCAACAGGTAACGCGTCGCCAGTGACATAACAAAATAGCTTAGTGTAGTATGAAATACTTACTTAATTCGTAATTATTTTGACAAATTAAAATTAAAAATTAAAAAATTTCAAGTGTGGTAGACCGTCGCGCAGACGTCTAGTCTAGTAAAGACTCAATTTTCGCAATAACTTCACCAAATATTCTTATTTTAAATAACACAGTGTTTTCGTTAAATTAACAGATAACTTAACCGATTGTAAACAGTATAGCTGTCCTTTTTCGCGCCAAAACTTTTTCAATATGTCGCCGACGTCGCCCATTACCCGCCGCCACTCCACCGTCGCTATAAACTCACAAATCATGAAACGTGCCACTCGCGACACACAAACAACATACTGCCTTATTTCCACCATCCATACAGCTCAAATTCAATCACCACCAAATCACAAATCGACGAGAACAAAATCTTTTCGTAATCAAATTGTTTCAACTCTATTTCCGGGGCATAAGGTACATAATCCCGTGCAGCCAGTGAAATCGCGATAGGAACAAAGAGAGCGCAAAACGGGGCCAACATTCGTTAATAATGTAATGTATATTTATTCGTCTACATTATTCTGGAGTGCTGAAGTCGGTTTACTTGAGATAGGCTTTTATATTAATTGTCTCCGAAACGAGACAAAGACGAGGGGAGTTATGATGTTTCTAATTAAAGGCTTATTAAAAATTTGTCTAATGTTTACATAGAGTTAAAAAGTTTGGGCGTCTTGAATTTCAAAGAAGGAGGTTACTCCCTCGAAATACATTGAGATTTGTTGCATATTTTAGGGAGTGGATAATAATTAGAAAACTATTTACTTAATATAAAAAAAAATCAAATTTGAAAATAATATTATAGGAAAAGCAGAAAAAAATATAACTTAAGCATTAAATAAGCACTGTCTCGAAGAAAAGTATTATTTAATATTATTATAATAATAATTGTAAAAACATTTTTAACATAATTGTAATTGTAATGGTAAAAACATTACCCCAAAATATCACTGACTCTACTCTAACGATATTAAAATTGTTACACAGTAGTTTTCATCACATTTTTTCGCTGCTGACTGTACTTGTAAAAATTAAATGAAATTCTCACTTTTCTGCTGCTACCTGCAAGACATTTTCTTAAAAAATATCAACAACACAATAATATTATAATAACAATAATTATCAAAAAATAAAAGTAAATATTAAAAAAAAAACAATATTTTCCGTGCGGCCTAATTTATATGGCATCGGGCGTTCCGCATCTAATCAATACGGCGTGATGCGACCGCGTTCGGGCGTCTTCGGCGGCGCTCGGCTCGGCTCGGGCCGCTCGGGCGCGTTCGGCGCCGCTCGGCCGTTCCCGCCTCAATCGTAATTCCATTTTCCGCCCGCCTTGGCAAATTGAAATGTCGTAACTCTTAGGGGAATATCGGTTTTCTACACAAAAATATAAGACATTGTGATACTCGGTCCGTCATATCCAGGGGTGATCCTGGTATAACCGGGAGGTGTTTGGATGTCCTCTCTCTGAGGCCGGGGGGTGTTAGAACTGCGAAGTTACGCGTGACTGTTATTTTTTTACTGTACCATTATTTTTTTATTACCCGCTCCGGTATCTTAAATATATTTTTATTTACGCTTTATAAAATGTTTTACAGAGATTAAAATTAAATTATTAAATTTTGGTTCCAAACCTATTTGTTTGCCCTGACTTTTCTCGCAAGTATTAGGAGTGTTCAAACTTTTAAATATAGTAACTAACTTTCTCTATAGTTTTCTCTTTCAGTCTAATAATTATTTTTGTCGTTATTCGTTAATTTTCTTCAAAATATCCTGTCAATTTAATACTGTTTATCAAAAAATATTTTAAGAAAAAACAACTACAAAATACCTTTTATAAGTATCCAGTAATCTCTAATTCTCTACTTTTTTGCCTACTTAAAATTACTATAAACTATTCATAATTGGTACTAATCCAAGTATTTCCTGCGAATGTGAAGGAACTCGTAATATTTTAGAAGCCCAGTAGGTCAGATAAATTGAACCCTCGGTGTTGTGTTCGCGCGTAAATAACATGTACAGTTTGGGCGGCGGGGGGCCCACCCTAAGCCCGCCACTGGAAAACTTACTACAAGCGATTTGCAGCTCTATTTTTATACCACTAGAGTTGATATTAGTTTACCGTGTATTATTCTAGTGTGACAGATAAAACGGCAACATTTGCGAACGGAAAATAAGTTTTTACTGGAAGTGTTACCTTATGGTGTGGGAAGAAGGGTGCGGATGGGTGCGCATGGGTATGGATGGGTGCGCGGGGACGGGTAGTAAGCAACAGGAAAATTTAGTCTTGGTTTGTTACTCTTAATGCTTGAAGATTTGTCGCGGGTATTAGTTCTATTGTTTTGACTTTCAGTTCATATTTCGACTCGTTATAGATATAGTACCTACGTGTAACTTTATTTGTATTTCAGAGTATATCTCTGAAAAGATATTTGTTTTACTCTGTTAATGGATACCCCCCACAACAATAAAGATCGCAGCATTTTCAAAGTCGACTGTCTTTGTCATGGTACTTTTTCATTGTGCCAGACAAAGATTATAGCACCCGTTTTTTTAGTAAAAAAACGTTGCATAATAATTATTAATAGTGATTTTTATTAGTAAAGGTGCTAATTTAACAGGGAATAACCTATTAAACATTTTATCATACTCGTAATCTTTTATCATTTCATTTTAAAATAAACTATTAATCTTTGAAACATTTTTGTGACAGAAAAATGGGCGGCTGCAGTAGAAGTTTTCCCGCCATTTCCCCCTCTAGAGCTGAGCTTTTAAACAACCAAACAAACACACTCTTTAGTGTTATTAGTACAGATTGTTTATTATTGATGGGTAATATATATCCTGGAATAAGGGCGAAAACACACGTCGCGTTTTATAAAAAAAAATGTTTTGAACGTCTATTAATAACAAAACCGACGATCGCGGATGCTTTGAAATTTATTGTTATTCTATTGTTATCGCGGCTCACTTGGGCCTGAGTTGATAGGTTAAAGTCGTTGCAGAACGTTCACTCGCGGCGGTGGATATAAGCGGGGTGACGCGGGTTAAGAAGCGCGCGCGGGGGAACATCACGCGCGGGCGACGCGTCGTGTCCATTAATTGTAGTGTTTTTTAGGATAACTTTCAGAAGCTATTTCTCAACATTTTAGTACTTTTAGTGATTATTAAAGAAAAAAATACGTGTATTTTTATTTTTAACAAGGATCAATATATCAAAATTTGGTAGGAAGGTTTAATTGCACCCTGTATGTAGTCACGATACTTTTTATTACGAAAAAATGTACGTTTCCCGCGCGATAAACTTTTTTTTTCAAAGAATTTTGGCACAACGGTGTTACGGACATCATCTGGTAATATAATTTAGTGTATTAAAACTCGCCTCTGACCCGGAAGATTTTTTTCGTGTATGACAATTAGATGATTAAAATTTAAAACACATTGTTTAATTACAAAAATGACAATATTGTAGGCGTGTCCTGATTGTTCCGTCGCCTCCATCCTAATGAACGGCTATAAAAAGGGAGCAGTTAAATTATTCACCGTATGGGTTATGATTACATGAAAAAAATGTTTGGGTTTATAGCTTTAAGGCTGTTTGTATTGTGTAACATCGTGTTTTTTGTTGTAAGTTAGAATTTGTTTTTTTTTTCAGTTAAACTTACACCTAAGCTGTGTTTACACTAAACATATGATCTAATGTCAGTTGCCAACAGAAAGAAAGCTCACTAGCTTAAAAGAATAGCGTACCTAATAAATAGTATATTTTCTGTTATAAGTAGTGAACAAAAAAGTTAAAAAGAATATTACATACATACATAGAAGATACGCGCTAAAAACATAACCCTCCTGGCAGTCGGGTTAAAATCGGGCTTTTTGGAAATAACGTAACGGAGGTAACGCTAGCTTACTTTAGGTGACTGCAGTCAGTGTGGTGTCAACGCAGGCTTATCTAGCGTCTAGCGACTATAGTCCATGTCTACGGCTAGATTTAGTAGTCTGGGCTCTAAATATTTTATCTAAAGTAATAATTGGTTTGTATGTTTTTTTTATCTTATTGATATTTAAAAATCGCTTGACTTGTCGCACCATGCGAAATGCGCCTTATTACCTTATTATTATTAATGTATAATTTGAAGTTGTTAAGGGTCTATTACGCGTATCAATGTGGTACAAGTTTGTAATTAAGTTAGCAAAAGCTCTAGGGACTTGTAGGTTGGTGGCCAAGTATGTTAGTAGGCACAAGCAGGAAAATAGATACACGTGAAATTTTCAAAGAAATGTAACCAAATTGCATTTTTTTTATGTTAATTTAGAAATCTAGAACTAGATAAATCCATTCTATGATTTAAAGTATAGAGTTTCATTCGGATTTAAAGGCGGTGGTCGGTTTCATTGAAACCAAACAAACTACGCCTTGCTTGGTCCTGTGCCTGCCGGCCTATCATACGCCAACGAGATATCTGACTCTACATGTTTCTCGATGTTTGATAGTTTGTATCTTCATCTCTATTGACCCTAGCATGACAAACATTTTTTCTCGCGTAGATCTATCATCGAAATAACACATTTTTATAGAGTTTTGTCGAGATTATGTCGAGATTTTGACATTATGAGACGAGTAGTTTTTAATTATCTTGAGAGTGAGATATCTCGTTGGCTATGCTAGGCCGGCTAATCTCTCGCCATTTCTGTCGGTCGTCCATCCCACTGGGTTATGAGAGTAACCCAGCGAGCGTCCTCTTGTGTACTGCGCACACACTTGGGCACTCTAAAATTGCCTGACTTCATTGAAACTTAGAGAATAGAGTTATTATTATTCCAATAATAATTGTATAAGTAATTTCACTACAATAATTTAAAAACTGTATTTACGTAGCGACGTAACGCTTCACCACTTGAAACTATACACATTAAGTCCAGCTCATTTTTATTGCGGTTTATTCCCACATAGTTTAGGTCTGAGTTTTGTAACCTTCTGGCGTGGAGGTGGGGCGGGCGGGGGGTCACCCCCCGAGCCGGGAGGTCGGGTGGTCTGAATTAATAATGTTGATATCGGTCCTCCTTCCGATTAATTTGATTATTTGTCTTGCTTACGGTTATCTTGTTAATACGCAGTCATAATAATTATAATATATGCGTAGTTTCAGTGGGTACCTACTAGATGACGCCCGCAACTCCGTTGCGCCAAAACTCGTTTATCGCGCGGGAATCGTACATTTTCCCGGGACAAAAAGTATCCTATGTCCTTTCCCGGGACTCAAAGCATCTCCATGCCAAATTTCAGCAATATCGGTTGAGCGGTTTGGGCGTGAAGAGGTAACAGATAGACACTCTTTCGCATTTATAATATTAGTATGGATGTGTGGTTTTAGAATATTGGTTCCTTTGCTCCAACTTTTTAATTAGCAGGTCGGATGTCTGTCAGTACGAATATCGACGTTAATGACATTAAAGTAAGATTCATATTAGCGCGCCTTGTACAGTGGCGGTTACGATGCTCGCCGCGTTCTTGATAATATGGTGAAAATGTATGAAAAAATTTGAGAAAATTTCTTATTTTTCTTCTATCTGGAAAAGTTGATTATTTTTATATAAAATTTTTAGCGGACTTTATAGAGGACTAAATAAGGAACTATTTTTTTGTATATTTATTTTCCTCAGTTCAGTGTATTTAGATATTAAGGTACCTAATCAGACCCCATTTTTTTTCATATTTTGCGATTATTGTGATGGTTAAAACGTATTTTATGTGAAAATTTTGTATGCGGTTATAGAATTTTTATGGTACAGTCGTGGAGATGAATATATTATCTTTCATTTGAAACCAAAATATCCTCGCAGTTTGACTCCTAATTCTTTAATAGGATACCGGAAAATCGCTGATATTTGTAATAGCGTCCTTAAGGTACTAGGTTTTTCTCAAGTTACATATTAAAGTACTAGATAACGCCTGCAACTCCGATACCCCATAATTCGTTAATCGCGGAGAAACTGTACATTTTCCGGGTAAGTATCCTTTCGCATGTGTAATATTAGTATGAAAATACTTTCATCGGATCTTACAGGAATACTGTACTTTTTGGCTAAAAAAATTATGTCAATATAATATATTATGCATTATGTATAATAATTAATACACTATGTTTAAAATAAACCCGGCGATTTTTAAAGGGTGAAATATTTTAATTTGAAACAAAAATTCAAACAATGCTTTTGCTCATCGTATTTAAGAAATGCTGCGCTGTGTGATAATGTCCTGTCACATTTGTACAAAACATTGCTTTAAGTTGCAGTTTATAGCTAGTTGACTGTACAACTGTACTTAACTTCGCATCAAAGTTTGAAGATTTCATAATGCGTCGTCTACACCAGCCAAAACTGTAGATTAATTATTATGAAAGGATACAATTTAGTCGATACCTTATTTTATATAAGTGGTATCTTAATATCTTTAAACAAGCAATTCTTATAATATATAGTATTAAGTACTCTTCCACCCAATTTTCTTTATATTGCCACAATCAAATGTAGAAAAATTAATGATCATAAGGGATGGTACACATATCATAATATTATTATATTTTTTTATGAAAACAAATATTGTAAATGACTTATTTAGCCTCGAATTACAAAAAAATTATAATCGACCGGGAATTGGGATCAAATCAGATTTTATACCGAGATAATAAACACGGAAGAATAAAATGGAAAATTCTTAGAAAGTAACGAAAAGAATTAATTAATACTCAACGGTGGGAGATAATAAAGTTGCATTAAGCGATACTTCGGGCCACTTCGGGGGCCTTCGGAAACGTCTGGGATGGGTGTGGGGGCGCCTTAACCTTTCCTTAACTTACACAAGTGAGACTGAGTGAGGATAAATATAGAGCTGTTGATACTTAAACATTTGGCTTTGTTAAGAGCTACCGCGTACTACGACTTTCTGCCGAGCGATTATGTTACCGACTGACAAAAATTCAAATAAAATGTCACTATAAGACTTTTTTTAAATGAAATAAGGGGCAAACGAGCAAACGGGTCACCTGATGGAAAGCAACTTCTGTCGCCCATGGACACTAGCAGCATCAGAAGAGCTGCAGGTGCGTTGCCGGCCTTTTACGAGGGAATGGGGTAATAGGGTAGGGGAAGGTAGGGAAGGGAAAAGGGGAGGATAATGTCCTTAAATCTTTGAAAGAATATCAATAATAATAAGTAATAATAATAAGTATTCGATAAAAATACTTGCACTAAAATCCCAGCTTTATACAAATCCCAAGATTCTCGGCTTGATCTAAGTTTGACTGCGGAAAGGAAAGTTTGGGGCGAAGAGGCTGTAGACAATGACTACCCTAGACCCGCCCCTGATTTACCGGCGCCCTGGTCTAGCTCCGGCCCTGATGACGTCACATGTCATAATACTATGATCTTACCTGCTTTAAAGTAAGTCAAAGAAACATTAGAAGAATTACATTTCTGTCTTGCCTGTTTCTTTATATTTTTACTATTTTTTAAGATATCTAAGGGGTAAACTTGTTAATAATCTTGAGTTTATTACAAATCACAATAATTATTATCAGAATTTGGCCGAAATAACAATATAAATACGATTATAAAAAAGTCTGTCCAGCAAGTTAAAAATTACAGTAATTAATATATTATGGAACTAAAGCGACCTCCTTAACTTTTGGACGCTGAATAAATTATAAATACCGGCTTCCGGTATAAACACAGTTTAGCCGATTCAGTTGACATACCGGAAGCCGGTATGGGTAACACACCACAGAGGTGTGTTCTGTTATTCATTTATATATAACGTCATTGTATATCATCCTATCCTTTCTAACACGTTACAACTGCGAACGAAAAAACAGGCCGACTAGTGATGCCAAAACTCGCGCAGCTTTAGTGACAAAAATTTAAACACGAGTCATTCAAAAGTCCGCCATCGCATAAGCAGTTCTGTGTGACCATATTTAAGATCATGTGTTGTGTAAAAAATATGTATGGTGGCACTTGAATTTTGAGTTGTATTTTAAACCTAATGTGATAAATTGTAAATAAAATATTTTAATTACTTCCAAATGTTGTTGTAATTAAAATTATAACCGAAACTTATCTAGATATCACAGTACCTTATGTTGAAAGTTCTATGTTAGCTATAATTGGGTATTTATATAGAAATGGTTGAAAGTGAATAAAGATTATTCCATTTACAATAAGATTTATAACTTGAATTGACTTGATTCGTACTAGTTACGGAGAAAATCCAGTTACAGTAAAAGAAGTGGGGCGTCTGTTGACAGTCTGTTGACATACCGGCTTACGGTTTCAACAGATACAGCAAAGTGGCTATATGTCATTCAACATACGAAAGGTTATATAACCGGCGATATGCCGGGACTACCCCGTTTCTTCCCGGGATTCCCCGCTACCCCGAGATTATAATGTACATAATATTCTAAGACTTGACCACTGCCAGATAGGACGTCTATATAATTGAGTATACGTTATTTATTTAGTTTAATAGATTGTTTCAAACAAATCTAATTTAATATTATAATAATGTATGAATTACACCCTAAATAATCTGTCTGGGCTAAAGTTAAACATAGATTAAGAATAAAATTATTACTTCTCGTTATTTCTATGTTATGCAAGAGAAGGCAAAAAAATGTGACAAGTGATTAAACCTGCAGGAAAGTTAAAATCTATAGGTGCGACTTATGCGAAATTAATTCCTATTCCTAATCTATTATTACTTATTACATTTTTTTGGTCCGCAGTGGTTAACGCACTTAAAAAATCTCAACAGTACAGTCGATAAAGAAAAATATTAAAACGCATTAAAGAAACAGTAAAGAAACAGTTCGCTTGTCGAACTTACCTCGCAGCTTCCCGAAATTTTCCCACTTACTTTGGGATATCCCCACCACCCCGGGATTTCCCTGCCACCCCGGGATGTCCCCACTTCCCGGGAAACCAGGAGATGATCGCCACGAGAACACTTGAACTGTCTTTCATCTCGCCTTTACTAATAATGTCGGTTTTTGTGAGATTTACAAAGCGACACTTGTAAACCACCTGACTAATAAAAGACTAACTTGTACCAGATTTTCTTTACAAAAAAATAATTGTTTTAATAATGATAATATACAGAATTATAAACCATTTAGCTGTTTTGAAGTGATTTTTGAGACAAAAGCGTCAACATATTATAGCCTTACCATTTTATGTGTTTTATTGAAAAAAATTGTGTTCACAGCCGTTGCTATTAATTATTGAGGATGTTATAAGGCCGTAGATTAGGTTTCTATACAAAAACCCACACACATGTTTAATAATTTTAAAATCGTAAGACTGTGCATCTATTGTACGGAAACCTGGCCTTCCGACCTAAATATCACGTCATTCTTACACAATGTTTTAATAAGAACGTATGTAATCAGGCTAATATAGTATACTGGCACTTTGTCTAGTCAACACCATGTAAGTCCTGACATAATATAATATAATCTTAATAGATGACGCCCGTAACTCCGTTGTACCAAAATTCATTTATCTCGCGGGAACCGTACTTTTTTCCGGGATGAAAAGTATCCTATAATGTCCTCTTCCGGGACTATAATATATACCCAGCAAAATCGGTTCAGTGGATTGAGACAAACAGACACAATTTCGCCTTTATAATATTGGTATGGACGTATATCCATTATCCTCAAACATAAAGTATCATAACTTTTACTAAGAAAAATGCATTTTTCTCTCTGACTGTACACCGTATCATCAGTACAGGCGCGTACACACGACCACCCACATTTGACCTTACGCAAAGGTCACTTCCTACTCGCGTGACTGAAACGCAACACATTTCCATAAAACCTGATGATTGAACAGTCAGTGACTGAATGTCAACGCCTCCACCCTTTACCCGATTAAAAACAATGTGTTTGCCTGTGTATTTTCTATTATATTTTCTAATCCAGTTAGTCAGATCACTTAATAGTTGGTGTACCAAAAACTCGGGTTCTGAACCATATTAAGCAGAAAAACTTCAGTTTACGGACACAAAGGTGTACAAATCACATTTACATTTTTAAGGTCGGCTCCCAACAAAACGTGACGCGATACTGCTTTAATAAGAAGCAGACAGACGGACAGACAGACTACTCACGAACGTCTTACTAACATCCCTATTTTACACTCATAAGAAACCTTGCTTCCTTAATTAATTTCGTGATTACTAACACCTACAAACATACCTACGTAGTTAATTAATCAATTAATAATCGGCATTAGCGATGCAGGTCGATTGACAGCTGCTCGGAGGCTGCACTCCCCAGAACTCCCGGGAACTCCCCACTACTCCCCGGGACTCCCCGGGAGGCGCAAGTGGGGAGGTATTTTATTGTCCGCCTTTCTACACTGTTCTACATCGCTAGGGAGGTGAACGTAACGATATACCCTTAGTGGTTTGAACAAAATCTACACACATAGGTATTAAAGAACTTAATATACTCGTCGTAAGTGTTTTGTCTGTGTCTAATAAGTGTGTAAATCCTAAGTTAAGATTACTCCTAACAATGTGGTTTTGGCAGTCCTCTTTTGATGTCAACCTGACACTGCCTAAGGAATTCTGCAGCGACCGAAACAGGTGGAAATCTGAAGGTGCGAGGTCAAGACTATACGGCGGATGCAATAACACCTCCCAGCCAAACTCCCGTAATTTTTGCTGGCTGAAGATGTGTGAGGTCTAGCGTTATCATGGTGAAAAACCACACCCCTTCTGTTGATTAATTCCGGCCGCTTTTTCTCAACTTCTTGCTTTAATCTCATCAGTTGTTCGCAGTCGGGTTTCGCCACAGTCTATGAAGCCTGACCGGCCTTTGACCACTATATTTTTCGCACGTTCTTGTCGTACGTGATCAAGTGGATTCATCACCAGTTATCAGCTTTTTCAAAAATGGTTCGGTTTCATTACGTCGTAATAAAGAATCACAAATGAGTACATATGATTAATTAGGTTTCTTTCAGTGAGCTCACGAGGCACCCAAATATCGAATTTTTTTGTTTACCCAGCTTTTTTTAAATGCACCAAAACCATTTTCTGGTCAATCCCTAGTTCTTCAGCTACATCTTAACTACTAATATGCCGATCTTGCTCCACTTTTTCAAAAATGGCATCATTTTTGTCCGTAACAGGGCGACCAGAGCGACGTGCATCTTTGATATCAAAATTTCCGGATTGAAAACGCTTAAAACAAATTTGCGCTACTCTCACAGAAACTGCATTAGGTCCATAAACATAACAATTTTTTTCGCGGCTTGTGTTGCATTTTTACCTTTTTTGTAATAAAATATTAAAATGTATCGAATTTCTTCATAAGAATCACTCATTTTAACAGTAAGAAAAACAAATGAAAATCTCACATTTACCTAATTTGAATTTGGAATTGTCTTCTGTAAAATTAAAACTGTTTAATGATACCAAAATCAGCCAGACACAATTGGTATAGCCCAACTCCCAAGAGATTTTGTGACAAGTTCATACATACTATAATGCGAAAAGACTTTCTCCCCGACCTATTATTCCCGTTGTCTGGTACCTGTAACACAATAGTCCTTCAGGTACTTAGCACGGGGCCAGACTGACGCGGTGTGAAGTGTTCATAGATATTATTATTATTAAGATATTATTATAAAAGTGTCGACCTTCCTTCCCCCCTCACTAGCAACTAAACTGTAGTAGGGGCGTTGGCTCGCCGCGCGCGCTGTGTGTGGCCAATAATTTTATTACAACTTGATTAATACGCAGTAGCTTCTGTTTGTATCGCACTACACTACATCATCATCATCACTTTGCATGCCATCTAGAAGTATCATTATGTCTCATCACATGCCTGTCTAGTATTTATTCTATCAAAATATATAATAAACTGCCAAACCATTTTAAAGACCTTAATAACCTAGTCTTCAAAAGAGAAATTACAAAGTGGTTAGCAGAAAAAAGTTTTTATAGTATCCAAGAGTATATGAATTATAATTAAAATAACCTTGACATTTAATTGCTTTCAGCAAATTTAATGAATTTTATTACTATAACTTTGACATTTTGACATTTAAATATTAATTGACTTACTTATTATATTTTATAAATTTTACTTATTTTGACTTCTAATGGATATCTTCATATAGTAATTCAATAACTAGATATGGACTCAGTTTTGTAATATAGATTCTAATTCTGTAATTCTATAAATTAATTTCCAATATTATATTTTATGCTTACTTTGATTTTTGCACGCCACCTGGATGGCAGAATGTTTAGAACAGTATTTTATAATTCTAAGACCTATGTTATGCACTACATTCTTGCAATAAATATATTTCATTTCATTTCATTCATTTCATTTCTCTATTTTCTTCTATATTCTAGTATCTATTATTAAAAAGATGCTGCTTGCATCGAATGCTTGAGTTCCAAATTACTACGCCGATTTCGATGAGCTAAGTATTTTTGGCGCAATTTCACTGGTCGATAAGGTCCGCATGCGGGGTGCGGGAGATTTCTGAAACGCATGCCACGACCAATGAAAATGCGCCATTAGTTATTATCTCGGCTGCAGGGATTCCCCGTATGCTGTATACCGTACGAGTTAACGACTTATAAAAATGCGCCATATAGGATTCACTTCAGTACGTTCTGAATAAAAATATACGGTTTCCGCAACATTTTATTTCGCGATTACGTAATATTGGTTCTGTAATAACTTAATAAGATAATATACTAAACAAAAGTTTTTAAAATGTACATATAATATAAAATAAAATCTCATAATATATATATTTTATGTTATTTTGTAACAAAAACATTAACCTCCATGCTCACATGGCTAAACTACTGTGCTCTGTCTCGTTAACGTGAGGTTAGGACACTGTAGACACCTGAGTGCGTAGTGCGAGTTTTATTCGATCATACTCATCGAGAACGTTAACGCGAATTTGTATGGGATCAAAGCGGTATCAACGTAAGCCAGTAGGTGGCGCTGCTTTGATCCCATACAAATTCGTGTTAACGTGTTCGATGCGTATGATCGAATAAAACTCGCACAACACCCCCTGAAGTCGTAGCTCGTAGCTCGTAGCGTCGTAGCCCGTAGCACCGCTACGCTCGTAGCGATAGCGTAGCATTCACAGGAATTTTTAAAACTTAAACTTACGGCCGTACTCAGATATATATTTTAATGATTATTTAACTTTAATTTAATGTAGATTTTGACAGATAATGTATGTGGCTTATGTCAACATCTTCATTTATTACAGTTAATTATTTAATATTCGTCTCTGTGTGTGGCAGTATGAAATTAATTAGATTTTCAGTCATTTAACCCCTCACAGGTAAACTTTACTTGAAAGGGGGTCTCAAACACTGTTATTATATTGTATTTTAAGTTTGTGAATAAAGATTTTGTATTTTTATTTGTAATTAAACGGCTAGTTAAATGTTTAAGTAGCTCCTAAAAATAACAACAGTTATTCACAATCAAGAAACAGATTTAATTGACGTTCCGTAATTTAGGGAGTTATTTGTAGTTGCAAAATATCTTTATTCACCTAGTTACTATCACGTAATAAGTTATATTAATATAATATTATTTCGAACCGTTTAAATCATATTGCTCTCTCGCAAAACCTACATAAAATACTGATATGCGTTGCCAAAAAATATCACTGAAAAACGCAACCTTTTTTATCAAATTCATGAATATTCAAAATCATAGGATTGGGTAGGTATATGAAACGCGCCAAATGTTTCTAATACCTGCACTACCCCCGTTCGCCACCCCTGACTATCCACTATCGGGCTGTGAGTGATGGAAGGATTTTGGTCCAATAAGGCTTCTATCGCATATATAAGGCTGTCTTCACATGAAGCGTTTAATACGTAGACAAGATGCGACCGTTCTACTACTAGTAAATAATAATAAATACATAATATTTTCTTGTAATTTAAATATAAAAAAATGTTTTATATTTTTAGCTGTTTTTATAAGTTATGTAAAGCTAGATAAAGTACAGTAAAGGCAATTTGTATCTTAATATGTTTTTAATTTATTCGGAGAATATACATTGCGGTAGGTAAATTAAAAAACCCTTATTACTTGATTTTCTTTTCCTTACTATTTCCTTCTTTTTGTCATATTTTATTTATTTTAATTTAAAGTGGGTACTCAATACATAATATTATTATAACAAAATATACTATATAAACAAAATACCATACAATTTTAATGCCACCAAAACATACAGTATAAGCTTTAATAAAATACATCAAACTAAACATTATGTAACTACTAGCTGAGCTCTATAACTTTTTAGAGCTTCATATTCATTGTTACATAATATAATAATAATACATAGGCATATCAAAATATGAAATACCAAAAAACTCATCACCAAACACAATCACAACTAAAAACCGAACTGTAACCGAAAGTACAATGAATTTACATCCACCTGAATAAATGATAACATCGCGGTGAATTTGATGTCAATATGTGTTAACACTAAGCTATTTAGTTCATGACTCGACCCCATCCCACCCCATCTCACCCCATCCCACCCCACCCGACGCGCATGTGTGGGAGAGTAATTTTTCACCACCCACACACGGGCTCAGCTCCGAAGTTACAAACTCTAGTTGAGTCTAGACCCGCTCGAGAATCCTTCGAGACAAATTGCTATTAATACTTAATGGGTTTTAATATCGGGGAGTTAAATGAGCTTTAATATCACCTATTGTGTAAGTAAGCGCGACTACTATGGAACACTTTCATAAACGATACCTGGAAAATAAAGTGAACGTGTTTTAATCGAAAAAATTGTATCATGTTGTGTAACGTTTGATGTCGTATTCACAGATGCCGCGAAAAATCATAGCGAGGGAATGCATCGAAAATGATTACGGAATGTGCGAGCGAGAGGGGAACACTGCAGTCGCACGCGGCTCAGCCTGTTAGACAGAGATCAAATATTGAAAATCGCGGGCCGCGGAAAAAAGGGTTACGTGGGAAGATAGTCACGGGAAAATGGGACTATACGCTTCGAATTAGGGAGGAAAATCGTTCGATCGGGGCGCGCTTTACGCCCTATCGGGTCGCGGCAGCGAGGGCGGGGGAGTCGGTGGCTCTCAACTGTGGCAGATAATCAATATCCGCTTGGCTTGTGGACACTATAATAATATATGTTATTGTATATCCACACTCCTCGCACACATCAGCCCGCTATATGTACATCCCGCTCACACCATTATCTAAAATGGACAGCGGCGTAGATTTTGGTAAATGATAAGTGTGAGAAAGTATTTATGACGACAATGGCGCGTGATATGTAATTATATTACCTATTTAGCTCCAAGGGCGCTTTTATTTATCGTAGCGGGTTCGATGCCGATGCTGGCTCTTTATGGCGCCGCATGATTGACTTAATTTAGTGGAGCCGCCATATCTTAGTATTAATTGCTAGGGATTTATAGGTTTTTAATTAAGTTAACTGGTAGGAGATAGTACTTTTATCTTATTCATGACGAAGATAAATAGAAAATATGCTTTTCTTTATTTTGGTGTAAATTGGCGCCTGGAAGTTTTAGATTTTCGAAGTAATTTTTTAATTGTACCTAATTTTAGAATATAAATTTATAGCGCGTTATCACTAACTTTAAAAGGCCTCGTCAGTTTTCTGGTACTTTTATTTAGTTCAGTACCTAACTAAAGCTATTATTATTAAGTCCATTTGTTTTCGTTCAAGAAAGTTGGCAAGATTAGGCCTAATTAATAGGCTTGGCCAATTAATGTCATAACGCAATAGGCTTACCCTTTTTTTTTCAAAGATATAAAATTATTAACTAAAGCCTAAACAAAAATACCAAAAATCAACACACAATAAAAAAGTATAAGTAATAGACAATCTTATGCAAATGTGACATAAGAACTATGTAGGCAGCTTACGCCCAGTCTGTAAATGCCCAAACCTCGAACACTCCGTCTGTAGTCACCCTAAGCTCGAACGCCCCGTCTGTAGTCGCCCTTAGCGCGAACTCCCCGTCTGCAGTCGCCCTAAGCGCGTTCCCACGGCATTGACACGTGCGGGAGGGCTCCTCTTAATTACTTTCCTTTAAATAGTTCTAATTGAGTTGCATTTTTGGAGATAGTCCAATTATATTAAAAAGCGATTCGCCTTAACTCGTATAAGATAAGCTTTTTGTATTTAATTGAAAAGAAAGTAATGTTTTTCCAAGTTATTAAGACAATTAATTATTCATTGGAGGTAAAATAAAAGCGTGACAAAATCAATACATATTTTTGTTTTGAAGTTACATTTAATATTATGTTGTCATTAAAAAAACTGTGTACATAGCTTACATGACTTCAATGCCTTACAGCAAATCGGCTAGCATCACCAAATCGATGTGGGGAGCCTATTACAGTTTGGAAATCTTCTGAGAATAATTTCAAATAGCAACGTAGTTGTGGACATCGAGTTTCACGGAATTCATTGTGCATAATCGCCAGTACTACTGCTGGCAGGAGAGGCATCAAATTTTGATTTAATCTTCTCAAAGCTATTGGGCCGGAGCTTTTAAGAAGAGTAAAATAAATGCCTGTTGTTACGCTGAACCCATTTAGATGAAAGATGTGGAGATACTTCGAGGAACGGGAAGGACAGACAAAGACAGAATAGTTTTGTTGCTGAAAAGTGTCCTATTCCGGTTACCGTGCGATAAATGAATTTAGCGGGCGTCAGTCAGTAGTTAATAAAATTATAGAAATCTTCTCAAATACTTGAAGGGAGGTAATTTACAACTTATTATTGACATGTGACAGAAATGACGCTTAAAAACAACTCTTTACCCGCCCGGGGCGAAAGGCACTGAGCGAAACGCACGGGGGTTTGGTGCTCACGCGTTAATCGGGGCATAACTACAACTATTGATTTCACTCCCCCCGGTAATGTGTGAAGCGCCCCCAAATAATAATGGAAACATAACTCGATTGCTGCCCGTCTGTCGTCGGCGCAACGATGTATGGCGGCTAGATACGACAACACTTTTTTTACACCACGCACACAGGCCTATTCGTTTTGGAAATTCCGTGCATGCCGATCAGATCGGCCTGCGATCAGTCCGACCGGGACGATCGGCCTCTCTGTATGTTTGCCTTATAAATGCGATAGTCTGTCAGTCTGTTTGTTGGGTAATTTTTTACGCAAAAACTTGTAAACGTATTTTCATTAAAAACATGGTGGTAGTGGGGGCCCTGGATTAATATAAAGGTATTTTCTATAGCGAAAAAGTTCATATCAATAACTTTGACAAGCTGTAAGCGAGTAAAAACAGCGTGAAACCACCTTTTATTTCCCTGGATATAATTTGGTTTTGGGTTTCCTGCCTTCCCTGTATACAATGTGTCCCAACACCAGTGTCCGAGCCTTTAGTGTTATGATATAGGTATGGCATATTTTATCGACAAATTGGCTATACATTTTTTTCACTGCGTTTGTAATTTTTTTTCGGCCTCTCATATTGATATGACCAACAACTTCATAAATTTTACTACGTGATACGCCTGCCATACTTCAATACTTCATACATCGTATTCTTTAGTTCTGCAGTATTAGTACCTAACTTTTTGATAAAAAAAAGTATTAGTTCAACGGCGCATCTAGTATTATACATCGCACACCTATCTCGTTCAGATTAGGAGCAGTGTAAATAAATTACGGCCATATCGACGCCGCGCGGCCGCGATGTAAAAATCCATTGTAGATACACTATCGACGATCGATAACTTGTATCGCTCGGTGGAATTTGGTAATGCGAGGTTCCTCTCCACGTTGGCACAGAATATATTATATTAGTAGTACCAAACGTTGGCCATGATTGCGAGTTGAATTTGCATGTATAATCGTGGACGATTGACAATCGCAGACGAATATACCCTTCTTGTTTATAATCGCTAATATTATGTATTGCACGAATTGCTCGAACCAACTGGGAGAGACTGAATAATAAGACGTGTCGCGAAATACCTAGCAGATTTGTCGCTTTTTGCCGTTTTAAAGTAATTTTAATTGACAAAAGTTTTTAAAACGTTAAAACAAACGATAAACGACTAGCCGAACTTTTGGCCAATCAGAACGTATTTGACGCTCGATGAAAATACCATTATGCAGTTTCATTTACACCGATTCTACATAGAAACTTTAAATCAAATCATTAATTTTTTTGTATTCAAAGAATAGAATACAGTTGGCTGGATTTTTAAACCTCTGGTCGTAATGTATTGCTAGTGTGCACCGGGCCTAAGGTCAAAATACAATCTATATTGCATTAATATCTAATCCGTCCCAGCGCTAGGTAATCGGCATAAGACAGTCCGTATGTATAGTATATGGTACACAGACACATAACGTATGTAATATGTATACAGGCTGTGACAAAACTACGTGATAATACTTAAGGGCAGTGTTTTTCAACCCGTGGGTCGCTACACCCTGAGGGTTGGTCACGAAATATTTTTTCACACTAGATGGGTCGCATCATAAAAAGGTTGAAAAACACTGCTTTAATATGTGTGTGTGTGTGTGTGACCCTTATAATATTATGTATAGATTTCACGTGGTAGTAAATGTCAGCTACAAAGAGTTACTTTATTTTCATTGTTGTGTGGGAAAAATTGGCCTTAAGTGGCCAAACACAGCAAAGGATTATAGTGACGTGTTGAAGGGAAGAAAAGGTCTTTGCACAGCAGTGGGATACTAATAAATATAATGGTTTTTAATAATAAAAATGGACAAATTAAGGCATTTCTCGTACAAACATAGAAGTTAAAAGTACCTAACTATTTCAGCGCTGCTACTTTCAAAGTGCACTCTATATAAGGGAAACACACACTGAAGTATTATCTCTTAGTTTTGGGGACACATACACATCTTTTTAAATACTATCCAAACTTTTAGGAGTGAATAATCAAGATTAGTACGCAGTCAACTTTTTAAGCTGAAAAAAATGGCGTTGAAAAAAGTTTGTACACTGCTTAAAAATTCTTCCTGTACACAAGGGACATATTACACACCCTAAAGTATTATCACTTAATTCTGTTACATCCTGTACATAATGTGTGTATGTGTGGAACCTAATGCTAGTAGTGCAGTAAATCAATGCTAGCGCTGGATTCCATCACAAACTAATTACCTCGTAACTATAATAATTAATGCTTGCAAATGAATCGCCATTGTGCCATACATACATTTTACATATTTAATGCATATTATTCGTGGTGTAAATTGTAATAATTGCATAATATTTCAATAGACAGCAAGGAAAATTTTGTCGCTTATCAAATATTATGTTTAACTTTAAATTAAAAAGCGCCGGATAATATCTCATACTTGCTTATGGTAGTTGATAAAGTAAACATTGCACAATGGATTTATCTTTTTCTAGATTAGTTCATTATTCCTTTTATAGATTAAAGAAAATAAAAACCGGCACATAAATGACAGCGTCTCCACAGCAAAAGTATAAAAAGTTAATATAATTTTGTGGAGAAAAAGCGCGCTTAACAATTATACCTACCCCATTCTTTAATAATAATTGTACGCTAATATTATTTCATTCAATACTGTTCGAAAATTAGAACCATTTCACATTAAGCAGTTTCATCTATTCGCCGACAGATGTCGCTAACATGATGAAAATTGAAAAAGCTGACCTATCAGTGGCCTTTTAGCGAATAGACTGATATATCCTTTTTTAACCGACTTCAAAAAAAGGAGGTTATCAATTCGACGCGTATGTATGTAATATTTCCAGAACTGCCCAGTTTTTGTATAATATGTTAATCTATAACAGCTACTGAACAAATGTGCCAAATTTCAAAAGTGTATGTATGTATGTATATCACAATTAACATTGAATTGACACGGTGCCACCAAATAGCGTAGGTCTATGAACTGCCTAGGAATCAATTTTTTCGATGGTACAACCGAAAACAGAAAATTGTGTGAACTTTCAGTCTTATTACTCGATAATTATACGGCCCAAAAGAGCAAAGCCGTTGGCTGTATGTACAGTACATCTCTTTTACTTGTATCCTCCGTGTCTACATGTCCTTCATTTGACCATCCACAATATGGATTATAGAATAGGTATATCTGATTTATTCAAACTTGAATAAAACAGAGTAAGATATAGTAAAGACTACCGCACTTAGAACTCTTAGAACAAAATACAATACAGTGTGTTAGTGTAAACACCGTTATCCTTGAAACCATCAAATGAGCCCGTCAAAATGAACAACTTTTTCTACAAGAACAATGCTGGGAACAAAAAGATGCCGTCTTCGTACCCATACGGATGCCCGGATCGGCAATTTGTATGGGTATGAAGACGGATATTTTTGAGTTCCCAGCATTGTTCTCATAGAAAAAGTTGTTCATTTTGACGGGCTCATTTGATGGTTTCAAGGATAACGGTGTTTACACTAACATCTTGTATTATACCTACATAATTACTCAAATGCAGTTAAAAGAAGATTTTGACATAAGCCTTATACTTCTGACAAACTCTTCATAAAATTGTAGTTTAAGGGTCAATTCACACCGCAACGCGACGAAGCGAGGCGCGACGCTACGCAACCTAAATTTGTATGGATTTGACAGAATAGATGTCGTCAGCGTGAGACGTCTTGCGAATCTGTCAAATCCATACTAATTTAGAAATGCATCTACGCGTCGCGTTGCGGTCTGAATTGACCCTAAGTAAGCATCATGTCTCTGAGTTTGGCAGAAAGTGACAAGGGGCAACAAATATTTCATATAGATGCTATATAAAGTGCTCCAAGGCTTTAAATAAACGTGAACAGGGCGATGCTGGTAAAGGAGCACTGTCCAAAATGACGTTTTTGCATTATAGAAGCGTTAGTTAATTCCTTTTCTCGCCACGTTCATTTAAAGTCTTGTCGAGATGTATCTGCATTTCTGCAGCTACCAGACAAAATACTAACTTATGTTTTCTCTTCAAGTATACAAGGGCAATCAGTTTTTCAATTACACTGACCGTATTTTTGTCGGGATAATAACCCCTTGGCACGTGTTTTTTTCACCCCCAACTTCATCCCCTCAGAGTATTGACCCCACATGAATCATCGCGCTAACTTAATTTTGTCACTTATTGCACTTTAATCTAAATAAAGTTTCATTAAAATTATGTAAGTTACTGGTAACCGTTTGGTTAGTCAAGGTTTTAAATTAACTGGTGAATACAGTATTTAATATTTATTTTGTACAATAATTCCAATTCAGTTACATAAATATTATAATATTGGTACGTTATAGAATGTAGATCAATAACTTTAAATAATAATCTAACAAAAGTAGAGTTTCCATATTTTTGGATGCATAGGAATAAAACTTTGAATCTCAAATCTTATTGTTATAAAAATTAAGTCAAAACAAAATAAACACGTTATGATAGACGAAAACACCAATAAATAGTTTATAAATTAAGATTCAATCTATTATTTTAAAATACACGCTAAATACCGGAATGAGGCAATCTCGTTGCACTCTTAGTTTTAAAATCCAGCTATTGGACAACAGATGGCGCTACTTACCACATCTCAGCTAGAAACGATGACTACACACTAAAAAAATTAAACTACTAATTTTAAACTACTTTAAAAATAACTAGAGATTATTATAAAAAAATATAAATAAAAAACATATTATGTGGATTAAAAATTACAGAATAGAAGTAATAATTTATTTTAATGTTTTAAAATAAATATACTTAAGTAATAATTTTATATAAAGTACGCGACCTAGGTCAATGTCACGTGGCGTAGGGACACGTAGGGAGAACTACAGCGTTCACAATCATGTTACCTCTAAAATTAGCCTTATTTCGTTTTAATATAAGGTTCGTTGTCGTAGAAACTCAAAGGTAAATTAACTATGAACGCAGCATAGACGAGGGGTCTGCGAAGGGGAGTTCTAGAAAAAGGGTGAAACTTAATTCAGTTTTATACTTGAGGACATTGTCGCGTTTTATATTTGCAATGTTTTATTTTTTGTTTTATCTTAAAAAATATGAAAAATTAATATACTTACCTAGAGTTATATTGTATAGGTAGGATGCCAAGTAGTTGAATCTTTCGTCCCATAAATATTCGTCCCAGATCCCACTTAATTACAAGGGACGAAATTAAAAATTACAAGGGATGACAAAAAAAGATGACTTACTCTTTTCTACCCTAATTTTAAACCATCGTTAACAAATGAACAGCTGAACCAAAATATGTGAGAATTTGATAGACTACCTTTTATATCGCATTCCACAAGAAGTCAAAAAAATATATCCTACCTCCTCCTCTCCTGCCTCCTCGTAAGATGCGTGTCTCTGCGTAGGTAGTAATTATTTAGTAATCTGTGCCTCTGCTGCAATATTCAGCCAAATCGTTTTAATCGATCTTGGGCTAGAAGTAGTATTAAGGTGTAGTAAGATAGAACTAAAACGACGCGACGTTAGACGATGCACGGCTTTCAACGCCGCACCGCTGTGCCGGTGTGGACTGTGGAAGGTGTTAGGTATATTTTTGTTACGGGACTTCTTGATTCAGTCTCCATGCTCAAATTCCGCGACTAAAAATATGCAATACTTAGTTAAAAAAAAACAACTGAAACTTTATTGACCTCCAATTTAACTTTAGAGGACAACACAAGATCAGTATAAGGTTTCATTACAGATTGTGTCGGGGAGAGTACATTAATAATATGTAAATTTGTCCCCTCCCTGCCCTCACAGCAGCATCTCGCTGTGAACTCTACTTTAACGTGTTATTAACTCTGTTACATGTTCATAGAACTTTGGATTACAGTGCGGTCGTAGAGTATGCCAAAATTCGTTTGACCAATCTGCCGTGAGCCGTATCTATTATGCCCATATTTTATGAATCCTTTTCAGAAGTTTATCTTTTCACTAGCGTTGTTGATTGATTAAATTCTTGACGTTAGCCAATCAAAAGAGAAAGTGAACGGATAAACTCCTGACATAAAACTAAGAAATTGGGCATCAGTTGCGCGTTTCTTGTTCACGGCTATTGCCATCGCATCTCCATAAGATTCGGTTCCCACATAATATTACATAATTTTCCTTTTTCATACCCACAGGATCCACATTCAACAAAAAATTAAACTGATAAAAATGGGTTAGTACAAACAGAAGTAGAAAGGAATAATGTGGAATAAAACAATATATTAATAGATTACTATACAAAATATTTGAAGATCAGGAAGAATCAAACATATCCGCTGAAATACGCAACAAAGACAATGAGTCAGCGTATATTAATAATACGTGAGCTAATACGATAAGTACCTGAAATATGTATCGATTTGTAAATAGAATATGAGGAGAACGGGAGTATTAATAGCCAATTCGCAGCCGAGTGTGCAGGACCAGGGCTGCGAGGTAACTTGCTTCTTGTGATATCAGAAATTGTTTTTTTTTTATTTATAATCAAATATTTCTTTTTGGCCCTATATGATCCCTTTTGACGAAAAATGCAGAAACGTAGGTGATTGAAATTTTGCACAGTTACCTATAGTTTATTTAAGGTGAAGGAGTGTATCGGAAAAGGACGAAAAAGACACAAATAAAAATATTCCAACAAATACGATAAATTTCTCTATTTGAGCAGCAAAAACATCTCTAAAAGCCACAATCATCAAATTATTATAAAAACAAATACATTTTTTATTAGTCAAGACTTTTCATTTTTAAATAATTTCAATAAGTGAAAAAGCTAAGCCACCGCAACCCTGATTAATTCAGACTCATCTACACGAAAAGTAGTGGGTAATATCGCCAATTTGCATATTGTGATTGTGACACGAGGGTGTGAGCATAAGCGATGGATTTGCATAGGGAACCCTACGCTTCTGTAACGATTACGTCGCAGTCGACGTCGTGTGACAACGTTATTGATTACTTTTGAATATATTTTATGCATAAGTAATTTGAAATTGTTTATAATAATTTGAAATTTTAATTTTGAAATTTGCTTTATAAAAAATGTATTATGAAAAATATTAGGTACTAAGTAGGTATACTGTAGAAAGCATCCAAATATATTATGCACAATATTCGGAATGATTTGTAGGCCAACTACCACCGAAATAGTCTATAGAAATAACTTTTGTCATAAACTTTCGTAGAAAAACGAAATATTTCAAATAAATGTTAGCTGAGCAAAATACTAGCAACGATTACTAACAATGCTACTTTTGCGAAAAAACGGTCCTAAGAAACCAACTTGAGGTACTCCTGACTTTTCATAGAAGCATCCTATATTCATTTAATTTTGTTAGTGAAAAACTTACTAGTGTAATACTAAACAAATTCCTTAAAGCAAAGACCAATAAATTAACTGCACAAAACGCTTTCACAAAATCGTCATAATAATGCCCAAATACGTCAGTCAAGATTACGGCTAATTTTTTTGTTAAATAATGTTATGCCTTCTCTTTCATATTATGAAAAACAAGACAGATAGCACGATATTAATTAAGCCACGATGAACTGGACCAGTCTGGCGCAAATAGGCCGAGTGAGACATAAAAACGAATCGTGTCAAACGCTTCCTAAAAGTCCGCGTCAAAACATTTTTCAGGAAACGTATCGACTATATCGGAATTAGTCGATCATAAACAAAGAGTAAGTGCTCCTCAAATAGCGTCCCTACCTTACTCTATTTCGGGAGTATCTTGGATATTTGACGGCGATCGGGAGTCGGGAGGGAATCGGGAGCGTGGCAATGGCTGTCATGTTTATTTTCAGATTAGTCTAGAACGTTTAAAAGTGTATCGATTTGTAGAAGTATTACGTATAGCAATCATCGCGTCACCTATGGCTCTCGGCAATCCTATAAAATATAATGTTCCAAATTCTGATCCATTTAAACCAAAGGAAAGTATAAGGTGAAAAACCAAATATTAGGTACAATCGACATAGTTGTCACTTGTTGACAGGTTTGCAGAGCTACTGATAACTGAACTGCACGCACACACGCATACTCACGTATACATACTTAGCTCAACAAACTTAAGTTAATTTAGTATCGGGCCTGTTTCACCACTTCCTGATAAGTGCCGGATAGGCTATCCACAACTTATTTGACAGATTATCCATGCTGTATTTGTCATGTTAAGTTGTGGATAGCATATCCGGCACTTATCAGGAAGTGGTGAAACAGCCACTAAATATTGTGTAAAACGCATACTTTTAAAACGCTCTATATTGTGTTTTATGACCGCCGCCGCGACCGCCACCGCAGGCCGCGTCTGTCTGGGAGACGCCTAAAGCGTTAATTTGAAGCGTTGAAACGACGTTTCTAATTCTGACGTATTTTGAAAATGCCGATCAACCTCAATATCTGTTTGTTTGTCTACTCAATCAAGCCCAAACTGCGGAGCTAATTTAGATGAAAATTGGCACAAATAGAATGCGGGCTATGTAGCGACTTACAGTCAAGGAGGTTGAAACATGTTTGAAACTCGAAATAAATTTTGTATTGACCCGACTGCGCCAGAAGGAGTTTTATGTTTTTCGTGTGTATATTGTATGGCTAGGTATATTTCCTTGCCCCGGCCGATGTCCCCAATCCGCCGGGGATGCGTAAAGCATTTCCCCATGTAAAAAAAAAGATAGATCCTACACGGCTTGTCATTTAACAAATTCGAGTTTGAAAGGTAAATAAATCAAAAGTTGCAGTCATATTTTTATATAGCTTCAATTTTAATTTTGACGTGGGAGAGCCATGCGTCGGCACGAATGGGCCGGCTCGACCGGAGAAATACCACGTCCTCACAGAAAACCGGCGTGAAACAGCGCTTGCGCTGTGTTTCGCCGAGTTTACCGGAGGCCCAATCCCCTACCCTATTCCCTTCCCTACCCTCCCCTATTCCCTTCCCATCCCATCCCCCCCCCCCCCCCCCCCTAGGCCTGCAACGCACCTGCAGCTCTTCTGATGCTGCGAGTGTCCATGGGCGACGGAAGTTGCTTTCCATCAGGTGACCCGTTTGCTCGTTTGCCCCCTTATTTCATAAAAAGAATTATGAACACCACAAAAATACCTAAGTATATTACTTACTTTATATTAATGTAATAATATTGTTCAAGAAATTCCATTATCAAGGTAACATTAATTCTTTACCTAAACCGTTTGAGCAATGTTAATTGTCGGAGAAATATTCGGGCCCAAATCGAGATTAGGAGACGTAGTCCATAGGTACGCAACTAACTGGGTCGAATATAAACCACATAACTTGACCTGTTGATGCCCTAACAAACCCCCTCCCTGGTTTATAGCTAGCAGTAACAAAGGGGCAGGGTAGGTCAGCTTATTCTGGGCGAAGTTTTACGCCAGTACATCAGAAAACCTAAATTAAGAGTACCCACATAAAATTTATAACATTCATTACCGAGGTCTACTGCGCGTTATAAATAGTGTTATTAGGGTTCCGTACCCAAAGGGTAAAAACGGGACCCTATTACTAAGACTTCGTTGTCTGTCCGTCTGTCTGTCTGTCTGTCGCCAGGCTGTATGTCAAGAACCGCTATAGCTAGACTTCTGAAATTTTCACAGATTGAGTATATCTGTTGCCGCTATAACAACAAATACTAAGAACAAAATAATATTAATATTTAAGGGGGACTGTTATACAACAAACGTGATTTTTTCGGCCTTTTTTGCTCGATATCAATAACGGCAACAGGTAGGCACTTGAAATTTTCATAAATGCCTTAAATATATGTGTTGTTTAATAAAATAAATAATTATATTTTAATAAAATAAAAATTTAGGGGGGCTCCCATACAAAAAACACAATTTTATGCCTATTTTTGCTCTATAACGATACGGAACCCTTCGTGCGCGAGTCCGACTCGCACTTGGCCGATTTTTTCATTGGCACCGGGATATGTATGGTAAATATATGGAGCATTCAATTATAATATTTAGTATAAATGCGAAAGTATGTTCGTCTTTTTGTTTCTTCTTTACGCGTAAACGCTTAACGTATTGAGATTAAATTCTTACACAGGACTGAGGACGTAATATCATCGAACCGTACTGTCAGGCTTAAACTGGCTTGAATGACAAGTAACTCTATATTTTGTGTAGTGCCTTATCTACCTAATTTTAATGCTGTAACTCTGTAGGTGATCAGGTAATCTGTCCAGTATCCACCATTTTGCTGACTATTACATTGCGTTGAGAGTTATTTTGTCTATGATATCTATAAGATGTCAGTATATAGATCACTCTGTCTCTCTCTAAATAGTTCACTGACTCCCAACAATAGTTACATCATAAAACACTATAGAATGCGTTAACAATAAGAGAAATACCACCAACAACGACACCGCATCTGCTTAGTTTAATGCGCGATATAAATCAGGCAGCGCGTAAAAAGTAAAACCGGCCAGGCGCGAGTCGGGGTTATGTGCAACGGGTTCTATGTTAAACAGCATAATATATCTTCTGATTTAATTGTACTGTTGATTTTTTGGCACCTAAATGATCACATTGATAAGTGTCCGTGTTTTGGATACTGCTGTCGATCCTGGCTCCTCAGTAAATGTGATGGAAATGTACATGGTAGGTTAATGACATGCCTGTACAGACAGCGGAGTCCAAGTGTAGCCCGAGTGCGAGTCGTACTTGCCCACGACGGGTTCTGTATGTAAACGATAAGATTTTCGAGAACTAGAAGATAGATTTTAAAAAATTACAACAAACTAACTTATAGCTAAGGCAATAATTATAATATAAAATCAAAATAACCCATAAAAATACTTTTACAAGTCGTCCCCATCTCATAGAGTATTCAGCAAACTGACAGCATTGCCTCATTGGAGTGGCAGGTAATTCACGACTGACTGATGACGCCCGCAACTCCGTTGCGCAAAAATTCGTTTATTGCGCGGTAACCGTACATTTTTCCAGGATGAAAAGTATCCTATGTCCTTTCCTGGCACTCAAAGTATTTCCATACCAAATTTCAGCAAAATCGACCCAGCGGTAGGGTCGTGAAGAGGTAACAGACAGACGGACAGACAGACAGACAGACAGACAGACGGACAGACTGACAGACAGACACACTTTCGCATTTATAATATTAGTAATTACTATAATTAGTATGGATTGTAGCTAGCGACCTATAGGTACCAGCTTTCATATGGTGTGTTGAAAATCAGAAAGAAGATGGGGTTTCGTTTTGGATACGGAACCCTAAACGAACTAGGTCGACATGATATTGATTTCAAATCCAATTTGGAAAATCAAAGATTCACTTACCAGGAAATATATATTGAAGATTCTCCGAAGTTGTCTTGAAATCTGAAAGCAAATATTATGTTTCTTTGAAAACGCGCGGGCGAATAATGTCCAATGTATAAAATATAATAAGGAAGGAGGGTAAGGTACACAATATTTGTTTGTATGGTTTTATTCACATCAGGTAGACATTATCAAAAAGTAAAACTAAAAGGGCCAAAGGAGATTTTATGAAGGAAGACAGGCTCCTTATTTTATCCCTTGATATCAACGTGGCGTGACGTTGGCGTTGGAAACGAAAGTGATAAAATAAACTGCTGTATTTATTAATTCCAGTACACATTGACCTAAAAATCTATGATAAAAACGTTTGGTTTAGACTGTCTTTGTTTGCCTGATTTAGGTGTTACATAAAAAATCCTCCATATAAGATATGGATGATTTTTTATGCGTGTTGGTCGCGTGTATAGAGTAAACCGAAAATCGCAACCAAACCATCGTTATTCCATAAAGTATTTAATTAAATCTAAATTACAGATTTTAGAAATAATTATTGTTATGTTCTGAGGTCTAAATTGTCTTATTTGTTCCCAATTTCCGTCTCAGTATGCGCGGCATGCGCCCGCGCCGAACGGTTGTAAATTCTGTGTGTAAATCTATTGGAGATTTACGTCGGAATATTATGTAAACGGAGCCAAAAACAGACCTGACGACTTCAAGTACTGAGTCTGTTCGCATTCCGAGTTATGCTTGACTCACACGATCGCAAGCAGCTTGGCAAACATAGCAAGTTACTAATAATTTATAGAAGGATAGTCATAGAGTAAAACTCAGTAAAAACTAAGTTTGAGTAAAAGAAAGCGTTTAGCATAAGTTTTAAGTTAAGGTCTGAAGTACCATCATCTTCAAGAATCTATAATAATATTTATTCAAAAATCAACGATAGGTCTTTGTAAGTTCTTCGTTGCCCGAGAAAAAAAACAATAATAAATGCCTCTTTTGCCTCAACGAACCTTTAATTATTTTCGCGTATTTTCTGCAGTTTCAGAAAATGTTTGACAAGCGCACTTTGTACATCCACCGGCAAATAGAGCTTTCCAAACATTTGCACATGTAGAAAGGGCATAAAAATGCGTGTATACTGAATAGAGGTTGTGTAGTGGACGATCTAGCTGTTTAAAATTAGGTACTATCAGAAAAATCTCAGATGAACATGATGGCTAGATGACGGACCTACGTAATTTGGTCGAGCTATGTCAAGCTTAGCCACTAACATTGATTTGTTCAAGCTATCCCGACCAAAATACGGTTCGCCATCTGCCAGTGATCTCTGATGATACATAAAAATAATTATTACTTTATTAAGAAGGTGTTTCTTCGAAATATCTTTAATTAGACAGACCTACAGAGAAATCTTATCAACAACTTTTTAGTCAGTAGCACAGTTATAGGCAAAAACAAATATTAATTTATTTATTCTTATATTATGGCTGCTGTTAAGCCTTCGTGTACTATTCCACAAAAAAATCAGGTTTTGAGTTGATAATGCAGTTTTATTCTTTTGAACATAAGGTTTACGATGGTGAATTTTTTGAATTAGTAATCAGTTCTTTATTTGCAGTAAAACCCACTGTAGCATAAATAATTCTAGAGTACCTACAAAAATGGTTATTGTTTATTCCTCTAAGTGAGATTTTGTATAAGCATTTATGTAGGTACTACGTTTCTAAAATACTTTGCGCTTAAACCGCTGAACCAATTTTGATAAAATTTTATATGCAGATACTTGGAGTCACTTAAAATGACATTAGATACTTTTGTCCCGAAAAACCGTACATTAATTCAAGATAAAAATTAGTTTATGTCCTTTCACTACAGTCAAAGTATGTGCTCACCAAGTTTCATCAAAATAGTTTCAGCGGTTTAGGCGCAAATCATTTTTATTTATTACACGGGTATCGTACTTTTTTCCCGATAAAAAGTATAGTATGTCCTTTCCCGGGACTCAAAGTGTGGGCGAGACGAGGTCATTTTATAACAATTTGTTAAAATAGGCACTTAAATTTGTATTGAAAGAACAAATCAGAATTTTGCATCGATGTGTTAAATCACATAGGACATTAATGCTAAATTTATTATGCCCTATAGCATATAGCAATTTAGCAATTAACCATTTTAATACTTTTTCTTTTAAAACTGAATGTAAAATTAGAATATTTTTTCATTATCATAATCTACGCATTTCAACAAAAAAATGATACAGCATAATAACATTTTTTTAACTTAACTTATAATATATAACTTAACTTATAATTTATAACATTTTTTTAACTTAACTTATAAAATACTTTAACTTATAACAGGCAGAAAAGAAAGATTATTTAAAAAATAATTAAAACTTTACTCAAAACTAGTTCGATGTGGGATAGTACACGAATGCTTAACAACATCCAATTATATTGAATTATTTTTGGATTAACTTTTCATATTGATTTTTAACCTTAAAAAATTAGTAAGTAAGTATTAAGTAGTGCTATTAATAATCCTTTTTGTCTTTTACAATATACCTTAAGTCTTAACGCGAAAAGGACATGGAAAACTGAACTAAATCAGTCTACATAAAAAAATTTGGTCTAATCCAGCCATAATAAAAGTATAAAAACTTAAAATAACACCCAGTAGGCGATTCATTTAGAATTAATATTCACTCATAATCTCTATTAATAATTTTACCGCACAACAGTATTTTACACAACAATACCAGTAATTTGAATAAATTATAAATTCTTAGGCGACTGTTAAAATTATTAGTTGAATCAATTTGAAAATTAATTCGATACTTTTACGAGCGATTTGTCGATTGCCATTAAAATAGATAACGTAATTTATGTTGACTTTTACTTCACCATTGACAAGAGAAATAGTTTGAAATGGTTTTATTAACGCGGAACTTAGTTACAACTCACAAACATACAGGAATTTAATATATACTAAGGGCCGAATTATCAGGAAGTGGTGAAACAGGCCCTAATTAATCTCTATAGAGGTAGAGTTCAGCGCTGAGGGTAAAAACAGGACCCTATTACTGTCTGTCCGTCTGTCCGTCTGATGTCTGCCTCTAGGCTGAATCTTAAGAACGACAATAGCTAATTAGCTAGAGAGTTGAAATTTTTGCAAAGTTATTGCTGTAGCCTATAACAACGGATATGTACTAAAAACAAGATAAATATTTACATTACTGACCAACACAAAATTACAAAATCTGACCCCCTTTTGGGTGCCCTTAGAGGGGTGGGGGAAAAGTTTATACACCAGATGTTGAGTTGGAAGAAGGCAAATATATCTGCGAAAACCGTATGCAAATCGGATCAGTAGTTTTCATGTTAAAGCAAAAGTTTGATACAAAATCTAACCCCCTCTTTCGTCCCCTTAGAGGGGTGGGGGAAAATAAAAATTATACACCAGATGTTAAGTTGGAAGAAGACAAATATATTTACGAAAACCGCATTCAAATCGGATCAGTAGTTTTCGTGTGATAGTGGAACAAACATACAGACAGACAGACAAAAAACTAACCACATTTTTGGCTTCTATAGCGATCTAGTGACACCCCCCGCTTATTATTTTTTGAATATCTTTAATGTACAGAATTCACATTTCTACATTTAATTAATATTATAAAATACTTAATATTATAAATGCGAAAGTCTGTCTGTCTGTTAGCACTTCACGCCCAAACCGCTGAACCAATTTTGCTGAAATTTGGTATGGATTTACTTTGAGCCCCGGGAAAGGACATAGGATACTTTTTATCCCGGGAAAATGTACGGTTCTTGCGCGATAAATGACTTTTGGCGCAACGGAGTTGCGGGCGTCATCTAGTCTTTAACCTTAAATCATTTTATAGTCTAAATTCTAAAACATAAAAAAAAAACTTTTATAAACTAGCCAGGGTCAAGGAGAATGCGAAGCCAAAGTCACTCACAAGTTACGTCTTTTACCCGCATCGTGTCGCTGCTGTCGAATTACGACGCCCTCTATAGTTTCTGCACGGTCCCTTATCCCTCCGTTCTATCTCTAATCGTAAATTTTAAAAATAGCGAGTGTGTTTTTAGTTTCTATTCGACTAATTACAATTTTAGGTTGTGTAAATACTTTTTACGTTTTGTGTTTCTATGAAAATAATTTCTTAATCTCAATGTTTTCCGAATGTAAACGCATTTAGCGAGTATTTATTTTATTTTGTTTCGTAAACATTTAATTACTTAACGCGATTATCAAAATATTGATGTGTTGTTACTGTGCAAACCACCTTAATTATTGTTATTTTAGGCAGTAAAAATCCATTTAAAAATTTAAATTACTTATTGAAAAAAATCATCCAAAAATATCAGTCATAAATATTTTTTCCAGATCAGATTTAAAAATCTTGCATTGCAGACTTATGTTAATAGCTGACGCTATTCGACTATTCGACGCTAGATGGCGGGCGTAGTATTTCAAAGTGATAAAAATTGCGATGTGAATAAAATTATTTAATAATTTTTATTTGACATTTTCTGCGCTAAATTCCTTATAAAAATATTATAAAAGATTCAATTTTTAAGAATTTCTACGAGGAATATAGTAAAAATCATGATAAATAATAATATCAGGTAAATTATGGTGCCACAGTAGTGCATAATCCAAGCCCCTACGAATAATTATTTTTATGTGTCACAAAATAATTAGTGAAGGTTTATTACCTTTTACGATTTGTTAATTTCTATGAATAATAATTATTAAAATAATAAAATTAATTCGATATATTTTTGGTCGGTAATAAGAAATAAATAATAATTTAATATTAAACTTAACTTTTTTAAAATAACAATATTGTTTATAATATAATTAGTGTACTTAATAAAAATTTTATATTTTAGTTATTAAGAACACTGAATCATTCAAATATTTTATTATTGAATGAGATTGGAAATCATATTCAAAAATATATTTTATTATGAATTATAATAAAAGATGATATTTTTATAATAATTATTTATAACGGCGTGTTATTGGCAATTTTAGTCACCTGGCAGTGCACGTCATTTAAACTAGCCACGCTATTTTTATAGTGACATTCTGCCTGCTAACTAACTGCCAATACTTCACTCGCCGCTCTAAAAAGCCAATATAAACCTAAACGTAGCCGAGATCGCTCGCATTATCTCATGATTATCGCGTGTCAAAACATCGCCACGCTCGCGATACTTCGCATGTAATCTGATAAACGATGTACACTGCACGCTTCGCGCGCCTACCCCGTCCCGCTCGCACGCCCCCGACACGCAGTCTCCCCTCTCGCTCTGCGGGTCATCCATTTCATTCATGCGCGGTACACCTCCGCGGGCGCTATGTTTACAGACACAAACAAACTGTATACTGCAAACCGCTTAGCTTTAAGTACGAGACCGTGAAAGTGGTATTGTCAAATGGCGCCG
The DNA here is from genome assembly GCA_905404155.3 of Plebejus argus. Classification (NCBI taxonomy): domain Eukaryota; kingdom Metazoa; phylum Arthropoda; class Insecta; order Lepidoptera; family Lycaenidae; genus Plebejus; species Plebejus argus. Next base: position 17,689,469 of record FR989931.1, on the reverse strand, counting down.
TCCCGCTCTAAAAGCCGATCGCTGCCTGCGCTGAATCCGGATAGATGTCGCTGGAGGTATCATTCTAGGCTTATTCCGAATAATGTCACTATAAATTTGGGCGCGACGTTGCCGGACTTCGCCACCCGGATCGGTGGCGGGCATAAGTTCATAAAGCACAAAGTTTGTTGCGGTAATTGCGAGGATGTTTTTGTTAGCGTCATAAGGTCGATATTGGCGTAGCGGCGGGCCGGCGGTGTTTGCTAAGGTCGAGCGTCACGTAAACGCCGACTAGCGAGTGCGGTACACACACGAGCTGTCAGTAGCTAATGCGAGCGCTGCGAAGTGCTGCGATCGTTTATTGTGGCAAAGCACGCCCGCGCGGTTTATACCGTTTAATTCAATTTAGTAATTGATACGTTTGTCGGTTTATTTTACTGCTTTTATAAGAGCAATATCGCTTACTAATATTGATTTCTATCGAATGCCATAGTTTGATGCACTTAATTCATCACTTTTTTTATTGTATTAAATTTAAACGTCAATAAATCATATTGGATATCAGTTTTTATTTTATTTATAAATTAAGAAATCACTAAGTACCTATAGAAAAATACCATAATATTTGGACTTTTTAATATTGAACCAAATCAAGTGGCGCTCAATCAAATATTTCAAATTTATATATAATATGAAAATTTATTTTTTAGAAATATGTAAATAAAAAAGGTAATACCTACATAAAATAAGTACGATGATGATTAAAATATGGTCACATCGAATCCACTACTAATCTAAACAAAGCACAATAAGAGCAGTTGTCAAATTGACATGTCCTGAACATGGTAATTCACGCTCCGCATTCTTCGATACACCGAACCGTTGCACCTCACACACTCAAAACATATTCCCATAGGCTTACTACTAATCCAAATACTGCGAACATGTACCTTATTGTGATGCAATAAAGTCTAAATTGGATTGAGCGGTTACAACATTTCGACTCGAAGTCCGGTCGCGCGTGTATGAATACAGTAGTAAATGTGTGTATACAATATGACGCATATTGTACCCACTGTTATAAATGAAATGTGTTGCTTTCACGTAAGACACACATCTGTACAATATTTCGAAAACGTCTGTATTTGAATTTGAATCTTATTTAAATGACGATAAAAGTTAATTTGAATAGGTAATTTTCGGCTTGGTATCTTTTGGTTTAAATAACATAGAGTAGTCGGTAAACGCGTGACCTGTTATTGTGTGTATTAGGTTACTTTAATCACAATTTAGAGTGGGCCGCGATATGGCTTTGGAAGTGACGACCTAGCAACAGCGTTAAATTGAATTGTTCTATGGACAAAGGTTAATTTGATGACTTTTTCATCGGATGATGTTTTTGTCGTGTAATGTCATACTTATTCTAGTTTGAATAACAATCGATATTATCATCGCTTATAATATTATTATTGTCCTTATCAACATCATCATTTTATTTGTCAGCCTCTACTCTCTACAAAATTATTGAGTACCTATTTAATAAGTTTGTGTAGTAAGCGAAGTATAATTTTTAAGGTTGCCTTCATCGTTGGGTATTCCCTTTTAATATGCACATATGCACCGTTAGTTTCTGACCTCGCATGCTCACTCTTTTCTTGGATAAGCGATTAGCTGTGCTTCCTTTATTCATTTTTATTTATTTTAAAATTTATACTTACCTACTGTTTTAGTTCACAAAACAATTATTATGTATTATAATCTGACTGTTTAAAAATTTTATTAACCGAATATTCACAATGTCAAAAAAGGGACTTGGCTTCATTATACAAAAGTACGTGACCGAATTTTTTTAATCCTAAAAATATATTATTTTAATAATAATTCCAATACTTATATTATATACTTTCATCAAAAATCGAAATCAAATAAATAATATTATTATAATAAGTAAGATACAAAATATATCGCAGAAGCGAGCTGTTACATCCCTAGTTAGTTAGTAGAAATGCCAACTAGGTGCTGATGCAGCATCAGCACCCACTCATTCTTAGCAGCCGACCAGACCGGAGAGTCAGTTCAGTTCCAACCTCGGGCCAACGCGGACGTTTCCTCAACCTAGTAATTTCCAAGTGTAATTTCAAGTGTGTTTTTCAGATTAATAAATTTCCTTTTTTTAAAAAGGCTTTTGGAAAACCCGTTCTAACATTTGGTGGCAGCGGTGGGATACGTAAATCCCCGATCCGCCCGAATACGCGTCCGAAAATCCGGAAAATCCTAAAAAATCCGAAAAAGTGAAAAGTGAAAATCCGAGTGTTAAAGATACGTAGAATAAACGTTGATCCGTATCTCCTTCGTGTTCCCGTGATCTGAACTCGTTAATTTCCAAAAATACTTAAATTCCAAAATAAAATCCGAAAAAAATAAATAAAATAAAAATATCAATAAATTCATCTAAATCCTAATACTAATTGTGAGTGTGTTCCTGTCATCATCATCACCCCTGTGTCCACTGTGTCATAAGTGGTACCTAGCTGCGGGCCAAGTCAGCCCGAGAGCAGTATCCAGCACCGACCAGAGCGGTGACGAGTTCCTGTCGACGATCCAGAATAAGTGTGAAGTGAAAAGTGTTAAAAAGAAATCCATAAGTGCATAGTGATATTAATTCAAATATTCGTTATCCCGATCGAGACTTCCAGCGAGCATGCAACGAGTCGTCCCCGTTATCATCGCCGCCTACGCACTGTGAGTCAGATTAAATTACTGTTAAGGTTCATTGAGACATTCTAGTAATTAAGTTTTAACTTTCAAAATGTCGAAAGCTAATAAGGACAGTGTGTCATTAAATATTCCTGAAGCCGGTACGTCCGACGAAAAACCTAGTTCTCCTAAAGGGACCCGGAAGGGAGTTGCTCTAAACATAGAAAAGACCGAGTTAGACCTCGGCACCTTATTTAAATTCATTAAAACATTCGATGGATCCAGAGAAAATGTAAACTCTTTCATAATTAATTGCAACAACGCCTACGATTTAGCAACAGAAAACCAGAAACCAATATTATTCCGCTTTATTTATAGTCAACTACAGGGCAAAGCTGAAATAGCCTGCTCCATAAAAGATTTTTCTAATTGGGGTCAACTCAAAGAATTTCTATTGAACCAATTTTGTGAACGCAAACATTATGCACATATACTGATGGACCTCCAAGAGTGTAAACAGGGCTTAAATGAAAGCGTAACTCAATACGCGTTACGAGTCGAGACCTACCTATCTCAATTGCTTACCGAAATAACTCTATCTCAATGCACATTACGCGAACTCCCTGGTCGTTCAGCAGCCATGGAAGATTTGGCACTTCACCATTTCTTGATGGGGTTACATCCCCGTATTTCCAATATTGTTCGGTGTAGAGACGCTAAAAATTTAAATCAAGCCGTAAATATTGCAATTTCAGAGGAGCGCATACAACAAAGTATATATAAACGTCCCCAAGTAACAAATAATTCTAATGCTCATTCGAACAATAATTATAGGTCATCATCATCACAACCCTTCCGACCATCAGATGCATCTCGTAGAGTGTCTTTCAGGAATGATAATTTTAGGCCTAAGCCACATTTTAATAATAATCAAAATCCTAATTCATCATCATCAAAAGATGCACCATTTTGCCGTTATTGCAAAAAATCCGGTCATGTTCTAGAAAATTGTAGCCTCCGAGAATATAACAATAACAGGAGGATGCAAAATCAGCCATTTACTCCAAGTAATAACCAACGTCCGAGAATTAATTATGCGGAAATAAATAACGATGACCAAGGTACTGACGAAGTAGACAGAAATTTAAACTAACTTTTGTCCCGTCTAGGTATCGCGCGGGGCAAGCTCCTTTTACCAAAGTCGATACGAAATTTAAAAAGACCAATGGACAGGGTAACCAGCCCCAAACTCACGGTCTCTCCTCTCATATCGAAAAGACCAATGGACAGGGTAACCAGCCCCAAACTCACGGTCTCTCTTCTCACATCAAAAAGACCAATGGACAGGGTAACCAGCCCCAAACTCACGGTCTCTCCTCTCATATCGAAAAGACCAATGGACAGGGTAACCAGCCCCAAACTCACGGTCTCTCTTCTCACATCGAAAAGACCAATGGACAGGGTAGCCAGCCCCAAACTCACGGTCTCTCCTCTAGTATAGAAAAGATCAATGGACAGGGTAGCCAGCCCCAAACTCACGATCTTTCTCACCAAAAAAATGAACCCTGCAAAAAAGAAAGTAATAAAGTTTATGAAATTCTTACTAATAAAAGATACTTACCTTATATCAAACTGAAGACACCTGTAAATGATGAAGAACTTACCTTTCTCATAGATTCCGGAGCATCCTTATGTTTAGTTAAAAACAGCTCTATTATGCGTAAACCGAATATCTGCAACGAAGAAAATGTCACAGTTAAAGGAATTGATTCAGAAAATAATTCATTAAAAAGTATTGGCCACTTTAATTTACAATTAAAATTTAATCCTAATGTAGAAATTGCACACACCTTCCATATTTTTGATAATATTGACATCCCTTATGACGGTATAATAGGTAATGATTTGTTCCTAAAATATGATTGCAAAATAAATTATAAATCACAGTCATTAGAAATTAATAATTTTAATGCTAAACTATCGTTTGATGACCCTTCTTATGTTATTGAACCTCGATCTGAAAAAATCATTGAATGCTCGGTTGATAATCCAGAAAATCTAAAAGAGGGAATAATATGTGATCAGCACATTTCCAAATTACTTTTGATATCAAATTGCTTAGTAAAAGTAAAAAATAATAATAGAGTAAATTTAACAGTTCTCAACATGTCTGAACGACCTGTAACTATAAAATCAAACTTGCTATTAAAAATATATAAAATTAATACAAACGAAATGGTAAATATTAGCAGGAATCAAAGTAGTCTTGATAGAGAACAACAATTATTAAACCTTTTGCGAACTGATCACCTTAATTCAGAAGAAATAAATTACATACAAGATATTTGCAGCCAATATTCAGACATATTCCACTTACCAGGTGATCAATTAACTAGCACAAATTTAGCTCAACATGAAATTCGCACATCATCTGATCAACCTATTAATGTAAAATCATACCGTTTCCCTGAAATACATAAACAGGAAGTTCAAACCCAAATAAATAAAATGTTGAACGAAAATATTATAAAACCTTCTAACTCACCCTGGTCCTCCCCTATCTGGGTTGTGCCAAAAAAACTAGATGCCTCTGGAAATAAGAAATGGAGGATTGTAATAGATTACCGGAAACTCAATGACATTACCATAGGTGCAACTTATCCAATCCCACAAATTAACGAAATATTAGACCAATTAGGCCAGAGTAAGTATTTCACAACCCTCGATCTCGCGTCAGGATTCCATCAGATCGAAATGAAACCTGACGACGCGCCAAAAACCGCTTTCAGCGTTCCACAGGGCCATTTCGAATTCAATCGAATGCCTTTCGGCCTAAAAAATGCGCCCTCGACTTTTCAAAGGACAATGAATACAGCTTTATCAGGTTTACAAGGACTACATTGCTTTGTATATGTGGACGATATTGTAATATATTCACACGACTTATCAAGTCACATAAAAAAATTATCTCTCGTTTTCGATAGGCTCAGACAATTCCATCTCAAACTACAACCTGAAAAGTGTGAGTTTCTTCGTAAGGAAGTATGCTATTTGGGCCATATTATCGGCGAGGAAGGCGTGAAGCCAAACCCTGAAAAAGTTAAAGCAGTAATTAAATTCCCAATTCCTAAATGCCCCAAAGATATTAAAAGTTTTCTCGGATTGGCCTCTTACTATCGTCGTTTCATACCAGATTTCTCAAAATATGCAAAATCTCTTACAAATTTATTAAAAAAGGATATACCCTTCGTATGGACTAATACTCAACAATTAGCTTTTGAACAATTAAAATTGAAATTAGTTTCTGCTCCTGTCCTTATCTATCCTGATTTTACAAAACCATTCTTGCTAACGTGTGATGCCTCGAATTACGCCATTTCCGCTATTCTGTCACAAGGCGAAGTTGGCAAAGACAGACCAATTGCATATTCCTCAAGAACATTAAACAAAGCGGAAATAAATTACACAGTAACCGAAAAAGAGTGTCTAGCTATAGTTTACGGAACAAATGTATTCCGCCCATATTTATATGGTCGTCGTTTCAAAATAATAACAGACCATAAGCCGTTAAATTGGCTTTTTAATTGCAAAGACCCAGGTTCCAGATTAGTCCGCTGGAGATTAAAACTTGAAGAATATGAGTACGAAATCCATTATAAAAAGGGCAAGATAAATACCAATGCCGACGCTCTTTCTCGGTACCCCGTAAATGTAACTCAGTCTAAAAAACTAATTAATGTCCTAGGTGATAATGATACACCTGAAGCCCCTCCTATTGTAGTCCAGCCTGAAAATATACCTTTACCGGATAGTCCCGGCCTACCAGAACTCCCAGACTTAGATGAATTCTTTGACTTACCTGATGAAGTTTTTCAAAATCCTGAAATTCCAAACGAAATAATCCCGAGTCCTAATATAGACTTACCTTCACCCGATGAATTCTTGAACCGCAGAGACAAGTACTCCGAATACCTGAAAAAGACAAATAATACATTATCTACGTCCAATGTTAAAATCCTAGAATATAATGAAAATTTATTAAAAACAAAAATTAAATCAATTATTATACCTACCTCTATCGATCTTGATGAGTCCAATACATACGTCGAGGAGATCCTTAGTAATACACCAGAGTCAGCTCTAATTCGAGATCGTGAAAGAACTTTACACTCATTTTTAAAATTTACCACTAATAGTATCGATTATTATTTCTTATTTGTAAAAGTTCATTATTATGATAAAAATACTTACGAAGACATTTTCATGAGTCTTCAAAATCTCAGAGACGAGTTAGTTGTCAAAGGAGTAAAAGAGATAAGTATTACCGACTTTAAAAATCCCTTCGACAGTCATAATTTTACCAAAATTTACAATATGTTAATGTATCTTTTCGATAATAGTGATATAACTATTCATATATACAAAAATATTTTGATATATCCGACAATGTCTGAAATTCCTAAAATATTAAAAGAAAACCATAATATCCCTATCTCCGGCCACTTAGGATCGAATAGAATGCTAAAACGCATTCAAGAGAAATATTATTGGCGAAATATGCGAAGTGACGTAGAAAATTATGTTAAAAAATGTGAATTATGTCAAAGTAATAAAGCTTTTCGCAAATGTAATCGCGCACCCATGCAAATTACCACTACATCAACTCAACCATTCGAAAGAGTAGCCTTAGATATAGTAGGCCCACTTCCCGAGGCCGGTCCCGCAAAATTAAAATACATACTCACCCTTCAAGACGACTTAACAAAATACTCAGCTGCTTATCCAATTTTTAATACCACAGCCGAAGAAACATCGGAATGTCTAATACATTTTATTTCTCAGTTCGGCATCCCAAAATCTATCTTGACTGATCAGGGCACAAATTTTACCGCCGAATTATTTAAACAAACTTGTACCTTCCTTAAAATAAAACAGCTGTGGTCGACTCCATACCACCCTCAAACCCAAGGCGCCCTGGAAAGGAGCCATTCTACTCTAAAAGAGTATTTAAAATCGTTTATTAATGAAAATCAAAATAATTGGCATAGATACGTTTATACAGCAATGTTAACTTACAACACTTCTATTCACTCAACAACAAATTTCACTCCATATGAACTTGTATTTGGTCACAAAGCTATTATACCGACATCTATATTTGAATCATCCTTGGAGCCGACTTACAATTCTTACGTAAGAGTTTTACAACAAAGATTAAAACTTTCCAGAGAAAAAGCCATTGAAAATATCCTAAAATCTAAAAACATATCCAAAACTTATTATGATAAACATTCTAGACCTGTAAAATATAAAGCAGGTGATATGGTATATATTAAAAATCATCTTCGTCTCCGTAAAGCATTATCACCAATCTGGAAAGGTCCATACAAGGTAATAAAAATAAATGGTAACAATACACTTACCTTACTCGTAAATCGACGACACGTCAAGTACCATTATGATGAGGTCAAATTGGCTGAAATCGATACCTTATAATAATAATAAATATATTCCTATCCTAAAATATAAAATAAAATATAATTAGCCTAAACAAAGTTATTACATTCCAGGTTTGGCGTATCAAGAGTTTGCGTTTTCTCATGGAACATGATACAACCGATAAATAAAAGTATCGGTATATACTTCGATCCTGTCGGTACAGTTAAAGTCTCAGACGATCAGCTCCATGTCTTAGTCCCTGTAGATATTGGCTATATAAAGCCGCATATTGAAAATATTAAGAACTATTTAGACTCCGCTCAGACGTTTTGTAATTGTAATTATAGTTTTAACTTTACTAATTGTAAAAATCATTTAAAACCATTGTTAGTTCGCTATGATGGTATTCTGAGAGATTATAGCGCCATCTCTCATTTGACCTCCGATAGAAATAAAAGATCAGCATGGTTTGCCGGTGTCGGTACTGTGTTTAAACAAATAATTGGAACCATGGATGAAAATGATGCTATTCGATATAATAACGCCATTCAAACATTGAATTCTTCGAATAAAAAACTTGCATCCTTATTAAAAGATAATATTCTAATTACTAATTCAGCCCTCGAAAACTATAATAAAACGTTAAAATCAATTGCTGAAAATGAGTTCCGTTTGAATAGCGCTATTGATTATCTAAGGAAAAACATGATTAATATCGAACTGGAAACTAAGTTCAATGAATTGTATGAAGAACTATCCTCTGCTATTTTTACACTATCTTTTAAATTAGAAAACTTAATCAACTCCGTAATGTTTGTAAAAAGCCATTCAATTCACCCATCTGTATTAACACCAAAGCAGTTTTACAGTGAATTAGGAAAAAATATTAAAAATCTACCAAGAGACCTAGAATTACCCCTTAATCTAAATTTAAATAACATACACAATATTATTGATACGGCGAAATTAACATGTTATTATGTAGAAAATAAGATTGTCTTTGTTATAAGAATTCCTTTAGTTTATAGGATAGAATATAGTATGTATAAACCGTATCCACTACCGGTATCACATGATAGTGTTTCTCAATCATATGCTATGATTGCACCTACATGTAAGTACATAGCTGTAAGTAGAGATAAGAATTTTTATATATGTCTCAAAGACTTTAGTAACTGTGTAAAAACTATTAATTCCTGTTATATTTGTGATCATACGGATATAATTTCAGTAGTGGATACACCCATTTGTGAAACTGAATTATTGTCTAAAATCTATAAGTTACTTCCAAAACAATGTGAGATCAGGTTTATTTATGGCCAAGTTGATATTTGGCAGGAACTGACAAACAGCAAGTGGTTGTTTGTTGAAACTCAACCAATAAAAGTAGATATTGAGTGTCCATCCCAAATGTACCAACATAAAATAATTGGAACAGGAATATTAGATTTACAGGCAGGTTGTAAAGCCTATTATAAGAACAAAATATTTACATATAAACCATATTTAAATTTAACTATTAAATCAATTTCACCAGACTTTAACCTTATTGATGATCCTTGTTGCAATTCTGAAATTTTAAATAAATTAAAATCAAAATCAGCTCCCTTAAAATTATTAGATGTCAATTTAGAAAAACTTCCCGATATCGCTAGCAAACAAATAATTACTGAACTAAATAAAATTATAAATAAACCTGACCCTCTCCTACTATATGATTCCCATTTACCTATTTTAACATACTGTACAATTTTAATCATTTTAATTTTTGCTATTTTTAAGTTATGTCAAAGGTTGAGTAAACGTATACCCCATAGAAATCGCGAAATTGAATCAAGTAAGATACAGACCGAATCTCCTGATTCTGTATCTGTAGCTGAAGCAATTCCCTTGCCTCAGTTAAGAAGAGCCCTGTAAAACTTACCCTTACCGGTAAGTTTTATCTTACGCGGGGGGTTGTTACATCCCTAGTTAGTTAGTAGAAATGCCAACTAGGTGCTGATGCAGCATCAGCACCCACTCATTCTTAGCAGCCGACCAGACCGGAGAGTCAGTTCAGTTCCAACCTCGGGCCAACGCGGACGTTTCCTCAACCTAGTAATTTCCAAGTGTAATTTCAAGTGTGTTTTTCAGATTAATAAATTTCCTTTTTTTAAAAAGGCTTTTGGAAAACCCGTTCTAACAGAGCGTCCAAGAGCGGCGGCCGCGTAAATTAGAGAACAACCAGACTATAACTAAGAGTTTAACTGACACACCTGAAAGGCTAACGAGGATACGACATTTTGAAATTTTATAAATATGAGAGAAATATGTGGATATAATATTTAACTTTCATAATTAAGTATAGTAATATCCTCATATTGTAGGTACAGTTTATTATGTAAATGTAAGGATTTTTGTCTATCACAATATTGTATTTTTAACCGACTTCCAAAAAGGAGGAGGTAATATGTTCATATTTTTTGTTCGTTTGAATTTTATAAGGTCATTAAAATAAAGACAATGGAATTGACACACATTCCTCGAGTATCTAATATAATAATTTGCAATTTTATATTTAACAAAAATGTGGAGATGCATTACTTCGCCAGCAGGTACCCAAATCTTTATAATAATATTTCGACTTCTCATTGTTGGTAAGGCCTTATCCACAGTGAGCTATTGTTCGCCAGCACGAGGAATGCTGCTCCGCGACTGCACTGATGCATATCCTTCGCATGGTGGTAACTGTCCCCACTACTCCCCGCTTTTCCCCGCTACTCCCCACTACTCCTCGCTATTCCCCGCCACTCTTCACTACGTCCCACTTCACCCTGCTACGGCTACCGATTCTTTGTTTTCTGTTTATTAATATCATAAATACATTTGTTGCTATCTAAAAGCAATTTGTTGCTATCTTAGAGTGCCAATCGAGTTAGGTAAGTACTTATTTTGTTGTTGACTGAATTTAGATGTTGCTGCATTAAGGATTGAGATAATGATTGGTTTTCGTTCTAGATTAATTTTCCTAGAACACTTCTTTACACTTTGTTATCATCATCCATCATCATATCAGCATATATTCGTCCACTGCTGGACATAGGCCTTTTTTATGCGCAGGGGAAACCCATCATGGGTCCCTCGGGTTAGGTATGTGCTCATCACCCCGGGGTATGTGAGACTCCTACTCACTAAAACCACCTGCGGTTCGCCTTCAGCCGTATAAAGGAGGGATATCCCGGATCTAACAAACACGGGACTCCCTCCACGACTGGCCGGCTACCTCAAAAGGGACCGGACTTCCACCAAAGGGAACACTTAGGCAAACTGAAGCGTTCCCCTCGGTGCCGGGCGGGACTGGCTAAGCCGGGGACGTTCCCATCCTCTCCCGGAGCCCCGTTAGGCGAAAGTTAGGAGGTTCGCATTGCTGGACATAGGCCTCTCTCAATGAACGCCAAGATGAGCGATCTCCTGCTACTCGCATACAACATAGGCCCGCAATTAAACGGAGACCGTTGTACGTCGCCAGGTCCAGTTGGTGGTAGCGATCCGTAGCCCGGAGATTCTTAGCATCCCTCGTAATGCCGTTACCATGGCCGCTACCGTGAGGAATAGTATCGCTACCGAGAACTAGGGGCCATCTTTTTCTAGTGCGTTTCATGAAAGGCATTTGCTCATAATTGCCACGCGGAGCACGTGGATTGGCAATCTGACAGGTGCCTGTGAATCAATCGAACTTTGCTATATAAAAACATTTTGTTGAAAACATGCTCCAATCTCCTTAATTCATTGAAATAATTACATTAATAATGTTGTTACTTTGATCATCTGTAACTGGTAATCTTTGTATCAAAATGTCATGTAATTTGTAAGTTAAGATAGTTGTAATACTTGCTCATCCTATATCGAGGATATAGGGACCGCAAATCGCTTCGAGAAAAGTATAGCATACGGTCGTGCCTTTGCTCTAGACTTGGCTGGGGCACTGCCGTGCCCCCAGATAAATATGAAAATTGTTAAAATTTTTTGTCATTATAATAATTAATAACGCTTTTTACCTAAAAGCGTTATTAATTATTATAATGACAAAAAATTCTAACAATAATACCTAAAAAGGCTAAACTTTTTAATGGTTCGTATCAGCAACAAACTTTCCTAATTCCCACCAATAGATGGCGCTGCGCCCTTTTCAAATAAACTAATTCAGATAAAAAAAGTTGCACATTTTTTTTTAGATGCATACAAATTATTATTATGAACAATAACTGTCCCAGACCAATTTTATTAATTATTAATAAAATTGGTCTGGGATTATTTTGCACAAAAAGGTTTTGCCTTGTCATTGTTTTGAGATTTTTCGCAAATACCTATAAAATTTTTGTGTGAATGTAAACTAGAGTCCTTTAACTAAAATAGTATAAGTATAGGACATTAGTACTAACAGGTAGCTGGAACAAGTGGTGTATAGTTAGGTCTAGATCTAGCCGGCTAACGGTCGCAGAGACCTGAAAGTCTAAACCTGTTCGATGTGAAATGTTTGTTTTACTTCGGACCTGCGTAGATCTTATTTAAATGATTCATGCGATCTCAAGCCTCGATCACACTCAATTGATTCGTTAGAAAGTTCGTCAAATTAACAATCAATTAGTGTGTTATAGTAATATTTAATCAAAATTTGATTAAAACCAGGGTTTCATTTATTTTTTTATATCCATACCATAGTCCATACTTAGTCTTACTAATATTATGAATGTAAAGTATGTCAGTGTGTAAGTCTGTTTGTTACCTCTTCACGCTTAAACCGCTGAACTGATTTGCATGAAATTTGATATGGAGATAGTTTAAATCCCTGGAAAGGACAAAATATGCTTTATAAGTCCGAAAATTTTACGGTTTCCGCGTGATAAACTAATTTTGGCTCAACGGAGTTGCGCCATCAAGTTGCCAATAAAAATTAAGATGTTTTTCATTGTCTACAGAATTTAGTAGTCTACTGTCTAATGTCAAGATATTATTTGAATATGTGGTGTAAATATTATGTTAATTCATAAAATAATAAAGTTAATTAGTACAATAAAGACTTTTAATTTATAAAGTCTGCTAATAAATTATTACAGCAGTCACCCATCCAGCAACGCAACATCGCAAGTTTGCTTAACAGAAAAACCTCAAAGTCCCAAATTCAAAACAACCAAACACAAAACATAATATGGAACGAAATTACAGATATCAAATTGCGTAATATTCGGCGCAAAATAATGAAAGAGCGAGTGTGATGATGGAGGCGACATTTTTTCACCAAATTAGACGGCCGCCGAATCATTACACACCCAAACAGAGTCAAAGAGGCAAACCGAAATACTCGGGAACCTCCGAAAGCTTTCCGACAGCTAGAGAGGGATGGACGACGCCCCTACTAGCGACACTCGAACGTAACTCGATGGTACTACGCGTTCGCGGGTTATTGTTAGTGACACTTATCAAACCTAATAAAATTTTAAGATTGATACTGTTGTTTTAAGTTTAAAATGATAGTAGTGAATTATACTGAAGTAAAAAATTTCTTAAGCATTTAATAAAATAACTTATTGTTACATATTTTCATACAATAACTGTGCCGTAAGTCGGTAATTCTATTTTAGTTCATATTAGAATAAGTAGGAGGTGTCTTCACATTTTCTGATCAAATGGAGGCGTATGTAAATTTTAAACAACAATCATGTTTGTTCTTAAATAAGTTGTTAAAGTGATATTTTTAAACACGTTTATATTTGTATTTAGTAGGGTGCCTTTTTAATACAGTTATAAGTAGTTGTTAATATAGAGTTAATATTTCACATAGAGCTGAAAAGTAACGAATAATTTTCGACGAAAAAACAACTAACATCGTGTAATTGGCACTAAGCATTACAGGCTAATGCCAGACAAAATAACAAAGTTAATTTCTTAGCGTATGTAACTTACCACAGTCGAGTGAATAAAAACGTTTTATTGAAAAAGGAACAAAGGTATGGGTTGGTGGTGGGCGGCTAGGGCGGGCGGCGTTGGGATGGGAAAGTTATTAATTCTGGAAGCGAGAGGCGCCGGCCTACTGCATCAGCCTCACCTTAGACTCGTTTAACGTTACTGATATCATTATTGAAGGCTATTTTTGCTTTTTTCGACTAGAATTCTGTTTGGCGTTGACTGTTAAGTACATTATTATTAAATATGCAATCATTTATAATATGAAACTAAAATATTGTGACTTTTAAATATAAGCTGATTTTCTTTCTGGCTGTGAGGTGAGTTGTAAGAAAATAGTTAAGTTAAAATAGTTAAGAAACATTTTTTTATTGAAATTAATAATGACAACATTGAAATCAAAATCCCTATACGTCCACGTTTTATATTTTAAAATTCTACTATTTAAACTAAAATATATTTAACAGCATAATCCCTGTATCTTCACTAGAATTCAAAGCTAAAATGGCGCGTATGTAAAAGTTTGTCAACCCTGCTCCACACAAGCGAGCTGCGTAGTAAGTTCTTTGTTTACGTGACTCGACAAAGAACTTATTTTAGTGACTTTTCAAATTCTTTCTTGTGAAAGATTAGAAGCAGTTAAGAGTTAAGAAAGAGATACAAGTTTATCTTTCTACGAATATAATTTTATTGACTAAGGGCCTGTTTGACCACTTTCTGATAAAGTGCCGAATAGGCTATTCACAACTTTTTTGACAGATTCTCCATACTTCATCTGTCAAGTTAATGGTGGATAGCCTATTCGGCTCTTATCAGGAAGTGGTGAAACCGGCCCTTGATGTTTAATCAAAATATCTATCAGATATCAAAAATATAAAGTACTAGATGACGTATCTCCATACCAAATTTCAGCAAAATCGGTTAAGCGGTTTGGGCGTGAAGTGGCAACAGACAGACAAACAGAAAGTCAGACAGGCAGACACACTTTTGCATTTAAAAATTTGTATGGATGTTTGTAACATAAGCCAAATAACCGGCTACTTCACAACTTCACAATAAACTCATCAACTCATCCAACTTCTGGTTACCAGAAACCACTACAGGATCTTCATTATTCAAAACTTCTATTCTTCGCTTCGTTGGAATTTCCCTGCCTCATCCGAAGCCACCCTCTAGGTTTCATGGAAACCTGGAGCTTCATTCCTTTCTCGGAACAGCTCGGTCGCGGCTGGTGAGTAAACATTAACAGCTTATCGATCCAGCATGAATATTTGAAGACCGACCTTGCTGCACCAACCAGTGTATCATTTAGACAATTTATGTGTATACGTGAATTGTTAACGAACCATAACAGTCAGCCGTTATGACCTTTGAACCTTCAAGAAAAGAATATTCCAAGGGCCTAACTTTAAACTATGTTACTGGCATAGGAGCCATAAAGTAATTGCAAACTTACCTATTTTTAGATGATTCGTTTGCTAATATATTGTGTTTTCGTTTTTCCCCATATTTTGAAAATCAACTAAAGCTTCACTCTGACCTTCTTAAACTAAGACATCAAAGAGTACAATACGAGAAAAGTTTTCAACCTTGAATCCAGACCCTTCTGTAATCATACTCTCATTTTTCACCAGACATTGCCGAAACAATCCCAGAACATATTATGAGATAATACCATGCCAAAAATGCATGCAAATGCTTTCCCGGTACGTATTAGTGATTTATTAAAAGCCGATACACTGTAACTTCGCTGGAATACCAGTATGACCTCAATTTGCCAGCGCTTCATATCAATTCAATTACTCCACATATTGCCAGCATTAAACGTATGAACCTAGTTATATTTAATGTTGCATTTTCAGTAATTAATTATAACTAGATGACGCCCACAACTCCGTTGCGCCAAAATTCGTTTATCGCGCGGGCACCGTACATTTTTCCGGGGTAAAAAGTATCCTATGTCCTTTCCCGGGACCGAGGTTTGGGCGTGAAGAGGTAACAGACAGCCAGACAGACAGACAGAAGACAGATAGACAGACACACTTTCGCATTTATAATATTAGTATGGATATGGATTGTAGCGTATATTTAGGAGTATGCCAGGTAAATGATACCTAAATACGGCTGAGAGAAATATGAAATCGTGAGTACAATAATCGATATACAGCCAATCACAACGAGCCAAAAGATTTCACCAAAAAACAAAAACATTTTTATGTGTTTATATAATTATTAGTGATGCGCCGAATAGTGATTTGACCGAATAACCGAATACCGAATATTATTCGGTTTTGCCTTTACCGAACCGAATATTCGGCCGAATTATTCGGTTTACCATTATTTTATTTTGCCGCGTAAACAGGTTCTATCGTGTACTCTACGTGCCGCTGCTGGCTAGCTCGGAGCGAGCCTTCTCTCGCGAGCGCAATGCAACCGCAATTATTGCGCAATAATTGCTCCAAAATCGCAGTTTCGTATCACATAGCAGCCAAAAAATACGATAGCAATCGAGCGACAGTACTCCCTCTGCCGAATAATCAAGGAACTATTATAATTGCATTTAAATCGCTAAATCTCCATACTTAGACTGATAGCGATAGGTTTTTTGGTTTCAAAAATTCTAAAGTTTCTGATTTTTTTGCGTATAGGTTTGGGACCACTAGGTAAACCTAAAAAATGATTTAGTGTCATTTTGGTCGACAGCTTCCAGAGATATTTAGGTATTTTGCTTTTTGGTCGCTATAGGCCGAAAAAGGAAACGGCGAAGGCATATTTAAACGTTCTCATTCCAGACGACGAGCCCTCCTTGGATGATGAACACCACCGCGACATTAGGAGTAGAATGCTAGACCCCATTCATACGCCGGCCTCAGATTTACCAACTTCTGAGGAATTTACTAAAATAGTGAATCTATTGCCTATTAAAAAATCTGTGGGCGAGGATAAAATATCGAATATTATGATAAAGCAAGCGTGTTTAGCGGCCAATTCATCGATTCTATATGTTTTCAATAGATGTATTGCAGAAGGTATATTTCCAAAAATCTGGCGTACCGGCTGCTTAAAATTAATACCTAAAGCGGGAAACAAACCCCCCGACGACCCAAAATCTTACCGTCCGATAACGTTACTGCCGTGCTTAGGTAAACTACTAGAACGCCTTATTGTGCCTCGCCTGCTACCCAGTGGTACTAAATTTCATAGTCAACAGTACGGTTTCACCGCCGGGAAATCGACTGTTGACGCGGCGTTAGAAGTAAGAAAAATAGTTAATTTATCGGAAAGTAAATACGTGGTTGCCATTTCATTAGACATATCCGGGGCCTTCGACCATGCTTGGTGGCCGATGGTACTATTAAAACTAAAGAATCGAGGGTGTTACTGTAATATTTATTCCATAATACATTCTTGCTTTTCTAACGGTCAAACTAAGCTCCGTCTTGGACATTGTACACACGCCAAAGATTTAACGTGCGGCTGCCCTCAAGGATCGATAATCTCGCCTAAATTATGGAACATCGGATTCGACGATTTGTTAAGTCTTCCACTTCCACTGCTTTGTACACTAGTTGGTTACGCCGATGACGGTTTTCTTATCGTTCAAGCAAACTCGCGTTCCGAAATTGAGTCTAAAGTCAACAGTTGTCTTAATTTAATATCTGACTGGGGTAAGCGTAATCGTCTGAATTTCGCCGCGCATAAAACTTACCAAATTCTTTTAAAAGGTTCCCTTATTTCTTCCCCTAGCATTAAACTGAACAATATAAACGTTAAACGCAAACAGTCACTATGTTACCTTGGTTTTCATTTGGATTTGGAACATATAATTCAAACCGGTGAGAAAGCCAAACGTAATTTTTACTCGTTTACTAGAATATCTACTTCGACATGGGGCCTCTCATTTAAAACTCTTAAATTGATTTATACCGCGACTTACCTAGGCAGCATTTGCTACGGAGCCCCCGTGTGGGCCGACAGAGCAATTATCCGCGCGGCTCGTCGCAAGCTACTGCAAAGCCAACGGCTGGCACTCATATTCTTATGCAAAGCTTACAGGACCACAAGCACTGAAGCCTTGCCCGTGTTAGCCGGAGTTTTACCCGTTGACCTTGAGATACAGCGCCGTGCGACTTATAATATATTATCATAATAAAAACATTGACAACCCGTTCTTTTTAAGCGCTCGCGATAAAATTAAAATAGCAAGATTGTTTGAACCTTTAGATGACTCTGTGCAGAACCTCATCTCCGAATGGCAGACGCGATGGGGCTGTTCCACCAAAGGGATATCTATATAACTTTTCCTTAATATTCGAGACCGGCTATCCAAACATTGGATGGATATTGACCACTGCGTTTCTCAATTCCTGACCGGTCATGGAAATTTTAAGGCTAAACTTTATGGATTTAAACTAGTAGCATCACCTATGTGCGAGTGCTCGACCGAAGGCAACATGTTTGAACAAACCGCTCATTATGTTCTCTGGGAGTATGGTCTCTGGCAGGACGAAAGAACTACAATTATGCTAAACAACCTACTCTGTACATCTGGAGTCGCATACTGCGGTGATCTCGTGGACAGCGCTAGGAACTTCCGTGCCTTCAAGCGTTTTTGCCACAATTATTATTGGCAACAATCTAACACAACAAAATCCAATATTAATTTAGCTATAGCGTAGTAGTCAAATTATTCACTTTTATTCCCGTGGTGCTTCCCCTTCAGTTCTTTGACTTTCGGTCATTGTAACTTTGTGCTGTCTCCCGCTTTGTATGGGGAGGGAATCTGGAATTCTTCCTACTCCTCCTATTCTTCTTCTGATTAATTTCGTTGCGGGTCCCAAGACAGTTTTAGCATGTCCTTCGGGCTTCCTGAGATCATATCAAAGGGTTTTCGTGGTTGCATACCGCTGTCGATCCTGGCGACACAGGAGATACAGTGGTGGGAGTGTGTGGTGGGCCAAAGCCCATTAAAAAAATATAGGCCGAAAAAAATATTAAAGTTTAAAATTTAGCCTTTGTGATATTAGCAATATCACAAAAGCTAAATTTTAAACTCTCGGGCAGTAACTAATGTGCAGACACGTTTTGTGTCAGATTCATCTACGGGTTTCCCAGTAATTTAGCAAATATTAGAAACGTCGCCTAATTGCGTCGAAAAAATATTAGAGTTTTTAAAAATGGTGTAATATGGTTTATTTTATTGATGTCTGCTACTGTAAAATTTTTGTGTCATATTCATCCATGGGTTTTGAAGAAATTTTTATTTTTGCTATCACTATTTGCTATACTGTTGCATTTATTTCGTATCACCTAAGCTTTTGACAGCAATGCGATGGCAATCGGCGAGCAATTTGAACTGATAAATAGCGATCACAACAAAAGTGATTTTTTCCGATTGCTTGTTTATCGCTGAGTGGTTAGTGGTGTTTTACGTAAAATTTTAAACTATAAAACGTATTTTTATAACATTGGTGCACACAGTGCTCGTATTAGAAGCCATTCCTGAAGAAGAAACAAGAGATGCAGCCAGAAATACAGCTAAATAAGACCTCGCAATCGCAACCGAGCCCAGGCACTGGAACTGTCTGACTCTGAATTTAAAACCCATTACAAGGGTTGAATAAGAAGCTGTTTGTGACGAGTTTAACACATTGACAAGAAAAACAACAATTAACACCTGTGCAGTGTTGCGAAACATTTGCAACAACCATCGCCTGCCAGTAACGACGATTTCCAAATGCTTCTAAACTTGTTTAGAATCACATTTTAGCCATTTCAGGATGTCATAGTTTCTTTGAAAAAGTGAGAACCAGGTTTTAGTGAGTGGCAGACCGCAAAGAACTTCCAGAGATTGTGATCTTTATTGTCGTTTTAAATAAAACTAAGTTTTGTAAATATAACAGAGCGCAGTTTATTCCGAGAGATTTTTACAAATAGAAGACTCAAGAACATATGGAGTCCGGATAAGGATATTGACTTGTCTGTAGTCATAGACTAAAAATGTTTCTTTTTTATGTGAAAAAGCAATAAGCTAAGGTTCAAATTTCTATTACAAAATTTTATGAAGTGAAAAATAAAGCAGTAAAACAGTGTTATTTGTTTCATTTGCATGTAGATTACTATTAAGTTATTGTTATATTTTGTCTTCATGTAAGTAGAATTAAATGGAATACATACCTTTAATACTAAAATACATAAGAAACAAGGTTTATTTTATGTAGTAAAACATTTTCAATATAATGAACTGTGCAACAATAAATAAAAGATTTCATGTATTATTTAATAATAACAGAAATATATTAAAACCAATGTTAAAAAGATTTATTAAAATCAGAATACTGCTTAAAACCCATCAATCCTCCAGCGGCAGCCGGCTGCCGCATAACAATCGAAAATTTATTGTGTGTGGCGTCTGCGACACCCACAATGGAGATGCTCAAACCTCTTGTGCATAATATTAATTTCTTTATTAGTTTTTCATCGCGATGTTTTAAATATCAATATTGTAAATATTAAAATGTATATTCATCAATATTATTGGACTTTAATTTTGCTGCCTAGTGCCTAATGTTGTGTTACATGATACTAAGGAGCTGAGCCCTGAGTGACATAGGCTATGTATGTCCTACGGGCGAAGCCGGGGCGGGTCTAGTTTTTAATATTTTGAAAAAATAAAACCGAATATATTCGGTAACTGAGCCGAATAATTCGGCCGAATACGAATAGTGAAAAACATGCCGAATACGCCGAATACCGAATACGAAACGAATATTCGGCGCATCTCTAATAATTATTCTACCTAGAACTTTAAAAAATATAATCTTTCCACTTTAATTACTCGTCAATAATAATTAGAATTATTATCAACAACTTTATTACTCACTAAAATATAAAACCTTTTTCGGTATTACTATAATAACATTCTTTATTTAAAAGTATTGTCAAGTAGCTATCGTAGTGGTAATGTCATGGATCAGAGCGAAACGTACTCAGAGTCAATAATCTTGTAAAAATTGTTTGAAGATCGTCTGCAGGTCGTCTGGTCGCTGACGATCGGATACACAATGTTAAATCTGCGCCCTACCACTGGTACTCGAACGAAGCTCGATTGAGGTTTAACGGACTGAAATTATAATAATTATTATGTGATTAGCTAAAAAAACTTATTAATGAGTAATAATGCATTACTTACATTTATTTGCTAAATAATAGAAGTAAATCACTGAAACATACACACATTAAAACACTGAATATAATAAGTAAAATAGATTTAAAGAAGATTGTTGTTGTAGTATTACAAATTTGGAAACATTGAGTTGTTATAAAAGCAATGGTTCATGAAGCAATGCAAAGAATATTATAGTTATTTTGGACATTTTTCATTTGAAGATTTTCCCATTTTTTCCGATTTACTGAAATTCGTAGTAGGGCTCAGCAATGAAAACGTCAAGATATTACGCACGCAAATATTTCTTTGTTGTGATATTCGCAATGCATTAGTAAAAGACATATTTTTTAGAAAGGGCTTAAAAAAGGCTTAAGGACACTCAAAAAAACGTTTCTAGATCGTTCTCAAACAGTCTTTATTTTACGTCGCCATAAAAAAACATATTCGACTTTCGAAAATTATTCTATATCGCTGATAAGATCATTACGATACTTAACGATTTACAAAACAAATCGGAAAAGCGAAATCGATTTCTGACGTTTCTGGCCGTTTCTTTTAATTAAAAATAATGTCCGAGGCAGTGTTTTCTCGACAATGGCGAGCGAGTCGAGATAGCTTGTTATATAAATTCCTCCCCCTCCGAGGTAGGGAGGCGGCGGTAGTGTGAGTATATTATACCCATTTTCTGGGTCGTCCTTCCTACAAATACGTTTTATGCGGAAGCTAGTCTGCGCGATCTCAACGGATTTTTAACCTTACATCTCTAGTTTCAGAGTATATTTTCCGATGGGTAAACCTACCCGGTAAAAGGTACTTATTTGATTAGGGTGTCAGCGTATCACCGCGAGTGCGAGAGCTTTTCCCAAGATTTGGGATTGTTACGTATGTCGATATAGTATTGAAAGTTTATACGTAACTGTGACGACTTGACGAGGCGGTTAATTGCCTTGTATTAGCATTGTCATCGTCATCATCATCGCCATCTCTCATCTTTTATATAAATCTATCCATCCATACTATAATATTAATATTATAGACGCGGAAGTCTGTCTGTCTGTTACCTTTTCACGCCTAAGCCACTGAACCGATTTTGCTGAAATTTGGTAAGAAGATAAAAGTATCTTCCTGGGAAAGGACGTAGGATACTTTTTATCCCGGAACCGTGCATTTTGCAAAAGTGCAAAAGTGCACGGTTCCGGCGCAATAAACGAATTTTGGCGCAAGAGATTTGCGGGCGCCGCAAGGCATTAATATCGAGGAATACAGTTCTAGCGTTATTCTTGTCTCAAGCGCTTGTTTTATAAAATAAAAGTTTTCTTCCAGCTCATTATAATGGCTGTCGTTTACAACAATGGACTTTGTAAGCTAAAAAGTTATCACTTTTAAAATATAACATGTTCATTATTTGTTTTAAAAATTAATAAACTGAAAACTGGTATCTACTTTCTAGAATTTTACTGGTCAATCCCTCAACAACATTGTAAGTATTCTGCAGGTCAACCCCTAAGCACCCTTGTAGAAGAACTCTGCAGGTCAACCCCTCAATTGCGTTACAGAAGAACACCATCTAAACAGCGTACAGGTCACCATCTAAACAGCGTTGTAAAAGAACTTTTTAGTTCAACCCCTGAACACCGTTGCAGAAGAACTCTGCAGGTCAACCCTCAAAGCTGCAATGAAACGCGTGTATAAGGCCGTGGGTGGTTTATTACGCCTACCTACATTTGCGGAGTAACCTTTAACACGACACAACAATAAGAAAAATGTAATATTCCATTACATATTTTACTCCTACACGATAAACATAATATTTAGAGGGCTGATGAGGAAAAAACTGGCTTTTGCCCGCGGCTTCATCTGCGTAAATATAGTATCTCACGGAATCAATATATTTTTCAGGATAGTTTTATCCAGGGCTTATACTACACGGTAGTTTGTATACCAATTTCAAATTTGTTTCTTAAACGAGAGGAGTAACATATTTTTCGTGTTTAACCCTTGAATGTCCATCTCATTGCGACAAAGAACGGTTATGATAATCTAGGAGTTTAAATCCAACAAACTTCGTAGCATAACCATCTTGTAAATATGCGAAAATAAAAAAAATCAAGAAGAAAGCTGGACTGGAAAATAGTTTGCTTTATTTGGTGGTAGAGTACAAGGGTAGCAGGTTGCAGAATTAAAGACGTGCGTGGAAGAACAAAATAACTAACAGTAATAAATTTACATAAATGGAGACTTTAGGGCCGGAAAATGATTTGAAAAAAAAAAACTGTGCATTTTATGTGAAGTTAGATATAATAGCCGGTGCTGAAGTACATAATATATTGTAGATAAGTTAAAATCAATCAATCAATAATTTATTTGCTTTAAAAGTGGTACATTAGATGTTACCATTTTACAACAAGGTTTGTTACAAATTATATACAGTGTGTAACAAAAACAAGTAATAATACTTTAGGGTGTGTATACGTGTTCCTTATAGAGAGTCCACTGTGAAAGTAGCAACGCTGAAAGACGATTTTTTTTCACTTTTGTATGGGCAAGGGCCCGAGCATCACGACTCACGAGTTTCCCCATACAAAAGTGAAAAAAAAATTTTGTCTTTCAGTGCTGCTACTTTCACAGTGAACTCTCTACAAGGAAGACGTACACGCCCTAAAGTATTAATATCACTTATTTTTGTTACACCCTGTAAAAATAAAATGAGCAAAATGTATCCGTAATCCGTATGTTACAAAATGTTAGTTGTGTGTGTCGTGTTGTGTTTATTTATTTATTTTATTTATTTATTTATTCAAATTGATACACCAACAACTTATTGCTACAACAATTACACAATTACTTTACAGATATACTTACTCTAAAACAAAAGTTAATTATAGGTGTACACAGCATTCACAATTAATATAGTTCTCCGTGTAGTGTTCATCCACTCACGTCTTTACTGTTCAATTATTGCTTTGTGGTTTTTGTACAGTAGGCAATAGGCAAAGACAAGACCTGTGGCCCTCACTTTAATAAACTGTACTTTTCGATATAACATAACATATTAATTAATAAGTCAAAAAATACGATTTAAATTATACAATTAAACTACGCACCTTTGTACTAGACAAGCCAATTATTGCATTATCTGAAATTGACCTAAACGCCCTTTATATAACAAAAAGTCCGCGCGACCTTTCAGTGTATCGGCCTAAGGGCGCTCGCACACTAGTCTGGTCAATATGAAATTGAAAAAAGAAATAAAATCGGCCGATCGATCTCCGGTGCCGGCGATTTTCCACTGGAAAATGAATTAGCTGAGAGCTCCGGCGAATTTACATTTTTATTGACAACCAATCTATTTTCGGCGCAGATGCCGATTGAAGGAGAGGTTCGACAGCGAAATGATTGTACTCTTTAGGTATTCAGATTGTAATTATGAATTAAGGTTAATATTTCTGAAAATCTAAGAAAACCTTAGAGAATTAGTGAAATAAAAGAAAGCCTAAATACTTTTAGAAGATAGCCTTATATAATATATTGTTATTGTATCATTATTGTATTTATAAGTATAATATTATATTTTTAAATATTATTTACAACTAGTTTCACAGATAAACCAATAAAAATCCCTCCACTATCCTCCAACCGGCCAATAAAAATACAGTCAAAATCGGCACCTGCAAATAATGACGCAATAACTGTCATCGCGCCGTAAACTGTACTCATCTACAAATTGAGCCAAAAACGCGCAGTAATTATTTAAACCGTCATATAAATTACGGCTCAAACTTTTCACGCGCACCAGTGTGCGTGCCTCCCCCTGCGCGTCTGTGTGCGCGACTGAAAATGGTTCCATCATTGCTCCATCCTTTTTCAGCATTGTAACTCCTGTGTACAGGGTGCTCGCGTTGGGAATGCATAGTTTGTTTGAGAACAGTTTTTTTAAGTACGTTAGTAAATTGAGTATCATGTATTTATGGTGCAGTAATAACTCTATTGTCCTCTCTTGTAGGTCTATTGTAGAGGCAAAAGGTTTGTTTGTTCAAATTGAATACATATTATAAGACCTAAGCTGCTATACAATATTATACTATT
The DNA here is from genome assembly GCA_905404155.3 of Plebejus argus. Taxonomy (NCBI): domain Eukaryota; kingdom Metazoa; phylum Arthropoda; class Insecta; order Lepidoptera; family Lycaenidae; genus Plebejus; species Plebejus argus. The sequence goes on along the minus strand of FR989931.1, from coordinate 17,664,157 downwards.
AATGACTTCACAGATATTCAGTACAGATTGTAGACAAATATAGAGTTCCTAATTCCTATAAGATTTTCGGGAACCTAAGACGAAACAAAAACAGAGCATCAGTTAGGTTTTATTATCAAAAATATATATTTTTTTTCATTAAAATAAAAATAAAGGGGTCGTCGTATATCGACAGCCAGACAGCCACAGTAAATTGTGAAATCTGCACCACCCCGTATAAATTACGATTTAATCGAGCCTGTGCACTTTTGCAAATTAATATTATAGAGGAGAAAATTCCGTGGTTTATTTTTTAATAGTGGGGAGCGAGGGTGTACTAAATACGCTGTTGACTGGTTACTAAATAATAGCTGAAAAAAGTACGCACCTACGTAGTACGTACCTACCAAGCTTTCTTTAAGCTAGCCTAAAGATTTTTCAGTTTTTTAAGCTTAATAATTCCTAGGGAGTGTCGAATTATTAATTACAACAATGAAAGTGGTACACGAATGTAAAAGTATATATTTTGTGTATGATATGCCAAAGTGTCTGTTTCTGAGCTACTTAATCGATATTAATGAAATTGTTGTAAAAAAGTAATTTGGCACAACGAGCTTGAAGTCGTATCTAGTATAAGTAGTATAATCTATGTTAAGATAAAACAGTAACGCTTATAACAGACTACAGTATATTACCACGCAAACTCGAAGGCAAGTCGCGTCGAGTTTCAGCTTGTTCTATCCCGCTACCTCCCTTACCGAGAGGGGGGAGGGGGGAACCCCCGGGCCTGATGATGAAATATTGTACACGTGGTATGATTTTGAATGACAACGTTTCCTCGTAGGGCTATGTTTTATGAGAGGATCCAATCTTTATCATCTTTTATCTACGCTGCCTTGATTTTGGCGGTATCATCATCAGGCCACTTCTGGTAAAGTTTAACGTGCAGAATGCAGATAATATTTTTAATTGTTTCAGATTTGAATACATCAAAAAATTATAGAATGAGCACTACTAATTATTATAGGTAAAGAGAAGCTAGATTTATTAGCAGCAATAACCACCCTTAAAAGCGGATTAAAAAAATCTGGAGACCTCCTCTACAGCAGCTTATTTCTTAAAAATCTAGACTCCTAGAGTCAAAATAAACAGAATAAAACCTTAAAAAGCTTTATGAGATATTATACTATCGTTTAAAAACTGATCTACCTTTACAATAGCTGTAAAAGATAGTTTACGGTACAATATTAATCACTTAATGCATTCAATTTCCCGAAGATGGCCGCGGCCTTGCTCCATTTATTAATTCGTCGATACGCCTCAGTTTACTTAACCCTTAATATAGGGCGACCTGTAAACTCAATTTGCCCTATAATACACCAAAACTTGCAAATGAACCATTATTAACCGTCTGCCCTTAATAGACACCGAACACTTGGAAGTTAGGGCTGATGGCCTTGTCATTCTAATAAGCTAGACAGCATTTTGAGGTTTGAACGCTATGTTCAGATCAAATTACATCTAGATTTTTGTTAGTGTCTCCACCATTTTCAGAAAATCTGCAAGTTACATGTCTAGACCACGTATTACTGTAATCATGCTCTACAATTTATGCCATAATACTTTTGGAATAATTTGAAATTTTTCAACATGAACATTTTTCTCTGGAGGACAAAGGTAATGTTAAGACTTAAAAATGACTTCGTGCTGGTTCAAATAAAAATCTGACGAACTTCGACTTTTACTATGTACTCATTGAAATCATATGCCGACTTTAAAGAAGACATGATCTATATCAAAGCCTTCTTTGTTACATGAGGTTGAATACTGGTTGAAAAGACTTTTCGTTCCCCGTCTTCAGACGTAGCCAAGAAAAGAGATAAAAGTATATCAAGAAGAATTTCCAATCCGCATATAGGAGGTTGTGGATAAAATACGTTATAGGTGAAGTAATGAGCAGCGCCTAATCAAGTATGCATCCGTTTTCTTAATTTATCTCGCGCCGTTGGATCCCGAGTAATCTTAGCGGAGTATCCCGAAGGTTTTACTATTTATTCACACTTCTTATTTTCACCTCGCAATCTGTAAATAAACCTCCCCAGATTCGACATTCTGAACTCTATCTCCGAAGAATAAGATTCAGATCGTGTCGGACCGGTCGTTCTAATCGCACGACTAGTCGGACGATTTGTGCAGTGATTAATTCGCCCCTTACCTCAGGAATAGATTTATTGGTTCCGCCGTACGCAAAACTGCGGGCTGGTAAAAAAATCTCTATCGAAAATTGAATAGAAAAGCCATTTCGTAGGTCGCGAATCTGTTGGTTCGCTTTCACGGTTATCTTCATTTTATTTACCGGGTGATATTATACCCGAAAGTATTTGTAACGACATTTTTCGTGTAATTGTTGTCGACATACAAATTTTCCGGAAAAACTCCGCAAAAAGTTTTGTGATTCAATGGAAATTACGAGCTCCAACTTCCAACTGTTTAGATAAACTTTCATGTAAGAGTGAGTGGAAGAAATAATGAGCTGTTAGGTGTCATTCATTCAAGAAGACATCCAGTTGGTACAGGCTACAGGATAGGCTAACCTAAAGCTGACAATGATAGACATTCGTCATGTTAGAAGGCACCTTCTACTTACATAACACAGACACCTGAATATACTGTACGTATAATTTCATAAATAACCCAAAAAAAAATAAGCAATAATAATAATATTATGTAGGCATGGAGGTTGGTACGTAAAAACCGGCCCAACCCACGTTCCAGTAATATGTAGAGATCGCCACCCTAGGGAGGGAGGTATATCTTATTTATAGACATGTAATTGTTTTTGCCTCTTAGCTTTCAGTCTACGGTCTGTAGTAACCTCCAAACAAAAAATTTTCAGTAATTTTTCAGGCGTATTTGTTGTAAGTAGATCAAGTCTATAGTTTGTATGAAATGGAATTAAATTATAATATTTGGTAATTGTCGTTTAGGGTGGAATTTAAAAGTTAAGTTTCATAATTGTGGCATAACTTCGAAAAACAACCCGTCATAAGACTTCCATCTCATGTGAAAAAATCGAGGTTTTCTATGCGCACTGAGAGCGTATTAGCCAATATATGTTAAGTAGAAGTATGAGGGCAGTTTATATACGGTTCAATAATACATGCACTGTTTGAATTCGACGCACCCAAGTTACGGACAACACAATAAATGTACTCTTGTGTCAATATAATGGCACCTAAAAGCGAAGACCATATTAAGAGGATACTCCAAAGTCAAGATAAATGAAAAAAAGTACTTGTAATATCTATTGCTGTCTCTACCTCAAGCCTTTACCGCAGAGCGCGATAGAGACAACTGCAGAAGATCAACGATTCGTTGTCCCCTGATTTCTTCTCCAAAACTTAACCGATTTAAGTACTTTTTTCATTTCAAAATTAAAGCAAGGCTTGAGCTATGTTACTGTGTATTTTTTTTGTATGATCGAGCCAAATTTATTTTCTGGATGTTCGAACACAGCGGAAAATCTGGCTATTTTTTTTTTGGGTTTTTGAACGTTCATACCTTTTTTAATAATTAAATTATGAAAAAAAAGAAAACATAGGGACATTGTATTAGTAGCCGTTGATATTTAGGGAAAAAAATATAACTCTACCGGTATTATCCAGGGAGGAAACAGGGGACAACGTTTGTATGGAAAAACGGCTGTAGTGTATCCTCTATGACGACATGCTACTACTTACTTAGCCACCTCAGTATACATTTGACATGAAGCGACAACACTTGGATGCCCTTGTATGTCAATATGACAACGAGCCACGAAGGCCGCTGTAGGGCAATCATGTTAAATACGGAATCGCATGACGGACGTTATATAACCCTTGTTCTGTAGATCAAGGCCAGTTCACAGCGACGTTAATTTCGCCTGATCTCTATTAAGGGTTCATAATTCTGAGTTTTTGGTATACTGAACCTTATCTGCAAGAAATGTTGGGGCTTGAAGGCCAAGTACGGGGAAACCGATCGATCCGATTGGACTGATCGCAGGCCGACCTGACCGAACTCGTGCATACAGGGGAATACACAAAACGAGTTAGGTCATATCAGCCTGCGATCAGATCGACTGGATCGATTGGCCTCGCTGTATATAGAAAGCTGATGTTATAGACTATACAGCGTTACAACTTACAGATTCTTGCTGAACCGAGACCCAAGTAAAGGACCTTAATATATGGAGCCCAGAATCAAGTTTTCAAAACGTTAAATTGATGTAAGATTGCATTATTATAATTATTACGAGAAAAAGTGCATGAAACCCTGCAAACCTGCATCCAACAGTCTATCACCAATTCCCAAAGTTATTTGTCCTCAAAAACAAACAATAAACGACACAGGGCTAATAAACATATTTTCAGTCTAGAGATAGACTTACCACTTTTATTGAATGGGAGACAAATAATCAGAAAAGGACAACCGCGTGGGCGCCCAGCCGTGGGCCGCGATTGAGCTCCACCGCCTTCAGCCGAGTGGGCGAAAGTTCAAACCGAAACTGAAATGTGGTAAACATTTTAACCTCTGCCTTAATCATTAAATTTCAGAGGGCTTATTAAATAATATCCATACTAATATTATTAATATATGAAAGTGAGTCTGTCTGTCTGTTACCTCTTCATGCCCAAGCTTCTGCAGTCTGAACCGATTTTGCTGAAATTTTGTACTATACAATACTTTAGACAATACTTTATATTCAGAAAAAAAGGTACGGTTCCCGAGCGATAAACGAATATTGGCGCAACGGAATTGCGGGCGTCATCTAGTTTTATTATAAAGCATCAAAATTAGTAGGTAGATACCTAGTCTCTGATACTGTGAAGGATGTTGACTCAAGGGACTCAAGGACGTCAAGGTATCTCCATGCCAAACGGTAAAATCGGATCAGCGGTTTAAGCGTGAAGAGGAAACAGACAGACAGACAGACGGACAGACAGACAGACAAATACACTTTCGCATTTATAATATTAGTATGGATTAGTACTTCTACTTCTAATTAAGCGATTTCGAACAAGAACGCCCATTGACGACGCTATTAATTATCAACGCATCACATACATTTTAATTATTAAAATGTACAAATTCCAGGCTGTACGATAATCAGGTGCTTATAGCTTATTGATGGATGTCGTTAAATTTTACGAACAATATGACGAGAAAGAGACCCGCTTGAGTTGTGTTTGCACTTACAGGTTCCGCAGGTTTTTGATACACAATAAATCTGTTTGCCCCTGAATATTCCTTCAGGTTCACTTAGTTCAACTTTTAAAAGAAAGTTTTTACGGGAAAGCTGGTCGATTCGATCGGACTGATCGCAGGTTAACCTAACCGAGTCAAGTGTATATTATAATTTATATGTATGTTAGTCATTAAGGTTACCTATTGTATGGGCCTATGTAGCCTAATATAAATAAAAAATATGATAAATACAAATCGAGTCAAAAAAACTATAGGACAGTCTTATTACGGTAAACTTTAGGATTGCGTAAAAACGGCACACTAAAACGGCAAACATGAAGAATAAACTCGTCATAAGGAACCCTATTAGCGTATTATGTGTATTAATTACTGCATTATGATAACGATACAGATGTGATATTTAGATAAGTTGATTTAGTGTTTCCTTTGATGTACTAATTTTTATTCATGGCTACACTGCCTATAGTTCGAGCCGATAAGGTATAATTAACATATGGCTTTCATAATTAGTTATTACACCTTGCAACAAAATATAAACAAATAAAATGTACTTATTAATATAGTGCGCCATAACTATAGTCGGTTTACCTCTTCTGTTACCTCTTCTGACAACGCCGCGCTGAATCGTTTAAGACAAAATTTGTTATGGAGACGTTTTGAGTTCTGGGAAAAGACCCAAGATAGTCGAAAAATTAATTAATTTATTTTTATTTATTTATTAGTTTACATCAGGCATCTTGGCCTGAAGAATTAATATATCTATCCTTACATCCATACACACTTAATAGCCGGTTTTCATTATTCCAATCCAGTGATCCAATTCAGCGTTGGGCCTAGATTGAATAAACGGGTAACTGGAATGCTATTTAGTATTTAGTGGATTCCAGTCAATTCCAGTACACGTTTACATTATTCCAGTAGCAATCCAGCGCAGAATTGGATCACTGTATTGGCGTCATGAAAACCGGCCATTAAGTTTGTATTAATTCGTCTATGTTTGTATATTGTATGTAAAGATCGTAAGCCCTCGATCACAGATTCTCGGAATTCTTTTGTTCTTCTTTTGTTATCGTCGCATCACGCATGCGACCGTTTGGGGCTTGAAAGGTTAATTCTTCGACACACGTCACAGAATACATATTAGTAACAACGTGCGAAATGTACTACATTTTTCCGGAAAACTATCAAGGGTCTTTTCCCGGAACTCATAAGGTCCATATCAAATTTTATCTTAAACGGTACAACTTCGTCAGAAGAGGTAACAGAGAGGACAGTTTTGAATGTATTCATGGCATCACGTGATAAAATCTCACCCCTCAGATACACAGACACACAGTCATTCAATATTATTAGTATGGATTAGTTTGATACGGTAACGGGTCAGTTAAACAAATAATATCGATAACAATTAGCGATTAACCGTCGACTGCACCCGCCACCGCGCACGACCACATCCGCTCCCATCAGGACACCCAACTCCGAAGGGTTAAAAGTAAAAAAGTATGCAAAATGTGTTTCTACATCCCTACTAAGTTAAATTTAAGTATGTAGCACTCTCGCAGGAAAATAATTATTTAACCAACCAGTACGGAAGTATACATAATATTATTTTTTAAGTAACGTGACATACTTTTTGTCACAAAAAAAGAACCGAACGAATACCAACGAAACGGAACGAACCAAAAAAGGGGAAAAACTTTGGAAATAAATATTTATGCAGCAAATACAGATAAATAGATTTTTTCAAAATTACACCCCTAAGGGGGTGACATAGGGAAGTGACATTTTTGCTTCCCAGTAGTTTAGATACTAGTTCGCGCGGGCAAAGAAGCGGGTTTATTTTTCCTCTAACCACAGCTTATTCCAATACGTATGATTGTAAAGAAACATTTTGTCAAATGCCTAAGAAAGCTTTCCCTATAGTGAAATTGTTAAAATACTCAAACCCTTCACTTTGAATAGAACAATGATTCCTGCAATAACTGCCTAGTTAGGTGATACTACGATTTGCTCTAAGTCTTTTGACCGCGGTCATAGTGCCCAATGCCCTTGTACAATCCGAATGGTGATTATTGCGACATTACAATGAAATATTCCGGTAGATCGATCACAGAAGACTGTGGCATTGTCGGCCGTTACTTCTCACGTATTGAGCCTTTCACTTACTATGATGTTAGTGGAGTAGATAGACGAGCAGAGGCTACAATGAGAACGAGATGATGCCTAACTTTATAATTAAAAGGCATTATATAAAAGCAGATGGATATGGGATATACCCATGGTAAAATAAAAATTTACCTTGTGTATTAATAAAAGGTTTCAAAAAGAAAACATGTTTCTTTTTCTGACATAATATTATATTTTATTTTGTCAAATTGCCAGAATAAGCATGTATGGAATTTTAAAGAGAAAACGTCATTTTCCAGTTTGTACATTATATATTATGATAAAGTTATGTAGCCTCTATCAGCTCTCTGTAGGTATCACAAACAAGGCGATGTATCTCTCGCACTTCGCTACAATAATAATAAGATATACTTACTATAATATACATTGTCACAGAAACTTATTTAGATAAACTTGAACTTCTCTAAAGTATGTCATTCCTTAAAATATGCACTGATATTTTCTTTTAAAGTGAACCCTCTATACATTTAGTTAATCAGGTAGTATTACCAAACTGCCAAAACAGAGTACAATAAGAGGAACGCTAGTTTAAGCCCTATGTCCTTGTGTTAAGGTTTATATTGTAAGTAAGATTATGCATATGGAAATCATTTGTATGGAGATTAGAGGTCATTCCAAAACACATTGTTACACTTTCTCCTTAAATTTGTTAAGGTACATTAATAATAAATAAAAAATTGCTTCATACTCTCAGCAATTTGTAGTAGCGCTAAGGTGTGACTACCATACTAATATTAGAAAGTGTTTGTCTGTTCGTTACGTCGTCTCGCTTTAACCCCTAAACCGATTTTGATGAGAAAGAAGCTCGAGTTGTGGGAAAGGACAAGGGATAGTCTAGATAAAATGCATTTCGGTGCACCGAGTTGTAAGAGTAATAGTAAACATTTTATAAATACAAACATATTCTGCATAATACAATTATTATTAAGTGGCAAATATTAAGGATATTACAATAAAAGGTAAAACTTATATTTTACCTGGGCACTTCCCACGATCAAATAGTGCAAATCTGTGCAGAGCATTGATATAAAATAGCGTAATAAAAGTCAAGTAAGTATTGAATATTCGGTACATCGACGTAAGGTACAAAATCAAAGCAAAATCTAAAGGTATGTAATAAGGATGATCAATAATTAATATGACATAATTTAAACAAAAAAAATCTTAATTAACTTGTATTATTTGAGGCGGTAAGAAAAAGAAAAAAGATTGATTTAAGGTATCTGGTATGATACCTTAAATCAATTATTATAATATGGTATATAATAAGTATAAAACTCTCATTTCTAAGCTACCAAAAGCTAAATTGCAATCTAACATTATTATCAAAGTACCTAAAGTTACAACTATTAATACTACCAAAGGTCTAATCTCATCTATGTAGCACCACATCTATGCCAGCATCAGTAGTGTCCCGCTCAGGTACGGAGGAACACTTACAAACGTTTTTGTTCCCTCGCCGGATACGCTGGTTCCTGTGTGAACGTGGATTTTTTACCCTCCAAAAAGCGGATGTCCTTCGTCCGACCGGTTATGAAAGGTGTCGAACATATGTCCGATTCGATCACTAATTCTATTATACAAATTAGATTAATAATTACTCTTATCTAATCAATAAGTATCGATTGGATTTGAAGATTCTTGTTTTACATCTTGATTATTATGTGGACTTCTTTTAAATGGTCTTTATTGTAATTTCAATCGGAATATAGATAGTTTATATGCGCGTGCGCTTAAGATACAGTTTATTTGTGTGAGTGGCTCACTCGTATGTCAAACGAATTTACACACACATAGAGCTGGAAAATCATCGGGTAAAACTATCTTTATCACAATCTGACTAAGAACTGTTAAAGACTGTTATCATGATGAAATTGTATTTACAACTCGACTAATTACGCTATCAGCACCCCATTAACTTCTGTCAAAATTAGCAGAACCACAGGCAGAACCGGTTTAATATTTAACAGACGATCAAAATCGTCGAACACAACTATATACGTGTTGAAGTGTATAGCAATAACAACTTCTATTAAATTTTATTATAATTAATTAATTAAATGTGTGGCTGGAAACACTTGTAGTAAAGATGTCTGCTCCACCTGTTCTGTTCGTCACCTGCCATTATTTCGAAATGAAAGCTCACGATTGTCGTTGTGTACGATAACGTTCGAGTCGCCTACCTTGTACACTTTTTGGTCTTTTTATGTTCGAGTGCATATTTTCTGCTTATTTAAAACTACGAGATGTTTGGAATGTTTTAGTTCTCATATAAATTCAATTATTTTTTCCAAATTTTCAATGTAAGTTTATAAAATACTTAATTATGTCTAAATTATGCATACTAAAAAATAAACAATTGAAAATTAGGAACACATACTAAAGATAATAATTTAATAATATCCATCATAAAATCAAGTGCATCACATGTTTTAATATCATGTCTTATGAAAATCTCAAATATACGGTCAAAACCGTTTATGGCGACATCGCTTAGAACAACATACCGGTTAAATTGACCAAAATCAAAGGTCCCGGCTGAATGCTATCCATATAGCATTCAGCCGGGACCTTTGATCCATCCCCCTGTCACTGGTTATTATAACTATCGGTTTTTACGACTAAATATGAGTAGTCCCTTCATCCTTCGATCATTCCATCCTTCGATGTCGTTATAACAGATTTTGACTGTAATTATAATTTTAACGTTTTGCGTAAGCAACATAATATTGTAGTATTTTGAACATTAACTTTGTACTACTCCAAAATATACGCAAATATTTTAGCATTTTTATATAAACGCAGAAACGTCTGGATAATGAATTCAGATCGATTAACTATCCGTTAATAAGTGGGCCAGTTATAAATAGGAGGGAAAAAACGCAGACGTTACGTAGACAAAAGGTGCGCGGGCACGTGCGCATACGCAGATGGCGGCACTACACACGACACCGATATATTGAGGTTAAATATATAAATATTACACAATTTATGACAAAATATAAGAAATACTAGGCAAAATAGTCTTAATGTTTTTTGCAAAATAACAAGCAAGGACGTGTGAAAAGAAACAAAAGCCTAAAATAAAGCAATGTCCACTTGACAAATACGTAAAATATTATGTGCATTAAAATGTACAAATGGAAAATCAATTCCAAACCTCCAATCAAAATCAGCCAATAATCTAAAAATATTTACATTGCTCTAGGTTCAAAAAATTGAAATCGGAATTTAAAGCGATACTAAGTAAGTACATACTAAGTAGTAGGAATGACATTTTTTATAGCTTTTAAAAAAAATTGGCAAGATTAGAACTGCAATAGTACTAGGCTAAAAATAGAACTTGTCAGTTAGAAGTACAACAACGTACGTTTAAAATAACTAAGAAAATCTTTAGAATAAACAGGTAAAGCAGATACATGTATAAGATTACAGTCCACACATAATCGGAACTAACGAAAAAACCGAGGCAGCTGTTTAACTGGATCTGTCAATGACAGCTGCCCTTGTTTCCTCAACAGAAGCTCATATCATTAATAACAACAGAATACACATTCTCACATGTTATAATGGAGATTGCAGATCTGATAATAAGGAGAATCTGTTTGATTTTTTTACCAATGCAGTCCAAAAATTCATCCTGAATGACGCTATTTCAACTTTTTTTAGGATAAAGACGAATCTAACGATACCTCACTAATTCAACAAACCTTTAGGTTCTTAAAAAATACAAACCTGGTATGTACTGCTTTTGGACCAATAGCGATAAAAGTAGGGCTCAAACTTGCAAATGGGACATCCTTAAGATGACGCCTTGATAATTTGGCTGTAGCGATGTCCATTTTTCTCAGCAATGACTAAAGCTAAGAAATTAAAGTTCATTGTCAGTATTCATCATGTCTTTGTCTTTGAATTACCCATAGCATAACACGATTGGTCAACTTTTATAACACAGAATAATCAATCAAAAAGACCTCTGAAAAAAAAGGGATTCCTATTTTGCCAACAGAGGAGAGTGATATAAGCTTCCAAAATTTGTACATAAATTGGTTCTAGTATACACTTTAATTTGTCCATAGCTTATATGAAATGTATTTATGGTTTTTAAATTACGCCACAAAAACCATTTTGTCGCTACGCCCTTTCAATTTTTTGCTGTTCCATTGCTTGTTTTCTATGAGAGGCCGGGCCAGCCTCGCATAGAAAACAAGCAATCTCAAACACATCCAACACGGTTTTTCACTTTAACATGGCGTCACCTTAAAGAGCTTAACGTCAGAGGCACAAGTGCAAGTCTTGTAAAAGGAAACGCACTGATTCCTTACAAGTTATTTAGTAGTTTAAATTTTCATCAGGTGCTTCACCAATACAATAATGTTGATGCACTCAATATCACGTTACGTTCCGTTTATAATATTCTGTTGACCTATTTAATATGATTAATTTATCGATTGTTGTTGAACTGTATGATACATTGACTTTACCTCAAATAATCCTACTAATATTATAAAGGCGAAAGTTTGGATGTATGGATGTATGGATGTATGGATGTTTGTTACACTTTCACGCAAAAACTACTGAACGGATTTTAATGAAACTTTACAATAATATAGCTTATATATCAGAATAACACATAGGCTATAATTTTAACCGACTTTCAAAATGGAGGAGGTGTTATGTTCGTTTTTTTATGTTCAACGATTACTCCGCCGTTTGTGAACCGATTTTCAAAATTTTTCTTTTGGTGTATAGGTTATCATCTCTATTTGCTACCACATTCATAAAAGTGGTGACCTGATGAAGGGATCCCTAAGAAATCGAGGGAACTACGCAAAATTTATATGGAAACATGTGGTGACTTCGGTTTCGTTAGCAGTATTCTAAGCATATGCTTTATGGATATGCTTATTGGAGTTGTCCGGGGTGCCATCACACAAGCTGGAATTAAAGGTAGGAGTACCGGTTTTGTTGATGCGTAATCTGGACGCACCAAGATTATACAACGGTACTCGGTTGCGAGTTACCGAACTTGGAAGGCACATAGTGAAGGCCACAATTTTAACTGGAGAAGCCAAGGGAGACAATGTCCTCATACCGCGCATTCCAATTATACCCAATAACTTGCCATTTAATTTTAAACGCCTGCAGTTCCCTTTAAAAGTCGCATTTTCAATGACAATTAACAAATCGCAGGGCCAAACCTTAAAGATAGCAGGCTTACTTTTGGGTTCGCCATGTTTTTCTCACGGTCAGCTCTATGTGGCTTGCTCACGTGTTTCCAAAGCAGAAAATCTGCACGTTTATGCCGAAGGAAAGAAATCATTAAATGTAGTGTATAGGAGCATACTACAGTAGCTACATTTATGTCTCTGCAATGATCTTCGAAAAATATCCGAGACAGTATAATTATGTCTAACTTTTAAGATTAACCCACTATATCCTTTTTATGTTAATCGCGACCGTGTTTTCAACAACCACGCGAACGAAGTCGCGGGCACTGCTAGTATGATTATATTTTGTTCTTTATACAAAACTGATAAAAAAATTAATAAGTTATGGGTCCACTGATCGTTATGCCTGCGATCAGTCTGATCGGATCGGGTTTGAGCCTCAATTAATCTCTCTGCCATCTTTTTTTTCAGACGCCAAAGCGTGGAAGACTACTGGACATACAAATTATGGCTACAGTTGCAGCCATTTGCTAAAATCGACAAAATATTATACAAAATTGTCACGTTTCAACTTACAAGTCAAGATTGTGTCGATTATTATAACAAGCTAAACAATAATGATGATGAGTGATGACCTATCCAGTCGTGTTGACTATCCTATACTCGATAGCTTGTATTAATTATGGCTATTCCTAATTACAGTAATGGCGTTAGTTCAGGAGGTAGGGGGGAGGGGGGGACTCACGTGCCCGATATGCAGTAAATACGGATTAGGCGAAGTGCACAATGAATAAATAATATTGACAATGAGAATATTTTGTTGATGGAAGTGAGCGGTAAAGTTATCGTTGATGATGGAAAATCTAAATTTTCCATTATCAATCAACATGGCTAAACTTGTTTATTAAACTTTTGTTGGCTCTCATAAACAATTGAAAGAATCTTATCTGAAATATGAATTTAAATTTAAATTGGGAAATGAAATTTTTCCGAAAGGTTAAGTTACTTTCTAGTTAAAAAAAAAATAAAAAAAAAATAGGAAACTTTACTCTTCAACTTGTTTTGCGTAGTTTTGAAATAGAATAAATATTTTACCTGTATAGGCTCGACTTGGCGCTTTGTCAATAATTGTTTCGTGTGCTCCTCCCCTTACCACAAGTGTAGGCATTTGGCCCATTAATTAGCTGAAAGCTGTACAATATTAAAATTTCAACAGCTATGATACGGCCCCAATAAACAATGCCCATAAATGTTTTACTTCTATTACCTTTTTTATCATCATCAGTGACACAATTCAAGTGAAATAGAACTCTTTATTCTTCTGGTTTTACTTCTACTGGCTTTAGTATGTACTCATTATGAATGTTTTACATTGGATCATTTTTTCAATAGAACGAATAAGAAAATGTTGATACTCGTGGCCACATGATCGACTTTATAACATAAGAAAATAGTATTAGGTTATTTGGTCTAAATTTTAGACTAAGTATATCAAAAATAGCATAAGAAGGACTTTACGATTTCTGACAAAGAAACTTATATTTAAAAATCAGGCCCAATAAGTTGTTATATAAATAAACTTAATTATGATGTCCTTTCTAGGAAAAAAATTCAATCGATTTTCTCGTATTATAATATTTTCAAGATTCCAGAAATCATATTGTTCGAGATTGAAAGCATCGATGTTGAATTATAGACGTGATTGTAATTAAGGCAAGACGAGGGCGGGATCTCATCTCCATGCAAATGAGCGCGTGTGTCTCCGACTACTGCAGCCATAGTGGAGAACATTTTCTATAAGTATATATATCGGGGTAAAATCTGTTAATGATATTTCAGCTATATTTAGATCAGGCATATTGTCATCTAAGCTATGTATAGAATATGCAAAAAATAAGACAATAATTGTAAAATGACTCCGACTACTGCAGTTTGTACAAAGTGAAGCACATTTTTCTATTAGGGCTGATTTTTCAATCGTCAGATAAACTTTACCATTGGAAAAAATTTGGCGTTTTGGCAGATTTTATATGAAAAAAATGTCAAAGTGTCATATTAATTCTTTAGGTAAAAGTTATCCGACGATTGAAAAATCGGCCCTTAGTTATATAATATTATCGGGGTAAAATCTAATAATGACGTTTCAGATATATTTTAGAATATATTTATGCAAAAATATTGTCATTCAAACCAAAAATGTTTAAGGTGTGAACTGAGGTAAAAAACATAATATTATTATTTTTCAGGTAGACGATTCATCATGAGCTTGTCCAAAGTCTTTCAGCGGTCTCTACCTTGCGAGGTTCGCATTCTTAAGGCCGCAAAAATTCTCTCTATGTTTTATTTGGTTTTTTTTTTTAAATACATATACTATGATACTAATATTACTACCTAATATTTAGTAACAACTTTGATCTAAGCTAATACAAGTACGACACGTATAGTATATTTACGTATGATTAATATGTGGTTTCAATTAAAATTAACTCAGCTTTAATGTTAGTTGGGAGATCAAGTTTCGAATAGGTTCCAACTTAGGCCTTAGCTTCATTTGGTATTCATAGCTTATTACTTGACATGTAGCCCTTACGTAATTTTCAAAAGGAGGCATGTCTTAACTCTCAACTCTCAGGAGATCTGATTTGAACTTTCTTGATTTTGGAGAGTTGAAAATTAAATTCGAGATGTTCTATAACGTTTTAAATAAGGACTTAATAGACCACATCATACTTTTGTTAGTGGACACATTACTAACAAAAGTATGATGTGAGTTGTGACCTAATGAGACATTTTAAGAGGGCTATAAAAACCCTTAAAATAAAACATAGTCCTTCTCTCTTCACACTCTTGTACGTCTTTCATATGCCAGGTGAAAAAGGACGACGACGGACAAAAATGTGTCTAAAACAAGGTTTTTTGTAAAAAAGAAACTATCGAGCGTTTTTTCAGTAATCGTGTTTTCGTCTTGAGCATTTAATCTTCATGAACTGAAGTTATTTGTGTAAAAAATCAGCTTTCTAGATCTTACAGATTTTGAGATCTAGGTTTAAGAATGTAGTCAAGTTAGGGTCAGGTGCATTCTTAAAACACGACCGAACTTCAGGATTTACTCAATAACAATTTTAAAAGAAACAACTGCATTTTATTTGCTAAATGTTAAGGCTGCATTCTTACCAAACTGAAAGTCAGCCGCAGAACGTTACAAGTTACACATAACAGATAATACTATATTAGTACGCCTTGCTAGTGCTCAAATTAGGCGGCTGGTTATAATATTATGTTTGGTGTAAATAAGGTTTGGTATACCACCCAAATACCAAGTATTTGGGTGGCATACCAAACAAATTGAAACATTCGCGAAAATTCGGTGGCGACATATTTTTGAATAAGTACGTATGAATGTTAGGGATTCAAAACTAACTTTCTACTTTTGTTCTAACCTTCGACATGAACTCTACAAATACACTTCAGATTCCAAAAAGCAAAGAATCAAGTCAAACCAACTAGTATTAGCACCTCAGGTATTTATATAACACGTTTAGAAGTCCAATTAAGGTGCGTATTTCAAGTTAAGTACAATTCTAGATACATATGAGCGGCGGACCGGTTACGGGCGATGTCCTAGCTACCTTTAGTTTTGATATTCTTATTATATGCTTGGCTTCTAGCGTTGAATAAGTAGGATGGAAGCTGCAGTGTAAGAATAAAGTTTGTGTTTGTGTGATTTCAAAGTTCCATAAGCTTGTATCTTTTAGATATTACTAGATTTTAATAAGGTCATACATAATAGTGATAAGACAAATCCAAATTTAAATTATCCTCCCAAGTAAAATGTAGTTACGGTCGAAGAACAATCTGGTCGCCACCTATAGACCGTACTCCTTGGTAATAAGGTACACAAACGGTACACCATATCTGATTTCGGCTGTACATAGTATATATAATATATAGAGAATACACGCGACAAATCTCTTACACGTGCCGTGCCCTTTGATAATATAACGTTACCCAATATTGTCGCTAATCCCATTGGAATTCCTATACCGACATTTTTTAATTAATATAATATAATATTTCCATCATAATTCATGAAAAGTGAAGTTGAATATCACAATAACTAACATTTTGTAACATATGGACAATTATTCATTTTTAGGGTTCCGTACCCAAAGGGTAAAAACGGGACCCTATTACTAAGACTTCGATGTCTGTCCGTCTGTCCGTCTGTCCGTCTGTCTGTATGTCTCCAGGCTGTATCTCAAGAACCGCTAGCCGCCCATACAAGAAACGTGATTTTTTTGAATTTTTTGCTTTAATAATTAATAATAAAATTAAAATAAACTAAATATTTAAGGGGGGCTCCCATACAAAAAACTCAATTTTTTGTCTACTTTCGCTATATACCTGAACGGAACACTTCGTGCGCGAGTCCGACTCGCACTTGGCCGATTTTCATTTTTCCCTTATAATTTGAACAAGCCTTGTAAATCTGGCTGCACATAAAATGCAATTTTTTTTTTACTTGAAATCATTTTTCCGGCCCTAAAGCCTCCATTTATTGCAAAAAACTGCAATTTTTTTATTGTTAGGTACTTTTTTGCGTTCGTCCACTCACGTCTTCAATTCTACCTCTGAATGCTCTACAAAAACCCAAGCTTTCTCAAATCCAAATAAACCACAATTACGAGGTAAATCTGCGAGGCAACTTTTCGAGCGTTACATTAAAATGATAACAAGATCCCCGACCCTCCAGACTATATATTAGGATACTACCGAGTTTTAACGTATAAATTGCAAAATTATTAAGTTTGCACATTTTCATAAAGTCGCCTCCGAAGTAATCGCTTTACTTGGTCCAGATGATTTTAGATATGCCGACACAACGGCCAACCAACAGGGATAGAAAATTTTAAATGCAACTGGTTTGAAAAAGACAACATTTTCCCCATCCACACTCGAAAGGACGGAAACTTTGTAACCCTGCGAGAGTTATCCAACTCTGTTCCCTGAACGCAACGATTCAGTTTCGAATAAACGAATCCAGACTTACTGTCTTCTCCCTCTCTAAAGTATCACAGTACACATTTTTATCCCTTAAAAGAGCGGGAGAGAAAGCATGGAATGGCCGAAAGGATGAAAGGGATAGAATGAGCATTTATATTCCGGGTACGTGTAAGTTTCAGGGAACGGTCGCCGTGAAACTCGTAAATGGGAAAAAAGCAACAACGGCGATCTCAACCGCCTCTAGTGAAGTGAAAATATCCACGACTGCGACGAGATTTAAGCTCCACTGATTATTCGGATTGAATAAAGGAACACGTGGGCAGAATGGAGGGATTCGAATGAGAACAACAAACTGAAATGTACCACATAGGTACCTGCTTGGACGTAGCTCTCTATTTTCTATGTGTTTTGTGTTCAGACATACTCTATGTTTTAAATTCAATTTAAGATTACATATTACAATACGCGTGGAATTGATAACCTCCTTTTTTTGAAGTCGGTTAAAAAGACAGATTATGGCAATTGCTAGTAAGTACTGGAGCGAAATATTGTGTCGAAAGAAACATTACATTTACGTCACAATATAAAAAAAATTAAGTAAAAGAAACAGTCTTTAACTCTTCAGTCTTCATGTGCTATGTAAAGCAAGCGTGCTTCATCAAAAATTATTACCAATATAAATCATATTTTTTACAACGTGAAGGCCCAACCCTAGGCCCTCGTCATCAGAGCACGTTGATATTTCCACGTAGATTTTACCGTGAAACCTTTGCCGTTTATTTTTATATACATTTTCGGTTGGCACATCTCTTTTTATTCACGATCACTTCAATATTGCGTCAACTTTCTCATACTTTTATGGCGTCTCGTGAAATTAAAATGCATACAGACGGCTCACATGCGCCTTATTACTCGTTTGAAAGTATGAAACATTTAGTTTGAATATAATTTTCATCATTTGCATTATTATCATCGCTAATTTTGACTTCTTGATTTTTAAGTCTATTTCTTTGGTCAGAACATTTAATACTTATAATTTTTTGTTAAAACTGGAAATTTTCATAATTATTGAACTGTTCTAAATTAAGCTCCATATTCTTGTACAAATTATGAATAGCTCTACAGAAACCATTAATCACTTTAGAACCAAGGACTCAATAATTTTATGTATCCAATTTAGTAGATTAAAATTTTCAGTTCGGATTGAACATTTTGGCTCGAGTATCGGGGGCTAGTGAGTCGTAGAAACATCTGTGTATTTTATTTTTCGTCCTCTGTGCTCCAATTACAGAAATAAGTGCATGACCTGACACGTCCTACTTACGAATACTTTGCTAGATTAAACTGGGAGTGTTTATATAAATGATTACTACACGTTTGCGTAGAATAGGCAATAGATTTGTTATCTCAGTTATTTCTCAAACGAGCTAACAACCTATTTCCTAATGTGTACTAAATTTAATCAATGCTTGGGCAATAAAATTCCCTCAAGTTCTACAACAATTCGAAATAATTTTGTCGGATTAGTTCGAGCGGGAGAATGGTTCTAATTTCGATCGGTGGAAACAGATATTGCGGGGAAAAATCGAGGAGATCCTTCAAAATGTCATCTACAGTTTCGCGAATCGCTCTTACACAATGCTCGGCTTTTTGCCTGTACCTGCCTACACAATTCAGCTTGCGACGTTTTTCCGCCGAGATCGAGACTAGGGGTGACGAGATGATTAAGCCAAACGATTTCCTTGAAAATTTGTTTTATCAGATTTTTCAGTCGCGTAATTTTGGAGAAATACAAGTCTAAATAATTGCGTAAACATAATTTCAAGTCATTCAAAATGGATTAAGAACCAATTCAAATCGTATTACAGCAGACACCCAAACAAAGCTAAGACTTAGCGATAAATAATAATAGAGAGATAAGAGCGATAGAGCTTAAAGCAGCACATCTCATGAGGAACATATTGCAGAACGATAACAATCTAACGTATGAATTGACAAACAAGTAACTCCGTCAATTCTTACCCAAGAATGTTTACATAACGTGATGCACTGATTTCGTCAACGCGACGGTAAACAATTATTGCGTAAAGAGAAAGTTCGAACGACTCAATACTTAGTCTTAGGTAAGAGATTTGTCCGAGAATTATACAAATTAATACTCTATGTTTCTAATATTGATAAAGAAGTCATACGTTTTGTTGTTACTTGTTGTGTAATACGAAATGCTTCAAAAATTCTGCGTGAACGTAAATGTTGATGTTGCGTGGTGTACCGCAGGGTCTTTGTTTAAGCCGCAGTATTTTTAATAATTTTGAAATAATGAAATCAATGTAATTTATTGGTATCTTAAATTATCTAAGTTGTTATGTTTTATTATAAAGGAGACAAAATTGAGATACAGTAATTAGTGTTTAGGAAACAACTGCAAGCAATTTCACGAAGTGAATCCCTAACATACCTACCATTCATTTCTAAGTTTTTTTTTTCTTTTTTTTTAACTCTGAGCGCATCTGGTCTTTCAGATACTTTAATTAATAACAAGCACAATATTTAAGATGTTATGTACAAAGCATTTCTAATCAAACAAATATATATATATCTATACCTACAAGTGTCATTGGTGATATAAGAATGATGGCTGTTGTTGTTCCTAATAAAAATAAATAAATAAATAAATAAACAAATTAAATACTTGACAAAATCCAACCACTGAATAGAATAAGATGCCCTTGAATCCACCTTTATTAAAGCACACTTTGTATACTAATCCACGAGATGGTCCTAACGTATCCCTAAGGTTGTTGACACTGGTCAGAGTAGTACAAACAATAGACAAATGTATATATATCACGGCATATTTGAGCGAGGGCCGGCCGCAGGCGCGGGCAGTTTATCGACGCAGCCTCGGTATGTGCGCCGATTAACCAATATTTATATAGAGGTGATATTGTTAATCTGATTAAATATTTGAAAAGTTGGGTTGTAGTCTTGAAGTTGAATAATTTTGGTTTAATTACGTGCAAAATTATTTTATATGGTTTATGTGTCATCAAGCCATAGGTACATCAGATGAAATCATTATACGCTGCGCAATTGTAACGAACCCGAGTATTCATAACTTTTTTGCAAGAAGACGTATCTGGAAGAAGTGAGGTGTTTGTTTCTGTACAAGAAACTGGAAACATTAACATTAACATAATATCTACTCATGCTTAGTTGACAAACGATAAAGAATGTATAAAATTCTTTTAACTCAACTCAATATCAGAGTAAAAGCGATGGTACATTTAAATAAGAATACGCTACAAATCACAAACCGTTGCAACAGCTCTAAGCAGCTCCGTGGGATGTGTGGACAGATCTCGGGCCGATAGCAGGCGAGATGTCGAATGCACTGTCGCAGCCTCTCTAACCCTCGGTGTCATTGAACGTCTTGAACCGACTCATCGCGAGATAAAAATAACTAAACAATAAGAAAATTCACTTAATACAGATTCCAGAACGGTCTAGAAGACTTAAGTGAAATGAAACAATATGACTATCGAATCTAGAATGTTATCGAAATGAGAACTCTACACAATAAAATAGAAGAAGATACCAGAAGCTAATAACTAAGATTTATTATTATAAATCTTAGTTATTACATAATCATTTTAATCTAACTACATACATATATTTTTAAAGTTCCCGATTTGATAGAGCTATTATCCCTAAATCCATGAGTCACTGGAGCCAGATAATTCCACCTGACCCCGGTTCATTGCACGCATCTAGCCGAGCCACTTATGTATTCTAATACCATTGTAGTAGCAGGCTGCTGTAGTTTCTTTTAACCTTTTCCATTAACGTAACCTCTTGTTATATTTAGTACGTCTGACTGGGAATATGAGAATTTATTATTTTGTAACATTTGATGTAGACGAAAGAAAGCTATTGATGATTTATTTAAATTATTTTGATAAAAACACTGTCACCATTCTAAGGAGTATTATAGCACGTGTCTATAGCCTTAGGGAATTCAATTTTGATAAATTATACATATTTTATTGAATCTTTGTTATTGGAAACTTCATCTCAGAAGTTTTAATACCAACCTGCTAAAATCCTTTATTTTCCTGCTTTGAATGTCGGGACTTTTCCTATGGTCCCCATATTATATGTGAGACATTTCATTAAAATCAGCCCAGTAGTTTTGAAACCCATCCAACCTAATTGATAAAATTTTTACTCCTAATTTTGGCGCTGAAGAAAACACTTTAACATGAAGCTGACTTATGTTTAGATAGTTATCAGGTATCTTTGCATTGTTAATGGTTATTAGTTGCAGCAAAACGTTTTATCTACTGATAATCTTGATAAATACTAAAGTTATTAATATCAAATAATATTTGCTAGTATAATTTACATAAATATTGGGTTTTCGAGCTGGTATTAAGACATATTATAATTCGATCATTGATTAATACTTCCCTGTCCAATGCTGTCATAGTTCGCATTCCTCTAGAGTCTAGACTCTAGTGTATCATGGGATTATTGTAGTTTAAGAGGCACTATTGAGTCTCACTACTTTCTGTGGAATCCCATAAAAGATAGCAATATAACTCTATATAAGTACGGTGGAGTCATGGATTCTCTCCAACCCCCTCTACTTCGACTTCCTTTGTTTTTTTAGTTTATTGTTTAAATATCGTTTATAATTTATGTACCTCGATATCAGTCCACGGTAATAATAATTACATGTCAAATTTCATTTAATTTAACACATTTCTACTGCGTGACTGGTGAGACATGTTCAATACTCGAATACGTGATATTTGGCTATTATATTAGATGAAAAAAAAAAATATAAAAAAATAATATCAATTGATCACTGAGTAAATGTAGCTTAAAGTTAGATAATTACTTACCCAACGCATGGACACCGCGCGCGGGAAGGGTAGTTGTGTGGTGTTTCTTTGGTAGCGCACGGCTCTGCACCGGCCGCATAGTATGCCTACTTGCCTAGCCGCGTAATTTACTTAGTATCCATGATTCATTTATTTTTGGGAAATTTGGAAAAAATTAAGTACCTAATTTTATTACATAATTATAATGAGAATCGAGTACAGAGTACTCTCCTTAAGTATCGGTATTGTCTCACCAGTCATGTTGTATAACGAAGTTATTTCAGTAGACACTACATCAAGGTGTCCAATATATTATTGAGGTTGGAAGTTTAAAAAGTATCTGGTATTCTGCAAATCGATCGAGCACTATTTACATATTAGTTTTAAAGTAAGCGAGGCTAGCGTCTGGAGAGTTATGAAGATTGTAGAATTGGCCCTGTAGTCAAGTTGCACTTAATAATTTTGACGGCGAAGTTAGAAAAAAAAAATTACTAAATATTTAGAAAACAATAATATTTTACCATCCGTTCAATCAGGCTTCCGCAAAAGCCATAGTACAACAACTGCACTTCTTGACGTGATTGATAATATACTCACCGCACAAGATAAAGGCGAAGCAACTATTATAGTACTACTCGATTACTCGCGCGCTTTCGACACTATAAATGTACCCTTATTACTTTCCAAATTAAAATACTACGGCTTTGACGAAAATTCAATTTCATGGTTCTCGAGCTATCTAACAGGCCGTTCTCAAGTCGTGGAAATTCGAAATGCGGATGGTAGTACTACGCAATCAGAACCGTGCAGTGTTGACAGAGGTGTACCTCAAGGATCAGTACTTGGGCCAAAATCCTTTAGCATTTACTCAGCAGACATCACCCAGCACATACGTCACTGTAAATATCACATATACGCTGACGACATTCAAATATACATTTCGTTCAAGCCAGGTAATCTGCAAAAGGCGTTGGATATGTTAAATGACGATTTGAGGCGTATATTCGAATGGTCGGAAGCTAACGCTCTAGCATTAAACCCATCTAAAACAAAATATATGGTTCTCGGTTCCAAAGCTCAAATACAAAAAGTTTGTAATACTGAATTATCAGTCAACATCAAAGGTAAAGAAATAGAGAGAGTCAGTGAAGCTAAAAATTTGGGAATTATTATGGACGAAAACATACGTTTCGAAAAACACATAGTAAAAACAGTAAGCAGTTGCTTTTACAGATTAAAATTATTATACAAAATAAGAAACTTTTTACCTAAAGAATTACGTATAACTGTCTGCGAATCACTGGTCTTGTCTAAATTAAATTATGCGGACGTCGTTACTGGGCCATGTCTACTATCTCGATCAAAAAAAATGATCCAAAAAGTTCAGAACGCTTGTGCTAGATTTTGTCTGACCATTCCTCCTAGAACTCATGTGTCTCCCTACATAAACAAGGAGAGGTGGCTCAACATGGAGCATCGTCGGCAACTACACTTTGCTACGCTCCTCTTTGGAGTCGTTAAGCTTAAAACACCCCTCTACCTGTATAATAAACTGCAGTGGGCTGGCGACAGTCAGCTGTCCATGACCACCAGGGGCTCGAGCTACCTGCTTATTAATCAACCTCACCACTCTGCCGCGTTTAGAGGAAGTTTTCGATATGTTGCCAGTAAAATATGGAATAACCTTCTGCCACCACTACGATCTTTAAAGTTTATCAATAATTTTAAACTTCTTTTCAAGCGTCACTTGTTACAACTTCAAATTTCATTTGTATAAAATAAGACATATAATTTTATAATAACTTTATAATTAAAAACATATTATATACATTATACACATTATACATCATATTTTATTCTGTTATCAATATACTTTCACATGAACATCCACCTATATAGTAATAATAATATTATGATTAAAATTCTTGCAATAGAGCTATGCGAGAGTTGCACATTGAACATTTTTTTTTTTATTGTTTTGTTTTATGTTGTTTGATGGGGGTAGGTGATCACGGAAGACCAGGGACAGCGGCGCATGTCGCTGTCATAACCTGAGTGGTCACCTTTTCTTCATTTTTGGTATTGCACTACCATACATTCAAAAATTTGTATTATTACTTTTAGTTCATAAGTTTCTTTTGTTTGTGTATGTTTTTTTTTTTTCTGTATCGTCTGTTTTTATTTTGTATTTTATTAAGCTGAAATTTTATGTTGTTTTAAGTAGGTATGGTTGTGTAATGTCTTGAAATGAGAATAAAGTTTATTATTATTATTATTATTATTATTATTAAAAAAAAAATTACATGACATGGCGCTAAAAATGCGTTATGTCATAATAATTATAATGTGGCACACAAAGTTTTGTCCGCTACTTGGTCGTGTCACATCATATTACATGTTTTATATGACTAAATAATAATTAGCATTGTTGCTAAAATGTAAATGGACTCTGGAGTGAATGAATTGCATTCCAGTGCATTCTAGTACCCGTTTACTTTATTCCAGTAGCAATCCAGCACTAGATTGCATCACTGGATTGGAATAAAGTGAACCCCCTAATTACTCCTTTTTTAATGTTTACAGTTTGCAACTAACATTATATCCATTTCTTTTACACATCGATACAACTGAAATTCCTATAAATTTTCAATAACAATCTTTTCGATTTTATTGATTTCATAAGTACATGTAATACCACTTATTGATTGGTATCTCTGACAATTATTCTGATAAGACTGATTGTGTTATCAGTAGATATCATTTATATTGAGGATAAAACTTTCACTGATTATATTTTTATTATCAACAAATTCCAAATTGCAAGGGTAAAGTTTATTTGTTACGTAATAAATAATAATCTTTCCTTAAATTTACTTTTTCCTAAAATATGCATTTTTTGAAAATTTCCAATTTGTTCTCCCTTTTATTAATTAAAGCCATAGTGAAATCCAATTCAATCTGAATCAATGCGAAATGTGAATTTGACATGATTTATTTGAGACTAATAGCACAGAATATATAATAGTACTGCTAATAGTCACCATACAATTTTGCGATCCTTTTCCATCGCTTGCAATTACTCCTACGACACTTATCCATACTATCTAGAGTCAACAATAGAATGTTATCCGTTTGCCGCCTCTTACATTTCTAATCTGCAAAATAATAATTTGTGTCGGTGTCTTACCGGAGACTTTACGAGGTATGTTCAATCTTGCACTCCGCGCGAGATTCTGCATACAGAATATTCCTAGCACGGAGTACGGACACACATACACACATACATACAGTAAACTTGTTATTTACACCTCGCAAGCCTTGGACTAAGCCTACTTATTTGTATGAATGCTCATTATAACATACAAGCAAACATCAAAATTGGAGTTTTTGTAGTAACTTGTAACTATTTTAGACAAGTTTATTGTGCCAATTTTTATAGGCATAGCTACCAGCTTAATCCATATAAAACTCATATTTGTATACGAAGGAGACGAAACTTCTCAAAACATTATAAGGTCAGCATCAAAAGATTTGTCCAATATTATGGAATAAGTAAAAAGGTCTAAACTGTAAATTACATTTGCTACAAAAAGCTAATAGAGAAACAAATTATAATACAAACAGCTAAATGTCAAGCGAACACAGATCACACTGTGTTAACGGTTATATTATTCATACACAGACAAATTATTGATTTTTATTGTATAATACGAATTGATAGCTTTGAGGTAACTGAGTTCACAAAATATTTTATGTGTATTACTAGTAGTTTGCGTATAGTTTATGTAATATGTATGCTTTTTCAAAAGTACTGAAATGAGTCAAAAGGTTTTGAAGTTCAGATTCTGAACACGATCATAGACCTCTAAAATGGATTTTCAGATAATGATTTTCAGATGAATAAAAGCTTTGAACAACAAAAATAGAGAGACAGAAAAACTCTGGACAATAAGAGTCGAAGTAAATAAAACTTTTATTATTCAATTTTTTCTTGCTTCTGCACTTAATCTGTGACATAATCGAGGTGACATAGGTAAGTAATTTTCCATCCATGCATCCGCGCCATCTTGCGTGCGAGCGGTGTAATGCATAAAGTTGACAACAAGTGAGTTATTCGCTGTTATCACTTATCAGCCGCAGTTGCGCATTGCGAACGCCCCGCGCGTGCCGACTGCACCCTTACCATGATATGCGAATGGACGACGATATCATCGACATACCCAACGTACATTGCGCCTTTTTTATGGAAATTCGTTGGGGGTTTCACGAGAGGAGCATAAAAACGCAGGAGTTTGCGTGAAGAATTATTGTCATCATTTAATTTAACACGTTATCTGATTCAACACACCTATCACGAGTAAATTGGGCGGGAAAATAATAACTATTGTTAATTAATAAAATAAATAATTTGTTTGTAATATGACAATAATTTTTCTTTATTGCTTTTTTAATAAAGAAAAGGAACAATTCATTATTAATAGAATTAGAAAATATATAAAGTGTGTTTGGTAAGTAAACAAAATACCCAACAGCGAGAGTCACACATTTCCAAAATTAATCACTATCATCAATAATATAAAAGTTTCTGAAATTAATTACTTCTACTTCATACTTCATAGTATGTATTACCTTGATTAAGTAGACAAGTAGCTAAGTTAATCAGCAATGTACAGTAAACAATACTCCGCGCCACAATGTTTGGCGGCGGCCGCAACTAATTGCCCGATAAGTCGTCGATTCGCGTCTCGTTTTAATAAGGTGCCTCGCGCACGTGTGCGTGGGCTCGCATGTGTGCGCGGAATGCCACGGTCAGGTGTTGTGTGTGTGCGAATGACGTCTGCTTCATCGTCCAGCCTAAGTTGAGCCGTCCGCCTCCCCCGCGCCCTCGCGTTTAGAGATTCACGCGGGTCACGTGGAACCGGTCGGTTACAGTGACTACGACGGTTGTTGCCACGCGAGGTTTACGTGTAACCTCGACTCACACACACGCGTGTGATTCGCGAATATCATTACCCTAATGAACATACACATAAACACAATCAGCGCCGTGATCCGACTTCAAACTGATGTCGTCAGAATTCATATTTTTAGGTTGTTTGTTATGTAACCTGAAACCTTCGCCTGCTTTATGGAGGCTAAAGCATGATAAAAGGAAGAAAGAGTTAGTGATTAGTAGTAGAAAATAAAAACAAAAAAATGTCGAAACACAAATAGTTTCTTATTTATTCTTATTACTTCCAACGATAGACATCATCAAGCGAAAGGATACAGAAATTCACAAGCTGAACAGATCTGAGATCCGATACCAAAACTCCAACACCATGTCCATTTGATTCCATAACTTGTTCATTTGAGGAGTTTTCCCCTAATTGCCATTGCTACGATTGTCACTTAACTATTTACACTCGCCATACAATAGTTATCCATCAGGTATAACCCGACCGACTAGCGGTGGTCGCCGCACGTGTAACGGCGCTTGGCGGTGTTGTGACGTTTCGCGTCGGTCGAGTTGGACGTAGTTTCCCACGGTGGGAGGGGGCCGTGGATGCCCCCTGCCTCACTCCCGGGGCCTTTCGGAGCCCTCCCGTCCTCCCGGTGGCCTGTGTTTGTAGTTCACTACGAGTTTAGCATTCAAAGTGCTACAATCCTCTCGTGACAATACTTTGATATTTATTACTAGAACACTTCATACAAACTTCGCTATATTATATTAATAGTGTATAGGAATTGTAGTTTTTATTGCTAATGACGTCAATTGACACTGCTGCAGCCACTCTAAGAAAAGAATCACTCTGAAAATGTAACAAAAGTCTTAAAAAAATTAAAACAAAAGTTCAAAGTATGATGGTAATTAAACCATGAAATATTGTAATATCCAAAAATACATACTGACATTAGTAAGTTGCAACTCTATAAGCTTTAAAACCCTAATGATCTAATCCTAAGGTCAGAAAACCAATCTATCACCTCAAGTATGAAACACTTAAAATTTCTACGGTAGATGCGAGCAAACAAGCATCTAGTATATTAACCGTAACGGAAAACACAGAACAAGGAACTACAGACTCTCCGTCTGGACGGTTTCCAAACGACACAAGTAACATTTCGTTAAAAACAATCTAAATAAAAATAAATTAATTGGAGTGGGGGAACGTTATTTTCGTCACTGTCGGCAATTGGGGTTCGGAAGATTACCCTGGAGCCAGGTCGTTGATCGCTGACTCATCCTTTTGTTTCATGACTCCAGCAAGTGTTTTGACTGGTCTACGTCTAGCGATCATGCGTGGATCATTACACAGATTTAGATTAAAAGTGGTAGAAAGGTGAAACTGTTAAAGCCTCAGCAAATCATATATATATGATTTGCTATAATTTCTGCACACTTACTACTTGTGTGTGACTATCAAGTATCCTTTACACTCAACTTCAAACTCAACTTTTGATAAAAGCATTCCAAAATACGACAAAAT
This sequence comes from Plebejus argus, assembly GCA_905404155.3. Lineage (NCBI taxonomy): Eukaryota > Metazoa > Arthropoda > Insecta > Lepidoptera > Lycaenidae > Plebejus > Plebejus argus. The sequence goes on along the minus strand of FR989931.1, from coordinate 17,635,213 downwards.
AATATTTGGTAAATCGATTAAATAAGCATTAAATTGGACTATTTTCAAACAGATAGAAACATCTGTGGACGAGAACCTAAGGCAATAAGCAGCAGTAATTCGTTTGTTTAACCACTGAACTTCTGCGAAATTCAACCCGCCAACGCCTTGTGGCACAATTACAGGAATTTTTCTTGTCAATATTATCATCGCCTTTGATGTCACCATCAGTCTAGGCCTCTAGGGTGGCAATCTTGGAACGTATTGTTCCTGGATAAAACAAATGCTTTTATTTAAAAATTGGTTGGTTTAAAAATTACTCTTACAAAAGTTATCGTTTATGTAAAATAATTTAGTCAATAACCCTCCTGGCAGTCGGGTAAAAACTAGTAGAGTCAAAGTTATATTGAAACCTACCCGTAGGCCGTAAGTACATATGAGGCAGGGCAGTAAATATAGTGGTGTGAATGCGACCATGCGCACATAACCTTTGCATCGCTATGATGTTTTCACCTATATATTATGACCAAGCAAAATTCAACAAACATAACAAGTCGGGAACGCGTCAGGAATAATTTTAAATCGATCGCCAGCGCTGGATCGACTCGTACCGGCGCGCAATTCGGATGTGCTAATTATAGGTGCTATTGCGGTTATAATAAGATCCTCACAGCTTCCCAGAATCGAGGCCGACTGCTTTATTAATATTTATCCGATACGAGCGCAGCGAACGCCGATAGGTGACGCTCTCTGTACGAAATACAGGCGATAATTTATAGTGATTATGTTAAAACCTGGAGGAGGTTCGCATTTAAATAATGCCTTTGGATCTTAGAATGTGGAGGAAGTAGACCTTTGTGATGCGTTTACTCAAGCGTCTTTACAAGCGTTTACTCAAGTACCTACGACGAGCGGACGAGCCTAATTATAGAGAAGTTAAAATCAGGAAAGGATCATACAAAAGACACTGTTGGATCTAACAAAAATGAGGAAGAAACTTCAGCCGACCTTCGTGATGATTAAAAAACCGGCCAAGTGCGTGTCGGGCCACGCGCAATGTAGGGTTCCGTAGCACCGCTAGTTTTTGAAAATTTTTGTATGGTCAATGAATGTACATTTATAACATGTTTTACACTACTAACAACATCATCTCAAAGGAATTTGAACGAAAAGTTCATTTATACTTCGCCGAATACATTTTTTTTAGTTGATCGACTATTACTCAATAACTTATGAAGTCAAATTAGTCGTGATAGTTTTCCTTTTAAATTCAGCATATTTCCTACTCCCGTGAATTTTTTCACATTTCCAGAAGCAACCGTTTAGCTGGTAGAAAGGGGGGGACACTGGACTCTAACGATTTTTTCCACTTTAAAACTTAATATTTCACAAATGGATCCCTAAACCGGAAAATAATCTATGAATACTTATAATATTTTTAAAAAACCTATCCAACGACACCCCACACGATGACCCCATGGGCGCGAAAAAAAAATTCAACCCCGCTTGATGTGTAGGGGAGGTAAATATTTTATGTACCATTTTGTAGACGTTATTAATATGTATATTCATGCCAAATTACAGCTTTGTAGGTCCTATAGTCTCTGAGCAAAACCGCGGACAGACAGACAGACGGACAGACAGACAGACGGACAGACGGACAGACGGACGGACAGACCGAAACTATAAGGGTTCCTTGTTGACTACGGAACCCTAAAAATAATAGACCTTCAAGATGATCTTCTGTTTACGATCTAGACACGCGGCAGCGTGTCAAGCCAAGTTCCAGCATAACAGAATGGCGAGCAGCACCGTGTGTAATAATATGTAACAGAAAGAACTAAATGGCACGTGCCACATTATACATCTGTAGGAATCAAGCAGACGCAAACAATACAAAAATAAAACAGTAAAGTGGCGGAACGATTCGATTCGATATATCGACTGAAATCGCACCGATTAAATAACCGTCAAGGAAAATGTTTGCAGTTTGATGAAAGTGATAACTGCACGTTTAAAAAAAAATATTTTGCTATAAGTTTATTGGCTTTACTAGCAATTTTGTTAGTGATTGTATCTTACTAACTTGAAGTTTTAAAACAGGAGCGCCTCAATATTATCCAATCATAATATTTGTATTGCATGTTGTTAATGTGGATGCCGGATAGTTATGACTTATGAATATTTGGCTATATTATGGTTATACAATGGACAAGGACATATTGATTTTTTTCTTAATATTTGGTCGCTGTTAAGCATATTTTGTGTATTAACCCACAAAAAATTGGTTTTAAGTTATAAAATGACATAGTTGTTACAAATGTTATAAAGAACATAACTCCATTCATAACTCAATATGTTATTTTTTTGTGGGATGATACACAAATGCTTATTAGAGTCCATTTAAGACTGACTAATTACAATAAAATCTTGAAGGAAAAAAATATATTCAGTAGCAGATTTTTATCACCCAACAAGAAAACCGTATTTTCACAAGCAATTAAAGAATTTGTATGCAAATGATCATAAAAAGGTTTGAGCTAGCGTTTTCAAATAAATTGATACATTGCTGGAGGTATGAATTTTATTATAATCGTCGCCCTTGGCTTCCGCAGGAGCACGCATATCGCACGAAAGGTTATTCAGACGTTCGTCTCGAATACCATTGAAAACTTGATTCAAGATCCTGTTTTGCAAATATTATGATAAACGCATTCAAAATTCTCAAATTAAAATGCGATGGGAACGATTTTTTAAAAATTGGATGAAATTTTTCATCAATAATTCCAATTTATTCGAAATTAATGATAATTTCGAATAAATTGGAATTATTGTATGAAACTAATGCAAAATTTAATATTAATTAAATGCAAAAGCATGGAAAAATACATTTTTAACCCCCGACCAAAAAGAGGGGTGTTATAAGTTTGACGTGTCTGTCTGTCTGTCTGTCTGTCTGTCTGTGGCATCGTAGCATCCAAACGGGTGGACCGATTTTGATCTAGTTTTTTTTGTTTGAAAGCTGACATGACGGTGAGTGTTCTTAGCTATAGTTCATCATCATCAGCCTGCTCATTGCTGAAATATCACGGTATATCTGGTTCGTGATAGGACGATTAGCAACTTGCAGTCGTTTGATGGGTTTTATATTTTGCATCCTGGTTCGAGACACTTATGAATATATACACATTATTGGAAAGTTGACCTGGTGGTGCAGCATCACCTGGTAATCAATAGGATACCCAACTCCTCACCAACTTAGAGCAGAGGTTTCGTGTTTGGGCTCATTTTAATTGCGACAACCAGTAAGACGTAGATAAACAGTAAATATTTGCATGCTGCTGCTGCAGCATCACCTGGATTCTATAGGAGCCAAGCTCCGTATGAACCTAAAGTGGAGGTTTCATGTTTGGGCTCATATTGATGGCCTCATCCAAGAGGACATATTTTATAGAATATGGTATTCATTGGGATATGATCCAGTTGATAGGAATTATTCTGCACAAGTTTAAAAAGCATAAAATAAAATTAAATTAAGAAATTTAAAAAAACCCCCGCCAAAAAACTTTAAAAAGTAATGAAATAACATTTCCTGACTTTAAGTTTAAATCATTCCTAAGAGTAAAATAATATTTTAGTCCATAATTGTTGTCAAGCTGTGTCGGGGGACCGCTAATGTAGATGTTTGATTTCACATAACAATATAAATTAAGGGTCTGTTCACAGCGACCCGAATCGAGAGAATCAGCGACTATTATGGCGATACAAAATGCAAAAGTCGCTGTTGTGGTAGTTTACTTAGCGGTCCCCCGACACACCTTGACAACAATTATGGACTAAAATATTACTTTACTCTTAGGAATGATTTAAACTTAAAGTCAGGAAATGTTATTTCATTACTTTTTAAAGTTTTTTGGCGGGGGTTTTTTTAAATTTCTTAATTTAATTTTTTAACAATTATCAGTTAAAATAGTAAAACTCGAAAAACGTAGAAGACGCTGACAGTAAACGTTTAACGGAAAAAAAATTGAATTATCGTTTTTGAATTTTTTGATAAATCGCTTCGTAAACGGTAATAAATGATAAATAATATGATTGATTAAATATATTGTGTATGACGCGGTCGTGGTCGGCCTGGCCCCACGCCAATGTTCTGGCCCCAAATTGATTTTGCCGAAACTCTTTACTCCGTTGCATGCATTAGTAGTGTAAATTAATTTCGGTTGCAGTTGCGAAACGCCGTCCTTTAACAAAACAAATCCAATGTCAGTTAAAATTAGGTTTGTATACAAAACGTTTAGTGTTCTTGCCAAAATATTTTAATTAATACCGGTAATCTACGCCTCGACTTGCGGGATCTCGGCTACGTGAGTACAGCAACAGAGGGCGCTAGGAGACTTTGCAAATAAATATTGAAAAGTAAGAAGAAGAGAAAATGGTAGCACGTGGCATATCTGATGTCATCTAACGGTTTATCAGAGGAAGGTAATAGTAAATATATAAAAAGTCTAACAAGTTCGAAGCCAAGTATAAGATCAATAATAATAGCTACTCAGGTAAGTAGATTAAAAATCTGAACTACACGTAGAGTATTATCACAAGTATGATTGAAGGTTGTAGTTGTTTTTCCAACGTCTACGAGAGGGTCGATTCTATCTGCGAGATGTTACTTTATTGCGATAATATACATAAAAGGGGAAAACAAAAGACGAAAAATATGAACTAATATTAATAATGAAATACGTTTATACTCTAATAAGTAATTGTATGTCAAAGGCCGGTGCTTGGATCCCTGCCAAAACTTTTATCTAAATCCTTTTCTGTGATATAGAGCCGAGATAAATAACACGGACAAACAAATAATACGTGACAGCGTGCAAATCGGCCAAGACGAATCTTTTATTAAGTAGCATGATTTACGCGCGTTTCGATTCATTTGAACGAAGATGAATTTCGAGTTTGAGAGAGTTTAATGTTTGAACAAAATATAAAAGATTTCATAAATTAGGCGAACGGAGTGTATGTATGTATGGTAGTCTCACGGAGCACTAGCGAGCTTATTTCCACTGGCAGCCGGCCAGCAGTCCCCGCTCGAAATTGCTTTTACTTTACATTGTACCAATGATACCGTAACACGGCACCGGCTACAGCTTGATATGTGCGCTACACCACATAACATAATAAATACTATATTTTGAAACAACGGCTATTTGTATTAGCGTTTTCCTGCTGCTATTTTTAATCCTTGAGGTTTAAACTAATTCTTCTTTGTTTTTACTTTTTTGTTCGGAACCTTTTAAAATATAGAGTTCTCTCATCGGGTCCAAAATTCGTAAATAGTTGTTTTAAGGTCGATACCGATAGTCATGACGACATTTTTTGTTGTGGTCTACGCGATAGAAGTCATAAGAAAATTAACCTAGAGCCTAACTTACAAAACTACGAAGCTCCCAATAACAAACAAATCAAGGAAAAACATCGCAGCAAACAATAAAGAAAACGTTCTACAATGCGCAAAAACAGAAGAATCCGAGTCTAGATTATTTGCCATAATAACATGCCAAGTTATCGCCTTAAAAATTTTCCGAGTGCCCCTTATCCGCTGCAGCCGAAAGCCTGTGCCAAGTCCAAGATATTTTTCTCCTTTTTACCCAAACGTACTGCGGCAGATCAGAGTTAATAATGGTACCTGAATTAACAGAACTAATACGAGAAACAAAACGCTCGCCGCGCCCGATCATTACCGGCCCGATCTTAATGATCCATTTGATCCAAAACCCTTTCTTTTTTTTAAGTCGAATTTAATCAAATTATAGGTTGAAGCGTATTTTAATATTTCAATATGGCCCGGCCGATATCGTTTGTGGAATTTTAGCTTTTTATTATTCTAATTTGTTCCAGTTCTGGTGGTAATTTCGATGGTCTAGACGAGCGGGAATCGTTTAGTTCGGGATCCTGCGGATGCGTTATAAATCATTTGATACGCGTTTTGAGTTTTTGTATAACTTTAGCGCGTGTTATGTTTGTGTTTAGAAGTAAAATTTCGATGCGAGTTCGTTTTGTTTATTTAATTTTACTCCTTTGCATCTGATCATTATTGCAAAAATTAGGGTCCCGTAATTATAAGCTCCCAGTGGGCGAGTAACCAAAGATAAAAAGAATTAAATTACAGAAAAAGTTAAGCCCCACGATGATATTTGTATACAAACCTCGAATGAACATCGAAACAAACAAAGGGGTACCTAAATTTGGCCCTGACTTTCGTGTAATATCTGCCGCCCGCCGGAATCATACGCGAAACGAGTAGGTACAAACTTTTTATGGTATTTTCATCTGTATAGGCATGATGGAACAAATACATGAATATTGTACTGAATATCCAATAAAACTGCCTGCAAAAAACAACTCAATACTCGTCAATATAAAGCTCAGATTTTTAGGTGCTCAGTGAAAATCGTTTTTGGATTCCTGAAACGAAAACCCACTGCAAAGTGATCCTTGGCTCTGCACGACAAGGTTCAAGTCTTCTCGTGGAGCCTACAATATGTATTTCACTGAAAATTTTCCGTCCCTGTTCGATACGATACTGCGGAGAGAGACGGCGAGAGGGTGGCACTCAACCCTCCGCTCCGGCGGGTGGTAAAAGATTAACCTAGTTTTGTTATTTGTCCACTGTCAGTTGAGTACCTTCACAATGCGGCCGAGTCTGCTGGTATATTCGACCGTTTACAGTAATTGTAAATGATTGATGTTTCTGAACTTGTAGCGAGAAGCGCTCTTATTATCCTTCGGAGAGTTTTTTGGTACTTCGCTGATGGCGATGAATTAGGATAAGGTAAACATCGGTTAATGATTGTCGAGATTCGATGATTGATTGAAATCCGGAGACTTAGGAATGCGCCTAAATGTTTCAAAATTTATCGAATAATGCTTGATATCGCAGACGATATTAATTTGCAATTCTTCTATCTTTTTAATGTAAACAAACACCTAGAATCACCCTAAGCACACCAATAAGCCGACATTATGCATCAAATATGCATCGAGTATCAAAAATATTGGTAAAAAATGTATATTTCGAGCGACGCATGATATTGTTACAGGCCCTGAGATATGAGGGGTGTGGTGTGCTTAATATTGATAGGGACAATACTCCGTCTCAAACACCAACACAGTAACGCTGTAAGAAGTATGAGAATATAATTATATAACGCAGAAGAGGCTAATTTTCAGACTTTGTGTAAAAGCAATGAAAAGATCGGGTATAGCTAATTGCCAATAGCTAACGTTTAAAGTAAATAGTGTTTAATCCAAGGTAAACAAAAAATGAGAAGTACAATACAAAAAATACGAATTTTTAAATTTAAAAGTTAGAAATAGCGCCAAAGCCAATTCTGACTACCGACCGAAAAACGGCTCTTGAGCGTGCGATGGGGATTTAAAAATCACCACCCCACGAAGGGTTAACCCGGAGGGGACAAACAGAAGAAAACTGTAGCGTATGACACTAGTGTGCTTTTGATTTTACCACCCGCACTTGACGCGTATGAGTTTTGCAGACTGATCTTCAAATGTTTTTCATTTTACATATTTCCTCGTGTTAGTTTTTATTTTCTTTGCGTTTTCCGTCTGTCTGATCGGTAGTAAGTGTTTTGAAACGATCACAAAGGTTTAAGCTTCATAGAAATAGAGTTTGCATTTTATAATAAGCGTTCTAATATTCTAACGGATAAATCAAGACCCATTTGTATTGGACCATGCATTCACATTCCGGATAACATAAACTTTAAAAGACCATTCTTTAAACTAACAGTCTGTAACCATTGGCAAATTCAAAGTTTGCAAAAGTTTGGAAGGCAAGTGGCGAAACAAATGGTAGCGCTAATACTCCCGGCCAATACGGCTACGTAATTTAATCCCGGCCCGGCGGGGCATCGGGGAAAATCTATAAATCTGCCGCCATTACTCCCCGGGACTCCCCGGGACTCTTATTTACTCCCGCACAAATTCAGATGACAATGTTTTAGGGGAAGGAGCGGTGTAACTGCCCGATGTTTGCTTAGGGCTGCCGACGCACCTGTTCTTGTGTTGTAATCGATGCTCGGATATTATAGCGATTGTTTTCAGGATAATCTCGCTGTAGTCAATGATTTCTAATGTAGCGAAATTATCTGTTGATATTATTGGTACTTTGATTTCCTGTTCTTGGTCTTTTTACCTTTTCTACTAATACGTTTAATTTTTGTCATTTTCATTATTATTTATTTTAACTGTTATGTAGATATTTTTAATGATATAACATGCCGGAAAGAGTTTCACTTCCTCTCTTACTTTAACACAAATAGAAATTAATAAATGGTTTAGTATATTAATAATTGAAATATAGATGAACAAAGTAGTGTAGTGGCAACCCTGCATGCGTAAGATCTCCTCGCCCCCGTCAATTACTAACCCTGACCGATCCGAGGCGCAACTTAATACTTATTGACGGACTGTTCTAGCGTTCCTCCAGCCCGCCGTCCGCTTGCGCTAAGATCATCTTAGGATAGAGGATCAAATAATTAAGATATTTCTAAAACAAGAGCGAATCTGTAATCAGTAAATTAGAAATTAGAAATAGAGTAATACGTTAATATTGATACATATTTCGAATGCTCATTGGTCATTACTCATTACATTAGAAACTCTAAGTTAAAACGCTTTGAAAACCGAAAATTAAAATTTGATGAAGTCTATGATGTATCTCATCAAATCGTGTAAAGAAAAAAAAATACATCCAATACAAAACTTTTAGAAATAATGCAATGATAAGACACAAATTAGCAAAATTGTAATCCACAACAGAATCACCGAGTGAGTGTATTTGCATCGAGTCCGATGACAACCCCCGCGGGGATGAGGGTGGGGGTGAATCTTAAATAAAATCCCGACAATTAATTAAAAACAATGGTTTTATACAAGTCATCCGACTAGACGCCAGCTGTATAGTAAAACGGTAAATTAATGGGACCAGTCTTAAAATTTTGCATGGAAATGGAAATTAAAAAAGCGAAGCGCTGAATTTGGAACTAAATATCTTTGTCGATAAATTAAAATCAGATGCGATTTTATCTTGATTTTATACAAACTAAATCAAAACACAAATGGAATCGGTTTCGGCTTAGTATTTGAGGAGAAAGATGCTTTGTTAATGAGCTTTTTCATGAGTTTTAAGACTACAATGTGACATTGAAATTGCTTTATTTTTTAAATCAAATCATTAATCTAATCAAGCTAAATTTAAAAAATCTAGCATTGGTAGGCGTAAACAAAAGTATATAAAATCAAAACTATCGACCAACATTTAAAAGACGAATCAATCGAACATTCGCGTTCAAAGCGGAGTAAATTGACAAATATAATAAAAGATAGTGACGTCCGAGGGTGTCGAGGGAGAGCCCCTCACAGTACGGAGGCCGGAGGACGGAGGGCATAATTCCGCGAATGATACGCCAAAAGCTCAATCGAAACGATATATCGCCGATACACTATGCGCGCGGTAATCCAGTTACCTTTTATGGCAAAGAATATTTATCATTCCGCAAGGGAGATTGTACTTACCTCTGTATTATTTATCGGTAATAATATCACCCTCGTGGATTTAAAGTTGCCAATAAATGGTAAGAAAAAACAGCGGTTGAGGCGAGGTTTGGTGTAAATTCTGCTGCTTTGATTTACAGAAATCATTGAAGGATTTTTTATTTAATTTATTTACTTCACATTAGTTTTTTTATTATCATTTTGCATGAGATTTCGTATCTATAAGTGTCATTCTGGTTTTAATATCTCTAGTTGTTTTTTCCCACACTATTTTCAGACTTCTTCTTTAGTCAAAACTTTCCATCCTTCTTCAGAAACATAATTCGATTCAACATCAACAACGTGAGCGGTTATTATAATATTTAGAGACTTATCATCTCTACTCATTGCTCTATGAATATTTTTTTGGTTGTATTTTTATATATCGGAATATGGAATCAACATCGGGCGAACCTTTGCATATTAGATGCACAACGGTTTGATAAACTTATTTTTTTGTATATTTTTATTCGGCATTCAATTTGTTTAGTCCTGGAATATTTACATGGAATCGCCATTTCTAGCTGACTGGTTTGTATTATTCATATGAAATTTTAAATGACCGAGTGTTTGAATAAGAAGACTAATTAAAAGTGGCTTTATAGTTTTAAATATAGGCAAGGCGATGACATTAGTAATCTCAAAACGGACTTATTTATTTCAGTGTTTTTTTTTAAACATTCTACTAAATTAACTTTGGATCCGACAGGTATAGTATCGGCTCCTTTCAATATGAATATTACAAGTCATGCTTACAATCTAGACCCGGTGCTGCTTCAATCCAAAGGCGGGAATATAGTTGCAGATCCAATTCATACAGTCGTTAGAAATCCAGAAAATCCCTAAAGAAGTATAATGGGACCGCAATACGCGTGTATCACTGCCGAATGTTCCCTCTTTGTTCCCCTTTATTTATTACGATGAAGATTGAAAGGGGACGATTTCTGGACGCGCAGATGATTTTGACGACCCTAACCTAGCAGATAGGTACTAAATGTGCCCTATGTACGAGGGGTTATGATATTGACGTCGATGTACGGACAAGTGTTAGGCAGTTTAGAATGATGGGTAACTTGTATTTGTAAGATATCTTTCTATATGAAGGTTAAACATTCGAAGAAATGGGAATTTCTTGAATTGTAATAAGCTATCCGTAGAGCAATAACTTAAAGCAACATGATAATATTCTGATGATCGAGAGTAAGAAGTCTGGCAGGGTACATCGTTTAGCGCATAGTTGTATGATTTCAAATGCTCCACATTTTTAAAAGAGTACTTTACTGTCGAAATTATCGAATACAACTTGGCAAACCTGCTTATCAAAATAACGGGACTACAAACTGCGAATTTAACGCTTAATCCTATTATCCTATGGCTTAAATCCGCAAAAGTAAGTACACTGATGTATGCCGTATATGGATAACTCAATCAGGAAAATCGATAAAATTGTATCTTTTCGACCGGTGCATCTCCCAATTTGTGTATAGGGCGGGTGGGTCGGGTGGGTCCCCATAACGCTCAGATGTGCAGCGACCGGCCGCGATATTGCTGCGATACTGCGTCACTGCCGACGATAATTGCAGTATTATTGGATGATCATACATATTATATGTACATGTAAATATATTGTAGGGATAGTGGATACATAATATGGAAGTTTCGGTTCGAGAAGGAAGTCTTCGGAATTCGAAATGGATCAATCATGACATAAGAAATGGATCAATAATAATAGTAAGTATTACATATTATTATAACTATAGCTGAAGAGTTTGTTTGAACACCGTAATCTATGTAATTTGGCACATATAAGGAGTATAGACCACCAGGAAGGACAATAGTTTACATTTTTTGCAGAAAAATTTACAGTTCCCGCTACATTTCTTGTATACGCATGGGGAACCGCGCGGATCATCTAGAAACACATAAAAATGTCCACATAAACCTCTACTAACCAAAAATTAAATGACATTCCTCGCGTCCCAACTCCCAGGTTCAAATCCCAGAGTACAGTCCGTAACACGAGTTCTCACGGCGGTGATATCAGATTGACGTGGTGTAAATCGTTCATAAATATTTAACGTTCATTCACATTCCTCAGCATCAGCGCTTGAGGCTTTATAATCTCTCCAAAGAGGATTCGACTGTCTAAATTTTCTCGTTAGTTTGTTAATTAAACTGTGAATAATTCCTTATTAATGGAGCCACTTGATAAACGACATTGATTTTGTCGCTAGTGGAGTTATTCACAGTTTGTACGGAGTTTTGATCAAATATGGGTTGAAATCATCAGCATGGGTAGTAAATAGCTATAGGTACAACGACGCACAAAATCTATCATCACACCATATTATAATGCTTTTCTTACCGATTCAGTGTCGGTAACCAAACATAAACTAGGCCAGCTACACAGCAGTAATTTTAAGTGCCCAAGTGTGTGAGCAACTCATAAGAGGTATGACCGACGCGACTTGCGAAAGATCAGGGGCCGTACCACGAAAGAAGTTTCGTACTTAGTCTTCCAGGCGCAGGACCGCATTTTCAAATGCTCATCCGACGCATAGCTGATCAATCCTATCCGAATCAGGTGATCAGCCCGATCCTCGATCGATATCCTCGATCTTTGCAGATCGAACCCACGACTTCAGAATCAAGAGCCACGCTTTAAACCACCGATCCAGTATCCACGGATGCGTACGAATGCCTTCGGCTTCATCACTCCAACGCCGCCAGTCTCTTCAGTAAGACTCTTCTCCAAACAATCTAGTCCAAATCTACGGAACTCTGAATGCCGTTAAATCAATTACTTAGATTACTCGGCCTTGGTCGGACGGTAACGTTTCATATTTTGACGCGATCACGCAACTGCGCCAGGTGTGGAGACAGATTGTATGCGTGGCGACCTTCCACGCAAACATATACTCATATAATATGCTCATATCATAATATATGCTCGATTTTTTCGATTTCAGCACTGCTACTTTCACAGTGGACTATCTAGGAGCACATACACCCCCTTAAGTATTATTACTTACTTTTATTACACCCTGTTGCAACTTTTTCTAACGCAGAAACTTTGCTAACAACGATATCTGCTGTTTTATACAAAAGTGCCTAAGCGCCTTTACCTTATATGCAAAACTTTGTCATGTTGGAACTAAGCTATTGCTATAAAATAGTAGGTAATTGCTTAGAAGTGTATTCGTTCTGTAAAGTTAAGGAAAATAATAAATTATACTGAAAATATAAACGATAACTCGGTGATTTCATAACAATATTCGGAAAGTACTCTTTTCCTTCCCCCATAGATTTCAGTAAACGCAACGCGACAATAGACTTCACGTCGCTTTGCATCTTCAGCAGTTAGTAGTTACCCTAAAAGGCTGGTGCATAGACAATATGTGCCCAAAGAATTAATAAGCTATGGTGTTTTATGGATTAAAGCATAATATATAATATTCAAAACAAGTTTTTTATAAATTTTGATTTGATTAATGAATAATTAAAAAATCGGCCAAGTGCTAGTTGGACTCGCGCACGAAGGGTTCCGTGCCACTGTAGAGAAAAATAAGAGAAAAATGTGTTTCTTTTTTGTACGGCAGCCTTAATTTAAAATTTTATTATGAATTAATAAAGTATGAATAAAGCTGAGTATCTTGTGAACATTTCAGGTGGCTACCTGTAGTGATCATTAGCTATGTAATGTCAAAAGATTATGAAAATTGAAGATGAAAGGGCATAATGTGGACATAGCTATTGATGTCTAAATAATTATAAGGGCTAAAAACAAACAACATTTGGAAAAATATGACAAGAGATTGTTAAATATGAGATAATGGATAAAAATTATTTGGGGAATAATTATTCCTAAAGTAATATTTTGCACCTAAGCAACAGTTGCCAGTTTACTGGCTTTTCGCAGTTCCTTCTCATAACTGGGTTCTCGGAATTCCTCCTCTTATCCTCGCGTCGTCCAAGTTGTAAACAAAGGCCTATCAATAAAGTTTATTGTACCCCATATTAAGATGACCCGGGAAACTATTACGAGGATCAATATCTGATACAATGGAGCCGCGAAGGGGGCCACATTTTTATATTCACAAAAAGACCTAACTCTTCCTCGTCCCTAGAGCGTAGACGGTTGGTTTTTCGCTTTGAGATAACAGCGAAAATTGAACAAGATATTGTAAAAAAAAACATAAAAATGTACACCTTATTCGGGGGCGGTAAGGCGGATAATCGCGTGCGCCAATTCCAAATCATACTATTGATTGAAGTGAGTGCTTTAGATTTTTACATAATATGTGTCTTTTGGCAGGGGGAGACTTTGTTGATGTGTGACTACACTTGCTGTGTATTTTGTACAATATTTTTAGGAAAATTCTCACTTACCTGATTGAAATAACTAAGGATACTAAAAGTAATAATATTTAAATACGGAAGCCAAATAAGCTGATGATTTGCCTGATGAAAAGACAACAGGAGTTACACGAGCGTTTTCCGTTCTTATAGACCCCCACACTTGCTTTAGACCAGTGGTTCTAAACCGGTGGTCCGCGGACTACTGGTGGTCCCTGGAGGCATTCCAAGTGGTCCGCGAAGCCATTCTAATAAAATGTGAGAATTCAGAAGTTAGTAAAGAGTGTGCAGTCACAAAAATTGCATTAAATGAAAATCAGTCACTTTTGGATATTTGACAAATAAAAAAATTATGAGTGCTAATAATTATAACGTTTTGTTTCTTTTCTTTATGAAACAGCTCTAAATTAAGGGCTGGGTAACCAACTGGGTGGTCCCCGGCAAGACAAACATTTTGTAAAATGGTCCCTCGACTAAAAGGTTAAGAACCACTGGTTTAGACGTTTGTCTGATAACCTTTTTACGTTTACGTTGTTTAGTCAGAACTCAATGCATAAATACTTCGAATTTCGAAAAAGAACATTACTTAGATTTTATATTCAAAATAATATTATTATGTAGAGTTCCAATGATAAACGGATGCTGCGATATGTAACAAAGGCGCGAGAAATATCTATCTTCATATTGGATGAAAGTCAAAACAAGAGTGCGGTGTTGAGTGGAAAACTCAATGTGTTTGTTAGCAGTACAATAAATTAAAACGCTAATAAAGTAATAAAATATATCACTAATAACATACAATAATGTAGTGCTAAGTATCGCTAGCATAATATTATGTATCATTATTCATTATGTCATAAATTGTAACAATTGATGTATTAACATAATTTCTCAATTACAGTATGCCTACTTAATATCTTATGAGTTATATATCAAGATTTGCATATAAAAGCAATAAGAAGGTGTGAACAGCAAAATATTTTGTTGTTGTAATTGTACAATGAGTAGGAATGTTAATTTGTGGTGTTAGATTAATTGTTTAATTTTTATTACTTATTGCACTCAGGCGGGGTGTTATTTAGTTTGTTATCTACATGTATACATAGCACCTTGTAATTAATACTGTTCGCATTACATTCGCTTACATAATTATTAAAACTGAGGTGGTGCAATGTTTTTCAATGTAAAGCTTGTCTTGATTGTCTGGGGGATCGACTTGGACATCGCATGAAAACACAATGTATGATACTGTATACTAAACAATCTAATCATGCGATGTCCAAGTTGATCAATTTATTTAAAACGTGAAAGATTTTTAATATTGATATGATAAGAACTTACGTAATAACTTGAGACTGAAGGTCCCTTAAGTAGGGACTGAATAAATTCACCGACTTGGTATCACATGGATCTCACCACTTTTTACGGTAGAAAAACTGAGTTGCGAGACTTGGTTTTTTTTACAGGATGTTTTTGATGGTTTTACTATTTACTAATACATAATTGGGCATAAAAGCTTGACAAGCTGATAAGAAGGGGGCGGTCGACGACATGCTGATGATGCAATCATCATCAACATGTCGACTGCCCCCCTTCTATAAGCAGGTTAGCGGGAGGATCGCCTGGTGATGGCGGGAGAATCATCCCAATTAGCACGAGGCGGTCGCTGATGATGATTGCGGGCGGATCGCCCCAACTAGCACGGGGCTGATGATAATGGTGGGAGGATCGCCCCAATTAGTACCGGACTGATGATGATGGCGGGATGATCGCCCCAATTAGTACGGGGCGGGCGGAAGGATTGCCCCGTTTAGCACGGCACGGTCGCCGACGATGATGGGGAAGAATATCCCCCAACTAGCACAGGCCTGACGATGATGGGGGAGAATCGCCACAACTAGCACGGGGCTGACGATGATGGCGGGAGAATCGCCCCAATTAGCACGGGGCGGTCGCGAAAGCTCGTGTGTTACGTAAGGCGCGTAACGGGCCGGTTGTTGACCCGCGACCTGCGCGCGCGCCCCTCATCGCCCTCCGCAGTCCGCATAGAGTAGCGCAGACGCGACAATGTGACCGGAAGTAGGCGTATTGTTAGAGCTTGAATCGATAATAATGTAATATTTGGTTCTAAGGATGTTTTTTATTTAGTATAATAAGAAAAGATAGCTAGCTTCAAAACGAAGATTTTAAGCAACATGGTTACGTTGTTGTGGATAAAATTGTATATAAACATAGGAAGAACCTAGGAGAACGTAGGAGATCAAAAATCACCCAACAACTTAACAATAACCTCCAATGCAAGTGACAAAATGGCATACTTTTATTAGTTCATTAATTAATGTCAATGCCTTAATTTGACAATACATTACCTCCTCCTTTTTGGAAGTCGGTCAAAAATGCAGCTTTTTTCGTTGGCCCACAATGGACCAGCAGAAGCGATTATTATTAGTTGAGGGGCATGGTATTTGTCAATCATCGAAATCGACAGAGCAACTCACGTAAGCTCTCCGGGAATTGAAGAGGAATTTGTCTCTAGGATACTGGTAAGAAACTATGCAGTGTCGCGTCTACACATTAATCTATGACGAGGACGCCTCGTTACGATCTCCATGGGACGCGGACGCGGCGTCGCGTCGTGAGTCGTGACGTTATGGGTGTCGTTATGGCCTTTGTTACCTTCCAAGTAATTGACTTTATTAACGTTTGGAAATTCAAAGCAGCCGGTTACACTAACAGGTAAATAACGATATTTTTTCCATCTAATAATAATTAGCCTTATTAGCGTTTCGGAAGAAATACTGTGAAAATATAGTACAGAACAAGAGCAGTAAACTTGACATGACTGTAAAAAGTTGAATGAAAGTGACTACAGAAAGATCCTTTGGGTGCTTCTTGAGAGATCTACTGCGGCCTTGTAGACCACTAGCATAAATTCTTGCCTTTTGTTACGTCCGATGCACGAAGATATAGAAAGCTCTCTAGCTTTGAACATTAAAGGTATGAGAATTGGACTGCAGAGGCTTTCCTCTGCAGTCCAATTCTCCAGCCTTCGATGTTCATTCTATTATAACGGACTTTATTTGTTCGATTGGAAGAAATCGAAGAGCAAAATTTACTATGCTTCGGAACCAGGCGCTGCAACCAACAAATTATTAAAGCTTAGCTCTACAATAAAGAGTTACTTCTGAAGTATGTTTCGTTGCACTCTATCTCTTTACATTTCGTTTGTTAAATGGTATTTTTTTACCATCGAATGATTTTTGCACCTTATTCCATAAGTGATACGGGTCAGGATGTCTATGTATGTTATCATATTATGGAGTGCACATATGGCGAACCCTTATATCGATCCTACGTACGAAGCTTGAATTCAGATTTTTCTGACCTATTTCTCTCAAGGATTTTATGTAACTGTTTTTTTCCTTACTATCGACATGGGTTGAGTATTAGCATGCTTGTATGTGTAAGAAAATATGATATATGCAATAACAAGAACTTAGAAAAGAAATAATCAAACAAAAATACAGTTTTTGTTATTTTTTTATTTGGATCGTAAATTTTGTACGCTTAAAGGTCTCCTTTATACTCCAGAGCTAAAGTGGGCAAAAAAGCTCTATCCTTATTAAGATCAGAATACAGACGTCTGTTTTCTTAACATCCGCATAATATACTAAGCTCGAAGTAATGTGACGTGTTAGGCTGAGTTCGGACCAAGAGAACTCTGACATTGTTTATGTAGATTACCGTTTCACCAGCCATTCTCTTGACCTCATTGATGTACCATACTTGGATATCGTATTTGGCCCCGAAATCTGCGTAAAGCCACTGGCATCAAATATTGCGACCGACGGCACGGAGGATGACAAGGCTCTTAATTGGTAAACTCGAATTTTTGCCAAGAGGCAATGAACATTATTTTGACTAAACTGAAACAAGAATAGGCAATATTTAGCCCAAGTATTTTTGCTTAGCCAATGTTCGTGGTCCTTCAAAGTCCATTTTGAAGCTTAAAACAAAATTCCTGAAGCTTTTACCTGTCACCAACGCATTCTATGCGACATCCTTACTTCTTATACGTCGCTCATACCTGATAAGTGGCAGTAAATAAGGCTGTACAAAGTAGGCGAGCCATGACGCCGCGAGCTGGACGTCAATTGATTCCTGGTCATCTGATTCCGATAAATTATGAGCTTTTACTATAACTTATGGGGTTCTAAACGGCTTGACAGAAGTGGTTCTTCTAGATGTTTGTAAGAAGAGAAATGGTCCTTCTAGGTTTCAAGAAGAATCTACTTAAGGATAAGGGTGTGTCTTGGTTGCTCTCCCTTTAAGTTTGTTAGCTGCACTACTTCTGATAGAGCTTTTTTGGATTTATTAATATTAATACTTAATTAACTTAAGTGGGGGTAGTACCTAAAATTTTTACAGTAAAGAAAAAACTACTTTTAGTAACGAAAACTGAAAACTTATTAGGAGTTTTCAATTTATGTCCACTTGATTTTTTGTCTAGTCCAATAAAAATAATCATACATCTAAATGTAATTGAAACTTCAACGGTTTTTTCTAGTCTGGCCCCTACTTTATGTCTGCAATCTGCAGCTACGGGTAATCCAGGTTTATTTTACCTCTGAATTTTTATGAGTATGAACCTTATATCCTTGGAATAAAGGGGTTTTAGGGGTAACATAATCCCGAAGGCTGTGTAGACGACGCGTCACTTTTACGACAACTTCGACCTTCCAGATTCCACACTCGGGCGAAAACCTTTCAAGTTTGTATAATTCCAATCTTTGTCATGGGAATTTGACGCGACTTATAGAAGATAGTTATAGTTAGATTAATTATATCGATTTTAACAATTATTATAAAATGAGTAGGTACTGGTAAGCGATTACCCCTGATTTCAGCCAAGATTAACTTAGGTAACATATGAAATAGTTTGCCCAATATCTTATACATTTAATTAATACTTGCGTTAGACAGTAAATTAGTTAACTTTTTACAGTTCTATATAGCAAAAAACATAATAATATGTAATATTATATCAATTCTTCCTCGTCGCAATTCGTGGAACTTTAAACATAACCAATATCCGAACAGTGAACAAGTCAAACAACTCGTCTGTTTTTGCTAACGGTACAAAATAATTGATCGACTGAAAAAATGATGGTATTGTAACCGCAGTTACAAAATTTGATTAGCAGAATGGTCACGTCGGAATTCGACTATACGCTCACGACTAATGTGCTATGCACGGAGTATGTCTGGATGTGGCATCTATTTTTCAAGCTTTGATAATAATTTTCCTGCCGAGTGCTGAGCATAATATTTCCATAAGACTGTTGTTTAATGGTAAATGGTATATTACAAAAAGAATAGAAGATCGCAAATGATTTTGGTACTTGTAAATCTGGGAAATTGTTCTGTAATTTCTATACTAATATTATAAAAAATGTATTGAAAAAATTTGTGAAGTTTGTAGTAAGCGTACCGCGGAAGCAACTCTGTCATAGAAATTTTACAATTTGCAGTAATGTAGCCTACATGGAAACGGCAACTACCGCGCGCTAAAAGCTGAAATCCACGCGGACGAAGTCGCAGGCAACAGCTATTATTATAATATTAAAGATGCAGATAAACCTTTTTTTGACATCATCAATTATAATACCGTTTTTAAGTATCTGTGATAAATTACCAGTAAGTCTTTTTTGTGTCATTACTCAAATTACCTTAATTTATACAATTTTGTATTACTAAAACAGGATGTCTTGTGACTCAAACTTAAAACTAATTTTTCTTTTTCTCTGGGAGCAATATACCAAAATGACACGAAATCATTAATTTTAGAAGGTCCCGAAACTAGAGATTGAAGGTATACGTAAAAAATTAGAAACTTTAGAATTTTTGTACCCCAAAAACTTAGCGCTATTGGAGTATATTGGAGTATTTAAATTATACACTGAAGTGTTTAAAACATCCCTTTAACATGATGCCGTATCTCAAATTTCAATTTCTACTGAAAATTTCACCTTATCAAAGCTGCCTTCAAGCTTCCGTTCGCGATACCACCTCCAAAATATATCTAAGCAGAGTGTTTCTGACATCCGCGTTGTTTAGTTTCGTCGCGTTCAGGGGCAGGAACGGTACCGAGGGCGACGACCCGCGCCGATAGCTCATCGTATTTGTTCACTATCTAATGGTGAGAGAATTGCTCATCATCATCTCTATTGGCATCGTAGATCTACTTCTGTGGTCCAGTGGTTTAGAGCTAGCTCGATGGATGATGGGGTTCGGAAAAATCATTATCTCTTTTAGCCAATAGCTCATCGTATTTGTTTACAATCTAATGGTGAAAGAATTGCTCATCGTCATCTCTATTGGCATCGTAGATCTGCTTCTGTGGTCCACTGGTTTAGAGCTAGCTCGATGGATGATGGGGTTCGGAAAAATCATTATCTCTTTTAGCCAATAGCTCATCGTATTTGTTATCTAATGGTGAGAGAATTGCTCATCATCTCTATTGGCATCGTAGATCTGCTTCTGTGGTTTAGAGCAAGCTCGATGGTGGTGGGTTCGATTGTGGAATCGTAAAATCATTATCTCGCTTTTAGGCGATAGCTCATCGTATTTGTTCAATATCTAATAGTGATTGCTCATCAACATCTCTATCATCATCTCTATTGACCTCTTAGATATGCCTTCGTGGTCCAGTTGTTTGATTGTCAAATCGGAAAAATTATCATCATCGTCGCTATCATCATCTATGGAAAAATGTTTCTAAGTTCGGTTCATGATTGTATGTATCTTGATGAAGCCGACTGATGAAGATGATACATGCGTTGGAGCTTGAATGGGCAGTTAAAAGTCGGTCCTGCGCCTGATGTCTCTCTCCTCAGTCATATTATAATATTGCTAAAAGATCTTGTATGCTACACACACCCTTTGGGCAATTACAAATCCATCCTGCTGTAGTGCTTAGCCTACCAATAAATCACATCCAGCACCTATGACAATCACCATTCTTTGTAACCATCTTTTGCACTAGAGTTCATAAATCATATTTTACTCTACATTTTAAGAAATCTTACTCTTTTGTTGCTTATTATCATGCTAAAACTCTAAATCACAAGTGTTCCTAATTTTACGGTCTCACTGAACCTCCAACAATATGACCATATTATAGCACCCTATAAAGTCATTAAAGTGATTCATTCTCAGGTTTTAAAGGGTCTCGATTACCTAAATTGCTTTTTAAAAGTCACATAATGTGATAAGTTCTTTACGACTCAATATTGTTTGTGTAAGCTGCTTAACCGTCCTATTGCGACAAATAATATATTTTGTCAACTTATTGCATTATGTAGAGTAGAGATGAACTAATTTAATTGCAATAAGATTGCAATTATAATAATTTTATTGCAATTTTGTAAACAGGAAAACTACAGTCTGTAAAATATAGTAACTAATACTATTACTAATTATTTATCACTTACTGATAATAACAGTAAGTGATTATGTAAGATAATTATTATGATTCGTAGGTTATTTTTTAAAACTTTGGAGATCATAACAAGAACACAGTTGCCGTGATAAAACTTTTGGTTGATGCCAGGTATTATCTAATCTAATGACTACCAGTTAGTATTATAAACAAGCTTGCTTCTCTTCGCGCTTACGCTAATCCATCTTTTGTGACATTCCGGCATATCTGAAAAAATGGGCGACATGGTTAACGTAAATGCGTACTCTACATTTCCAGGTGAGCTATTTGGTAAGTGTATTAACTTCGCAAAACCTGACAACATTCACATTAGTACCTGGGACTGGTAGTCAGGAGCAGGGAGTAGGGACACGCGTACGTAATCATATAAATAATTGGATGGTATACTCGCGAACGGGTTTGGTGTGATATTGAAACGAAACTGGTTTGTGCGACCCGGCGCGGGCGGCGCGGGCGGCCTGCAGGACTGGGATGATACAAGTGGCGCTACGATTTATGCTAAATATTCACACTAAGTACTTATACTAACTAATATTATGTATTCTGTGCACTAAGTATTAATGTAATATACAGGGTAGGTTCCGAAATATTACCCAGTATGTAGGTCAGTACTCAATACTCATGAACCCCATCCATGACATGACTATGGACACAAGGCACTCCTTGTGTCCAAGTCATGTCATCGTCAGTCATTCGTCGACCCCCTCCCTCATGGGAGGGGTCCTAAGTTTTGTGAAGTCACATTTTAAATTTAATAAATTGAAATAAAATTGAGGTGGTTTTAATTTTTCTCTGTTCTTCTCTGAGCGGGTCTCACAAATGTGACCACCCACAAGGGGAGAGGAGGGTCTAAAAATCTTGAAAATCGTGTGACGTACTTTATGGATGGTCATAATACTGAGTTAATAAAAAGAAGAATAAAAAGAAGTCATAATACTGAGTTAAAAAAAAGAAAAAGATAATATTATAATATAATATGTACTATATTCGATTATATTAAGGTACTTAAATAAGATGCTGGTATAATATTAATTAGGGTTTGTTGTAACATACTCGAGTGTGTATGTGTGCGTGGGTTCGATATGTGTGGGTATCTGTCCAATTACCATGCATCCGTTTCATTGATCCGACCTCTGTAAACATTTGCTATAAATGCTTAATATTATGTTTATTACCGACCATCATAATATTATAATGTGCCTTACCAGAAAGAAAGAAAAGAAAAGATAGGAATACAAGTGGCTTTCTTATTTACAAAATACATTGATATTTTGTTAGCCGCTCTTGTAAAAAGGACAACGTGAAGATTTCGGTACATAATATTATAATGCTGAAATCTCATCAATTATAATACCTATTAAGTCCTTCAGAATGAATATTTATCACTTAACAGAATAATTATATTATTTATTCAGATTTTTTCTTCATCCGGCTTATTGATCGGTAGAGAATCAGATAATTTTGGCTAGTACGTTCATAATAAATAATAATATTATTATGTCGTTTAAACTAAGTATCAGTGGCGAACAGGAATAAGTTACGTAGTTTATTCTCTCCAATGAACACTCAACACTGCGGAATATTTCATCTTTTTTTCAAAACTTGCAATACTTTAAGCGTCGCAAATTTTCTTCTTTTCTACAAAACGACGCGCGTACAGATTAAATGAGGTGCCCGCGTTTCACCAGATAGCCAAGTGCTCCGTCTCGTTCGCACCCGTGCGTCTCCCGTCTCCCGTCCCGCTCCCACGCAGCCTCATCGACGGCACCTCGTCGACTACTCACATATTTTATTTGTGAAGCCTTCCTGCATCCAGAACGGACTAAAGCCTCCCATACAGAAATTGATCGGGTAGATTGCGACCGCCTCTATTTGTTCTATACGGATTGAATATTTCTAGAGTCTTGGAGATATTTAAATCGTGAATGTCTGCTTTAGCCGGTCGTGTCGAAGACCTTCCAATAGCGTTCACCCACACACCAGACCATTTTATGCTTATAGCTACTAAACGTAGTGAAATGGCGACTGTAATAAAAGAAATTATCTTGTTCCACAATATTTATACGAAAATACGACAAGTGTTTTTGCCGATAGTCATCATTACTTTGTATATTACTTACAAGTTGTTTTTAGCATTGCAACTTTAAACAAAGATGTTTTATTTACATTAATATTGTTGATAGGAACACTTAAACATAGGATCCACTTAACCCACAATCTCTACAACAACTATTTTCGACCATACAAAAAACATCTAAAATCATTATAATATTTCAACCAGCGAAACACCCACATTTCTGGGGTCACCCAAGTCATGATGATAGAGAACAAACGTGATCATAAACTGTTTAATTGTGAGCTGCGGTAACAGTATCATTGCCGACCCGACGGCAACCTAGATCACGTAGACAAAAATGAATAAAGCCAACGGTATAGATTAACGAAATGTTTACCTACTGCGATAACACTGGAACTTTCTAATTAAATTTCGGTACACACGGATACTAATTTGTTGAATGTTAAGGAATTTAGAAAATAAAATAAGAAGAATGGGTTTTTTAGAAATGTTATAGTATGATTGAAAATGATAAGTGTAGATAATATGAATTGGCAGCAGGCGCAGTCGCAGCTTAAAATTTGAAGGGTCAGCGAGATTTTGGGGAGTCAAGAATTGTAACTAATACACATAGTAACTGTTGAAATAGCGAAGGCACATAAACGTTTGGTTTTTGGGACCTTTAGGATCATTTGGTTTTCCTCTATGACCAATACGACCACTCATGATCAGCACTTTTCGTAACAAGTGCAAGTAGTATTTTTAATCGCCCTCAAGATAGTTTCACGGGTTTCCAAATTTAATGCGGCAGATTTACCTTGCACCTTGCGGATAGCAGTGCATTTTGTGGTTTTAAGGCTGCTTAGCTCTTAGTCACTAAGAATTCACCTATTAGCAGCTAGTTTCACAAGACAGTCCTTGTACACTAGAAGTTCCAGTAGGCCTGATTCACAATGCTTGATTCGAAATTTGACGACTTCACTGCGCAACAGCCAATAAACGCTCATCTAGCTGAGCGCTGACCAATAACCACGCGGTAGTTTCCGAATTCTAATCGAGCGGGATATGTGAATCACTCCGCTGACCTAAGCTTAGTGACAAAGACGTCGAGTTGAAGGAAAATGTCGCATAACTTGTGCCACAATTGCATTCTCGTTTTTATAATTTGTTTCCGTTGCCTACAGGATATTGTTCCGCTTATGGGTTATGATGTGAATATTGTCAGGGTGAAATATTTTCCCTTACCAGTCTGGGCTTAAAAAAGGGTTAAATATTATCTACCTTTCGTGTTCATGAACAAAAAGTTTGGGGTTATGAATTCTTTCACAGGCTTAACTAAACTTGGATCGAAGCAATTTTCAGCGTGTTTCACTGAGCTTTTGCAACTTTTTGGTAGAGATAAATAAGGGTAGACCTTACATATTTGCCTCAACAGGAAGATTTCCTGTAGGAAAATAATTTAAAGAGTTCTCTTCTAGTTCGGTTTAGATAGTCAATAGAGCAAGTATCAGTTATTAACAGTACATCAATAGTTAATTAACAAAACGAAGGTCACGTTTTGGAAACAAGAATTACTGTTATGAATTATTGTATTATGAACAAACTTTAAAAAGCCAATTTACATCCTCCACTTCATTATTCCGGGATAAAACGAAGTACCATAAAGAATAACGGGATGTGAGAGCAACGCAACAGTCCCGGGAACCGATAAAGTGGGATTTTATGAGGAACGCCGAACGATCATCGCGGGGTTTACAGCCCGAGGTGAGTGAAGCTTTTCATTAATTTACGCGACGGCTCCCTGGAACACCGTCACATTCCACGGCATTCCACAGTACAGACTCATGAAGTCACTTTTTTACAGACTATTGACCCTCCTGGTTCACCAGGGTCCTCACCACTGCATATCCTGTATATTTTTAGTGCAGCAGATTCACTGCTAATGCTGAGCTGGGGTCCATTATACGTATCATACAATGTAATTTTGTAGTGTGTTAATATTTTTTTTCTTTTTCAATATTATATTCTAACTCTGAAACGAACTGTCACCAGCAGTATTTCCGGACCTATACGACCTGCAAACCTTCAAGAAAAGAGCGTATATTCCCTCTTAAAAGGCCGGCAATTACGCACCAGCAGCTCCTCTGATGTTGCGAGTGTCCATGGGCGACGGTAGACTTTGCTTACCATCAGGTGACCCGTTTGCTTGTTTGCCCCCTTATTAAATAAAAAAATCGCTTAGTTATTACTATTGTTTAACATTGTGCTGTATGATTGTCAAACCAAACTTATTCTGTAAGATGATCACCATCGAAACAAAACGACGAAAAACCTTCTGTTATAATCTCAGGAAGCCCAAGCCCCAAGGGACAAGTTGTCTTGGGACCCGCAACAAAATTAGTCAAAAAAATTGGGAGTAGGAAAAAATTCAATATACGGGTTACAAGTGTAAATGGGTACAGAGATTCCGTGTGCAATGATTTTAAGACTAAGGATTATTCTGGATTGCAGTCACAATTTAAGACCAATGATAAAATGTGCGACAGTAATCGATGTAATCTTAAAAATATGAAATCTTGAAGGAAGATGACGTGGAAAATGGATTTCGCAACTTATTTTTGGTCAAAATATTGGGTCAATGGATGAATTAAGGATTAAGAAAGCTTTGACACTTATCCAAATTATGATTCAGTAAGTGCACAGTATAGACAATAATATATATTCCTAAGTTTGATGCGTCACCAAAATTTAAGAAAGATTTATACCCGGTTTTGAAATCAGTTTAACTATCCAACAGTGTTGTTTATTGGCAAAAGTTTTGACGCTACCCAATCAAGGCTGTGAACAGACTAGACAAAGTTCTGTCTAATAACTCAGAAACGGGAATAAGTGCCTAATTTTATATTTATAAAATCGAAAAGAATTGTTTTACTAAAAAAATTTGAACTTGCTACTAAAATACTTTTACTTGACAAATAAATATTATAATATAGTTAAAGAACTGTGAAATACATCTGGAATCTGGATAAATGTAAAACATAAGGGTCCTACAGAAAATATCTGCTACAGAATATGTAAAAAAACCCTTTTCCACTGACCAGTGTCCATATAGTGAAAACCATAACTTTAAAAACACTCATTGTTCAAGCTTTAGTGAGATGTAAACCTCGATAAATTTTATTAGTGTTTCGACGTCCATGCCACAATACAAACGTATACAGTATATTAACTTCTTGTTAACCTGATTCACAAGATTTCAAGAGTGCAACGTAATACGTAATACAATGAGCCCCAAAAACATATCTCCCGATCGAAAGGGTCACAAGCCACAACTTAGGCCAGCCCATTTTAGTCATTTCATAGTTGGTGATTGTTCCGACGAATTCAGGATTGTGCGCTGTTTGGTCTTCTTCACGATGTTGTTCTGCTCTTTAAAGTTATCTCAAATAACGCCTCTGTGTGCGTTCATTACTTCCTCCTCCTATTTTATTTTAATTGATTTCGTTGCGGGTCCCAAGACAGCTTTAGTATGTCCCTCGGGCTCCCTGAGACCATATCAAAGTGTTTTCGTGGTTGGATACTGCTATCAATCCTGGCGACACAGGAGATACAGTGGTGGAAATGTGTGGTGGGCAAAAACGATTTGTGTGCGCTTGCCCAATTCCGGAAGTTTGGTTTGAAGATGATCTATTGTATGACATCTACGCTGTGTCCATAAACCTCTTGCCTTAAAATGGTGTTTTATTTTGAGACACGCAAAATATTTTATGAGTCAACCCGTGAGCCGGATGCTCGGTCTGATTTTACAATATTTTTAATTTGTCATGGAAGAATACCATGGACACAAAAAAGGCTTTTAATGCCGCATATCTACTCACTATTGGACCAGATTGACTTGGCTTGAGAACATCAATGATTTCTTGCAGATTACTTTCAGAAACTGATTACTTAGGTTTATTTCACATTGCAACGTAACAATGCTGTCGAAAACTGCATTATTTACTGCACAAGCAGACAAACATTGAATTATTATGGACAGCTTTGCTCTGCCTATTCTAATTTTAAACGTTTTCGAATTGGCAAATGTTTAGCATTATCACATTGTATGTATACTGACCCTAAAGAATAAGAATTTATGAAATAGAGCACATAATTCAAGTCATATCACACAGCACACTGTGAACTTACACAGCGAAGGCACACACCGTTGCTCCTAACTGTTGTTTAATAACGCCAAGCGTGTATTTCCATTGATATTAAATTTGGTTCGAAATAACGCCATGCGAAAACTGGCTGTTTTTATAAATTACCAATTATGAGGCGAAAAAACTTGGGTTTTTCGACAATCAATCGTTCTATCTATACATAATATAATAAAACTGTAGAAATGTGAATTCTGTACATTAAAGATATTCAAAAAATAATAAGCGGGGGGTGTTACTAGATCGCTATAGAAGCCAAAAAGCGGCCAAGTGCGAGTTGGACTCGCCCATGGAGGGTTCCGCAGCAGCAATAAGGTTTATTTTTATGAAATTAAAATATTTTTGATTTATTTTTATATTTCAGTCGATTTAATGAAATTTAGATTAAGGTTTACTATTTATGACTGATATATATATTACCTAACTTTACCTTATCTGTGGATTATTGTGTCACCCACATATTACGTTACCATGGTGCCCTTGCTGTTATTTCACTTCATAAATATTACTTTACAATAAAGCAATATGAAACACAATGGTATTTCAATTATACACAATAAAGTGGCGACGAGGATGACTACGAACTTGGAAAATTGGAAGAGGATTCGCGCCTCCATACGAGGACAATTTACGAGGTGGGAATCATACTTACAAAGGCATGAGAATCTTGATTACGCGGAGACTCACGTCAGGCTACAGAATCTACAAGAAGATTTCCAAAGAATTCGACAACTGCAACAAAACATAATAGCTGAAGTACCAGATGAAGAACTAGATACGGAGATTGAAACGAGTTACAACATTGAGGAGGAATTCATTTCTATCAAAATAAAACTACTGGATATGCAAAACCGAGCTCGATCACACGGTAATATAGAGAACAGATTTACACGCTGCGATACGACGAAAGAACCTTTTAACGAAGAAAGCTTACAAACTACGAATAATAATAATTTTGAAGATTCACCTGCACCTTGCCTTGAGGAAAATACTGATACTGATGGTATCTTACGTGAGCCTTGGAAATCTACACTTACGAAGCCAAACACAGTACAGGACCTGCTACATCCGAACATACGGAATGAAACTCCTTCAGGCAATGAACTTACTACAGAAAATGAAGACAAAATATGCAATACATTTCTAGAAAAAAGTAATACGACGTTGGACACTCGGGACAAAAATTATATAGATTGGAAAGAGAACAAAGAAGAAATTACTTTCAAAGAAGGATTGAAAAGAGAATATAATAGATACGCTTTTCTGATTACTTTTAAATGCTTTACTGGAACGGAACCGACATACTCGAAAGAAAAAGAACATAAATTAAAGATACATATTATTATCAAGCACAAATGGAAAGACAAAGAGGGAGCAAATAGAAATTAAAAAAAAAAGGAATGTATTTACATTTTGAAACACATACACATTTCTGGATTATTACATGCATCGACTAAGGGAGGAGGAGGCAGCTACAAACTATTTTACGCCGCTCGCGCCTGGGCCTACTATACTACGACTTCTACGAGGTTCGCACGGGTTCAGGAACAGTCTGACGCCGGCACGAGCGGCCCATCTCTTCGCCTGACATTTAGGAATGGCGGGGGAGAGCTGATATATATATTACCTAACTTTACCTTATCTGTGGATTATTGTGTCACCCACATATTACGTTACCATGGTGCCCTTGCTGTTATTTCACTTCATAAATATTACTTTACAATAAAGCAATATGAAACACAATGGTATTTCAATTATACACAATAATGACGTATAAAAAAAACTACTGGCTAGATCTCGTTCAAACCAATTTTCGTTGGTAGTTTTTATAGTAATCTACATCATATATTTTTTTTAGAATTATCATGCCTCTACTTTAGAAATTAGAGGGGGGGGGACACACATTTTTCCACTTTGGAAGAGTCTCTCTCGCAAACTATTCAGGTTAGAAAAAAATGATATGAGAAACTTCAAAATGATTTTTGGAGACCTATCCATAGATACCCCACACGCATAGGTTAGATGAAAAAAAAAATTTTTTGTTTCAGTTGTACTTTACTATTTATGACGTATAAAAAAAACTACTGGCTAGATCTCGTTCAAACCAATTTTCCTTGGTAGTTTTTATAGTAATCTACATCATATATTTTTTTTAGAATTATCATGCCTCTACTTTAGAAATTAGAGGGGGGGGGACACACATTTTTCCACTTTGGAAGAGTCTCTCTCGCAAACTATTCAGGTTAGAAAAAAATTATATGAGAAACCTCAATATGATTTTTGGAGACCTATCCATAGATACCCCACACGCATAGGTTAGATGAAAAAAAAAATTTTTTGTTTCAGGTGTACCTATGGGGACCCCTAAAATTTTTAATATTTTTTCCATTTTTGCATCAAAATCTTAATGCGGTTTACAGACTACATCTGCTTACCAAGTTTCAATAGTATAGCTCTAATAGTTTCGGAGAAAAGTGGCTGTGACATACGGACGGACGGACAGACAGACAGACAGACAGACAGACAGACAGACAGACAGACATGACGAATCTATAAGGGTTCCTTTTTTGCCATTTTGGCTACGGAACCCTAAAAATGTGGTTAGTTTTTTGTCTGTCTGTCTGTCTGTATGTTTGTTCCACTATCACACGAAAACTACTGATCCGATTTGAATGCGGTTTTCGCAGATATATTTGTCTTCTTCCAACTTAACATCTGGTGTATAAAAATTTTGCCCCCCACCCCTCTAAGGGGACGAAAGGGGGGTCAGATTTTGTATTAAACTTTTTTCTTTAACACGAAAACTACTGATCCGATTTGCTTCCGGTTTTCGCGGATATATTTGTCTTCTTCCAACTCAACATCTGGTGTATAAAAAATCCCCCCCCCCCTCTAAGGGGACTAAAGAGGGGGTAAGATTTTGTATTAAACTTTTTTCTTTAATGGAGTTACTTCATATTATTAACTGTGTTTTCCAACGTAACATCTGGTGTATAAAATTTTTCCCCCCACCCCTCTTAGGGGACAAAAGAGGGGGTAAGATTTTGTATCAACTGATGAAGTAGAAATACTTTATACTTATGGCAAAACAACGTTTGCCGGGTCAACTAGTCTAACATAAGTATGTAAAAAAAAAGTCATATTGAATTCAAAGTTGCCGCTTGACTTGTCGTTTGTCTTGACATGCGATGAAAATACATAGTATTAGGGTTCCGTAGTTAATTAGTGTGCGCAATCGTTGTAGTCATCTTGTTTTAGTAGAAATGAAGTGTGTTTTAGTGGAAACGCAAGCATCCAAAACTGGTCAAGTGCTAACTAGACAATAATATTATGATACATTGTCGAGCAGACTAAAGTTTTTTCTAATTTACGTAAAGCTCTACCATTACAAGGAAAATGTGCACTCAATAATAAACAAACTAAGGAGAGAAGGCTCTAGTGAAGTTGAACGCATATTTGAATAAAATAAAGTTAGCTAGAAGCCGAGAGGCGTACGCGCAGATTATATTATGGGCAGCTAGAGCTACGATCAATGGAGGAGACAGATGATGAGAATGTAAATTCTAGTCAATTCACAAGAACATACGTTTAAAATTAAACATTACTGCCTACTGAATAAAAATAATAATAATTAACTTGGGCACATATAATAAAGCTTTTCTTTTTTTTTTAACTGTTGATTTTGAATGAAAACTACATGGTATTTAAAATTAGGAATCTAATTTCAAATCCAATTCGATTAACAATAATTTTGAAAGTATCTTTACGGTAGCACAAGGGCTGTGGACGAAAAATTCTTGGGTCACTTTTTTTGAACAATGTCCATGTCAAATTCTCTTTTCTAATTATACCCGTAGTAAACATCATGTCATCTCTATCACTCACTTGGTTAGTGACAGATAAGACATAATGTTTAACTCAGAGTTAACTTTAACTTAGATCTGCGTAAGTGGGCTAAGTATTATAAACTATGCAATAACCTTACTAAATTTTACCTAAGTAGGTACATATAATTTCTATGGTAACTATAGTAGCTGGTAATGCCGCATCCACTCGCCATACCTCTAATACAAGCGGGCCATATCGTCGCCGGCCGTGAGAATCGGATCTTCCCAGATACCTCGCCCGCCGCGCCGCCCGGCCCGCGCGCCCGGACAGCGCTTTGTTCTAAATTATGTCCGTTGTAGGGCCTATCGACCGCTATAAACTAAATTGTATTACTATGAGACCTGGGTGCCGTTTGTGAGGATAGTTCATCAGTTGCTAGGCTTAGAAGTTGCTAGAAATTACCATCATCATCATCAATATCATCGGCCTCGTTAACATGTAGAATTTGTTGTGGGTTTGTTCTTATTGCGTCTGTTGTAGGTATTGCGCCTATCGACCGCTATAAACTAAATTATATTACTATGAGACCTGGGTGCCATTTATGCGGATAGTTCATCTGTTGCTAGGCTTAGAAGTTGCTAGAATTTATCATCATCATCATCTTCAATACCCGCCGCTTAAGCTTCTAGTAGCGCCTATCGATTACTTTAAACTGAATTGTATTACTGTGAGACCTGGGTGCCGTTTGTGAGGATGGTTCGTCAGTTTCTGTGTTTTGAAGTTGATACAAAATTACCAACATCATCTTACGTCTTCAGCTAGTCGTTGACCACTTTGTTTCAATTATTATGTTCATTGTAGCGCCTACGATTGCTTTACTGCATTTTATTACTGTACTTCGTTACTACCAAGTACAGTACAGTACAGTAAAGTTTATGGGGATGGTACATCAGTTTCTGAGTTAGTTATATCTAGTTATTCCATTCATAAGTGTTCATTAACTACGATATATGAGTTTTTTAAGAAAATTACATTTCTTTAAGTTACAGGGATCTGAATTTAAATTCAAGAACGTCAAATTAATATTTATAACCGCCTTTTTTAGCCTTTTTGCAATTACCGGCGACATTTTAAATCATACGATCATAAGTTTAAAGTGTGTCGCAAGGCTCATCTGCCGTTTTCCTTCTTCCTTGAAACCTTCGGTTGAGGTCGCTCGTTGAAATAATGTTAAATGCATTGTGCTCATTACTTGTTTATTTTCATTTAAAATAGTACTAGATTTTGTATTGTTTTATTCATACATATTATGAACATAACAACACAAAAGTCAAAATCCTCTATAGTCTATTAGGGTATGTTGCAAATAGTTTTCGTTAATATTTTTTTTAAAACCTAGAAATCTCGTTTTTACAAAATGTATTTGGTAAAAAGTGTTAGTTACAATCTATTATATACGTAGATATTTTGTATGTTTATATGATCTATTGCTTATGTAAAGGCGCTTTGATACTTGATAGAATAGTAGTTGGCGTACCTACTCGAAGTAATTTTTTTAATCTCATCTACATAAGCTCGCCCACATAAAAAATGATGTTTTTTTCAGTTGTGCCTATAATTTTGGTATCTTTAAACGTATTGAATCTTTATGTAAGCAGTGGATCATAATATACGTGAAATTATAGATGTTAGTTGATTTTTCAAACCTTATACACTATGTATAGTTTTTCAGTTCAGTCGCTTGTTCTAAGATTCCAAAAGATTGTACAATGTACGTACTGAATTTTTACTAAATATAAGTACATATTTACTTCTTTTTTGTCAATTCAGTATTACGTCGTCTTCTCATTTCCTTAATCTTAACATCATGGTGCTAAGTGTTACCTATATTATATTTATTATTCAATCATAATATTATAGTTCTATATATAATATTAATTGTATCCGTTTTACCTCTGGGCTATATTTCACGGTTCAAAAAACTCTGAACGTGGCGTAACGCCTATGATTTGCACGCTTTTTGTGTTGTTTCTGAACACCTTGATTTTAAGAAACAATAAAATAATTTATAATTAATACTGGCGTGAAATCGTAACGTATTTTGAAGTGACGTATCTTGAATATGGAAGACTAGATAGGAGATTGAGGTTTATTAAAAATTATAATACTAGCTGTCCCGACAAACATTGTTTTGCCATTAGTATTTCTACTTCATCAGTTGTTGTATCAATCTTACCCCCTCTTTTGTCCGCTAAGAGGGGTGGGTGAAAAATTTTATACAGTGAATCGTGATGTTAAGTTGGAAAATACAGTTAATAATATGAAGTAAGTCCAAAGAAAAAATTTGATACAAAATCTGACCTCCTCTTTGGTCCCCTTAGAGGGGTGGGGGGAAAATTTTATACACCGGATGTTGTGTTGGAGGAAGACTCAGTAGTTTTAGTGTTAATGAAAAAAGTTTGATACAAAATCTGACCCCCTCTTTTGTCCCCTTACAGGGGTGAGGGGAATTTTTTTATACGCCAGATGTTAAGTTGGAAGAAGACAAATATATCTGCGAAAACCGCATTCAAATCGGATCAGTAGTTTTCGTGTGATAGTGTAACAAACATACAGACAGACAGACAAAAAACTAACCACATTTTGGGCTTCTGTAGCAATGTAGTGGCACAACCCCGCTTATTATTTTTTGAATCTTTAATGTACAGAATTTACATTTCTACAGTTTTATTGTATGTGTATGATGTATAGATCTCTAAATTTAGAGCAGCGAATTCCTTTAAATTCATACTTTACATTAAAACTAGGTGACACCCGCAACTCCGTTGCACCATAATTAGTTTATTGCACGGGACCCGTATATTTTTTTCGGGATAAAAATTATCCCATCTCCTTTTCCGGGACTCAATTAATGATGTATGTATATCCATACCGAATTTCAACAAAATCGATTCAACGGTTTGGGCGTGAATAGGTAACAGACAGACAGACACACTTTCGCATTCATAACAGTATAAGTATGGATGAGTCTAGATTCTGCCGCACTCACAGACCACAATCTAACGTAGCTGCATACAGTAGAAAATGCTCACACATTGATGAGTTCTAAAACTCATTAGTAACTGACAGGTAATAGCTGCAATACCAATCCCATTCTAATTCCGCGTAACGAGTTACGAGGGATGCAATATCGACCTAGTCCCGTCGACATAAGGGGCCGATATCGAGACTAATTTGCAGGGCAGGTCCTACGTTGCGGTAGGGCTTATGCAAGCGCTTTCACTCAAATAGAGAGAGATCTGCTATTACATACATGTTACATACTAATGACACAGTAATAGATGTAACAGTTTAATTGAAATGTGGAGAAACTTCAATTACCTTTGGAAAGACGAGACGTTTATCATAACATCCTGATGGGCCGGGCTGGAGAAAAAACGTGCTCTTCCAGTACAATTGAAAACAAAACAGTGGCATCCATTTTTCGCTCGGTAGAAGGGGACTTACTTCCTAACTTTCATTCTGTCCCTTCCACTGCACGCCGGCGGTCACTGTGTGTATTAAGCATACTAGAATCGACCCTAGAGAGTTTTAACACCGTTAGCTCAAAATCACCAAAGATATGTAGAGTCACAGTCGCATACAGCCAATCAGTACCTAAGCTTTTAAACTTGTCGAAGCCAGCTTAACAAATAAATTCGCGAACATTCCACGCACGGATATATCGGTACAATACTCGGTAAGGCAAAATAAATGTAAAGGAAGGAGGTTATTATTGCTGGAGTGAGTCAATAGCGGGTAGACGGCGGGCGCTTCTCGGAACCTTTTTGTGTATCATCCTCATTGTCCAATAAGACAAATTCGGGTTGTCACACTGATGACTGTCAACGCAACAGTTGCGAGTTGCGACAGTTTAGGTCGATATAGTCATACCATGTGGCGACCGTATTTTTGATTGTATGAAGTACGCCACAAATGAAATATTCAAAATAAAGCACGTAACTTTTATCCGAATATTATTAGGTAAACACCCGATTATTATTATCGGCAATTTCAGAGTTAATATTACAGAAAGTCCACCTATTGCATTCATAGTATTTTAAAAATAAAAATCCAAAATATCGTACGTTTCCTCTAGATTATAATTAGGACATAAAAATACTAAATAGTAAAATTATAATAAAAATAAGTAAACCAAGCAATGGCTGTATGAGCAAATGCACTTCTAGAGTGCGCACCGCTTTGCATCTAGATATTATGAATGATACTATAAAATAAATGCAACATATTGCGTCTCGATGGTCCCAATGCGTTTCTGAGACGATTTTAGTAGCAGTGCACAGTGTAATAACTTGTCAATAGGTGGTGTGCGGCAGTCGCCGGCTCCAGGTAATACGAAAAGGCGACGAGCACCGCTTAATGTAGGAAGACATTAAGAGTCCACGATACGATTTCGAAATAGAAATAAATAAAAATTTTTAAATACCGACACAATTAACATCAGATAACAACTCACACCAGGAGTAGCCTGAACTGTAGGACGAAATACAAAATGATTATTTTTACATATTATTACTTATCAGTTATCAGTTATATATAGTCAGATATGTTGCAATTTTTAAACACGTAGCTATATAATTTATGTTAAGATACATTACTAATATTATTTCAATAATTATCCTTGGTGCGAAAAACCAATATAAAAAGAGAGCAAAAAAGGATATGGGCGAATAGCCCATAGACGGCCCCGAATTACATAAAAAAAAATATGTTAAGATATCAAAAGTGGAGAAGTTTTATGTTACTGAAAGCAAAAGCAATAAGAGGTGCGGATGAGGCGCGGCCTGAAAATTTCTACGCACCGTAGAAAAAATCTCTTTCTGATATCGCTTTCTTAGTTCTGCGTTGAAAAAAGCTCTTTACAGTTGCGCTGAAAAAATCGTCGTATCGACATCGTCTCCGACTTTGTAAATGGTAAGCCTCAAGTGCATCGCAAGATGGCAGACGAATCCAATAAATAAGAGCCCGATGACAGTCGCAGCATTGTTTAGTCTATGAATATTTTAACGCTGAGGTGTGGTGTTGCTCACCATAATAAATAAATAAACGTTAACCATTTCCTTCCTTTCTTCTATTAACACGTTACTTTATTATATTGAGCATTAAATTTTATGATAGTATAGTATTGATGAAAATGAGGTGGACACAAAGCCTTTTTTAAGGATTTTTTTCCTAAATGTGCGGAACAGCATTATTAATAATCGACCAAGTGCGAGTCGGAATCGCGCATGAAGGGTTCCGTACCATTATAGAGCAAAATTAGGCCATAAATTGTGTTTTTTGTATGGGAGCCCCCCTTATTTTTTATTTTATTTTAATATTATTAATATTAAATATTAAAGTACACATATAACTAAAGATTTTGTGAAAAATTCAAGTACCAATTCCAATTCAAGTACCTGTTGCCATTTTTTATATACAGCAAAAAAGGCCAAAAAAATCACGTTTGTTGTATGGGAGCCCCCCTTAAATATTAATTTTATTCCACATAATTTGTGAAAATATCAAATCTCTAGCTATTACCGTTCTTGAGTTACAGCCTGGAGACAGCAAAAAAGGCCAAAAAAATCACGTTTGTTGTATGGGAGCCCCCCTTAAATATTCATTTTATTTTTAGTATTTGTTGTTATAGCGGCAACAGATATACATAATCTGTGAAAATATCAAATCTCTAGCTATTACCGTTCTTGAGTTACAGCCTGGAGACAGACAGACAGACAGACAGACAGACGGACAGACAACGAAGTCTTAGTAATAGGGTCCCGTTTTTACCCTTTGGGTACGGAACCCTAAAAAAATAATTAAAATAAAGGTTCAAAAGGACACAGTGACAACAAATGGTTTGGTATTGAACATTTACACATAAATATCGTAAGATCTAAAAATTAGGATGATCGCTTGCTTGTCTTCAAGTTTCTGAAGCAATGAAGAGAATGGTCATAACTTCATAAGCCTCGTACAATGTATGCCTAGTTAATGCATGGAGTACACACCTAACGAAATGATTGGCTTAAATGTCACGTCAGATATTACAACAGCGGCTTACGCAATAAAGTTTCAATTACATATTCGTAGGAAGACATCGCATATTAAATCAGATATAATCCTAAAGCTATCAGCAATCTTACGATATCAGGTAGTAAGTAGTAGTATAAGTTGTGAGAAAAAAGTAAGTTTTATTTATGTTACACTATACTAAGACATCCTATAATTTTAGAGAAACGTATTACCCTAACATAGATAAGACTCTTTGAAACCAGTTCAATTTGCCGTTGGTTTTTGGATTAGGAAATCTTCTTTTACATTACAATAATAATTATGATAACAGAAATCCATGACACCATTGGACAGGATGGCAATGTCATGTTATTTACAGGAATAATATTGCTGCGCACACACTTGGGCACTATAAAATGACTCCTGCGTAGCTGGAAATGAAAGTCCGTCGCAGTGATTTATAAGATCAAAGGAGGAGAGGCTCTGTAATCTGTATGCTGCGCACTAACTTGGGCTCTACAAAATGACTATTGCGTAGCTTGGCTGCTTTTTTATATAAAATAAGGAGGCAAACGAGCAAACGGGTCACCTGATGGAAAGCAACTACCGTCGCCCATGGACACTCGCAACATCAGAAGAGCTGCAGATGCGTTGCCTGCCTTCTAAGAGGGAATATGCTCTCTTCTTGAAGGATTTCAGGTCGTATTGGTCCGGAAATACTACTGGTTACAAGGATACCGGCCACCGTCACCGAAACCAGTGTGCTAATTATTATTATGTACCCTGGACACAAGATGCGTGTCACGAGCTATTTACGCGATAATCGCAGTAAACTTTGCTCCAGCTATTGTTGGTGTGATTGATTTAATGCACCGGCCGGCCTTCAGCGCGTATGACATCACATCATAATAATCAACTTAGCCTACATTTCATTACTTTATATCGTTTGGCTAGAAATAGACCTGTCATCACCCTACAAGCTTTGTTGTGTTATGAAGCAGATAGTAATCATTGTTAACAACTTACTTCCTATATTACACAGTAATTAATATGTATCAATAAATTAATACATGTGCATACTCTTTTGATACATAAACACACCATAATTCCATATCTTTCCGCAAAATCGGTTCAGCGGTTTAGGCGTGTATCGGTAACAGACAGACAGACACACACTTTCGCATTTATACTATTATACCGGCGCCACACATAGCACAAATGTTTGAACACAGACTTTGTCACACATTTGAACACTTGTATGTTGAACCTGCCAGACATGTTTCACAGAGTTTCACATACATTTTCACTTCACAGTTGTTGCAAGAACTTCAAACAAGACGGACGACTGATTTGACGTGACAACTGACCACAGACAAGAATTTTTTTTTTCTTATTATGGCACTTCGGCTTTAGCCATGGCCAGTGTCGAGCATAATATATGGCAGGAAAACAATATTTTTTATTACAATAATTTTCAGCATCGTTTTCCATATTATTATCAGGTCTAAAGTCTAGTCAAAGTCTAAGTAAATGTCATTACAGTCAGAAAGTCAAGTCAGTCGATTCAGTAAAGTGGTAGACGCTTTACTGAAACTTTTGATGGAGTTTTGGAGGGAACACAAAATAGCACGTTTCTGTTTATAATATATGTTTCTGTTTATAATATTTAATAGTTTCGGAGAAAAGTGGCTGTGACATACGGACGGACGGACAGACAGACGGACAGACAGACAGACATGACGAATCTATAAGGGTTCCTTTTTTGCCATTTTGGCTACGGAACCCTAAAAAGTCACTGACTTGATTCTTTGACTGTATCAAAGAATCAAGTCAGTCGATTCAGTAAAGTGATAGACGCTTTACTGTTTTGATGGAGTTTTAGAGAGAACACAAAATAGCACGTTTCTGGATATTGCATCACTTTCCTACACTTGTGCACGATAAGGAATATTGGTTAATACTCTACTGCCGCGGCCGCATATAAGCGTAGTGCTTCGCGCTAAAACCGATTCTATTGGACGATCTGCGTATATCGTCCAATAGTATCATCTCATAGCACGAAGCTTCGGACGATAGACGCAGGTGCGGCCGGGCCGTACCAATATTACACAATAAAACCCAACTAACACAATTTTAGGAAAATAATTATACAAAAACACAACATCACTCTTTTACATTCCCGGCAAAACTCCAAATAATACTTATTACTTCGATCAACCACAGACTACATGTATATATTGTATTATCTATGGACTACACAGAAGTGTCAAGTGAACTTTGCGCATATGTGTAGCAGGTAAGCAAACATTTGAACATAGATCTTTGAGCTCTTTGATGTGCGCCAAAAAACCGACATCGAAGGGCAAAGTGCAAATGTTTGTACAAAGCTGTGAACAAAGTCTCAAAGTCCCGTGCTACACATGTGTACAAACAAGTGTTCAAATATGTGTTCAAATGTTTGTGCTATGTGTGGCGCCGGCCTTATAAGTATATAAGTATAAATTAATGACATTTAGGCTTAGTAACAAACATCCTGATTAGCGCGCCACGTGGGTGTCAGTGTCGATCAGCAATTGCCAATTTATTGAACACTAACTCCGACTGGACCCCAAGGTCGCGCTATGTACGGTCAAACTCGCACTTCTTAATTAGCACACTAAATGAGTAATGTTCATTCGTCCTCATGATATGTCTTAATGAAGTATTTTGTAAGGCTGTTGAAAACAATTGCTTATTAAGGATGCTCCAACCGGAGAATTAGCAGGTCGGATGTCTGTCAGTACGAATATCGACGTTAAGGACATTAAAATAAGATTCATATTAGCGCGCCTTGTACAGTGGCGGTTACGACGCTCGCCGCGTTCTTGATATGGCGAAAATGTATGAAAAAATTTGGGAAATTTTCTTATTTTTCTTATAACTGGAAAAGTTGTTTATTTTTGTATAAAATTTTTAGCGGACTTTATAAAGGACTAAATAAGCGACAATTTTTTTGTATATTTATTTTCCTCAGTTCAGTGTATTTAGATATTAAGGTACCTAATCAGACCCCATTTTTTTAATATTTTGCGATTATTGTGATGGTTAAAATGTATTTTATGTGAAAATTTTGTACGCGACTATAGAATTTTTATGGTACAGTCGTGGAGATGAATATAATATTATCTTTCATTTGAAACCAAAATATCCTCGCAGTTTGACTCCTAATTCTTTAATAGGGTACCGGAAAATCGCTGATATTTGTAATAGCGTCCTTAAGGTACCTAATCAGACCCCATTTTTTTCATATTTTGCGATTATTGTGATGGTTAAAACGTATTTTATGTGAAAATTCTGTATGCGGCTATAGAATTTTTATGGTACAGTCGTGGAGATGAATATATTATCTTTCATTTGAAACCAAAATATCCTCGCAGTTTGACTCCTAACTCTTTAAAATGGTACCGGAAAATCGCTGATATTTGTAATAGCGTCCTTAACAGACCCATGCTAGAATTATGTGACAATCAGGCGGCAGTAGACTGCCGCGCGGAGTATCTGCGCTGAAAGCAGACGCCGCTAACTGGGCCGCTGCAGTTTTCGCCTCAGGCGGGTCCAGTGGCTCAGCGCCAAGCGGAGGAGAAGGCACGGACGGGTTTTAGTGGGTAGAGCTGCGGTCAATTTAACACCTTACCGACCGTAGAGAGCCCCACATAATATCCGCGGCTGGATTTCCCCGTCCCCCGCGGAATGCGTAGGAGCATTTACCGTCCTAAAAAAAAAAAAAAAAAGAATTATGTGACAATTTGATATAAGTACTTTTATTTTCTGTAAAACACCAAGGAAATAGATGAGCTGAGGCCGTAGACAAAGTCCCTTTCGTTAAAAACGATGACGAAATTCGTTATCAAAATGTATGGGATTTGACATTAGTCTTCGCAAGCGAAATGTCATTTAGCGATGACTTATGTCAAACCGCATACATTTTGATAACTAATTTCGTCATCGTTTTTAACGAAAGTTACATTGTCTAAGGGGGCAGGGCTCTCCGGAACCATTTTCTTAATCGATATTCGGCATACCATATTCGGATATCGATATACGAGGATCGTAAGATATTACAGCAACATCTTGAGCTCACCTACTGGCTGTTTCGAATTTACTTATATTGATCGATATGGGCTTATGACTCGATGATTAATTCTTCTTAAAATTACCCTACAACCTAAACAGGAATGTAAAGTTAAGTAACCGCCCTAATAAAATTAACATTCGTTATAACATAATGTCACTTGTTTTGACTTGGAAAAAGTAGAGTAATAAAAATTACCGATATTGTTATTTGGCGCTTTGGCGGTGTCGCCGAGCAAAGCGCCGCCAATACACCTGCAGGCTGCAAGTAATAATTATTATTGATCACCAGCTATTAACAATTTCACTTTTAATTTTGATCGGTATGTAGGTCCAGTAGAGTGTACTAGTACTGATACAATGTTATGAATAACGTCAAACATCATATTAATAATTTGACGACCTCTGTGGCTTAGTGGAAAGCACGTTGGTAGCTTAAGCCGGGGGTCGCGGGTTCGAATCCCGCCGACGGAACAAAAAAGTTTTTTAAGTTCCTGGGTCATGGATGTGTATTAAATATATTTATCATGTAATAAAAATCTTAAATATATGTATAGTATAAAAGTATTAAATATATTTCCGTTATCTGGTACCCGTAACACAAGTCTTTCAGGTACTTACCACGGGCCCAGATTGACGTGGTGTGAAGCGTCCATAGATATTATTATTAATAATTCATAGTTGAAACAAAAACGATATAATCGTAAACTCAGCTGTCAAACAAAAACCAGAAAAAATGCACTGAAAGGATCTCAGACTGACGAAAATTTAAAAAAAAAATGCTCGAAAGTGTGTTCGTCTGTCTTTCTGTATGTCTGTTACCTCTTCACACCCAAACAGGTGAACCGATTTTGCTGAAATTTGGTGTGAAGATACTTTACGTTTCGGAAAAGGATACATTCAGTTGCAGGCTACAGCTTTCATCTGGTCGTAATCATAAATCCTATCGTTTTGCATAAATAAATAAACTACTAAACAAACAACCAAAACTGGTAGCTAAACAATAAACTTCTCATTAATAATCATATTAATTCCCCATTAATATTAAAACGTTATAAATCGATAATTCAGTTTAACCTATCAATAATAATATAATTAAGTAAATATGATTTATTGTGGACTGCAAGAATTATATAAATCATTCCCCATTAGTCGTCATAATTAAATTAAATTTAATAGAGTGCTGAAACGAGTCGCTGTTAAATTGTAATATTATGGCGTTTATTTATGTTATGTTCGATTTTATTAATTTGATTATTTGTTGCAATTTGCATATGAGGAATTTTATAGCATTATAGACTTGAGCTTGATGGAGGATTTGAAGAAGATGGTATGCAGCGGATAGATGAGGGCTGCCCAAATTGGTCGGCGCTCGTCGAGGGAGGCATATCAGCTTTTAGTAAGGGAGGGAAGGGTGCTATTTGTGTAGTCACTCGAGCGTCACGGAGACCTAGTAGGTTTTTTGCATTAGGTAAAACTGATAAAAAATAATAAGATCGTTTTTTATTTCATGTCGGAGCGTTCATGTCGGAAGCCTATCCAAGCTTAATCTGACATGCTTGAGCTACTCCCGAAATCGCCTCTTCCCCTCGCCAACTATATTATCTACCTAATTTCAGCAATGAAAGGGATAGCCCGATGAAGAAAGATCAACAAACACTAGTCATAAAAGTACTGAATATTATTCATTGTAATAATGAGCTCGCTGATGATTTTAGGGTTTAGTATTTTTCTTTCTAGGTACACTATTGACAGCAGTAGTCAGTACCTGATGCTGAACCCCACGACTTAAGCACCCACAAATCCACAAATTTGATATACATATGAGCTAATTCAACTTGTTTTAAATTGAAACCGGTCAGACAAATTCCATACAATTTTGTTAAGTAAGTATATTATTTAGTTATTATTATTATTATTATATAAAACTTTGCGATCGATAATAAAATTTTCGAATCACAAAGTATTCTATAAAATATAAATAATAGCTACTTAATACTACCTTATACCTACGAGATAACGACGCCTCCGTGGTCTAGTGGTATAAGAGCGCAGATCTTGACTCGGAGGTCGTGGGTTCGATTCCCACGTTGGAAACATGTTATTTCCAAGTCTGGTTAGGACAATGCAGGCTGATCACCTGATTGTCTGAGAAGTAAGATGATCCATGCGTCGGATGGATATGACGTAAAAAGTCGGTCCTGCCGCCTGCTCCTGATCTCTCGCCGGTCGTGTCAGTCTGCCGTCCCACTGGGTTATAAGAGTAAAGGGATAGAGAGTGCTCTTGTGTACTGCGCACATACTTGGGCACTATAAAATTACTCCTGCGTAGCTGGCCTGGTTTTAATGAAACCGGC
Organism: Plebejus argus; assembly: GCA_905404155.3. NCBI lineage: Eukaryota > Metazoa > Arthropoda > Insecta > Lepidoptera > Lycaenidae > Plebejus > Plebejus argus. The sequence goes on along the minus strand of FR989931.1, from coordinate 17,591,149 downwards.
CACCGTCACCGAAACCGGTGTGGGAGCTATTATACCTACGAGATATTTAATATTATTACCGATAAAATAAGTAAAAGTTAAAAAACTAAAAGCACGCTTTTTATATAATAAAGGGTTACAAACAAACATACAAACATACAAATTGAAAAATGGAATAATTATATCAAATTAGTGTATTGTTATCGGTCCTCGATAAATCTACAAAGTTTGAACGAAATCTGGCCGTTTAAAGTGGGTCAAAATCGCGGCCAAAGAAGTCGGTTACAAACATGTTACAAGCAAATATACAGGTCTCTAATAAAAAGCGTATAAAAATGATGTAGATAAGTAACAACTTACAAGAATTATTGCTATTCATACAATACTAGAATTTGTTGAGAGCATACATATTGTTTCCCTTTGAAGACTCTACTAGGAAATAAGAGAGCTGAAAAACATAAAAACGATATATAAATGTTTTATATTTTCGAGGGCGAGACCCTCGAAAATATAGACTCTCTCTCAACTTCTGTGAAAAGTATAATAAAGAAGGAAAATGTTTCTTTCTTTTTATTACGTTTTTGTTTTATTTAAATTATTACATTAATAAGAATAGTAAGTATATAGAATATAGTACAATCAATAGAAGAGATTTGTTTTTATCCTTAATTAATTTAAATAATACTATTTAATTAGAGTACATAACACCAACTATGCCATAGGACTAGCAAACCGCACGAGGAAATAATAATTGTAACCAAAGAATTGTAACACAAATGTTTAGATTTTCATTATAATTTACCTCACAGCTATAAAAGTACTGTGAGTCTTGACCACTCAGAATTACTCAGATAAAAATTAACAAATTCTAAAACAAGCGGAAACTCCCACTAGCGGTTCCGAACAAAAAAACTGGCACCACCTTTTAAAGTAATAAGACAATGCCTCACCACTCCGTCACCCACATGGGGACACCAAAACCTTTGCTTAACGCCGCCAATGTCAAAAGGACAACGGCATTGGATGACTAAATTTGAATTTTTGAGTAAAATATTCTTTTTTTCAAACGTTATAAACCCTTTCCGTGTTTAATTTAAACTTTTATTGAGTTGTAAAATAACATCTTATAGTGATTTTTCATTTCGGATCAATTATTTAAAACGATTCTTCACACACATCAATCAAACACTTTTATTTGTTTATGTTGCATCAACTTAGAGTGTCACAAAAATGTTTCATTAATTCATTCAGCTTACAGGCATTTCACATCTTAGCAAAGGATTATGATAAGTAGAGCTCGTGGACTTACACGATAGAGTCACTAGAGTAGGGACAAGTGCGTTGGCGACTCACCTAAGGTCATTGACATTTCCTTTCGTATAGGTACCGTAGTCCGTACAGAATTAAAATGATAACTCAACCACAATAGACATAACTACTGTCAACTCTGACTCAACTGTCAGATCAAAAGTAATATAAGTAATTTTTCACAAAACTTAGATAAATCCATACCCTACTTCCTAGATGGAGATAGCAGTCGCGGAGGACCATTTAAATTTTCCATTTTCATTACAAATTTACCATTCAAAAAACTACCTTTAAATAATTCTATAGAAATCGAAAGCATGTAAAACTCGGTTTATTAGAAAGGTTAGGGGTTAATAAGCGTATTAACTTGTTACCTTCAGGCTAATGTAAACAGCCATAAAATATTTACGACCATACACGAAGCTTCACTAAGCAAATTAAATTCTTCAATAATATAGCATCAGTAGAAGAATTTTAAAGGACTGCATTAATTTCCGAAAAAAATAATAGACTGTTAGGACAGGATAAAAAGGATCATAGTGAAAGTAGACGTATAGAAGTTTTTCTTTAGCAAATATTTTTGATTTTCAATATCAAAATAGTAAAGCAGAACGCTAACAAAAATCATGTTAGTAAGTCACTGATCAGACACATTTGTTTTAATCACAATCAAAATTAAAGGATAATTCGCAAATTGCAATCAAAATAATGAAAAGGCTCCATCAAGTAATGACGCACAAGTTATGACCACTAGCGCCGAGTTCCAATAATGAATTCATTAATACACATCTGAATTAAACATCACTTCAACGCAGCGATGAATACTCTCATTATTATTTAAACACACAATCATTTATCGTGGTGTTTTATTTGTAAATTCCTGAACATTCCCATCGTATCGGAAAAATTAAAATTACTTTCAGTAATTTTGTCATCGTCAAAAAGATATCTTCATTTATATTTAAGCAGAAACTATGGATTCTCATGATGGATACTAATTGAAAAAATTAAAGGATAGATCCTAATTTAAAAAATTAAGCAAGCATTATTTTTTTTATTTTTTTAATTAATTTATTTAAGGTCGCTTTATAACAACAAAGGTCATTAACGACCACAGTAATTTACAATAGAATACAACTTAAATTGTTACAAATAGGTACATCTAAACTAATTTATAAACATCAATCATTTTCATAAATTTTAACGTCTCATTACAGCCATTTTTACTTAAACATTCTTTGAGACTATTCGGTAAGCAACATAATTGTTTTTCCCTATTATAAGCTGTGCACTCAACTAAAAGATGGTAAACACTCATATCATGCCCACACCTACATTTGTTCTTTTCACCTTTTGTTATCAAATGTATGTGTGAGAAGTTACTGTGCCCAATGCGAAGTCTCGTAATTACAACTTGATCTTTTCTGCTGAATGAAATAGGGGACTCTTCAAAAATAGAATTCCTAATATTTATTAATTTACTAGTGTTATCAGTTTTCCAATAACTATCCCAAAACCTTTTAACCATATATTTACAGTATTTTTGTATTTCTGAAGGGGGTGAACTTATTTCTGTGCAAATTTCATATTCATTTGTTGCATTTCTAGCTTCAGAGTCCGCTATTTCATTCCCACATATTCCTATGTGACTCGGGATCCATACAATTTGAAAATTAATATGATTATTCATGAGGTATAACATTGTTTTAAAATCACTACAAAAGATAAATATTAAAGGAAATATTTTAGCATTCGTAAAAAATTTTCTTACAGCGAGATCTATTAAAGTAAGAATTAATGACACATTATCAAATACTGTTTCTATAGAAAATGGTCTTCCACAGGGCTCAGTGATTAGTGTTTTATTGTTTTTAATTACGATTAATGACATTTTCTCTTATGTAATTAGTCCAGTAAAAGGATTCTTATTTGTTGATGACCTAACGTTGACATGTTTTGGTAGAACATTGAAAACTATATTTACATTATTACAAAAAACTTTAGACAGTTTACAACAAGCATTATTTTTATTATATAAACACGAAACCGAATATCAAATACTCATACTTAGCCAAAATCTGCAAATATTGGTCACACCAAAAGCCAACTAAGCGTCGAATTGATAACCTCCTTTTTTTGAAGTCTGTTAAAAATAAGTTGGTGGGCTACTTCAAATTGATGTAAGACGCTCAAAGCAATTTCACATACAACGCTTCTCCATCTGTCGATGACGATCAACATCGCACATTAGCAGCGTATCACAACCTACCAAAACATGTAGTATGTGTTGTATAATTATGCAAGTCGGCCACTCACGTCACCTAATAACGCGTCTCCATTGTACAGAGCTGGCATTTAACTTGTTGCATTATGATTGACATTTGTGAATTCAAGTATTGGTCAATTGGGCAACGCGTTAGATCCACGCTTTGTGCCTATGTACAATTACCATCATATTTCTTCATGGTAACCTGTTGAGTATTGTAGATCTGATGGATCCTTTGGATTAAAAGGCTTTGGGCCCAGTCAGTTCCAATTGGAACTATTAGCTTGCCAAAATATCATGCCACCTCTTTCATTAGTAGGAAAGAGATAATGCATTTTTAGCAGACTTAAGACTTATCACTTCTTATCACTTATGCGTTGAGCCTCTAGATTTTTAGGCTAAGGTGGAAGGTGGAATAGACTTTTCTCTGGTAGTGTCATTAATTTTGAGGTCTACGCCATAACAGTCAGTTAACGTAGACTTATGCACTACAAATACAGTATGCATCACTTTTGAACCCCTTCGTGGTCCAGTGGTTTAGAGCGCGGCTCTAGACTAGGAGGTCGTGGGTTCGATTGGAAACGTGTCATTTCCAAGTTTGGTTAGGACAATGCAGGCTGATCACCTGATTGTCTGACAAGTAAGATGATCCATGCGTCGGATGGGCATGTGAAAATTCGGTCCTGCGCCTGATCTCTCGCCAGTTGTGTCGGCCGGCCCCCTGGGTTGTGACGCTATGAGAGTAAAAGGAATAGAGAGTGCTGTTGTGTACAGCGCATACACTTGGGCACTATAAAATTACTCCTGCCTAGCCTGGTTTCAATGAAGCCAGCCACCGTCACCGAAACCGGTGTGGGAGTTATTATCATTTTTGCACATCGAAAGCCTACATTGTGCCCATTGCTAGACCGTTAAGGCTTAGGACTACCATCCCAACAAACTCATTTATCAAACGCACTCAAAAATGTCACATGTGAATACCAAAGCAATAATTATGATCAGAGATAAACCTGAGTACTTACGCGTTGGGAACGTCGCGGCTATTGTCTGGACTCCGGGTGCCTTCCGTGACGTGAAACCAGTTCTACCAGACCCCTCTCCCCGGTACCACTACCACTTAGCGTATTACCCTCGCCCAGCTAACTGTATCGCGGCGGCTCAAGCTCCGCTGGCCACACGTTATAGGAAAGTATTGAAAGGCGGAACTGCGATTGAAAAATGGAAAACGTTAACAATGTGCCATGTGAAGTTTCTGGTTATAAATATATTATATCTCCACGTGAAATCTACTTACATACGGAATTGGGGAAGCTTGCTTACACAGTAGCGTTACTTAGAGGAACTGGCATGGCTCCTTGCTCGTTTGGCTATGATCTAATATTACTTTTTTTCAGGAGTTGTGATTCTAAAATCTTAATATAATTCCTGTCTTAACCGACTGAGATTTATGGATATTGTTGAGCCCGGGTGGTTTGTAAAAAATTTGATATCTTTCCTGAAAAAATGAAAATGGCAGATTCAAATCAACCAATCAGCGAGTTCCATACATAGTCACACTGAAACATGACTGTGAACAAGGTCAGCCGTCAGATGTTTTCACTGTTCGCGTGCATCGACCACCGAGCACCGACACTACCGACATGCACCATATAGCCGAGAGAGCGAAACCTATTCCACTGATACATACACCACTGAAACTGAGGACTTCAAAATATACGTACTACGCAGGCGAATGACATGTATTATCCTACCTGTGTTGTGTTGTGTTAAAAATAATTTTAATGATACAGATACTAAAGCCGGGTCCAGACGAGTGTAACTAACTGGTAATGTAATCCACCGTCCACACTTTTTAGGGTTCCGTAGCCAAATGGCAAAAAACTGAACCCTTATAGATTTGTCATGTCTGTCTGTCTGTCCGTATGTCACAGCCACTTTTCTCCGAAGCCATAAGAGCTATACTATTGAAACTTTGTAAGTAGATGTAGCCTGTGCACCGCATTAAGATTTTGATACAAAAAATGAAAAAAATAAAAGAATTAGAATACGGAGATTAAGGAAAATTATATTTACTTATACAGCACTTGCTTAACGCGCGGGAACCGTACATTTTCCGGGATGAAAAGCGTCCTATTTCCTTTTTCGAGACTCAAAGTATCTCTACATCAAAATTCATCAAAACCGGTTAAGTGTTTTAAGCGCAAAGATGTAACAGACTGACACACGTATGAGCATTTATAATTTTAGTTTGGAAAGAAAATAATGGAATAAAATGCTAAATTATCAGTACATAATATTATATTCTATACGCATAATAATTTATAAGAAATATTGTAATATCAGAAGGTAATGTGAAGACTTTACACAATATAATATATTTAAAAATTTATTTAAGTAAAGTAAAAAAACATACAATTCTTAGAAGTATGCAGTCAAGGTGATGCTATTTTGGTTTTGAATTTATTGCCTTATAAAAATATTTTGTTTAATTTGAATTAATTGTTCAAAGTTCAGACTACATAATATATTTTGTATTCGCTTCAAACAACACTTAAAATTTAAATATAAGATGTACCTAATAAAAAAAATGTGATTGATATTTGATATGTCTCCTGGATAACTCATAATAGTAAAATATAGTCTCTTGAAAAACCACGACTATCTGCCTTCTGCAAGATCATAGGGCTACTAACAGTATGTCCTTATAAAGTAAAACAAAGCAATACATACCTAATTGCCACTTACACAAACCACCGCGAAGGATCCCACGCTGCCGAAAAAGGTAAATAAATAGGCCCATACAGTTAGGCCGCTTTGCTACGATATTTTTACGAATACTACCTATCTCTAATTCGCTTTATATACAAACGTTTTCTGTATTTTAAATATTGAATTTAATTAAAGTGGTAATATACTATTTAGATTTCTAGACTTAGTATCATCTTCTTTCTTCCAATCTAAAAACAAACTCTAAAGAGCTCTCATAAGGATATCTCCGTAAAACAATCTTTGGTATTCGTTTGAATTAGAGTCTCATTATTTTTAACCAAATAAACCTAGCTCAAACGAGAATTCCTGACTCCATATTATGAAAGGATTTTAGGATATTCTTATGGGGCACCAAAATTGTTCCTCCACAGTTTACGTAGTCGTGTTGTCAAAGTTATCTAACGCGTATTTCTTTACGCTCGCTACCTTGATACAAATAAAGGCACAATAGCGGCAGACGATAGGAAATCCCCGCTCCAGTGGCTCGAATAATTCACTAAGAACCTCAGGTTTCACATGAAAATTGTAATTCGTATGCAAATTAACATTGTTTTAATAACATTTTAAATAAAAATTGCGTTCAACGTGTAGTCGGAGCTAAATTCAATTATTTATCGTGTACCTTGTCATTTTGTACTAATATCGTCGTAATTTTATTTAAAGTAGGTGAAGGGGAAATCATGAGACGTGCTGATAATCCTCCGGTTATGAAGGTAAATGCTTCATAATATGGCCAATGTGCTTCTAATTTATGCTTCTCCGTTTTTAATTTAACACCAGTTAAAAACCAAATAATGGCAAGTTACTAAAAGCATTTATTTTGCTGACTTAATCGATGTAAATGTTTTTAACAAGTTAAGAGTTTAAAAACCATTTTGTTAATTTATTAGATTTTTATTGCCTTTAGAGTAAAATTTTTGTGATAGCTTACTACTGCAATTAATATAATTACTAAATAATATATGGGTATAGTCGATATATTTAGTAAACAATAAGTCTAGAAGCACTATAAAATGAATGACGTATAGATATAACCATAGATATAACTTTCACACCATGTGCTTTTACACTAGCACCCCGTAATTTCTTCAGATATCATCAAAATTCATGGAACATTATCATAGTATAGCAATCGGCAAAGTTAATGTTGCTTTAATAAGTTTTAAGAATTCTATTGATAAAATAAAGAAATTATCAATGAATAATTTACCTACTAAATAATATTATTTATTATATAATTTAAATAATTAAGAAAGGTGTCATTTTAATTTTGATATCCCATTGATACTTGTGAGTACAAGTCACACGTTACATGTTTAAGAATAGTGCGTGTGCTAATGCATCGTGACCTGATACTAAAAGACTGCAAATCACATTATCTTTTCTTTGCTTTCCAATATTTTTGACAGGAGTTAATTAATTATTCATCAGGGCTTTAGATTGGCTAGCGTCAAAACGTTTGACAACGCTATCAATAAGATGACCAGCTAAATACCTCAGTCAAAGAGAATATAATCACTATGTTTTAACCTCAGCGACCAGTCATTAGTAAAATCAGTTTTGAACTGATAAACGCAAGAATTTACATTTCATTGGCATCGATGTGAGTGGCGTGCGTGCGGCCGCGGCAGGTCGGGTCCTCGTCATGATACAAGTCCATCGAGACGCAATTATGATAACACTTGTTGGACATCCGACACCGAGAATCGAGTGTGGTACAGGGCATAGGCTGTAGCGGAATTTGTAAAACTGTACGTTAAATATAGCGTAGCGAGAAAAGTTCGAAATTGTAATATACTTTTTGTGTACTAATTTTTAACGAAATTGTAATATAATTTTATGTACACTACTATCGCATTAGGTAAATCCTGTAATGATAGTGTGATGATGAATAAATAAATAAATAAATGAACTTAATCATATAATAATAATATAATCTTAAATTCTTTCTTATTCATTAGATAATAATTGCAAAGCTCTCAAATGACATTCTGAGTTTGTGTTGTGTTTGATCTCCACTGTTGGGATGCAGTTCAGTTTGGGAGCTTCCGTTCATCGACCGTTAGATGAGCCTCTAACATATTATGCTCTGAAATTGGCAATTCACCATTCTTAGAAGAAGACGAAGAAGATAAGTCATTTGACAGTTGACACTTGACAGCTGACAAAAAACGTATCTTCCTGTTTTGCCGGCACGCTTGTTAAAGGCGGTCGAGGAGAATTTAATAGGTAGAATATAATATATAGTTGTAAAATATAAATAACAAAAAACTTACCCTAATGCATCACATTCCAGTTCGAAAACAAGTTCTTCTCCATATTTATATTCCCTGAAGTACCTTTATTTTATTAAATAAGGGGGCAAACGAGCAAACGGGTCACCTGATGGTAAGCAACTACCGTCGTCCATGGACACTCGCAACATCAGAAGAGCTGCAGGTGCGTGAACCTACCTGAAAATCAGTACATTTAGAATAATTATTATTTTGATTCGCAGTTTTAACTAGTTAGTTTACAACAAGATGACTAGTTTGTAACTAGATAACCCGTGAACTTCGTGTCACTCCTATCCTTTCTCAACGTATTTAAACCTTATTGGACTCCCACAAATATTTCAAGACTAGGCAATTCGGTTCAGCGGAGTATCTCAGTTTAGCGAGGCTAACAAAAAAGAAATTATTTTTTACTTATGAAAGAATTATGTTGACGATACAGTAATGTCCTGCCTCAGGTTATATTTTATCCACGGAGAATGTGTAATAAATCGTGTAATAATAAAATTACACGCCGTCGCCTATGACTTGGGTGTGAGCGGTTAGAAGTCAGCCGTCAAATCACGACGCCGTCCTTCACGGATGAGCGGCTGAAGCGCCGCGCCGATGTAAACATTACTGTTGAGTTCATAGTTTTCGTTGTCATTTCATCTGGCGCTCTTTGTTATATCAAATTGTTTGATACTGCATTAGTATCATAAAGTTAATATACCTAGCGGAATAGAGCAACAAACTCGAGCTGTCAAACGTAACCGAAATTGGTTTTCATCTGTGTGAAAAATATGTGTACGTATACACTTACACGAGCATGATTGAACATGAATTCTATGAGATTGAATTGTCAACGGGGCTGATCCTGGCTGATGGACGTCAAAAAAGAGTGATGCTGTCGTCATGTCATCACACGTCTCTTTTTACCACGCAGTGTTACTGATAGTGACATCTCGCTTGCTCCGACCTTTGTTTCTCTATTCCGCTAGGTATATTAACTTTATGATTAGTATTTGAGATTTGTAACAAACACTACCAATACATTATTAAACAGTTTTCACATAATATTGTATCTTTCCCAATTAGTATGAAATTTTTCTTCTTTATTTTCTCTTTTAGATTTGATTTAAAATAACTGACGATATTTTACTACTTTTTTTTCCTCCTTAATTTCAGCCCGTCATGGAAAAAATTACCTACAGCTCTCATTTTTTACAGCTTCAGACCATAATAACTTATTTTTTTCCAGCCAACGTATTTTCATTACAATATTTTCCTTCACAAAGAACACTATGCGACACAAAAAGAGGTTCACTGTCGGCGCGCGTAGATCGTTAGATCTCCACGATTTGGTCGTGATGCAGGAAGTGGGGTCTTTGGCTCCCGGCGGAATGCGCGTGGGCAACTGGGATTCTACTTATCTTATCGTGCACTTGTGTACATGTTAATGAAATGTAGTTGAAAACTTATAGGTGGTGTAGCGTTCTAAAATGTAGAGTAATGGGATTTGCAAATAGAGTATAGATATTGCTCGACCTTAACTGTCTCTTTTTTTCTGTGCGATGTCAAAAATACTGAAGTGGCACAGTACACTGAATGTGAGTACCCTTGATTCAGCGGTGCTGATTTTCATCGTAAGCTTGAACGAACGGCGTTTGTAGATGTCTACGATGCCTACAGCACGGTTTACTAAAATAATGTGGGTAGTTACTACGTAACCTACAGTTTGAATAACAGAGCTGAAAATGATAATGTGAACTTTGGTCTTATATCCATATTATATAAATAACTCAAAGGTTACTGACTGACATGGTGATCTATCAACGCACAGCCCAAACCACTGAACGGATTGGGCTGAAATTTGGCATGCAGGTAGATGTTATGACGTAGGCATCCGCTAAGCAAGGATTTTGATAAATTCTCACCCCAAGGGGTTCAAATAGGAGATGAATGTTTGTATACAAATAATACTTCTTAATGCGAGCGAAGCCGCGGGCAAAAGCTCGTATTATATATTTTAGTACAAAATACAGGAAACCCACTAATTATTATCACTTATTAGCATGTATATACTTTGAGGAAAACGTATATTTATTGCAATCAATAGTTAAACCATAAAAGTATAATTTCCCAGTAATTATACAACGGTCGCAACTCGCATATCACTTACCTAACATAACTCCACGTGTAAGGCAATAAAAGATCTCGATAGCACGTAGTTATTGTAAAGGCGATAAGAACGCGTGCACCTGAAACTGTTTGCGACGCGCCGATAACAGATGGCGTTAGTTGTACCAAAAGCGATATTATTCTGGCTGAAAAATTCAGAAGAATTTTTCCTAGTCTACAGGTATAGGTAAAATAGGTAAATATGCAAATACATTTAATTTCATTTTACTACAAAATATCCTACGAATAATAAAAACTATTTATTATTCGTAGAAAATATCTAATAAATTGTTACAACTCTGAATAATTCTGCTCCCAAGTTTTAGATACTATATATACATTGTTTTGCTTATTTACTTACTATTTTTATTTATCCAACAGGATGACATAGTAAAAAATAAAAATACAATCACTCAGCATGATCTCACTAAAATGTATTTTATTAGAATGCGACAAGGTTATGACTTGCCCAATCAAATCGTCCGTTTCAGGATTTCCCAACAGTATCGATAAGGGGAATACCCGAGTTTGTGAATTGTGATATTATTACTGACCACAAATTAGCAACGAAATTTAAATTTTGATACATGCCGGACCATTTTTCAGTTGAACCATGAAGATCTTTTAAATAGAAAACTACAAATCCTGCAAGGATAATTTTGGAGCATGGAGGTTACCGACATGGGCGTAGCCAGGATTCTATATGGGGGGGGGATTGAATGCCTCCCCTCTCACCCCGCAATCCGCTCCACGTTTAGGTATGAAACTCGTGAGCATTAGGGTCAATTTATAATAGAGCAGAGTCGAAGCGCAGAGAAGCGAATTCCCAAAAACTGAACACAGAAAATTCAACCTTAACTCCAGAACGTAAGTACGGATTATCTACTCACTGCTAAAAAGTACCTGTTAAGAATGCTCCAACTTTTTAATTAGCAGGTCGGATGTCTGTCAGTACGAATATCAACGTTAATGACATTAAAATAAGATTCATATTAGCGCGCCTTGTACAGTGGCGGTTACGACGCTCGCCGCGTTTTTGATATAGCGAAAATGTATGAAAAAATTTGAGAAATTTTCTTATTTTTCTTATAACTGGAAAAGTTGTTTATTTTTATATAAAATTTTTAGCGGACTTCATAGAGGACTAAATAAGCAACAATTTTTTTGTATATTTATTTTCCTCAGTTCAGTGTATTTAGATATTAAGGTACCTAATCAGACCCCATTTTTTTCATATTTTGCGATTATTGTGATGGTTGAAACGTATTTTATGTGAAAATTTTGTATGCGGCTATAGAATTTTTATGGCACAGTCGTGGAGATGAATATATTATCTTTCATTTGAAACCAAAATATCCTCGCAGTTTGACTCCTAATTCTTTAATAGGGTACCGGAAAATCGCTGATATTTGTAATAGCGTCCTTAAAACCTAATTATTAAATTAATATTTTATTCACACACTGTATATTTTTAAACTATTTAATGGCTTTTATTGTGGGCTTTGAGCGCAGCGACTGAATCAAGAAATTCCGTAACGAAAATAAACCTAACACAATCTAAGTAATCTAACGTTGTTTCAGTTCAGCAGATTTGGCAAGGTGTTTGTGTGCGTGCGACTAGACTAGACGTATGCGTGAAGATTTATAGCTATTTCTATGCATTTAGCTTTACTGCGGCAGCGCCCGAGTACCACATGTACTTATACCGTGTTTGATTGTATTACCGTGGGGAGAGCCATGCTTCGGCACGAATGGGCCGGCTCGACCGGAGAAATACCACGGGCTCACAGAAAACCGGCGTGAAACAGCGCTTGCGCTGTGTTTCGCCGAGTGAGTGAGTTTACCGGAGCCCCAATCCCCTACACTTTTCCCTTCCCTACCCTCCCTTATTTGCTTCTCTACCCTCCCCTATTCCCTTCCCTACCCTATTACCCCATTCCCTCGTAAAAGGCCGGCAACGCACCTGCAGCTCATCTGATGCTGCGAGTGTCCATGGGCGACGGAAGTTGCTTTCCATCAGCGGGGCTAATAAAATGGTCGCTTTGTGCAATCATGAGATGAATCATAATATGATTACTTTTTTTTAAATTACCAAAATGCAACTCTGCTTGCAATTATGTCTGTATTTTTGCACTGATTTGACATATTATTTTGTCAGTTTGAAAGTTTTGACAATTCATTTACTGAATTGATTGAGAGGAATTGCTTAAATGTGACCATCTTAGCCCCGCTGGTGACCCGTTTGCTCGTCTGAAAAAAGGGTTTTCATAAAAAAAATGATTTTTTTTTTTCAAAAACTGGTCTGACAGGCTGACATTACTTGTAAATTACGTAAAATGAAGTAATCCATTTCTTGTATTTGAACATTCATATCGCACTTTTGAGTTTAACGTGCCCATAAATTGGCGATCGTTGATTGGCGATAAAACTCAACTGCACCACATTACAACCTCGTCACGTTGACGTCCCATAGCGGGATGTCGCATTCGCAAGAGGCATCTAATACGCCAAAAACTACGACTAAAATGATGAACAGTTATCGATTAGTGTGATTGTTTTATAGTTAAGTATTTGGGAAACTTACTGTTCACAATAAAAGCAATAATTATAATTAACCTAATAATACCAAAAAGGCTACTACAATAAAATAAGTTAACAATTTTAGCAACAGAATTGAAATAATTAAAAAAAAATAATATTTAGGCAATATTATACATCCAATAATTGAGTATGGAATACTAGAAACTATTTGAACAGAAAATTCTAATGCTTTCAGTATTCCTGCCTTACGAACCCAGGATACAAGAAGCCCCCTCTTCTGATTGTATCAGGGTTCGTAAGGCAGGAGTACCGACAACAACGCAACTTTGTTTAATGCCGGTTTTGAAAAAATACTTTAGTTTCTCGTCGTGCTGGACTAAGCCAAGTGCAAATTCTGCATAATTATAAGTACAGGAAAGAATGGGTGCTTCTAAAAAAAATTTGAGCTTACATAAATTTAATTTTGTTTTCGATATAATTATGTATTTACAATTTCGTAGCTAGAATTTATGCACACCCCTCTAATCAGTGATCGTGCTAAGCGACCAGTATATACCACGTTAAGGCCCGTATAAAATATAGTCAGTACTCAAGATGCATCTCGGTCTCAAGACACGGTTCAGGCTCTGTGATTGGTTGGCTGTCAAAATTTGGACCAATCACAGAGCCGAACCGCGTCTTGAGACCGGGTCGCATCTTAAGTACTGACTATTTATACGGGTCTTAAACTAAGATGTATCCCGCGATGTTACATCAATGTCTCGCTGATATAATTCGCACCTTTTTACGAGTGCGACGTACACGCAGTAAGCCATTTTGACTTACCCGTACTTAATTTATAATTTTCGTTAACCATAATTAAATCTGTGTCGTCTGCTGTCCAGGATTCAAATTCTTTCAAGGGCAGACGACTTAATGACGTGTATTTCTGTAGGTATACAACATGACTGGTGAGACAATACCGATATTTATGGAGAGTACTCTGTACTCGATTCTCATTACAATTATGTAATAAAATTAGGTTCTTAATTTTTTTCCGAATTTCCCAAAAATAAATGAATCCTGGATACTAAGTAAATTATGCGGCTAGGCAAGTAGGCATACTATGCGGCCGGTGCAGAGGCGTGCGCTACCAAAGAAACACCACACAACTACCCCTCCCACTCGCGGTGTCCATGCGTTGGGTAAATAATTATTTAACTTTAAGCTACATTTACTCAGTGATCAAATGATATTAATTTATTATATTATTTTTTTCCAACTAATATAATAGCCAAATATCACGTCCTCGAGTATTGAACATGTCTCACCAGTCACGCAGTAATTATATGTCTCCAATTTTATATTAAGTCCACCTCTTCAGACAATTAATGTATTTTAGTATAAAACGGCAAAGAGGGCAAAGAAAACATTGTTCTGCATAATGAAATAAAATTCGATGTCTAAATATATTATGACGTCTACTAAATGTACACTGTACAGGGTGTAACAAAACTAATTAGTGATAATAGTTTAGGGTGTTATGTTATCCTTATGTAGAGTTCACTCTAAAAGTAGCAGCGCTGAAAGAGCAAATTCTGTTAGTAATCGAGGGAACTCCTCAAAATTCATATGGAAAAATGTGGTGACTTCGGTTTTGTGACAAGTATTCGAAGCATAATATGCTACCAAGTAGGCTACCAACAAGACAGATTTTGCACTGAAGTATATCATGGTTCGGAAGGTGCTGAGGGAACTGCTGACTCTTTATAGATACAAGTTTGGGAGTTTCGCTGTTGTTTTAAGAACGGAAAGCAGATGCTACTATGCAAATTACATTCATCATAATCATCATCATCATCATCACTACCATGCATCGCCCCATGATTATATGAGCCTGTTATGACCCTATTATTGGTACGTTTCATAGTCTTTTAGATCGAGACTCGAGTTTGTCAAACGATTTTAAAAAATCTACACTAATACTATAAACCTGAAGAGTTTATTTGTTTGCTCGAAGGCGCTAATCTCAGGAACTACTGGTCCGATTAAAAATTATTTCAGTGTTAGATAGCTTATTTATCGAGGAAGGATATATTACATTATCAAGCTAAGACTAATAGGACCGAAGAAACAGAGGAAAATGTGGAAAAACCCGGGAAAATTATTAGAAAGGGTTTATCTCACGAACTACTGGAGCATTTCTGATATTATTTAGCACAGATATAAACTAGACCAAGTGAAGCGACTTAAGCTGTTTTCTGCGGGAAAATGTACGGTTTTCGTAAAATTCCTAATTTACGCGGGCGAAGCCGCGCGGGACATCTAGTATTATTATACTGTAAGATTAGTCACTCGTAGTTATCTTCGTGTTGATAATATTTCGCAATATTTCCCACTTTATCACACTCTCAGGATAAATCTTATCAATATCTATACCTAAAACATAAAAATCTTGCATTCTATTGTTTTTTGTCACAAAATGAAGATCGCGATATTTGCTTTACTTGTTGGTAAGTATTAAATTAGCTAATATAAAAAGTATAATTATTATTTATTATTATATTAGTACTTAGGTACAATCACAATATTATTATAAGTAATCCTCAAATCCTGCGAGAGTCGTACATTTTGCACTCGGAAAAAGTTATAAGTAGTGTTTGTCCTCCTTCCTTTTTAGGGTTCCGTACCCAAAGGGTAAAAACGGGACCCTATTACTAAGACTTCGTTGTCTGTCTGTCTGTCTGTCTGTCTGTCTGTCTGTCTCCAGGCTGTAACTCAAGAACGGTAATAGCTAGAGATTTGATATTTTCACAGATTATGTATATCTGTTGCCGCTATAACAACAAATACTAAAAATAAAATAAAATAAATATTTAAGGGGGGCTCCCATACAACAAACGTGATTTTTTGGCCTTTTTTGCTGTCTCCAGGCTGTAACTCAAGAACGGTAATAGCTAGAGATTTGATATTTTCACAGATTATGTATATCTGTTGCCGCTATAACAACAAATACTAAAAATAAAATAAAATGAATATTTAAGGAGGGCTCCCATACAACAAACGTGATTTTTTTGGCCTTTTTTGCTGTCTCCAGGCTGTAACTCAAGAACGGTAATAGCTAGAGATTTGATATTTTCACAGATTATGTATATCTGTTGCCGCTATAACAACAAATACTAAAAATAAAATAAAATGAATATTTAAGGGGGGCTCACATACAACAAACATGATTTTTTTGGCCTTTTTTGCTCTATGTCAAAATTGCAACAGGTAGGTACTTGAATTTTTCACAAAATCCTTAGTTATATGTGCACTTTAATATTTAATAATAATATTAAAATAAAATAAAAAAATAAGGGGGGCTCCCATACAAAAAACACAATTTACGGCCTAATTTTGCTCTATAATGGTACGGAACCATTCGTGCGCGATTCCGACTCGCACTTGGCCGATTATTTATAAAATAAGGGGGCTAACGAGCAAACTGGTCACCATCGCCCATGGACACTCGCAACATTAGAAGAGCTGCAGGTGCGTTGCCGGCCTTTAAATAATAATAATATCTTGACGTAGCATTATAATACATAATATTATAAATATTTCAGCTACCTCCCTAGCAACGCCCGTACCGGTCGACCAGTATGCCTTGAACCGCATCGTGAACGGCGAGGCGGTGGACATAACGGAGGTGCCGTACCAAGCCTCGCTGAGGCGGAAGGTCAGCTCCGGCTGGACGCACTCCTGCGGCGCCGCCATCATCACAATTAGGAGCCTGCTGACTGCAGCACATTGTGTTGATTCGTGAGTATGGGTACACCGACTCTGGTTACGGTGATCGGTTTCGTTAAAACCAGCTGTGTAGGAGAAATTTTATAGTGATAAAGTTTCTGCATTGTCTGAACTTACAATACTTTGTCTGCTTGAGCCGATTTTTCGTAGGAATCCCTTTGTCGTCATCTTCTCTGCTAAAATATTCTTTGCCCCTATAAACAAGGTGTAACAAAAGTAAGTGATAATACTTTAGGGTGTGTATGTGTCCCTTATATAGAGTTCACTGTGAAAGTAGTAGCGCTGAAAGAGTGACTTTTTTCAACTTTGTATGAAAAAAATCATGACGCGTTTACCCATACAAATCACAAAAAAATGTTCTTTCAGCATTGCTACTTTCACAGAGAACTCTATATATTATAAGGGTCGTACACACCTCAAAGTATTACAAATTCTTAGTTTCGGTAGACCCTGCATGTCTACCAAAAACAAATTCTTGGCATAAGGGCATAATTCTTGACACAAAACTGCGAATTCGCATCGCATCGCAATGTCATTTCTAGAGTCTTCGGAGTTATGTGTGGGAGCCCTAAGTCTTACTGAAAATTCATAATATTGCAGGTACATGTTTCAAACGGACCTGCTCCGAGTCGTCGTTGGAACAGCATCCAGGTCATCTGGAGGCAGTTCTTATGACGTCACCAGCCTTCACCCCCACGAGGACTACTCCGCCGTGACGCTGGAGCATGACATCGCCGTCATCGTGACAGCCAAGAAGATATCATTCGGCAGAAAAGTTCAGCCGATTTCGATACACGAATACGGACACGAGCTCGCGGAAGGCACCGAAGCTTTGGTTTCGGGGTATGGGGTTACTTCGGTAAGTAACCACATTGATGAGATAACTCTCTAGATCTTATATTATGTCACTGCATTTAAGTGGTTCACCGATTACGTCCGAGCTAAAAACAAAGGCCATATATTTTTGTCAGTAAATACACAATAAATACGTGCAATGTGCATGTTAGTAGGTACATATTATGTTTCTCACATTGTAATGCTATAAGCTATTCTAAATTGATCCGATCGTAATGAATCAGATGTTAAAATAATCAGATGATAAAACCCAAAGACTTGAGAATTTTTACGATGTTTTCCCATAAATTAATGCTCCTGCACCCTTGTCACTTTTCAGTACGAAGGCACCGCGGCACAGTCGCTGCAAGCGGCTATTGTGAAGATAGTATCACAGCAGTCCTGCGCCCGCGCATATATGAGGATAGGCGCCATCACTTCCGGGATGCTCTGCGCCTCCGGTGATGATCCACCTCGGGACGCCTGCCAGGGGGACTCCGGTGGACCCCTGATGGCTTACGGCACACTGATCGGCATTGTGTCCTGGGGGGAGGGATGTGCGAACGTGACTTACCCGGGAGTATACACACGAGTCTCGGCATACAACCCCTGGATACATGAGAAGCTTTCGAAAATAAACTGGTAGTTTTAAAATATTATGGTTTTGACTTTCTAATTTGACGCTGTGCTGGCATACTAATCCCGCCAAAACAACTGTTTAAATGATCCATTAACAGAAAAAATTATGAATATTTATTACACATTGCAGATCAGGAAATTAAAAAATAAGTAAGCATGAAAGTAATAAAATTTACACTCCTACTTTCCCCGGCGAGTAATTACGAGGAAACAGACACAAGTAAAATGAGTAGCGGCCTGCATTATAATTAAAACTAGATCTTTAGTCGCTATTGAATCGATCACGATCGTAGAAAATACTGCAACGAGGTGAAAGTCCGTATAGAAATTTACATACATAAGTTTGTATTGGACGATTTCTCGTAAAATATATTCATCATCATTAGTTGCAAATAGGTCAAATGAACTGCGGAATGGCCTGATTTAACTGGAATTAATGAAGGCACAATGCGGAGCAAAGTATCTGATGGAGGTATAACTAAAAGCCTGATTGGTTTAGTGGCCAAACGGAGTGTTGCAATCCATAGGTTCGATCATGGTTCTGGAGAAATTATATAAGGCCCTAAAGTCTCCTCTTCCTTCTCTGAAAAGTGGCGTGGCGGCCGAAAAGAAAGATCTTCCGACCGAGCAAGATGCTCGGTCAGGCCGAAGCCAACTGATGTCATTTCAGACGTTGTATAATATTCCATAGCGCAATGCAGGATTGTGAGGCTAATAATAATTGTGGGTACGGCCACAACATAAAGAAATTAACAACGCCTGAAGTCAAATAAACAAGAGCTTATTGATTAAATACAAAGTGGGTATAACTGACACTTTTCAATTACGGCCCTAATCGATGTAATGGGAGATAGCAGTAACTGCCAATCCACTTACCCATTGTCATCATTTTAAAATGGAACCCAATTTCTATTATTGTATATGTATAATGTATAGTGTATACATATCGAATACAAAACTATGATATTAATAATAGCTCCCACACCGGTTTCGGTGACGGTGGCCGGTTTCATTGAAACCAGGCCAGCTACGCAGGAGTATATTTATAGCGCCCAATGTGTGTGCGCAGTACACAAGAGCACTCTCTATTCCTTTACTCTCATAACCCAGTGGGACGGCAGACCGACACGACCGGCGAGAGATCAGGCGCAGGACCGACTTTTTACATGCCCATCCGACGCATGGATCATCTTACTTGTCAGACAATCAGGTGATCAGCCTGCATTGTCCTACCCAAACTTGGAAATAACATGTTTCCAACGCGGGAATCGAACCCACGACCTCCGAGTCAAGAGCCGCGCTCTGTACCACTAGACCACGGAGGCGTTACTACGATATTATATAATATACGAAAAAAATATATGTTAATTGCGAGTCGGACTCACGCACGAAGGGTTTGGTAGCGCTATAGATCGGAGGTAGGCAAAAATGTGTTTTTTATGGTAGCCTATAGAAAACAGCTTGGAGACAGACAGACAGACATCGAAGTCTCAGTAATAGGGTCTCGTTTACTCGGTAAGTTGGTACCCCTTGAAATGAACACACAAAACTTAAAACTAAACAAAGTTCATTTATCTACAATATAACTCTAACATAATATTATCAGTAACTTTCCAGATTTTTCCAACACTTTTAGATCCGAATTAATCGTATTTTCGTCGTAGGCGGGTAATCTATGAACTGCTGTGAACTGATCTCCTTGAACATGACTCTTAGTTCTAAGACCTCTACGCTTGGAGAATTCATTAGGGTATTTAACATCTCCTGCACGTCTGCTATCGACTCGTATTGTCAGTGAATGGAATGACGAATCCTTTAGTCAAGTGTGCCACGTTCCTTTATGCTCTTTTAACTAGGGAAGATCATCTTATGATATGGCAAAAATGACGATTAATTTCTTTGGGAATGTATAATAACTTCTTGGCTTGAATTTTTGTTAGAATTCTAGAGAATACAGGTTTTGTGGGTTGGTGAATATTCGGGTATTTCTGAAGAAATTACAGGGTATTGAAGGTATCGAACAAGGCGAGTCAGCCCTGTCAGCGAACGCTGCTCCCTGATTGATTGCCTCATTTAAATCTCCAGATTCGATTATGATTATCAGATCCAGTCCCCTGCAACAGTTTAATAAAAAACGCTGGGAAACAAGTGAATCATTTGTTAGCATCTTGGAACTAATACTCTATGCTAATTCCGGCTGATTATTATCTCAAATATGTTGACTCGGTTTCAAAAAGTTCGTGGTCCCGAAGCTCTGTGTTAATTTTAGTTTCTCTTTTTCTATATTAAGTAATAATTTTTTTAGGTTCTCCGAAATGTGACCTAAGCTAAGAGCTCTGCTAATGCATTCATTATTATTATTAGTTTCATTCAGTCATAAATTCTTTGTATTCATTTTGTATCCTTAATTTCAAGACCCGTATAAAATCACTTCTAATATTCAAATCTTTATGCTAAAATTGTTTAAAACCAGGACTTCACTAAGATCAACAAAATCTTGTCCAATTTTACATTTAATAAGACCGGCGCGGATAGCGAGTCACCCCTTGTCGCGCCGAACACTTCCCCTGCGGTGTGAATAATACTTAGCTATGGCTTAACTTTGTGATTATCATGGATAGGCGGTAACTGTCTTTCCGGACACATTGACTGTAGAATTGTGTTCTTCGAGACTTTTGCTTCTGGTAGAGCATATTGTGCTCGCAGTTCTAATTTAGTTTGATTTCTATTTGATTTTGTTACCTGTCATTAAGTTTATTAGTAATTGTAAGTTTGTAACATCACTTTGTCACAAACCACCGCGGGCCCCGTGACAACGGCGTCGACGCGCCGCCAATATTCAATTCGATTAGGCCATTGAGCGTCTAAGCCCACCAATAAGTATGTGTAATACAGTCCCTCGGCCTATTACCTGGCAATTTCACAGAACAATCTAAGGCACACAATGACATGACACACATCGACTCCGCCGAGAGGGACGGAGCTCCCGATTTGTTTACACAGTGTAGCTTTCCCTTTCGCGGTGCGCGTGTGTGCGTGCCATCTGGCGGGAGCCGGGTGGGGTGTGCGCCCCCTCGGCTCGGGCTCGGGGTAGCCCGCGCCTGTGTGGGTGACCCAGTCGAATAAATCTAATACTACATACAAACATATTGCCGCGTGTCATTTTTACGCTTGTGTTGTCGCTCGGGGTTCTTTACGCGGCGATGATATTATTCTGACGATTACGGCGTCCTTTATGCTTACAATAAAATAATTAATAAGGGATGAAGTGGGCGATCGGTATCGGTACACAATGCTAATTGTTTTATTCTCACGTAAACTTAACGACGTGCTAAGTACCTAGCCGTTTAATTTTTGCGTCACCGAGATAAGAGTTAACATAAATTAATTATTTAGTTCACAAATTGCGCGTGACTCGTGAGAAGCTGTTTAATTTATTCGTTCTCGCTTACAAAAGAAAAATTATTTTTATTTTGTACATTAAAAATGCATATTTGGATTTGGAAGACCTTCTTGTTTTGAAAAATCTACCTAGAAATTGACCTCGGTAATAGCCATATCAATTATTGCCGTGACAACTTCCTCCAGGAAGTTCATTGTTGACGACATCGCGACGAATTTAATATTTTATTAAGCCTGCTCTTTATTTCAGCTTGCAAACCTTTATATTCTGTCATTCCTTTGTTTTCATGAATGCTTATCCTATGTTGTTTATGAAATATTTTACCTAATTTTTTAAACAAAGAAATACTGTAACAAAATAACTATTTTAACCAAGTGAACCTCGACAAAATCGTCACGTTACCAATACTCAAACAGATTTAAAAGTCAATAATATATTAATAATATGCTTAATCTGTTAGCAGACGACGAGGCGCGGAGCCCTAACAATTACCCAGTAGGGCCATTGTGTTACCCTACTCTCGATGTGGGCACTAGAGACCAACCTATTGTGGTCCCTTTAAACTCTCAAAAAATCCGCAGCCGCGGGTCATTACTTACGGCAGCGCGGGGCGAGGGGGCTCAAGATACACTGGTTTATCAACAACAAATATTATTATTATATCAATAACGTATTACCCGCCAAAACGTCGGTTTTAGTTAATAACGAACTGTTTTGTACCTTGTTTGTTAGAGGAACGATCGGATACAAATGAAAAACTCAGTCTTGGCTCATAGCAGGCCATACCCGTATTTAAATTGAATAAGTATATCATATCAGCAAATATTAATGATGATGATGATAATTAGCTTTGCTAAAGTGATGATCGTGCTTGGTAAAAAATGGTATAACAAAAACTATTCTAATTGTCTCTAGCTTCCAAAGAGGCTGAACGTAATTTCAAAGACAAATTACTACAATTTGTCTTTGTTTATCAATTAACTTCGAGAACTTGTAAAATAAACCCTATTTGTACTGCTTGAAGTGGGATCCAGTAAATTAATAGGCATTTTTTTCGAGTATCAATTAAAAAATTGAGTGTTCAAGCGTCACACAAAATGCTAGTTTTTTTGGCGCAAAATTTTGCGGTCACGAGTATGAAAGAGAGAAAGAAGTATGAATTTTAAAAATATAAACACTTATAAACCTATTAAAGGATCCAATACTAACAAACAAACTATTAACATTACAACTAAAAGGATTATAGCTCGACGATAAGAATCAGAAGACTTTTCTTACATACTCCTGTGTAAATACAGATCTAACTAAAGAGACAATATCTCCGGCGTTAAAAGGCCAGCCAGGGGTGAGTGGGGGTGGGGGTGAGAGGGGGCAGACGCCACCCTCCGTGCGAAATTACTACATTTGAAGGGAACAAGTTTTTATGAGAAGTAAGCCGCTATGAATCTGGAATTATAAGCGGATCGGAGTGCATCGTATTGATTAAACAAGATGCATGGTGACATTTAGGTGTAGCTGGTATGTATTAGACTGCGAGCGGCATATGAGCAGACGCAGAGCCTGATAGAATGATATTCATTGTCAATACACAGGAATTCTTTAGGTGACTGACAATTGACATGATTAAAGTTCTGTGAGAAAATAAGACTGAAGAAAATAACCCTGCCGTTTCTTAATTATGCGATCTTTTACTTTCGCAGTAGGTATTCAAATGCGCGAACTCTACGTAATACTTGTCACGTCACTGATGACACCTCACAGCCAATTTCCTTGGCCCTTTGTGATATAAATTGCCAGGGTCAAACAGACTGGCTATAAGTATCAAGAACCACGGCATTCTATAAAATCTCTGATAGACTAAAACAATCGCATAATACTCAGAACTAATCCCGTGCTCTATGACAAAAATCTCCGACTCCCAAACAGTTAATACGGTATAACAAATCGATCGATTAAAATTTTAAAAGGCCATCAAAACGGTAATCAACGGAGCTATTTAATGAAAATATTTATAAGAACGGGGGAACGGGTCGTAATCTCTAAATTGTTACACAAGGTGAGATACCCCCGGTGGGCGGCGGAATGCTGGAGGAAAGCTGGCGGCCTTGACACCGGGATTCGGCTCCACAGATAAAACAACCTACGTACATTCCTCTCCCGAAATCCCAGTACGACAACTCCGGAGTTTGACATTCCGCTGGCCTGTGACGCGAGATAGGGCAATGTTTATAGCTTTCACGCGACGAATTCGGTGCGCACCGTCGTAGATAAAACGACGTCTTTACTTTACGCTCCCAAATTACCAGTATGACAGCTCTCGTGGGGAGTTCTTTGCTGGTCTGTGGCGGGAGATAGGACATGTTTATTAGCTTTCACGCCGTGCGCCGGCGCCTGTGCGCGTTTGTCACCTGACATAATATTATGTTTTTTTGTCGAGAAAGTTAATGCCCACACACTGATTTTATAAAAGTCGATACGCTTATAACGTGGAATAAAGAGGCGCAATACTTTACACCTATACGGCTTTTCAAGTAAAATACTTGTCGCTTGTGAGTTTTTACTTTCCACAGGATTTTTCAGACGACCTTCATTTAACATCCGATACTACGTAGAGAACTCTACATACTTGTAGAGTTCTCTACGTAGTAGGTACATACGAGTATTAGTTAAATGGATTCAGGAATTATAATGATATTAAATATAATAAACCGCTAATAATATTTAGAGCGCGCATTAGCATATCAGTATCGAGCCCATCGCGCATCCATTTGCGAACCATAAAAGAGAAAGCGCGCAGATTAAAAATGACCCACGTGAAATGTATTCGTGCGGACAATATTTTAAAACAAAATGTCACACGCTTTCTACGGGTGTCTGCCCCCGGCGGGCGAGGGGGGGCGCCCCCACCGCCCCCATCCCCCCTCCCCCGCCCCCATCGGGGTGTCATTGTGGACTGTGGTGTCGTAACTCCGCGAACTTTTTAATTTACAATTAGGTAGCTTCCCACTTCTCTGGCCTATTTAGCTCTCGTTTTTCCAGTAACCGTAGTTCATAATTAAAATTTATTTATCATAATTAACCCCTTTCGGTGTGATGGGGTAGTAATGACCCGCCCGGGTGGGGGTGGGGTATCACGTGCCACTTGACGTGCGGAAAAGCCGATGGAAACGTCTGCTGCGGAAACGTAATTTCTAAAAGTAAGATGGTAATAACGATGTTATTATAATTTTGCCACACAAAATTGAATATTTATTTATTACACGTCATCTTAAATATTTTTAAATTCCCAAAAAGGATAAGAATTCTAAAGTGAACAAGATTAGGGAACGTACTTTAAGTATATTTTTCTCCATGATGCTACCATACTTTCATTGGGTAGGTACATCAAACACTTAATATTATGTACAATGTATGAACTTTTGAAATAAATGAATTTATTCGGGTTTTAAGAGTCTTAAATCTGACTCGATCTCTTGATAGGTTCCATCAATGCCTTTAAAGACATTATATAAGTGCATGAAAGACGGAGCCACTTTTCACATTTTCCATAGTTCTATCCAATTATTAAATTTTCCCGATTTGCAAAAATACCCCATCATGATATTGGGGTACAGACAGCACCGCGCTGTCCATGATAAGTCGTGTTACGGCCGCGAGCACCGCATAGTTAACTAGGTATCGGCGTTTGATCCCGATTATAATAGAGGCTTATGACTGTTTTTGTACTTATATTCGAGACGTACTTAATGTAATTACTTTTCGTACTATTCGTAGTAAATACTAAATAGTAAGACGACTTTTCTTATGCACTTGTATGTGTGTAACAATTTGAAATCTAAACTTTATAAAACTACCAACATATTTTGTAAGTGCTGTGTCACTACTCACTCTACGCAGCGTGCAATTCAAAATTTGAAGAAATGGAACACAGTTTTAAAACCAATCCACACCGATCTTTTACGCAAATCTTATAATTGAGATAGAAAATCTGTTTTCCTAGACACGCAGTAGATACTTAGGTACGCAATTATTTTGCTCTTTCCTAATTCCCATATCCACCTATTTGCAAAGCTACTAGCATGAGCGAGCATAAAATTAGCGCACAGAGTCCAGACGTACATAAGTTGTAGACAAATAACTTGACCCCAGCTACATTACGTTCAAAATTATTTTATCTTTTAACTTCTACAAAATAAACGTTATGTCCTCGGCATAAAGGTCTTATCAGAGGCAAAATAGCTGTGAACGGTACATACTTACGAAGTTTAATCGACCAGCCTCTCACCCCTTGCACTCCTATGGGCTCCTAGTACATTGTCTTGGATGTAACTTACAAACTTTCTAACAATTAAATGGACTTCTATTAGTTAATTTGTTTGTTAATCTAATCCCACCCAAAACATGAAATGTAAAAATTCAATCTTTCTATCATAAAAAGTATTCAGATATTCACAATCAAGCCAACTGCCAAGTCTTTAACGTAATTGGTAATTTGAAATCAACATTCATTGGTATCAATAGTTTTCTTTATTTTATAATTATTATTATAGTGTTTAATCCTATAACCCCGGTGCAGCGCCATCTATCAGTTCCCATTAAGAATCGAGAACTAATAAAATTACTACGGCATCAATTTTTTGGCTTTTTAGTTTTTAGCAATAATCCATCCAATTTCGTACAGAACATTATTAGCACGTAGATAATAAAATTGTAGAGAATAGCTTACAATTTATAATGCTTATCAAAATAAGTGCGAATATTCTATTTAGACGTTAAGGACAATCATGACTCTTGAATGATGGTGTTTGCTGATAAATCAGTGTCCAACAGGGCCCAGTGGGGCACAGTGTGTCCCAGCATGCTACTGTCACGGTAATTATGTCATAACAACATTCCTGTCTATGAACAAAAGAATTTACGGGTGGCAGTTGGCACCCATGTTGACAGTTAAAAAAATCGAGTCGTTAAAAAATCGACGCCTGTAAAAGTCGTTCCTTTTATCTTTTTTTTTATAAAATTAGAGACCAGATGAGCAAACGAGTCACTGGATAGAAAGCAACTACTGTCGCCCACTTTCAACATCAGAAGAGTTGCAGGTGCGTTGCCGCATCTTCTTGAAAGTTTTCAGAGTAAACGCGAATTTATATATGGGATCAAAGCAGTATCCACGTTAGTCAGTAGATGGCGCTGCTTTGATCCCATATAAATTTACGCGCGTTTACGCGCTCGATGCGTGTGATCGAATAAAACTCGCACGGGTTAATGCAAGTTTTATTCGATCATACTCGTATTTTCATAGTATAATCGGCAGGGCTATCACGTAAAAATAGCGATCAGCAGCTATCCACTAGCAATAATCGCGCGATCGATTGCTGGGTATAAAAAATAATGGTATCATGTAAGCGATCGTATTGTTTTGGCTGATATGTGATACGAAATTGCGATTGTGGAGCAATTATCGCGCAATAATTGCTATCTCATTGCTCTCGCAAGATACGTGATACGGCTGCGGGTCGCGGGTACACAAATAAAAAATTTGCTGCAACAAGATAATTTTTAAGAGCAGAAATGGGGTAGTCGCATAATTTTTACGCAATACTTTTTAAAATACAAATTCTTAGGAATAAATTGTCTATAACATTTTTTTAAGATAACTATGTAATATTAACTACTGTAACTCCAATAGCTGTATTAATAACAATGTATAAATAGGTGCAGGAGGGCGATAGCTTGTCTCGTGGCGTACTAAACTATTTTCGGACTACCCGCGAACGGGAATAAAGTATCGAACTTTTGGACACGTGCTTACATCCGCTTTTGATCTACGTTCCACACTAATATTATGAGGCGTTGCTGGCTTCTTGTAATAACGATGATCTACATTCTACAAATTGATTTATTAATCAATGAATATCAATAATGAAAGCTACAAAACTATAACTGATCTATTTAAACAATCTACGGTAGGTATACTAATGGCCGACGAGGCCGGCCCAGAAAAAGACTGCGTGATGAGCTGGAGGCATACCAGCCAGGCTGGCCAGCGGTGGCGCAGGAGACTAGGAGAGAGACAGATGGGTCTTTGGGAGAGGCCTTTGCCCAGCAGTAGGTTTTTTTATTCTTACAATTAAAAAAAACTATAAATGCTAATATTATTTTGAAATTGTCTGTTTAAAGGTATGTTGACGTGGGAGAGCTATGCTTCGGCACGAACGGGCCGGCTCGACCGGAGAAATACCACGTCCTCACAGAAAACCGGCGTGAAACAGCGCTTGCGCTGTGTTTCGCCGAGTGAGTGAGTTTACCGGAGGCCCAATCCCCTACCCTATTCCCCTCCCTACCCTCCCCTATTCCCTTCCCTTCCCATCCCTACCCTCCCCCTTTACCCTATTCCCTCTTAAAAGGCCGGCAACGCACCTGCATTTCTTCTGATGCTGCGAGTGTCCATGGGCGACGGAAGTCGCTTTCCATCAGGTGACCCGTTTGCTCGTTTGGGGGCAAATTTCAATAAAAAAAATGTGGTCCCTCATTCTGATCACTGATCAGCTTCACTTCTTATTTTCTGGAAGTCACAACCAAGATTACTCTGCTGTGCTCAGAGTGAACTCACAAGGATTGCTATGTATAAAATAAGTTACTGTT
Source organism: Plebejus argus (assembly GCA_905404155.3). Lineage (NCBI taxonomy): Eukaryota > Metazoa > Arthropoda > Insecta > Lepidoptera > Lycaenidae > Plebejus > Plebejus argus. The sequence goes on along the minus strand of FR989931.1, from coordinate 17,562,564 downwards.
CAGTTTAATTAAGGTACCTACCTACAATCATTTTTTGAATATTATGTAGTGGTAAGTTTTTATTTGCATGTTTCTATCGCATTGGGGTAAGCCTGTAATGGTAGAAATAAGTTTGGAAATAAATAAATTTAGAAATGAAATAATTTTTCATATATTCACGTTATTTGTTTCAGGATTCATAATTCTGGTTGTGAAAACCATGACATAGAGCGGAGAATCAGCAGATCCCAAAATGTATTAACCACAGTATGGAAGTTATTTATAGTCGGTTCCAAACTGAACTCTCTAAATTTGTGGCCATAATATTTCTTCATTAAAAGCCGTTTGGGACCGTCTATGTGCTTAGATTATATTGTACCTACTAAACTGACAGGATTTGCAATACGTATACGGTATACCATCCATACTTAATACTCATCTTGTAAAATAATTGTTTCTCTGTTTGCGCGTTAACTTTTCTAGTCTAACCGCTGAACCGTTTTTTTTTGTTATTGAAAGGAACAATATAGTAACCGAAAGTTTTATGTTACTTTCAATAACATAGAAGAAAGTAAATATCAGACGTATTTGATTTTCTCGTCCGAAATAATTCTCTGAAGTCTGGATCACGCGGTCAGTTTTCAAACCAAACTAATTTCATCAAAATCAGTTCAACCATTTGGAAGCTATGACAGTCACGACAAAATAGTCTGTGCTCGTCAGCAGATGTTACATACTCTTTCAGTAAGCTCAGAACGTTTCCAACAAATAACATTATTGAACGTTATTTCTCGGAAATCACTAAACAATCTCAGCTATAGTCTGATGTAAGAGCAAATCGAATTGTCCGAAGACTAGGGGATTCCCCCGGGAGCCCGCCCCCGACTCACAGCAACATAATCTGATTCCGTTAATTTTTAAACAGATTTCATTTAAAATGTAAATATTTTATACACAGATTTTAAACATGATCTTTTAATGTAAGAAGGTTGGTTTTTCCATCAATTATTATCAGGCTCTAACTATTCAACCGATTTTGATGAAAATTATCATGGTTAAACTAAACTATGGGGTCAAAATGTTATGCTACTTCTATAACAGCGCGAATATGTAAGTACGCTTTTCGTGGGATACTTAGTACTTACTCCACGTGAGCGAAGCCGTTAGCAAAATTGATTGAGTGTTGTCAAAGTTGTAATACACCTTGATTAAAGTTAATTGTGACTTTAATTATATCATCCTATTTCTTGCTCTTCGTATGTAAAGAGACGCTATTTGTAAAAGGATTAGCATTAGTGCTTCAAGTGTAAATTTTGGGCCATCCATAACTAATATTATAAACGCGGAAGTGTGTTTGTCTATTACCTCTTCTCGCTTAAACCGCTAAACTAATCATGATGAAATATGGCATCAGCCATCAGGCATGGATATGGGATATACTTTGTCCCGGAAAAGGACATAGGATACTTTTTATTCCGGAAAAATGTACGGTTCCCGCACGACAAACGAATATCTGCCCTACGGAGTTGCGGCAGTAATCTAGTCGGGAGTGGTTAATAAAACCAGCTGAATAGTAATATCTGAAATTGTTATAATGTTTATTTCCAACTACCCGCGGTAGGTCTGTCAGATATATTTTCGTTTTCAATTTAGTTTGGTTCTTTGTCCGTTATTTCGGGCCCGTTATGCGTCCCTCGAGATATTATTTCACTGAACAAAATAAAAACATCACAGATATTCCCCGCTACAAATGTTTGCTGTAAAAACTTATCATGAAATATATTATTTATCATCAGTCAACACAAAAATTAACTTGATATTGCCCGCGAATTCGTCGCATTCTAAGAATTCATTTACGCAGGAACTGTATATTTTTCGAGGATAAAATTTCTCCTATCTCAGGACTCAAAGTATCTGGCATTACCAACATCAAAACCGGCTTTGCTCTTTTATAGTCTATCTGTTTGAGATAACAGGCAGATAGATATACAGTACATATTCCATATTTTTAACATTAATTTGGATTACGAATAACAAGGAAACAATAAATAATTAAGTATTTAAAATAATGAAATAAACAATGCAATAATTTCTTGGCCTTATCAAGTATGCGGTTTTGACCACAGATAAGATATGAAGTATTCGTGTGCAAAAAAACAACTTCATTTAAGCAACAATAAAATTCTGTTTGTAGAACCAACTATAATTCTCGATTTATAATATTCGTCCGTATGAACGAGAGGTTTGGCCGCTACATTACAATATCACAAGCAATTCTATCTAACGATTTAAGTAGCGGAGCGATCGCACCGCTTTTTGTATTGGAGACTGGAGTATGATTGACTGTTTTGGGATCAAAATTAAATAATGTTCTTTTTATCCCGAAAAAGCACATTGTTTCTCATTTCAGAGGCATGCTGTAATAACTAGTAATTGCGGCTAAAATTTTCTCGTTTACATAAACGCCTTTTTCTATAATATCTATATTTATGTTTTGACGAATTTTCTTTAAATTAGCTTCTCTTTAAATCATGATGTAACGTTCCACAGGATTTGGGAAAGAAATCTCACCCCCTCTCCCAATCCAACCAACGTCAACTAATATTTATTTACTGTGAAAGAAGCGCTACACTGCAATAACCTGACGATAACTGCGATCACCAAAATTATTGTTTAAAGAGCCTAACCGATACGGATTCAACATTCCATTCCCTTAATTTGTGGTCCTTTCAGATTTTTTGCGCCCCCGAAGGGTGGCGGTGCGTTTTGTTTGAGTTTTTTGTTCTGCAATAAAAGATCTTCGTAACGGGACATCGCCTAGCGCGATGGCTCCTAATAATAATTGTTGTGTCTGTAAACATTCGCCTCTAGTAGCTTTCGTCAGGTCGTTTATTACCCTCATTGTCCAATTGTAAACAATGTTGACAGGAAACATTTAAATTTCTTTGGGCTTTGTCTTCGAAATTATCGGGTGCATTGACAATCCTGACGAGACAAGTTGAAGCAAATTTATTTGTTGATCAAATTATTGTCAGCACTGAAATACTCTGAATAGCTATGTCCACATTGTGCCCTTTCATCTTCAATTTTCATAATCTTTTGACATTCGAAATGTCAAAAGATTATGAAAATTGAAGATGAAAGGGCACAATGTGGACATAGCTATTAAATGACACTGCAATAATATCGTCCACATATCGTCCACCTAAAACTACCACCCTTAAAATTCCGTTTTCCCTCCAGCCTTCTCAACAATCTTCATGGTATACTTTATTGAGACACGAATTTCAAATACTACCCCGACTGTTGACCATAAATCATCTGCAAATCCGCAGCCGCAAAATACGCATAATCACTCTAAAAACACTAATAAATGATTAACACTTATAGTCATAACTCGAGTCGTTTCGAGAACATTTTGTAGCTTATCTACAAGTTGTAGAGGACAAAAAAGTTTACCTGATTGTGGCGGATGGGCCTCGCCGCCCATGCCACGTGCGCTCGCAGCTTGCGCGTTTTTTCACTTCCCATACGTCATTTGTTTGAGCTGTTGCGTTTAATCATCATCATCACACCCTCACCACTTCCTTTTTGATTCACATTCCTGTGACAGATAACGCCTACAACTCCGTTGCGACAAAGTTCGTTTCTCGCGCGGGAACCTTATATTTTTCTAGGATACAAAGTTTTCTACGTCCTTTCCCGGGACTCAAATATTCTCCATACCTCAACAAAATCGGTTCAGCGGTTTGGGCGTGAAAGTAACAGACAGACAGAAAACCACACTTTCGCACTTATGATATAGTATGGATGTTTAATTCAGTTTTCAGCTATACTACGTGAAATTAATGATTTGTTATAATATATGGCTGTTTGTGAGTATTTATTGTTCTTGTTCTTTTTCATCGCCGTGCACTGTCTGTTCCTTTTTAGGGTTCCGTACCCAAAGGGTAAAAACGGGACCCTATTACTAAGACTTCGTTGTCTATCCGTCTGTCCGTCTGTCCGTCTGTCTGTCTGTCTGTCTCCAGGCTGTAACTCAAGAACAGTAATAGCTAGAGATTTGATATTTTCACAGATTATGTATATCTGTTGCCGCTATAACAACAAATACTAAAAATAAAATAAAATGAATATTTAAGGGGGGCTCCAAACATGATTTTTTTTGGCCTTTTTTGCTCTATATCAAGAATGGCAACAGGTAGGTACTTGAATTTTTTACAAAATCCTTAGTTATATGTGTACTTTAATATTTTATAATAATAATAAAATAAAATAAAAAAGTAAGTGGGGCTCCCATACAAAAAACACAATTTATGGCCTAATTTTGCTCTATAATGGTACGGAACACTTCGTGTGCGATTCCGACTCGCACTTGGCCGATTATTATTTATACATACATCTTAAAGTAAGTATTATCACTTAGTTTTGATATAATATGTTATATATAGAGAACATAGGCCACTGCAAAAAGACGTTATTCGTAAAAAATGTATACATATCACGTAAACGGTAAATCTTACTTTGAAGATTTCTTTTACAATAGAATTACTGACAGACAATATTTTGAAACGAAGATGGTCTTGGGCGGCGAAATGAGTTGCCCTTTGCGCAAGGGTGTGGGCTGTTCCAAATTCAGCACTTGTACAAGTCACAAGCGATAGCGATATCAACTTATCGATTTTTACGTTGCTTAGATTATACTTATAGTATTGTTATTGTTAACCAATAAAAATAATTTTTTGGATGACAAAAATAATTATTTAAATGATGATCATTTTTAAGTGGTTTAAGGAGTTTATAGTTCTTGAGAACAATGAATACATAAGCCCAATATATATGTATAGGTGACCAATACAGTTTTATTTGATTATTCATATTATTAACTAATTTTTAATCCGCACATAATGCGTGGTCCATAGAATAGAATAACTCGTAAGTCATAACTCATAAGTATAATTAAATTCCGACATAACAATGATGAGATCCTGAAAACTTTAATTTTTTAGCTTTTGTCTAGTTTTTATGTTCGTCTTTTTTTCTGTAGTGTTTAAGCAAACTGGATTATAAGTGAAACTTATAATACCCGCATCTTCATCAAATTCGCAATCCAAAAATCGATAATTCTCCCGCTACCGCCTGTCCCCGACACTACAGCTTCCAAAGCCAGTTAGATGGAGCTCTCTCTCCGCCATAAATCTTAAGACCCTCGACCGCCACCCAGCTCCTCTGATATCTATAAAGATCTATAAATACCTTCACATCTCGCACAGTGACAGCATTGATCGGGCCCAAGTAAAAATATACGGTTATATTGAGCACAGGTAATGTTTCCACAATTTTCAGCTACGCGTATTATGTACGCGTTGGCTTACAAGATGGCGTGACGATCATCAATGGCAATAAGATTATACAAGCTCAAGTCTCTTAAGTCAACCCCTGTGGGTTATGACTACGATTCCGATAAAGTAGATTTCTACTTATCGTTTTCCTAATTACCACTCACGGGGTGTAAAAAATCAACTGTTTCATACAAAGCCTTAACCGGCTCTGAAGCGCTTTGTATATTTTTTTAATTTCACGTAAAGCACTTTGACCAACTACACAAACATTTTCTTGTATTTAAGAATGTATTAAATGTAATATTGTAATGTGATACATTTTAAATTAAACTAAACAAAAAAATATTTCAATTTTGTTAATAAATTTTTGCATAGTATGCCTCTAAGTATTATTAAAAGTATCCAGACCATTCCCGAGTCGTCCCATCGCATGATCACTTCGGTAATACTACAACAATGTACCACTGTCTGTCTGTTGCGATTAGCGAATAAGAATGGAGTCTAGACAAGAAGTTCTATACCTAAGATTTTGCTCTTGCAGCTTAGATATAATTTATGTATGTAGTTATAATGCCACTTAAATAAGTGGCAATATATTCATATCAGAACTAGGATTATAATTAATGCGAAAGTGTGTCTGTCTGTTACCTCCTCACGCCCAAACAGCTGAACCGTTTATCAATTCGACGCGTATGTATCTAATATTTCCAGAACTGCCAAATTTTTGTATATTATGTTAATCTATAACAGCTTCTGAACAAATGTGCCAAATTTCAAAACTGTATGTACGTATGTAATATGTATGTATGTATGTATGTATGTATGTATGTATGTTTTAATTTTTATGTTTGTGCACGCATATCTCCGGAACTACAAGTCCGATTTAGTGATTCTTTTTTTATTGTACTAGATATTGTTCAACTTAGGGAATAGTGTAAGTTTCATCAAAATCGGTTCAGTAGTTTTGGAGATAGGAAGTTTTAATTCTCAATTACGTACAATTTTGAAGTCGGTTTTATCTTTTTAAAATACAGTTATTGCTTAAAGGTATGGAGATACTTTGAGTCTCGGGAAAGGATATAGATTATAGGATATAATATTTTAACCAAAGAAAAATGTAAGTTTGCGCGATAAAAGAGTTTTGGTGCTACGGAGTTGCGGCCGTGATCTATTACTACTTATAAAACTTTTTAGTTTATCATATTTTGATGAGAAAGACAGTAAAATAATTGAGTTTCAGCTCTACTGTGTCAGCGCCATTTTCAGCGCTTTTGAATTTTTTGGACCTACACTGCAAGGTCAGATTATGAAAAATAAGGCCTTATTAAGATGCAACGCCATCTATCAGTGTCGAAGCTAAGAGTGCTTATTCAGAAGGCAGCCCTAGCCTTTATTAGAGGTAGGAAATTTGGCTATTTTCAAAAAGTAAGTAGGAAGGTAAGCGAAGCATTTTTGTCTTCTTTTGTTCGTCTTATCATTTAGGACTATACACAAAAAACAAGAGGACTGGTCTTTGTCAACGTTGCGTTGGCTGATTGACCTAGCAATTAGAACTGTATAAAATATACAAGTTTTCAAATATTGTTTTATCAATCCTTTTTCGACTTTTTACTGGATACTCTACATTTTAACAGAAAAATATATTTCATTTTTTCTTTATTCTATTTCAGGATTCGCTATTGTTTTGTTTCGGCAAATACCGGGTGTAAGCGATTGCGTTCTATACCAGCCTTCCATCAGTTTTTGGCTCGTACTCTGAAAAGCGCAACGCAAATAAGTGAGGATTTTAAAAATCTGCGCAAAGTGCTTACTGCCAGTTTTTTTCGCACCGCAGAAAAGTTAATTACAATTATTGTCATAGTATGGGTACCGAAATTAATTATTGACAGGGTGATTAATGATTATTATCTATCTTGCGACAGCCACGCAACAGGCGAAAATTATACCTACATTTTGACAATGTCAAAAGCCTGTCGCATTGCTGTCGCTAAAGTCGTCATCAACGTTCCGATCGACCAAGACCAAGATGAAAATCTCGCAAGTTTCTTTGTATCGCACAAAAAATTTTCACGTGTAAATAGTTCTTTTTGCAGTTTTTGCGGTCGCTTGATTTGTTGAAATCTCTTGAGGCGTGTGAAAACGCAAACTTTTGAAATCGAGCCTTGCAACAACGTTTCGAGCTTTCAGTGATGTGCAGTTCGAAAACGGTAGATTGCAAAGCCATCTATCATTGGCTTTGGTAAGTACTTGAGTTCCAATTTTAAACGTGCCTGTTACTACTTAATACTAATTTATTTAATTATATGCTTTTTATTAGCTTCACCTGTATGTTTGTTTGTTACCGACTTCTTTGGGCGCGATTTTGACCCACTTAATACGGCCAGATTTCGTTCAAACTTTGTAGATTTATCGAGGACCGATGACAATACACTAATTTGATATAATTATTCCATTTTTCAATTTGTATGTTTGTTTGTAACCGACGCTTTATATTATAAAAAGCGTGTTTTAAGCGTGTTTTTAGTTTTTTTAACTATTATTTATTATTTTAATGCATTTTGAAACACTACAATAATTACAGTACGTACAGTATAAATAAAGCAGGAAGTGACAAAAAAAAACAGAAGTCCTCTATTTTGAAATAAATCGTATTTAAAAATATCAAACGTTTGTAGAACTATAAAATACATTGTATGGAATTACAGAAATTATCACAAATAAAACGTAGGTAAATAATAATGAGGATGTGTTACTTTACGACTTAACCTTCGCCGTGATCATTGTAGTCATCATTAGTATTTTCATGATCACTGTGATATCATCATCAGCTGTAATGCTAGATTTACACGCTGGGCACACTTAGGAAGCTAGTCCATTTTTGGTAGATTTCCTTGGATGCCTGATTGGTAGGCTTAGTAAGCTGTTTGCTGTGTAATTTAAGTACTTTGTATGTAAAATCATCATAAGCTAATAAATTATTATGACTAACTATAATAAGTATTGTAAGCCTGTAGCGATCAGTAGATGAAATATGAGGTTTCCTGTAGTACCTACTAGCAAAACACACAAATTACGTATGTTCTCTGTTAGTTATATAACCTAACAATGTAAGAAAACTTACACGAATAACAATAAAATAAATATGGCGTCATCCTCGAAATATCCTGTTCAAAAATCAAATAAAGTTTTTGTCCGTTTATGCTAAACGTCTGTGCCGGACGCAAATTAAAAAAAATAGACGTCACATGCGCCCGGCCAGTTTTGAGGTAATGAAATAATTGGAGTGACCTAAGCGACATTGAGCGTCGGGCCGTCGGGCCGTCGGGTCGGCAATATGTATCAAGGATGTGTCGTCACGTAGTTGAGTCAGCGCGGGCTAACCGTGTCGCGGACGTCGCGGAATAGAACCAAGGCTGCACCTGAGTTTGGTCTTTCTGAATATCGTTACTCAATCGTTTATGTACTTAATCAAATACTACGATCATAAGTCAGAACTCATAACAGACGCGACAAAATTTGAAGTTCCTTAAGATTCGTATGTTTTATCGCGCTTAACAATAAAGTAAATATACATCTTAGATAATATAATAATATATTTAAAAAAAGTCGCTTTTTTCCCTCATGTCCCTTTGTTCCCTTTAATCTTTAAAACTACGCAACGTATTTTAATGATTCTTTCAGTGTTAGATAGCCCATTTATCGAGGAAGGCTATTATAGGCTATATTTTATCACGCTAAGACTACTTCTCTGATAGTACATAGTGATCCACTATGTACTATCAGAGAAGTTGATTCCAAGGCAGATGGGGACCTACGTAGTTTGATTAATGCGTTACATCAAACCCAGCCGACGATCACAATTAAAGACGTGAGTGGAAGTAAGTAACATGAAAAAACTTCCCGTTTTTTTTGCTTAAATGGAGGTTTTAGGGCCGGAAAAGTTATTTGAAATAGAAAAACTATGGATTGCATGTGTAGCCAGATATATTAGCTAGGTTATGAAGTAGATAAGTTACATGTTTTATTGAAATAATTAGGGAAAAAATTAGTTATTGTCCGTATGTTACGAAATGTTACTTATTCGATTCTTCCACTCACGTCTTCAATTATTATTAACATTGAGTGACATGATCCGACCAAATGACGTTGGTCTGTCAACTGTCTAGGAATCAATTTCCTCGATGGTACATAGGTATTAAAGAATATCGTTTTTTACTCTTTATAAGTGATAATACTTTAGGGTGCGTACGTGTTCCTTGTAGAGAGTTCACTGTGAAAGTAGCAGCGCTGAAGGACCAAATTTTTTTCACTTTTGTATGGGCAAGGGCCCGAGCGTCACGAGCTTTCCCATACAAAAGTTTAAAAAAAATTGGTCTTTCAGCGCTGTTACTTTTACAGTAAACTCTGTACAAGGAACACGTACACACACTAAAGTATTACTTATCACTTATTTTTGTTACACACTGTATACTTACTACCAACAGTTTTCCGGGAAAACATGAAACGATTTCCCATGAATTAGGTTTTTCATTTAATTTCAGGTGATTTCAGTCTGTTTTTGTTTTTATTTTCATTTCTACGTACTGGAAATTGGTACTCAACATTATTTGTTGATGCCGGAAAATTTTCGTTACAACGATAATCGGAAAATATTATGTAAACCACGATCTCTTAGAAAACCGGCGGTTTAATCGGTACTTATTTATAGTGGGTAGGTATAATAACTTTAGAATAAAATGTTCTTCTTCTTTCTTTCCTAAATTATACATTTCCATAAATCTGACTGCACATTTGCTATATTTAATAGAGTCATAGGTAATAAATAGGTATAGGTAATATATAGGTACGGAACCTAGACAGGTTAGTGGAGTTGACAAACCTTGTCCCCCCAATAACATGCATTTTACACATGGTAACTCAATGGGGGACATGGTTCTGGCGACCCCACTAGCGTCTAGCTGACAGCTAGTAGATTCGTCACAGAACGATATCTTCTTAAGATCCTTGAAACTCCACCCAGCTTGAGTGACCGCTCTCCACCAAGCCAATGCCACAACATCTAAAGGCAAAGGGTGCAGCACCATACCCGAAGAAATCCAAAAATGTCGAATCTACTGGCTATACTGGGACCACATACGCCCCTTCAGGGCATCAAATATTATAATATAGTGATAAATATATATATATATATTTATTAAGTTAGATATAGTTATCTATATATGTATAATGATAGTATTAAGCATAATATAATATACAATAATAGTAATAGTAAGTAGTAGAAGACGGGCGCGTTCAATTTATTAACCCTAGACGGTCAATAAAATGTATAATTTTAAAAGGTCCAAGGCGTGATGGACTTACAGTAGATTAAGAGAAAATGTAATCTTGGTACGCGACCATATTATGACAATGAGACAAATAAAGGATACGGGCGACTAGCTCATAGACGACCCTAATTATTGTAATAAAAAAAAAATAGAGTCATAGGTCGATTGACTGCAACGTGACGCGTAGATGCTTTTCTTAATTTGCATGGATTTGACAGATTTGCAAGACGTCTCAATTGAAATCTGTCAACTCAATTCAGTACAAATTTAAAAAGCGGCCAAGTGCGAGTTGGACTCGCCCATGGAGGGTTCCGCAGCAGCAATAAGGTTAATTTTTATGAAATTATATTATTTTTGATTTATTTTTATATTTCAGTCGATTTAATGAAATTTAGATTAAGGTTTACTATTTATGACGTATAAAAAAACTACTGGCTAGATCTCGTTCAAACCAATTTTCGTTGGTAGTTTTTATAGTAATATACATCATATATTTTTTTTAGAATTATCATGCCTCTACTTTAGAAATTAGAGGGGGGGGGGGACACACATTTTTCCACTTTGGAAGAGTCTCTCTCGCAAACTATTCAGGTTAGAAAAAAATGATATGAGAAACCTCAATATAATTTTTGGAGACCTATCCATAGATACCACACACGCATAGGTTAGATGAAAAAAATTTTTTTTTTGTTTCATTAAAGTTTACTATTTATGACGTATAAAAAAAACTACTGGCTAGATCTCGTTCGAACCAATTTTCGTTGGTAGTTTTTATAGTAATATACATCATATATTTTTTTTAGAATTATCATGCCTCTACTTTAGAAATTAGAGGGGGGGGGACACACATTTTTCCACTTTGGAAGAGTCTCTCTCGCAAACTATTCAGGTTAGAAAAAAATGATATGAGAAACCTCAATATGATTTTTGGAGACCTATCCATAGATACCACACACGCATAGGTTAGATGAAAAAAAATTTTTTTTTGTTTCATTAAAGTTTACTATTTATGACGTATAAAAAAAACTACTGGCTAGATCTCGTTCGAACCAATTTTCGTTGGTAGTTTTTATAGTAATATACATAATATATTTTTTTTAGAATTATCATGCCTCTACTTTAGAAATTAGAGGGGGGGGGGACACACATTTTTCCACTTTGGAAGAGTCTCTCTCGCAAACTATTCAGGTTAGAAAAAAATGATATGAGAAACCTCAATATGATTTTTGGAGACCTATCCATAGATACCACACACGCATAGGTTAGATGAAAAAAAAATTTTTTTGTTTCAGTTGTACCTATGGGGACCCCTAAAATTTTTAATATTTTTTCCATTTTTGCATCAAAATCTTAATGCGGTTCACAGACTACATCTACTTACCAAGTTTCAATAGTATAGCTCTAATAGTTTCGGAGAAAAGTGGCTGTGACATACGGACGGACGGACAGACAGACAGACAGACAGACAGACAGACAGACATGACGAATCTATAAGGGTTCCTTTTTTGCCATTTTGGCTACGGAACCCTAAAAATGCAGAGCCTACGCGACGCGTTGCGGTCTGAATTTATCCTCAGAGTTACGATTTTAATAGTCTGAAACTAATAACTATCAAGAATTTTTTGAAAGAAAATTTGTATTATACAAATTCCCGAATTTTAAACTCCTTATCTGTCTTTTCTCTAATTTTCTTTCATTTTTCAGTACACTGTCGGGTTTTTCGACTTTATTAGCATATTTAATATACAATAGTTATATAACAATTCAGCATCGTTCACGGTGGTGAGCACATGATATCTAAAATTAGCAAATCGTTAATGATATTAATGCACGGAGTAGGTAAGTACATGTGACGAAACGCGACCTCCGCGTGTCCTCGCGTCGCGTGCCCTGCACAACGCGAATATAATGGCAGTATCATCTTAGCCGGCCCCTAGACGACCAATTGTATTGTGCAACATCACGGTTAAATTTTATTTAACAGTTTATTTGACAATTAGATTGAAGACGGGCGCGTTCAATATTAACCCTAGACGGTCAATAAAATTGAACAATACGTGATATTGCTCATCTAGGGGCCCTCTAGGCTGTGAATATCATTCTTTTATTTGCGATGATGAATTCATAGAGTAATATTTTGTTTTTTTTTAATCGGCTAAGTGCAAGTCGGAAGCAACCAGTAAGAAGTTGCACCACCTTAGTCCCAAATTGTTATCAGATAACGGAATGTCCGGAAGTGGTCACGGGCGTCACGGGCGTCATGACGCGACGACGCGCGGATGTCAGCTGCTGTCACAACAGCAGACAAGTGGGCAAAATATGTCGGATAAGGCCACGCGCACTCTTTGTTTACAAAGCGTATTTTTAACTTCGCGGTAGGCATGTAAACAGACGCCATAATATTATTATTAAAACAATTATTATTGTAGGAATACGCTTAGCAAACAATAAAGGAAGCGATTACATAACTTTGATTTGTGCGCTTCGACTTTCGATTGCATTAATAACTGAGAAACACTTTACACTACGTTAATATCATCTCAAGGTGCCTTATTTATTCAACATTTAGATATAATTTTGTTACCTGTTATTATAATAATTAAGGTAGTCTTGATTAAAAAGGATTGGATTCAAATTACTAAATATTAAATATGATCTGTTCATTAATAGAAGACCAAACACCGACCATTTTAAATATTGTGAACGACTATATTATTGTATCGCTCCTAAGCAAATGACTAATGAGTAATACTTAGGGCCCCCGCAGATATACAATTTCTAGTAGTACAACTACAGTCAACTACAATTTTTAAATGAAAAAAATAATATGAGAACTTTATTATTTCGAGATAAAAATGTGCAAGGTGACAATATTTAAAATGTAATAAGCGTTCTCTGTAAAAATACAAAGAAAACAATACACCTTTTAAGCGTGATCACGTTTAGAAAATTTTCCCGCCTGTCATGACTTTCTTGACAGACTGTAGTTGTACAACTAGAAATTGTATATCTGCGGAGGCCCTTAGGCTGGTTTTATCGCAGCGCGAGGATATGATAGGGAAGCGACGTCAGTGTATAAAATTATGTAGTAAATAGTCAATATAATAATAAAGTTTACCATAATATAGCGACTATCACCAATCTAGTCAATCGCACGTGTACGCCTAGCCTTAGTAATCGCCAATAACCTTTCTGTTCAGTCAGAGGCTTATATTAAAAATTAAAATAAGTAATATCCATACAAAAATGTAAATGTTATCCCGGAATAATGGATGGTTTCTACCCGATAATCGAATTTTTGTATGAACGAATACATTTAAGGTGACGCCGCCGTGTTGGATATGTTTTAGATTGCTTGTTTTCTATGAGAGACAGGGCCCGGCCTCTCATAGAAAACAAGAAATGGAACAGCAAGAAATGGAGAGGGTGTGAGCGACAAAATGGTTTTTGTCGCGTAATTTAAAAACCATAAATATATTTCTTAAAAGCTATGTACAAATTAAAATGTATGCTTGAACCAATCTACCGGGCCGCACCGCCAGGCAACCAGCACCACCGGGCCGGTCGCACCGACCGGCCCGGTGGTGCTAGGTTTGGTTAGAAGTATTAGGTGGGGGGTGTTAGTATTTTCGCTACGGAATTTCTCGATTCGGTCGCCGCACTCAAAGCCTGCGATAAAAGTTATGCAACAGCTTAAAAATAATGCAAAATTCAAGAGTAAATTAGCACCCAGCGGTAAACAAACATCTCATTATCGGGATCGCGCACGTTCGGCGTGGGCGGAACCAGTACACCAGTGCGCGATGCTCGAGAAAGCTACAGCCTTTGAGACCAGATGGTAGAGCTTATTAGAGTACATTAAGAACAAAGAAAATGTGATCAATAGAAATATAAAATGACATTATTGTTATCATTTTTTTAGAAAAAACAACCTAACTGTTAATATCGTTTTACGTAAGAAATCGTAGTGAGCGTTTCGTAAAAGAAAATTCAAGAAAAATCGCCTAGTTTGAAAGATTTAGGTTTAAAAGGTTATCAGTTATCACAAAGTTCCTGTTTGTCTTTTCTGTGTTCTCAGTTCTTTTGTAGTCACAATATTTTAAAAATAATAAAAAGATTATGTAACCTAATCACAATAATAATTATTATAATTCACGTTCCTAAAATATAATTAGTTACTTTCTTAAGAAAAGGTTTTGGTAGTAAGTAGTAACTAGTATCAGCTACCTTTTCTTTATAGCGTACAGTCTGCGCCCAGCCTTATTACAATTCTATCAATAGAGTAGCAACTACTACAGAAGATTTTTGTAGAATTTCTTACTTTCTAATTTATAGTTTGCGCGGCTTTCGTGCCGATTATCCGCCGGCCTATCGGCGATTTACTTTCTATTGTTACTTAGTTAACCAAATTATATGAACATCGGTCGAGAAATTGTTACATCTTTAACGACTTTTCTATTTACATAAATAAAACAATTCAAGTATACGAGTACGAAGTATCATCTTTAATGGACTAGTTTTGTAAAAAGTAGCCTTTATAATACTTCACTGCAGAGTGCAGACTGTGGTACAGACATTTTTTTCCTTCCTGTAACTTTGGGATCAGGCATATTTTGTTAACGCACGGGAACCGTGTGTTTTCCCAATAGGAAATATATAGTTCTTTTGATATTCGGGCATTGGATAGCTAATGTATTTTCTGGGCACTCAAAGTATACCTACCCATCTAAATCGGTTCAGACTCCAGGAGGCTTAAGCATGAAGATGTAGCAGATAGAGACACATTTTATGTTTCTAGTATGACTTAAGTAATATGTTAAAAATATAAAAGCTACTTTATTTAGGCATACCTAAATTACCTAAGGCCGTTAGCCTCTTACAGTGTAAACCAATAAAGTATGTAACTACACCAGCCAGACTAGACTCATACAGTCATGCTATCACTGCACTTGTTATTCATCGCATGCCGAACGTGAAATACATCCAATGCAAATATGCATGCAATATTATAAACTCGTATTAAGTCGCTGTTTTCTGTGTTGCCAGTGGTGCTGTCAATTTTGTCTAGGGTGTTAGAAATTCCCAAAAATTTATACGATTAGGATTAAAACTTAAAAGAGATTGGAAACTAATGTTATTCATTTAACGTTTAACTATTTTTCTAATCAAAGGAGCGTAAAAGCCACATAAAGTATTGATCTAAATAAAAACTTAGTTTTCACTCTCCCCAGTGCCCATAGTCGAAAAAAACACAGAATATTGGCGTTTGTAGTCAAACCCGGGTGCAGTTCTTACCTCGCAACCGGGAAGTGTTTGGTTATTTTTTAAACTTTGCAAGCAGAGTTTCCCAATTTTCCTTTGCCACTTGCCAATTGAAATTGCCAAGATTTCAGTAACTACAGCAACTGGCAACCCCAGTAGCCGGCAGTCAGTACGCGGCGCGCCGGCGCCACGACGCCGCGACCTGCTCGGCGCTCGTATAACCTCATTATACATTAATAACCTACTTTAGGTACTAGATACTGATACTGTAGGAGTATGTTGTAAGGAAACTTACTGTAGCTTAATTAAAGTAATCGCAAAATGCTCTATTAGAGACTCTATTCATACATCTTTTCGAAGGGAATATAGCACCTTCATTCACACCTCCACGTTTATTAAAACCAAACCGCCTACGCAGCAGTAATTTTATAGTGCACAAGTGTGTGCGCAACATCCAAATTCCAAGAGCAGTTGCTTCTTTTCACTCGTGAGTCGTGACTGAATGGAATGAATAAACGACACGATATCTACCTTCCATATGGACGGAATGCTCATCCGATGCATAGATCTTTCCTGTCCTTAGTTACTGTCATAATTTGCTAGATTAGTCCGAAACAAACAAGTGCTAAACAGAATAGATGTTAGGTAAAGGTTCTGACTTTTTTTGGCGTAGACGCACAACGGCATGAAAATTGTATTTTACTTTGTATACGATAAAATAAGGCTTTATCACAGCACCTAAATAAAACATGAGAAAAATGCGATTGAAATCTTAAAGTATTTGAACTAATAAAATCATAATATTATAAAAAGGACGAATGAAGAACAAACATTAATGGATTCTTGTCTCGTGCATATAACCTCGGCTTAACATGAAAGCACATCTAAGACAAGATAAACATTTAAATTTTTCTATTAGAATGAACTACCAATAAAAAACAAACGATTGCACTACGGGAGTGACAAGTAGAAAAGCAGAAGCAGGCATATATTTTCTGTAAGTGGTAGAACGGGAGCCGGCAGATTACTTCCCCCGTCTTACGAATTTTCTACCCTAAAAACGTGCACAACGCTGCGAAATAAGTATTCACTTTACGCCAGCTACTGAGTCCCCACTGATTTTCTAAAAACTTAAACCACTGAGATATATTGTTTACATAATAATTATTCTTTTCAGTGATGATTAATTGTTATGAATTTATGTGATGTGCGTCATCACATTTTATTAACTGGTTAACGCTGTTTTTATTAACTTTTTACACCGAGATTTTTATTACCATGGAATTTGCTAATTGTGCAAAACTGTTTGTTTTTAATTCTAGAATAAAATCTCTTATTTTGTAAACTCAAACTCAAAATTTCTAATTCAGAAAAAATTTTTGCAAATATTCTCTGAACGTCTCCGGTTCGGGAACTAACCCGGCGAGAATATACAAAGCTAGTCCACAGTAGGAACGACATAATTTGGAATATACTAAAGACTCACTAACACGTTTCATATTGAGAGATGAAATTATGACCTATCTCTCTTCAAAGATTTTAGTACGTTTATGTAGTTGGTTTCATTAACATAATATTAGCAAATTTTAGTCTGAACACCTCACCAAACTCGGAAACAGGAGCTGTTTAACAACGCGAGAATCAGAGCCACAACTTTCGAGGCGAGAGCCAATGCTTTAATCCACTGAACCACCTGCAGTGAATCGGACTATACTTATAGCCAAAAATGTTCAATAGTTAACCAAATGCTAACCATTAAAATAGGTATTCTGTACCAATAGGCAATACATAAAATCGCTTAACTATAACCTGGCGGAACGACGTTCGGTGGACACTAGGGTATTTGTGAATCGGTTTACGATCTCGGAGCTAAATTAGTGGGTTAACTGACAATTAGTGATGCGAGGGCCGGCCGCAAGAAAGCGACAATGCATTAACCTACACCGCTGTAGGGAAAATAGTCACACGAGTTTTGTTCAATTATAGTTAGAAACCTCGCCATAGAGAAACTGGATGCGACAAGAGTTAGTTCACTGAGTTCTTGATATAAGAGTAATGTTGAAATAGCTCCTTTGATTTGATTTTATTGGCATCGTATTGACATCGTGACATGATGACAAAAAATCTATGCTCTATTCCTAAAACAGCTCTAGTATCTCACAACTATTAATTACAATCCAAACAAGTACTCGAATAAAAGTACTAAATTAATACTAGATAATTACAATCACAAGCTTTTATTCATAGTTTCGCATTTATCAACGAAGAGAAAATTTTCAATCAATTGAGTAACACCAAAAATATCACTCCAAATTGGTCAATATTTCTAGCCGTCTTGAAAATTGTCCACTAATACACACATCTAATTACGCAGCCACATCCAGTGTCGCGACTCGCGACGCGGGTCCGTAGCTGGGACAAGAAAGTGTACTTTCACTGTAAGCTGATGCTTTACTCCTTATTCCATCGCACCTCGTTTGATTCGAGGCCCTTTATGGCACCGTAAACCCCACTATTTTATAACTCAGCTGATGAATATTTTGATAAGGGAACGGTATGCCGCATAGTCAAACGCACCGTTTTTATTTGATAGAGGTAATACAGCTATTAATATTAGTATTTTAATGCTGCGTGATATTTTGTCTTTGAAATGAATATTTGCAGCTTGCATCAACGAATTTGATTAAAAAAAAGCCCATTTTAAGTAGTAGAATTAAAGTCTCAATTCTAGGTTAACAGGACCACTTGTAAATAACACCCCTCTTTTTGGTCGGGGGTTAACAAAGAAATGAATACACCGCGATATTCACGAGATTTCTAACGAGGACGTATCATATCCATAGCTCCAAATGTCTACACGCCTAATTCGTAAATTCGAAATACGTAATATAAATACCTATAATAAGTAGGTACTTGAGTAGTTTCTTGAATGAAAGATCGTACACATTAAATCAGGGGTCACCAAATGGCGGACCGCGGTCCGCATCCGGACCGCCGACCCATTGTGTGCGGACCAAGCATATTCGAAGATGATCTTTGTTCATCTTGGGACTTCAACATCTCCAGCATATAATGTCAATATCTATAGCTTGCACCAATATTTCGCTCCAAACTTTAGAGAGATAATTAGCTACAAAAATGGTTACTTACTTACTTTTCTCAATGATATCTAAATACATACCTTTGTAATTTCAGTAATTACCTTTGTTTATTAATTATTTTATAAAATGTGTGGACCGCGAAAGTCATTTCATGACTTAAAATGGACCCCAAGCGAAAATAATTGGTGACCCCTGCATTAAATGATGCGTAGGAGTTGTTGAGGAGATCCAAAACGAATGTAGCATCAGTTGCGGATTATAGGTAAGAAAATTAAAGTCTAATTCTATCTAATACTACGAAAAAATTAAGGAATAAAAAATGTTAAAATCTAGATTGAGAAAATCTAATTGTATCTTCGTCAGTCATAAACAATTAGTATACCGAAGTTGGCGGCGTATAAATAGTAACTATCATTGACCCAGTAATACCGCCACAGATAACTATTATCTGCTTATCACACGATTGTACGCAAGGCTGATTTGGAATCCAACATCTTACACTTAAATAGATTTTTTGGAAGTTAGTAAAAATATGTCCCAATTAAAGTAGGGCTCAGAATTCAAAAAGCTCTACCCGTGGGCTTCTTTAATTAGTCTTACGAACTTTGGCACATTTCGTGGTTTGGACAATATAATATTTTTTCTCAGCATAGAGAAAAGTCTACCTCTCTAGGCAAAGAGATTGAGTGACTGAAGAGATTTTTTTTTAAAGAAAAGATCTTCATTTATTAATCGAGCAATCGCTTTCAATAACGTCAGATTTTACTAAAAATTTATTATTAAATATTAAATTTTATTATAACAAATAAACCTAACACTCCAGAGGAGTAAACACTTCCAAGATAAATAATTCTATAAAGCTTCTTTTCTTCCTTTCATCGGAGGTAGTTCCAACGGCCTGACAATACTAAATCACTTAATTTTTAACCCCCAATCAAAAAGAGGGGTGTTATAAGTTTGACGTGTCTGTCTGTCTGTCTGTCTGTGGCATCGTAGCATCCAAACGGGGGGACCGATTTTGATCTAGTTTTTTTTTGTTTGAAAGCTGACATGACTGAGAGTGTTCTTAGCTATAGTTCATCATCATCAGCCTGCTCATTGCTGAAATATCACGGTATATCTGGTTCGTGATAGGACGATTAGCAACTTGCAGTCGTTTGATGGGTTCTATATTTTGCATCCTGGTTCGTGACACTTATGAATATATATGTTACGGCTAATAGGCGAAGTGCGGCTACACCTAGTTCTACCCGGCTACAACTAGGTGCAGCCAGCCACATGCGGTTAAACTTAGGTATATCCTACTTATCTTCGGTTACAACTAGATTTAGCCTTTATTATAGCGGCTAGAACTAGGTACAGCCGCACACTGGTGGTTAAACTTAGGTGTATCCTATTTATCATCGGCTAGAACTAGGTTTTCAGTTCAGTTAAGGATTTTGGTTTTATTTTGAGATTCGTATCTTGCGTTTCCTGATTGATTCGATTTTGTACCTACCATCACCCCGGTATATGAGTTATCTTATCCTAGACAAGCCATAAACCATGCCAATCCGAAACAAGATTAAGGGCCTGTTTCACCACTTCCTGATAAGTGACGAAAAGGCTATCCACCAAATAACTTGACAGACCCAGTATAATGGAGAATCTGTCAAGTCAAGTCAAGACTTAGTTGATTTTTTCATAGTTAAGAAGGAAAACTTTATTTTTTGTTTATTTTTTATGTTTATTCCTATTTGTTTTACAAAATTGAGAGAAGAGAACAAAGACTTAGTTGATTTTTTCATAGTTAAGAAGGAAAACTTTATTTTTTATGTTTATTTTTTTATCTTTGCGCCAAAGATGTCTAGTTCTGTTAGTTTATAAAGAGAAGATTTATAACATTTTGTTATACACATTATTGGAAAGTTGACCTGGTGGTGCAGCATCACCTGGTAATCAATAGGATACCCAACTCCTCACTAACTTAGAGCAGAGGTTTCGTGTTTGGGCTCATTTTAATTGCGACAACCAGTAAGACGTAGATAAACAGTAAATATTTGCATGCTGCTTCTGCAGCATCACCTGGATTCCATAGGAGCCGAGCTCCGTATGAACCCAAAGTGGAGGTGTCATGTTTGGGCTCATATTGACGGCCTCATCCAAGAGGACATATTTTATAGATGGTATTCATTGGGATATAATCCAGTTGATAGGAATTATTCTGCACAAGTTTAAAAAGCATAAAATAAAATTAAATTAAGAAATTTAAAAAAACCCCCGCCAAAAAACTTTAAAAAGTAATGAAATAACATTTCCTGACTTTAAGTTTAAATCATTCCTAAGAGTAAAGTAATATTTTAGTCCATAATTGTTGTCAAGGTGTGTCGGGGGACCGCTAATTTAGATGTTTGATTTCACAATAACAATGTAGTTTAAGGGTCAGTTCACAGCGACCCGAATCGAGAGAATCAGCGACTATTATGGCGATACAAAATGCAAAAGTCGCTGTTGTGGTAGTTTACTTGGCGGTCCCCCGACACACCTTGACAACGATTATGGACTAAAATATTATTACTTAACTCATAGGAATGATTTAAACTTAGTGTCAGTAAATGTTATTTCATTACTTTTTAAAGTTTTTTGGCGGGGGTTTTTTTGAATTTCTTAATTTAATTTTATATCACAAGTGACGTACTGCGTACACCTAATTAAACGTTTATGACTTGAAATGATTAAGAGAAAGTTTTATGTAACATTTAGAATTCTAAACAAACCAGCTTATCATCGGCGTTTTGAAATTGTTGAAAAAGTTATAAAAATATTATCGCCCTTCTAAATGCTCGACGACTACTGATTCGATAACTGTAGTTTTATGGCTGTGGACTTTCTTGGAAATGTGTGCTTCGAGAGACTTATAAAATTTGTTTACCACCTAAATATGTAATAATTAGAAATTTTCGTCATATTATGGAAAGTAAAATGTTTAAAACACGAAAAAACCTTATTCTTTAACACATACATAATTTGTTTAGTATGTACAGAGTTAACTGTGTTCAGGAGCCTAATTCTAGTTCTTCGAATCTCAGTTTCTGTGCCCCTGACTACGCGCGTGCCGCACGATATGAAAAAATTATACAGGGTGCAATTAAACCTTCCTGCCAAGTTTTTTCCAGGGCTTAGATATCATTGTGATTCTGGTAGAGTTGCGGTAGGTTCTATCGTACCCGCAACTCTGCCTTAAGCGATAAGTGGGTAGTCTACACAGGAGTCCCACATACCCCGGCCGATATCCCCAATCTGCCGGGGATGCGTAAAGCATTTCCCCATGTTAAAAAAAAGGTATCATTGTGATTAGGACAGTCCATTTAACAAAAAAAATTGGGTGTTATTTTTAATGACATATTTTATCCCATTTAAAATCGTTGCAAAACGGTCATTCGCGGTGCCGGATATGAGCGGGGGTGACGCGGGGGGAAGCGCGCGAGGGCACGTCACGCGCAGGAGATGCGAAGTGTCCATTAATTGTAGTGTTTTTTAGGATAACTTTCGGAACCTTTTTCTCAAAATTTTAGTACTGAGTGATTATAAAAGAAAAAATACGCGTATTTTTATTTTTCACAAGGATCAATTTCAATTTCAAATTCAAAATTTGACAGGAAGGTTTAATTGCACCCTGTATTATTATTACTTCAGGCTGCCATATTCGGGGAAGAATTCCAACAAAGTGACAAGCTGTAGTTTAGTTTTTGCAAGCTTATACTCACACACACCTCACCCAGAAATCACTATAGATTTACGTGACGACGTATATTGAGGCAGGTCCAGTTGAAGCGTACAACGTGAATCGTGATCAGCATCTTATAGATAAGGTGATTTGTATTGTTTATTTACTACGATGGAAAAAGCGAAGCCGAATTGAAGACTGCACGTCTTTCATACAACTTTCATAGTATAAGGAAGATATTAATATGTTTATGGGTGGGTTGCACCACAGGCGTTGTTATAGTTACAGTTATGGTCAAAGGGTTATAACTTATAGTTAAGGTTCACTTTAACTATGATCACAGAATTTGACAGATGTCCTGTTAATGGGGTTGAGAGTATAAGAATGAATTATCCATACAAATTGTCAGGAAAAAATAATTTGCTATGGCAACACCGTGAGCCTTATGTCAATTTTAGCTTTAAGAGTGGGCTGCACCAACTTATTTTAACTATAACTTTAACTTTTAACAATAACGAAAAGTCAAATGAACTGTCAAATCCCTAGTAAAAGTCCATTATGGACGCCATATTTGACGATAGTCGATAACCTTAACTTTAACTAGGCCTCTGGTGCAATCCACCCTAAGAGTGAGTTGCATCAACCTACTTTAACTATAACTTTAACTTTAACCATAACAAATTGTGAAATGAACTGTCAAATCCCTAGCAAATTCACCATATTTGACGATAACCTTAACCTTAACTTTAACTACGCTTCTGGTGCAATTCACTCTTAATCGAGCAAAATTTCGCGGTTAAGGTTATCGTCAAATATGACGTCCATTATTGACTTTAACCAGATATTTGACAGTTCATTTTATGCGCTAAAAATAATAAGGGATTGACTTTGTTTCGCTTATGATGTCTCCTACACTAATTTTCTAGTAAAAAGATACAGATGGATTTCAAAGTTACTTTAATGCCCAATTAGTATTTAGTACCTACAACGGCTACAACTACCATACCAAACAGTTTTAGAAACCCTACGCTACTGATGCAAAACGCATCTCTTCCAATAATTAATATGTTAACACATAAATAACATAGAATTAACATGTCACTGATTAATATATTTGTAATATTTGAATATGGAATTGAATATCCAATATGTGAGTGTACCGGAGTGCGGACGCAGCGCGAGTGAAAGGCGCTTTCCATCAGAGCCGCGAAAACTCCGATAACCTGATTTAGGGACTGTTTGTTTATGGTTATTCTGAAGCGAAACTGCACCACTTTGGGTTAAAGATAGCTGAGGATTAAATTCTGCACTCTCTCTCCATTGTCATATGAGTTGTTACTCAAACTGAGACTGGTGCAAATGGGCCTAATATATAATATCTCTATTAGGCCCATAGCCCATTTGCACTAGTCTCAATGTTATTCGAGCATAGCCAAAAACAAAGCTCTGACATAGCAGTTAGATGTCAATCATACATTAAGATGCTCCCGCACCGAGAGCATTCGCTTATGTAATGTTACAGAGTCGAGCATTGCAAATTGCAATGCGCACCTTGTAATGATACAGTGTGTAATATCTTGATACAACTTGTAACAGCAACTAGTAATGGAATGCTCAAAGTCAAATGTTACATTACATGCGAATGCTCGTCAGCCAGGGAGATAGTATTGTAATGTAATGCTCAAAATCGAATTTTTAATGTTACATTGCACGTGTAATTTAATGCTCAAAAACTAATCTATAATGTTATATTACAACTTACAAGTGAATGCTCGCGGTGAGAGAGCACCATTACATCACAGGGAAGCTAAAGACCTTATTACACTATGGTAGTCTACAAATATCACACTATGCACGTGTAAATTTTAAAAATCACGTGTAAATTGTTACGTCACTTACGTACCTACTTAACGAAGATGTAAGCAATACGATACTTTTCGCTCTGGCTATAGTCATAGTTTATTGGTAATGTAGCAGTTTATATTATTTTTCATTCTCATTGTATTACAACGAGACTCATCCCCAGTAAATCCTGTGGCGTAATAGCCGAGCCGCTAAAATATATTGTTATGATCCAAGTTAAATAACACCGCGAAACTTATGTGGTCAATAAAAACAGGAACATGTTCGTACGCACTCAGCGACGTGAAACGGCTAACGGCCGTTCCCAATATTTGATCTATCTCTTACTTGAGATAGGAATAGCTCACATTAGACATTAGCTCCATATATTTTATGTCAATTCTATGTCAGCTGCGATCGGTTGTATGTCAAACTAGAGATAGATTGAATATAGGGAACGGCCATAAGTAATGACGCTTCTACGGACTACGACTATACAAATTAATTATTATGAGTAGTTCTAAATCACAACCAAGCGTAACAACAATAGGACAAACTCGGACAAAGTATGTCTCGACAGAACATAGTAGCAGAGACCAGACATGGGACGAAGTAGGGTCTGGACACAGAAATGACGCCACAAGTAGTGTTGGAATTGTAACGATAGATATTTTAAATAGTTATATTGTATTTAAATAAGGATAGATATTTTAATGACAGTTACATTTTAAATTTGTGTTTAGTCTATGGACATATTTTTATGTTGGCAATACTGACTTGAAGTTGGCAATACTGAGAGTGGTGGTCCGCACGGGAGGAATGGTGAGCCGACACTTTTTGGGGAACGAGCATCGCGACAAGACTCTCAGCATTGGCGCCTTCAGGTTGGAGTCCGATTTGGTGAAAGAGAACAAAGAAGAGTTTGGTTGCATAATTTGGTTTTATTATACTTCAGAAGTGGTAAGTGCCATCGCCTTTTAAACTATGCTTATTACGTAATTTAAATTAAGATCCATTAAAGCAGTGATAACATAATTTTTATAAAATTTGTGTGGGTACAAAAATAAAAGTTTAGTTTCTTGTATAGTGATTTGTTGCATTATATTATACTTTATTTTGAGAGTATCAACTACTAACAACATTATATAGCTATGCAAATAGAAAATTTTAATAATTTCGAATATTAAATTACATTTTTGCACTTGCACATTATTTTGGGAATGTGGGTACTCGCAATATGTTATTAGTGGTTTACAAAACAGAACGGCAATAAAATCAGGTTACAATCGTGTTATTAATATATAAAGAATTGTAATTAAGAACGTATCTTGTAAATTGTAATTCGGTGATAATATAATTTTTATAAAGTTCGTGCGGGTACAAAAATAAAAGTTTAATTTCTTGCATAGCGAATTATTGCATTATATTATACTTTATTTTGAGAAACACCAATCCCTAAGCACATTATATAGCTATGGCAAATAGAAAATTTTATTAATTTCGAATATAAAATTACATTTTTGCACTTGCACATTATATTGGGAATGTGGGTACTCGGAATATGACTGTTATCAATGCTTTACGAAAAAAAAAACAGCAATAAATCAGTCTACAATAATTATTGTATATAATTATTGCTATGTAAAAAGAATTGTAAGTGTGACATTATATATTATAACCGTCTAACTTAATCAGTGACTATAATATTATTAGGTACTGTAATATTTAACGTAGTCAAACTTCTTTTAATTATGTAATTCTAATAATTCATTATTAGTGTTAATCACAGTTTTGCTAATTCCTACATAATTTGGACAGCAACTTCTCTGCCAGATAATATTATTATAAATAGTTTGGGTACATAGGTTTCCGGTTTCGAGTTTCAGAAAACATGCAGCGAGAAAAGTCATATTCGCGTCGCCTCGTGACTCCAGAGCGACCAGAGCATCGTGCATCCAGTGCCAACGACGGGCCCCGGCGCAGCCGCAGTCGCACGCGCTGCGACGGCGACGGCGACTTCGCGGGCCGACGCAGCAGGGTGCGCGACCGCAGCCGACATCGCGGGGACGACGGCGACTTCGCGGGCCGACGCAGCAGGGTGCGCGACCACAGCCGACATCGCGGGGACGACGGCGACTTCGCGGGCCGACGCAGCAGGGTGCGCGACCACAGCCGACATCGCGGGGACGACGGCGACTTCGCGGGCCGACGCAGCAGGTCGCGAGACCACAGCCGACATCGCGGGGACGACGGCGACTTCGCGGGCCGACGCAGCAGGGTGCGCGACCACAGCCGACATCGCGGGGACGACGGCGACTTCGCGGGCCGACGCAGCAGGGTGCGCGACCACAGCCGACATCGCGGGGACGACGGCGACTTCGCGGGCCGACGCAGCAGAGTGCGCGACCACAGCCGACATCGCGGGGACGACGGCGACTTCGCGGGCCGACGCAGCAGGGTGCGTGACTACAGCCGACATCGCGGGGACGACAGGCTCAACGAGATGGAGAGGGACCACAGGAAGCTGCGTGACCTCCGCCGCAACATGGATCGCGAGTTGAGTTGCATGCGAGGTACCGTGAATTATCAGCGAGATTTAGGAAAATGTAAATCATCTTCTAAAAACGCCTCTAGACATCGCGAAAGCACTTCTTGTAGGCGCGAGCGTAGTTCACATATCATTAATAATAATTTTACTAAGGAGAACAGAGCTAGGACAGTAAGATTAGATCAGCCGTTAAATAGGTCCTCATCTTCAACTTTTTCTGCTAAAGATGTAGTAAATATTTTAAATTCTATTAAAAATCTACCGTCCCAGCAGTCGACGTCGACTCCCACTCAATGTTCTTCTAATCATAAAAACATTTTATCTGATTTTGACCCTGCATCTAAAAACCAACGTATTGATATTTGGATTAAGAAAGTGAATGAGTGTGCTACCGTCTACGGATGGGACGATAAAACTACCGTACATTTCGCTATGCAAAAACTTCAGGGTTTGGCCAAAGTTTGGTATGAGAGCTTGCCGACGATATTGTTTAGTTGGACTGAGTGGCAAAATAAATTGTTGAACGCGTTTCCTCCTGAGCAAAACTATGGCCAAGCCCTGGAAGACATGTTAAAAAGAAAAAGTAGATTTAACGAACCTATTGAAGTGTATTTTTACGAAAAACAAGCGTTATTGAATCGATGCAACATTCAAGGTCGTAATGCGGTAGATTTAATTATACATGGGTTAACCGATAGGACCATGAAGTCGAGCGCTTTAACTCTACGTTGTACACAACCAGAACAGTTGTTACAATTTTTAATGAGCAACAAAGAATCTACACTGACGTTTGATAAACAAAATTACGAATTTAGGCCAAAAGGGAATGTCGATAGCATCGCTAACAGTACTGCTAATAAGCAAGCGGGGAAGTCGTATTCGAGTTTAAGCAGCGAAATCCTGTGCTATAATTGTCATCAAAAGGGGCATCCGTTCTTAAAATGTCCTCAGCCTATTGTTAAATGCGAAAAATGCAATAGAATGGGACATAAAACTGAAAACTGTTTTGTAAATGTTAATATAGATAGTAACAAAAATGTCGTTCGTAAGACTATGTGTATAACTAACGCGGACCCTTTGTCAGATTAAAGCGCGGAAACTCTTACCTGTTTGTAATCGTCGACAGTTTTGCTAAATTTGTGTTCGCTAAGGCAGTCCGAAATACTAAATGTCAGAGAGCGATTCGCGCCCTAAAAGATATTTTTTTTATACTTTTCGTATTTAGGATCAGTTAATAAGTGATAGAGTATCATGTCTTACCTCACCTTACTCTGGAGGAGAATTAGTTAAGATGACCAAAACTGCGTTTTCTAATGATGGAAAAAGGAGCTTTTACTAGCTTTTATAGGGCCTTATCGCGTCCTTTCAGTTTTAGGCAATGATAGATATAGGGTCGCGGCTATACCAGGTCTAACTGGGACTAAAATTAAGCGTCAGACAGCCGTTGCAGCCGACTGAGTGTTGTCTTGGGTCAATTATATCGCTGCACTAGTAGTAGAAGTGAATGAATCCGATGCTGCTGATAGATCTGATATCGATGAATGATAGTATGTTAGGCTAGGCGTTATTAATTTATTATAGTAGATTTAAAGTCGATTCCTTTGATTTAGCATACCATCAGAACTAATATTAATTTAAATGTATTTTTGTATAAATTAATTTGAATAACTTATAAAAAAATAAGCTATTTATACATTTAACATGTAAATTATATTATTATATAGGATTGTACTTATACTGGCTATTATAAGCTATTATTAGGTTATATTGAAACATACCAATCAAGCATTTAACTATATTTTAAGTACTAGTTAGCTAAAATTATGTTTTTATGTTTTTGTGTTATTTTGAAATGATATACCTTAATCCTACTAATATTATAAAGGCGAAAGTTTAGATGTATGTATGGATGTATGCATGTTTGTTACTCTTTCACGCAAAAACTAATGAACAGATTTTAATGAATACTTTTTTTAATTTACAATAATATAGCTTCTACGTTAGAATAACACATAGGCTACAATTTTTCTTTTGGTGTATAGGGTATCATGCCAATTTGGTACTTTATTCATAAAAATGGTGACCTGCTGAAGGGATCCATAAGAAATCGAGGGAACTCCTCAAAATTTATATGGAAACCAGCTTAAATGCGACCAACAAGTAAGATTTTGCACCAAGGTATACCATGGTTCGGAAAGTGCTAAGAGAGCTCCTGACTCCGACGTTGTTTTAAGAACGGATAGCATATATGCTACTATGTAAATAACATTCGTCATCATCACTACCATAAACCATTATAGAACCATATAGTCCCGTTTTGACCCTATTATTGGTACTTTTCATAAGTCTTTTATTATATATCACTTAAACCGTGGGTAACACCGCGGGGCACAGCTAGTATGTACATATTTTGATCCTTAATATTGTGGTGTACAGCTAATAGAGGTCAAATTAAATAAGTGTAAAAGATATTGAACAAAATTGTATATTAAATTATTACTCATTGAAGTAGTTAGTTAAAATTATGATAATATCTAAAATTGAATAGAAAAGTGTAAAATGAATATAATTATTGAAGTTGATTGAATAAAATGTTTATTGAAGTTGTTTTATAAGGGCATCGTTTGTAAGAATGGATGGGTTTGCAGACGATGCAAAATGAATAATTGCATTGAAGTTGTTTACCAAAGGGCCTCGTTTGTAAGAATGGATGGGTTTACAGACGATGTAAAATGAATATATTGAAGTTGTTTACCAAAAGGCCTCGTTTGAAAGAATGGATGGGTTTACAGACGAGTAAAAATGGATGGATTCAAGGGGAGTCATTTTGGTGCTCAGGTTGCGAGAATGGATGGGTTCGTTCCCTGGTTACCAAAATGCTTTGCACATTGTTTTGATGGGTGACTCGGTTGTAAGAATGGATGGGTTTACATCTGAGATCTCCGATCAAAATATAATTTATAGGAAGTCATGCAGTGCATGGGGCCATGCACATTCGTCAGGATGGGCGAATGTAAGGATAGATATTTTAAATAGTTATATTGTATTTAAATAAGGATAGATATTTTAATGACAGTTACATTTTAAATTTGTGTTTAGTCTATGGACATATTTTTATGTTGGCAATACTGACTTGAAGTTGGCAATACTGAGAGTGGTGGTCCGCACGGGAGGAATGGTGAGCCGACACTTTTTGGGGAACGAGCATCGCGACAAGACTCTCAGCATTGGCGCCTTCAGGTTGGAGTCCGATTTGGTGAAAGAGAATAAAGAAGAGTTTGGTTGCATAATTTGGTTTTATTATAGAATAGATGAAGTAGTTTCGCAACTGTAGAAAGAAATGTCGCCTATGAACAATGTAGTTTCGTATCCGTCTGAAGTATATAAGTAAGTCACGATGGGACAAAATAGTGACGTAACAGTCCAAAACTCATGACGCAAGTCGCAACCGGCTAACATATCAATCCGACAAATCTAAATATATAAAACTCAAAGGTGACTGACTGACATGGTGATCTATCAACGCACAGCCCGAACCACTGGACGGATCGGGCTGAAATTTGGCATGCAGGTAGATGATATGACGTAGGCATCCACTAAGAAAGGATTTTGATCAATTCCACCCCCAAGGGGTTAAAATAGGGGATGAAAGTTTGTATATAATAATACTTCTTAACGCGAGCGAACAGCGAAGCCGCGCCGAAAAAAATGCAGCGCAACACTAGTCAGTATTCAGGACCAATACTCGTCCTACAAGATGATAACAACAGAGCTTAGGAACAGTGCTTTGTTGGATTTTCCACAGGTATATGATAGGCATAGGTCAACTACACATTCTGCCGGAACTGACAACCATGAAACCCCTTTGATATCATCTCAGAATGACCGAAGCTAACGCTGTCTTTAGATCTGCAAAGCAACAAAACAGAAGAATATAGGAAAAGTCAAGCAATGTCTTATTCTAGGTTCAGGCTAAGCAAAACTTGAAGATTGGTACGACGTACGTGTAATCAGTGATCTGAGCAGTCGTTATTAGTACATCACGAGCATTCGATCATCACTTAGGGGTAGATAATAATTATTTATTGATACTTAAGCCCATTGCCCCCTCCAGTTTTGCCGTGCTCGTAGTTTGTACGCACCTCAATCCGCGATAGCAATAAACATACTTTCATTAGCCCGGAGGTCGACAACAGTTTATGTATCTACATTATTTCTACTCCTGTCTATTTGAGTCTTTCTAACTACTTTGTACTCGTATTACTAATTGTTGGTACTTACCATTAATGGTCCTTTCCATGTATAAACAAAAAATATTATATAATTACAATAAAATCGAGATAATAAAAACTGTTTTATATTTGAATCTTAACAAAATATGTTTTCAGAATTTTCCTGCGTGTGTTTTGTCCAAATACTTACCACCATTTCGAAAACCAATTTAGTTCAACCGAACAAGAAGAACTGGCGGACGGCATACAAAACTCGCAAAGGGCACAATATTCTAATCTGCAGTAATCATCATTAAAAACTCTTCTTCTTCCCCCGATCAACACTAATTGTATCGTTAATTCTGATGTTTATAATATTAGAAGAAAATATTTTCAATATATCACCACCTATTTTAGCCATTTTTTGCCGTAAGAGGTGGTATTCGCCAAGTCTGTTTTCAATAATTTCCATTCTTCAAAAGTACTTAGCCACACAAAAACAATATTGATGGCTTTGGCCCTCATACGCGGGGACTGGGGAGTCACCTCTACAATATTTCATGAAACAGACACTGCGTGATGCGTCACAAAATCACAGGTATGGTTTTTCACATGACGTCCGACCATTGATGTGTTATATTAATAAATGATCGAAATTGAGTCATAGATTGTAATGATAGTAAGTTATTAGCAATATTAAAAGCCACAAACGTCCATAAATGTTATGTTATGTCGTCTAAAGACAAAGACATGATGAATACTGACAATGAACTTTAATTTCTTAGCTTTGGTCATTGCTGAGAAAAATCGATATCGGTACAGCCAAATTATCAAGGCGTCGCTTACTTCTGGACGCAATGAAGACCTTGAAGCGCGTAGGCAACACGCCTATTTAGAGGTGACCAAAAACTGTTCATTGCTGATGATGTCCAACTCACAAGTAAACGATTTTCCTAACAAATCTAATCGTGGAGATATCACCAAGGTCGGCGGTGACGTCACGTGAATTCATTATGCCATTATTCTCGCGTACTCAGTATTATTGTTAGCTCTACTTCGGATTCTTATCGCGATCTTTCTCTGCTTTGGTAATAAAGTTGTAAATTGCCTACTGCTATGGCAAATATAGATCCAAAAATAAATGCCACACAGTTTTCGGCGATGGTGGCCGATTTCATTGAAACCAGGCCAGTTACCCAGGATTGACTTTATAGTGCCCAATTAGTGTGCGCAGTACACTAGACAACAGCTGTCTCTTCCCTGACTCATACAAAGATTCGGCGACGGTGGCCGATTTCATTGAAACCAGGCTAATTACGCAGGAGTGACGTTATATTCAGATCACCAACACGACCAACGTGAGATATGGCGCAGGACTTTCATACCCATCCGACGTTGGATCACCTTTCTTGTCAAACAATCAGATGATCGTCCTGCGATGATAATAGCAGACCCAATACCACAGGTACAAACTACAAACTGCATTTTTGTCATTCACCCGTTTATCTATGACAGGGAATGCCCAGGCGTTTTGGGCTTTTGAGAACATTTTCCTATTTTGCCTATCTCAGGTACCTAAATGATAAATCATACACGCTCCTGGAATGGATTTTGGATTAACCTGGTGGAGTTTACCCTGGGTTTTTCCTGTTTTTGGGATACCAAAGCACTAACTGATAAAGGCTTTCGCATTTATAAAATTAGTAATAAGTACGTAAGAATATGTATCTCGTTTAAATACAAGATACAGTACACAAACAACATTCAGTCACAGAACTCGCTGTAGGTGTTGGTAGATATTACACGTGTTAACTAAAGTGCTATTTTTGTACAAATTATCTGAAACAATAAAAATTATCCACAAGCCGAAATGTCGTGTAACAAAGAGATCGGATCGCGGTCGTTGACTCCATGATAACTTTGGTACGCAGGTTCCTTTGGTTACGTTCAGGGCTGTCAATTAAGAGTTTTTAAGACACAAAAAGTGCATTATTGATTTTATGGAATATTTAGTGAGAATCTGTCATCGAATTATATCTAAAACTACCAATGACCTCTTAGCCCTACGCGCTTTTACCGCATGTACCTTAAATAAAACCACCAAGCCAAAGCTATGCAGTTTATCAAATACATAGTTATTTTCAAGTTGTTTAAAAAGGTTGTTCTTTATTTCATCTTCTTGATCATCTTCTTGATCAAATGATCACCTATATGATAATTATACATTGTACATTTGCTATTAAGTACTATAAAAGTTTCCTTTCATTAATTATCCGAAAGTCGAACACGAGGAAAAATAACAAACATGAGAAATAACAACAATGTTGACAGCCCTAACGGTAACTAAACAGGACGAGTGCCGCGGTTACAACGTCCTTGCTCGACTTACGGGCTACGGCTGATAACAGCTTGGTGATAACAATTTGCCATACCTCACAAATTATACTGTCATACATCAATCCGATCGAGACCTTAAATGGCGAATAACGAGGTGAATAAAGCACGAATAGCGGTTGAATAAATTGTAAACTGTTCGAGACATAATAATTTGGCAGTTCAAAATTGAAGACGTGAGTAGAAGAACGAGATAACTAACATTTTATAACATCAGGACAATTACTCATTTTTCCCTTGTAATTTGAACAAACCTTGTAACTTATCTTAATATATCTGGCTACACATAAAGTTAGTAGTTAAAACCCCCATCCAATGTAAGACGGTCTGCAAGAAAGTCAAAACTTTCCAACCCGACAAAATTACGTAGGCCCGTTACCTGCCTATTATAAATCAATTACTCTGATAAAACAATAATATAGAGTTTTACAATAAGACATATAATATAGATACGCTGCAGAAAATACCTCCTCTATTTAATCTTAACGAGTAGTAATTAAAATATGATAATGAAAAATATTTAAAAATCATTGCAATATTCGTAGGAGCACGAGATTTCCCAGAGGGATCGTTCGCAGGTCCAACTTGTAACAAAATGTAAAAGGAATTAAAAATAGAAACAAAATTGTGGTTTACTTGGCATTTTGTTTGTTTTAAATATCAAATTGCGTGCGTGCGTGTGTGTGTGTGTGTGTTTGTGTGTATAAGTGTGTTTTCGTGTGTCTTTCTCACTGAAATAACTAAACAAGAATATTATAAGGCTACAATGAAATTGGAGGCACAAAGTGATTATCTCTGCAACCAGGAATTACATACTAGGGTGCTAGGCAGGATTTACCGCATCTAAGCACCGCACTAAGTTGCGGTCAAGTAACAAGTTTTAAAATAACATTTGTAAATTATTGCTCTGTTTCAAAAATATTATAATCCACCAGTTCCTCCGGCTATAAAACGTCCTTTTTGGAAGTCGGTTAAACAAAAACCACTTAGAAATCAGCCCTTAATTTTAGTCTTTTGAAATCGTATCGACGGACGACGACGCGGGCGCGTGGACACTGGACAGCCGTACGCTCGCTACGGCAATTAACGCATTGCGTTCACACGATGAGTGCTTTCGCAGGCACGTAAGGCCGTGGACAGAAGGAGCGGTGTACGCGTGACTAGATTGGATGTTCTTCTGTCAAGGTTGCTAAAACGTACTCTAGTATTGGTCTGCTTGATGCAGGACACAATAATAATTATTACATATTGACAAAACTGAACAGCGGGATGAACGATGCTTAAGGAAACGTTTCAAATATGAAACTTACGATTCTGCACAATCTTACAATAATACTGTTTAGATTTAACTTTCGATGCATGCGCGAATCGCGATATCATAAAATGACAAGATGGTATCCTCACAACAAGATAAACCAAACAGGTACAATATTTTGTCATTTTGTGTTGGGCGGTTGAGTTTAAGCCACAAAACAATTAAATTACAATAATTTCAAAATCTAAGTTAGTATACGAACATTATGATTAAACTAGGTGCATTAATACTGCTTGATTTTTTTTCACTCCAAATATAAACTAAAATATAACACATTAATTGAGGGCGTTTAACTTGTCTATAATTTATGACTGGTCTGTTTTTTAATTCTCCGGCACACGCTCCGTGTGTAAGAGCCCTTACTGCAACCAGTTTTAACCACTTATTGTATCTTTTTTCAATTACTGCGAGCTTTATTAATATCACACAGCTATTTAAGGCCCGTCCGTACCAAGTACTGAAGAGATTCTCATTCACATAATAGGTATTTAATTAGAGAATATATAAAGGAACGAAAAAAATACAAATTTACTAGCCTGGGGGGCTATTACGACCTCTTATATCCAGCCAGTTTCCAGCCAGTTTACAAGCCGTGTCTATGCAACGGCCTGTAAACTGGCTGGATATAAGAGCTCATAATAGCCCCCCAGTAAAATAAAAAAAATGTTTACTGGAAATGTTAACACACATGGAAATGAGGGTATGGTTTTCAAAAGAAAACAGAAGTCACACATTTTCTAAAGCTTCTTACAGACGAACGGCACGTGTCGGCGGTAAGCGTCGGCGGCGGCAGTCGTCGAGACGTCCGTTGCGTACGATTATACGATACCGACCTGTGGACGCTTACCTTTACGCGGTACGTCACAAACTCACAACTGCAAGCGTGATAAAATGTCGAAGGCTGCCGTCGACTGCCGCCAACTCGTGCCGTCGCCTGCCGTCGACTGCCGCCGACGCGTGCCGCCGACACGGGCCGTTCACTGTAAGCGCTCTAACACATACCTACTAATATGTATAATGAAACAAGCTACATTTCCTTGTTTTACTATTACTCTAAAAGTTTATCGCGTGATGCTGTAAGGGAAAAAGTGATTGACGCATTTTGTTTCATAGGAAACCTGCTAGTTCGAAAAAGGAACAAAACTTCCACAATAATATTGTCGTATTAAAATCTCAGAAATCAGATTACAGGATCCAACATATTCCTAGAAGTATATCTAAATAGTAAATACTCGCACTCGTTGGGTCATTGGTTACTCAAGAGTGACGCAACTCGGACTAATTACGTACTTCTCACTGACGTTATATCACGGCTTTTGTCCGGTACAACGCCGATAACACCCACACTAATGTAGCGTGAGAGCCATGCTTTGGGACGATTGGCTGCTTTGGGGAAGTCTTGCAGTAATCGAGAACCTGGCCGCTCTTGTCATGAAACACGTATATCACCCGGGTGTTTGTCGGGTACAAATTACAATGCTAATATGGAGTGAAGAAGCGTGAGAAGTGTTTCAAGGACGATTGGGGCTGCTTTTGAGGCTGTCTTGCAGCAATGGAGAAAATGTCCAGGCTCAAATTGTAAAATAAGTGTCAGCTGGGTGTTCGTCGGAGACGATTGGAGCTGATTTGGAAAAGTTTTACAGACCTAGATAAAACAAGAGTTGCGTTGATAGCTCTTGCGTCTCTTCTTCCTTGCAAAAGATTTGAAGCCCTCGATAACACGACATACGCCCGTGTCATATTGTCTTGTAATTGTCGACTTTAAGGGAATTTTACGCATAAGTGACTAGAATGTTTAGGACTATTGGGATATCCTGCTCAATATGCTGTCTTCTACTTCCCGCGGTCACAAAATACATATAAGTTTAACCGCGGTGCGCTATCCTGAGAATAATCACGCTATGGACGGCAACG
Organism: Plebejus argus; assembly: GCA_905404155.3. Classification (NCBI taxonomy): domain Eukaryota; kingdom Metazoa; phylum Arthropoda; class Insecta; order Lepidoptera; family Lycaenidae; genus Plebejus; species Plebejus argus. Next base: position 17,525,623 of record FR989931.1, on the reverse strand, counting down.
CACGCAGAGTGCAGACAAGCTCTTCCAACGGTGCGCGTCTGTCTGTAGATCTTTTGATTGATTTGATTTTATGGAGGGTTGAAGTAGGGGTTGAATATGGGTTTGATTTTATAGGGGTTTTCACAAGATAGAGTCCCGAACTTTTCGAGGCATCTGATGGTCATTTTCACAATTTGGTCGTGAAACGTTTCATACTAAAACCCATAGGTACATTTTCAATGTTCGCCATGCTTACGTCACAGCGATAACACCGCTGAAGTGGTATTATTAGACGTGACGACACAGCTACGTCAGTGTTCGGGGAATCGCCGAAGGCTGTCGCTGTTTGTTCTCAATGCAAATCAAATAAGATTTTATACTTTTCCAAATCAAAAATAGGATTTTGATTTGGACAGATGTTTTCTGACAACGTAAAGTCTTGACTACCATTCCTTGCTGAAAAGGGAGTATGATCAAATGGGAAATGGAATATTTACAGACTGTTTTATTTTTGATAAAACAGTCTGTAAATATTCTATAATCTAATTCTAACACGTAGTCTCATATTATGATAACTTGTGTATACAGAAGGTACATTTTATATCGACTATGTATTATAATATTATGCAACAGTGCATTTTCTATTTTGGTACAACAATTGTTAATACTACTGAGTACCATTGTGAAGCTATATCATTTGTTGTTGTCGGTTAAAATGTGTTCAGCAGGTGAATGCGTCCTAAACAACAACTATGCTAAACATGTATAGTAAAACTGCCTTTATACTAATTCAATAAAGTTTATATTCGAGTGGTGGAAACAAAAAATGGTAAAGTCCTTATTATTGAGATATTTTTTAAGTTGTCGTGGGACCGTTTTTTCGTTTGACGCGCCGCGGCGGCATAACTAAGACACTTTTTTACTACCTGAGAGCGGCGCATACGAAATGTTTATAGAACTTGTATCAAAGAAACCGCACATTGGTACTTGTGATATTAGCCCCGACGGATATGTATCAAAAAATCTTAGTCATCAGATTGCTGAGATTTAGAAAGTAAAGGAAATTCTTAAATTGAATATTTGCTGAAGAACTTGTGGTGAGTTCGACACAAATCCATTCGTTTCCATACCAAGATATTATGAAGAAATACAATAAGGAATAAAGCGCATGTAAAAACAATAACTACGACTACGAGACGACTTTCTCTGACTAAGAGAAAGATAGATAAAAGACAGAAGAGAAAGAGTTAGAAGTCAAAAAACACAAGAGTGTGACAAGTGTAGGTACACTAAGAATTTAGTTCAATAGTCAGTTTGGGTTTAATAATAATCAGTTTAGGTAAGTTGCCCATACAAATAACAAAAAATTGCTCTTTCAGTGTTGCCAAGTGCCATTTTCAAAGTGAACTCAATACAGAAGAATCATATACCCTGCTCTACTTTATTCGAACTCTAGTTATTACAAACGTTATGTCTTTCGAGAACACCCTCATGTGAGTCTCATCTCATGACTTCGACCATTCCAATAATCTTGGCAATCAAAAGAATGTAAATGCTATATCATGATAAATCAATGTTCGCTACCTGGTGCCTGTGTGGTCCGGCCGTCCGGCGTCCGCGCCACTCGCGAGTCTATCAAAACTAATTTATTGTGCGCCTGCGCAGTGACAGCCACATTAGTATCCTTTTAACATCATCATCAGTATCAGTAGTTAGCTAGGCAGAGACTAGTACCGATCGTTAAAAAATTCGTTATTTAACAGCCGTACTCAGAGACGATCATTAATTAGTTAATTATTGTAAATGAAGATTTTGACAATTATAAGCTCCATACCATTGAGGTAATAATACTTAGGAGTCCGCCTTATATTTTGACAGCTGATAATGTTACTCTTTCTAACTAACGATGTAGTAATTTGGGTGAAAAAGAAAGCTCATATCGGTGTGTAAACGTCAAAAGCCTGTAATGTTATGTCCCACTTAGTAGAACATAACAAAGGAGTAGGTCTGCATATTTCATGTTTAAAAAGTGGTAATAAAAGTGTTTAGTGAACGTTCAATGCAATTTAATATTGCGTTTTGTGGTTCCGCTATATAATAAACCATAAAAACGGCCAAGGAATGCCTCAAACACGTGGATTTAACATAACATACGTAAGTTTTCAACAACGTTGTTTGGGCTTATCAATCGGTATTTTTGCAAGCTAAAAAAGAAAATTGATAAGTATAATAATCCATTAATCATGCTATATAAGGCATTAGTGATAAAAATATCACATCAAGTAATAATTTGGCTATAAATATTGCATAGTTTTTTACGTGTATTTTAGGGATGCGCCTTACTTGAACTATAGTTTATCGATAAAAATAATGTCATGGACTAAATGATTTTTTTTTTCAGGTTGAAAATGCTTCAAAATAGACGACAAACAGATATATATTTTAGACGCAAGTTTCATGCAAGTTTTTAATCCTTACTCCCTTATGAAGGCATCACAATATTGGAATTTGGAATTATCATTTCAAACGTAAGTTTGAAACAATGATTTTATTGAAATAAAGAAAGTTCTAACGGAGAGTAAAATAATTGCATGATCAACAGCTCTCACACCTCCCCCCTGTAAGTACTCAATTCGTTACTTAAAGATACTTCTTGAAATTTTATCCTCGCATTAGGTACTCTTTTTTAATAAGTAAAATGTAAAATTTTAATAAGGCTAAAGCCATAATCATTTAATAAAATAAATTTAATACCTCAATCGTCGAATTCCAGACACAATATATATTTAGTTGTTAATTGTTATGCGGCACCTGGGTTCCGCTTGGGGCTGGATGGGTTAAGCATGGAAAACTTACATAAAGCATATTGCCCCGTATACAATATTATGAATTATGTGTATATTTTATAGTATGTAGTAGTATAGTACATTTATTGACAATTTATTGACACTAAACCATATATTTTTTTCAGGTTATTGGAATGCTCTTAATAAAGAAGAGTTCAATATTATGGTGGTGACGGAGAGACCTATAATGAAGATAATAATTATTTTCAATTATTAATTTGATAATAAGATTGAAAGTGAAGAATAATATTTGGTTTAGTGCTCTATGATTTTGATTGCACACACCGTGATATTGCACAATAAAATTGATCGTCTGGACTCTTAGAGTCCCACTTAGGTTATTAATTATTATTATTATAATATCATTATTCAGGGGGCGTCGAAGTATCTATTTTAAGTCTTTTTCTGTATAAATATTATTACATAATTATATTTTAATAGGTAAAGAAATGCACCTAAGCGTTTTTGGAATTACTTTAAATAAGTAGGACTGAGATTCATTCTTATATTTCTTTGATAATAATAATTGTTATTCTACCAAATAGTTGCTTAATAGTAAATAGTAATTAAGTTTAATAAAGTATAATATATTTTGTTCTTCTGTTGTGTTTTATAAAAACTGTTGATTTTATTGATATACACTCCGACAAGCTTTCGTGGCTTATGGAGTATACATATTATGTATATTTTTAACTATTTGTGTAATTATATACTTAAATATTTTGTTTATACAGGGTGCAATTAAACCATCCTGCCAAATTTTTTCCAGGGCTTAGGTATCATTAGGAGAGGTCATTTAGCAAAAAAAAATTGGGTGTTATTTTTTTTAATGACATATTTTATCCCATTTAAAATCGATGCAGAACGGTTGCTCGTGGCGGTGGGAATGAGCGGGGGTGACGTGGGGGGCAGGCGCGCGCGCACTCACCCGCCGGCGACGCGTAGTGTCCATTTTAATTGTGTTTTTTAGGATAACTTTCGGAAGCTATTTCTCAACATTTTAGTACTGATATTAAAAGAAAAATACGTGTATTTTTATTTTGAACAAGGATCAATATATCAAAATTTGGCAGGAAGGTTTAATTGCACCCTGTATTTAAGTATTTTCATACACTTAATAAATAGATAAAAAATACCTTTTCACCAAATTGAAAGCGACTTCTAATTTAATGAGCATAATATATCCTAAATTGAACATGCAGGTCGAATTGATAACCTCCTTTTTTGATGTCGTTTGATAAAAATCTATAACATAAAATTATGGTCGACTTGGTCGATAGCTGTAGTCTAATTTTATATTTTTATCGATATACGCCATCCCTACACGCACACTACAGCAATTGCACACAAGCATAAAATGGCCACGCGCTGGCGAGCTAAGAATCCATCTATGTATACTTAATCTGTGCTCCATACATTAGGTATCTGTCAAACTGAATCATTAAATTGAAGTTTAATCATCATTAAATGTCTCTGAATGCAACCGTAAGTATTTATATATTTAAAAAAAAACTTTGAAAAATTTATCATGTATCATGAATTATGTAATCTTTAGTTTACTTGTAGGATAAGAGAAGAAAAATATTTTTCCATGATTCTATTTTTAAAACCTTTTGGATCTAGATTTTAAAATATTAGGTACCTAATATAAGTAAATATTCACAGTGCTTACTAACTGCCTGCAAGGTAAGCCATAAAAGTGAATATTGAAAACCAAAAAAAGTTAAGTAATATTTACTAACCAGGAAAACCTATTCAAAAACTAAGGAAAAAACTTTGATTGTTTTATTTTTTGCATAATACGTTTGTTCTAGTATACCTATTAGGTACCTACCTAAGCGCTATAACTTTTTGTTAGTTGCTAAGACACTTTTGAGGTCAATAAAATTAAAACATAGTAAATGTAAAAAATTACAACAGGAAAAAAAACATGAAACAATATTTTTGGGTAGAGTAATTTTTTGTAAATTTTTCATACTTAACGAATATTTTAACATACTTAATTATAAATTACATCTTTAATTACTTACGTAGTAAGTACAATGTACATAGTGACGCGATGGGTATTTAGTTCACATTTCTTCGAAAACGCACGTATTTTCATGATGCTTGACGTCACCGCAGTTCAAATCTTCATTTATATTACCAATGCGAAAATTTGTGAGGATATTATTTTATGCACTAAAGTGATTAAACCAATAAAATTATTATTAGCAATTTTGGAAATTTTGAGTTACCCGGAAAACTATTGTTTGATTTCTACAGGATAGACAAGTCTAAAGAGCAATTAAGGGAGTCCGTATTGTATCTTAAAAACCTTACCGTACCAAGTATACAGGGTGTAACAAAAATAAGTGACAAATCATAATACTTTAGGGTGTACGTACGTGTTCCTTGTAGAGAGTTCACTGTGAAAGTCACAGCGCTGAAAGACCAAAATTTTTTCACTTTTGTATGGGGAAACTCGTGACGCTCGGGCCCTTGCCCATACAAAAGTGAAAAAAATTTTTAGTCTTTCAGCGCTGCTACTTTTATAGTGATCTCTCTACAAGGAACACGTACACACCCTAAAGTATTATCACTTATTTTTGTTACACCCTGTATAATATATATACTTGCAAACTACTTAGTTAAGTGGCTGCGGTAGAGCAAACATCCATACTAATATTATAAATGCGATAGTGTGTCTGTCTGTCTATTACTTCTTCATGCAAAACCCGCTAAACCGTTACAGTTGGGTATGGAAATACTTTCAGTCCTGAGAAAGGACATGGGATACATTGTGATGCAACGGAGCTTAGACTATTAAAAGTTTAGACTATTAAGCTCCTCCGTGGTCTAGTGGTATGGAGCGTGGCTCTTGACTCGGAGGTCGTGGGTTCGATTCCCGCGTTGGAAACATGTTATTTCCAAGTTTGGTTAGGACAATGCAATCTGATCACCTGATTGTCTGACAAGTAAGATGATCCATGCGTCGGATGGGCATGTAAAAAGTCGGTCCTGCGCCTGATCTCTCGCCGGTCGTGTCGGTCTGCCGTCCCACTGGGTTATGAGAGTAAAGGAATAGAGAGTGCTCTTGTGTACTGCGCACACACTTGGGCACTATAAAATACTCCTGCGTAGCTGGCCTGGTTTCAATGAAACCGGCCACCGTCACCGAAACCGGAGTGGGAGCTATTATTGTTATTAAAATCTAAAAGTTTGAAGACAAACAGCTGTGTCCAGTCACCAGTGTCATGTTCTATGTGTCAACATAGAACTAAATAACACGGATAAAAAACAAAATGCATCAAACTGTTTATTTATTTCAGTTTTCAGTGACGCTATCCGTTTAAGTAAAATTCCATGAACCTTGTATTTTGCATGATGTATGCACAAATAACACAATTAAACTGAACATAAACTGATGAAATATACAATTTATGAATATGAACACATTAATGTGCTAACACTTGCTAGACAGCAGGGCTTCGAAACATAAGAAAATCTCAAAACTGGTAAGCATGGTGTGCTATCTAAAAAGTCACTCTACTCTAAAGTCTACTACTCCATAAACTCCGTTACCTACTAAGGATAAGAAGTGTGTTAAAAGCTAAACTGATCATGATGAAATTTCGATATGAAAATATTTTGAAATCCAGAAGAGATTTTTTGCGGAAAATTGTACGTTATCGTGCGATAAACGAGTTACTGCATAACTAAGTTATATTATAAAGAAAGGCTTGTTTATTTGTTATCATCAAGTAGGCTCCAAAGACGAGTATGTGATAGGACAAGGCTACTTTACTACAGGCATTCATTTCAAGTCTTTGGAAAGGAAGTCCTTTAGTTATGAATAAGAAAGACCAAGTCCTACGGCCCCCGTACCGCGTACGCGTTTATTTACCCGGCGTAAATATTTTAGTCGAAGGTTCCGCTGAGGTCACCTACATACCGCGGTCACGGCTGGCCGGCAAGGTCTGATGATGCCTGGCCTTTCGCACAACCATCCTTTGTTTAATAATACCCGTCAAAGAGAAACCGAAGAAATAGGGTACCTTTTTACATGGGGAAATGCTTTGCGCATCCCCGGCGGACTAGGGACGTCGGCCGGGGTATGTCGGACTCTTCAGTCTCTGATGATCTACCCACTAAACCCTCATGATGGTCCACTCCCCGCTTAGGCATAGTTCCGGGCGTGATCAACCTACCGCAAAGAATTAGGGTACCTAGAAAACCTGTGCCCGATTATAATATTCTAATGCTACATTGATAATAATAATAATAATAATAATAAATCATTTATTCGGTATACATACACATTACACCACATTACAATAAACATTTAAAAAACACATAAAAGACAATAAGCATATAAGAAACAAAAAATAACATAAAAAAAAACATATTAGAATTGATACACAGATGGACATGTTTATAGATCGGTGTCTATTTGGGTACAAATTACAAACTACAATGCAGTGTAATGCGAATTCCACCGAAAAGGACCCCACTCAGGTGATGATCACAGTGTAGTACCTACACCGCGATCCCTGGTGTTCTGTGAGGCCTAATGTTGTCAATCGCTTGACAGATGCACACTGGCGTCAGCACAACGTGAACAATAAATGTGTTACATACAAACCTTATGGATACATATATGAAAAATAGATAAATAGATAAGCTAAAAAATTATGTGTAATAAATACATAATATTATAATATAGACATAAATACTTATTGGCAAATTAATTTGAAAAAAATGCTTTTATAGTGTAAAAAATAAAATATTATTATATGTCTATTAATATTAGAATTCCCTCTCATCCGATATTCTGCAATATGACGTTACATCTTAGAACAAACATTGATAACATTGATGTCTCTTGATCCTATATCAGATCCAATAGCAAAATAGTTTGCTCATAATATCAGAATATGTTTCCTATTCCAGCTATCAGCTACTTTTTGGACATTTGACTATTGTCAAATGTCCAAAATGTAGCTGATAGGTAGCTGTCATTTTACATATTCGGCTTATTAGCCGACTATGTAAAATGATGCGGCGTAATAGCTCCTAAGTCGAACTTTTCTACTCCTGGCCATGGATCACCCATATTTAAGAAGAAACACACCATAAATGGTGTACCATCAAAATTCAGATCCGAGTAAGTTTGTTTAATTTAAAACCAACAACTTAAGCAACAATTACAAGATTACACGATGCTGATGTTGATCAGTTTAAAACAATTGTAAATACATAAACGGAGTAAGCTGTGACGCGGCCGTGACCGGCACCTACGCTCGTCGCAACCGGCTTAGCTGACCCCAGCTTGGACCAACGCAGGACTATCGGACAGGTCAAGTAATGCTGGTCACTTAGCCTATCCCACACGCCCACTCGCCGCCTTTTTCTTCTAATTAAACCTATCGGTCTTTGACCAGGGCCCCGATTCGCGTACCTAGAATATCGCTCCAATCTTGAGCCGTCTCGAACCGTTATGCGTCATACTGCTTGAGTGTTTTTGACGACCTTTGTGGCTCAATTAGTGGGCAAGTCGGTAGCTCAAGCCGGGGGTCGCGGATTCGATTCCCGCCGACGAAACAAAAAATTTCAATGTTCCTGGGTCTTGGATGTGTATTATATATAATATTATGTACTATAATGTAATAAAAATCTTAAATATATTATGTAGATAAAAGTATTAAATATAATATTTTCGTTGTCTGCTAGGTACCCGTAACACAAGTCCAGGTACTTACCGCGGGGCCGGGCTGACGTGGTGTGAAGCATCCATTGATATTATATTATTAATTAATATTAAAAAAGTGCGACAACGAGACACTTTGTTATCAAAGCGACATTCGATAATGTGAATTTAATTTTTTCAAGCGAAGGATGTCTCAATCGCGCATACGCACATTTTCTCACGAGCGCGTGTTACTGCCTGCAATCGAAGCGACTTTCGAAGAATGAGAATTCGGGCCCATGGCGTTTAAGCAACAAGTCCACATTTCCTAGACAGCTACTGTAAATTTTCGGATAAGATCTTACGCCCGAGAACTTGTATTACTTGTCACTGCCCTTTTTGTTCTTTAGTCAATATAAGTACTTTAAGTAGGTACTTAGTCGCGTCTGCATGGAAAATTTTGTTCTCTCGCTTTAAATCACCACTTTGTGCGTAGTAGGACTTATTTCGTAGTGCCGTAATGTTTCAAGGATAACTTTAATGTCTACTAGATGGTTCCTATTTCTTGAGAGTCCCCAATTTTTTGTAATCTTTTTATATCCCACGTCTGGTGTCGCCTACTACGATGAACTCGTGGACAGCGCTAGGAACTTCTGTGCCTTCAAGCTTTTTTGTCGCAATTACTATTGGCAACAGTCTAACACAATAAATTAATTTACCTCTAGCGTAGCAGTCACTATTATTATTAACGTTTTATTTCCCGTGGTGCTTCCCCCTTCAGTTCTTTCACTTTCGGTCAAAGCAACTTTGTGCTGTTTTCCGCTTTATATGGGAAGGGAATCTGGAATTCTTCCTACTCAGTACTCCTCCTATTTTCTTCTGATTAATTTCGTTGCGCGTCCCAAGACAGCTTTAGCATGTACCTCGGTATATCCCACCCTGAGATCATATCAAAGGGTTTTCGTGGTTGGATACCGCTGTCAATCCTGGTGACACAGAAGATACAGTGGTGAGAATGTATGGTGGGCCAAAGCCTGTTTTAAAAATCCTACTTCTGAATGGAAAAAGCTAAGTAAAAATATTCAATTGATTTCTTTCAGAATTCAAAATTTTCTCAATTGTCATCCACACTGGACACATAACCGTTACCCTTGGGCCTCCGTGGTCCAGTGGTCTAGAGCGTCGCTCTTGACTCGGAGGTCGTGGGTTCGATTCCCGCGTTGGCAACATGTTATTTCCAAGTTTGGTTAAGACAATGCAGGCTGATCACCTGATTGTCTGACAAGTAAGATGATCCATGCGTCGGATGGGCATGTAAAAAGTCGGTCCTGCGCCTGATCTCTCGCCGGTCGTGTCGGTCTACCGTCCCACTGGGTTATGAGATTAAAGGAGAGTGCTCTTGTGTACTGCGCACATCTTGGGCACTATAAAATTACTCCTGCGTACCTGGCCTGGTTTCAATGAAACCAGCCACCGTCACCGAAACCGGTGTGGGGAGTATTATTATTATTATTATTATATTACCCTTGGGCCTAAAATGTTTCTCCTGCACCTCATTGTTTTATGCCTGTGTCACTGTAATTGATAGGAAAGTGGATGGACAATGTGTGAGCGCACAATGGTTCTCACGGCGCGCTCCCACACGATTGATCATAACGGCATTCGCTTTTCGACTTGTTTATATCGGTCGACGGTCACACTCACCGATACCCATTGTGATCGCCTCTTGGCCACCAACTCATCCACTGCATAGATCCAATTTGATCTGACCGTCAACATAGACTGCAAAACCACAAGAACCCTAAAATACTACTGCTAAATTTTATTAACCGTGAGGCGTGAAGTAAAGAAATACGATGGTACATTAAAATAGATCTTTGACTTGAAGGCCATTATTAATCACCTTTGCCTATCTCTGCTTTAATGATAATAAATCGTGTATCTAAATGCTTTATGATCTGTTGTATTTAAATAACTTCTAAATCACAATTTTATAATAATAACTAATTAGTTTGTTGTAAATGAAAATTGGTGATAGTTTCAAAAAAATTATCAATACTAAAGTTAGTTTTTTAATTTCTTTATAGGGAATCCTATTGACATCCGAGAAATACGAAAAAGGTCGAAAACTTACCCGAGAATCAAACAAAAGGCGCTACAGAGGTGTATTTTCTCACGAAAAAGTTAAAGAATTCCCACAGGAACACCAAACAATTTCATCGGAGCATTCCACGAAACCACAAAATAATTGTGTGATACTCCAAATAATTTCTTCATTATTTTATGCAAAGTCCAATTAAGCAGATTTGTGTTAAATGTTATCTTATAATAAATATTATGTTTACTTGGCTTAATTATCACCCAGTCTCATACAAGCAACTCTAGAATCGGCTGAACTCTACTATAATAATCAAAACAACTTACAACATTTTGGGAATTTATATAAAGTTTTCAATTCGCCTTTTGGACTGTAGTAAAGTGTTTTATTACATTTAAGATTTATGTCATCAGTGTCAACAACGTTTTACACTTTAGCGATTTATAGTTTGATTTATGAGTGATGTAATAAGTATTGACACCTTGGATATGCTCATATTAAGTATAATAAACTATGATTAATCCGATGAATAAGTCAAATACCACCATGAAATGATTGAAATGGTTATTCATAAACATAATACAAATTATGAGTGTGTGTATTGTAATTGTACAATACACATTAAAGACCCTAATTGTTTTTTTTTATTTATGCCTTTATTACGGTTGGTTAACAAAAATATGTAACCACTAAGCACATTTAAGTTATGATTTATTTTTACATTTATTTGTCATGACGGACCAACATTTTAAGCTACAAAGTAAGAGCAATAATTTAGTTTCCGAAAGAAATATAAATCTTGAAAACTTTGGTAAGAAATAGAAGAGAAGTTACCACGGCCTAGCAAAAAGAAATCTCGTTTGTATTAAGTATGTTTAGGGAAATAGTCTAATTATTAAAAAAAAACTCGACTCAGACCAACAAAAAACTCAGTATTTAGCATTGAAAGCCTTAAAATATATGATATGTAGCGGGTTGTAGAGGTATCATTACAGGAAGGTGCCGCTCCAGTGACCGTTTTGTCTGGATGGGAGGAGGGGGGAGGCCTAGCCGGGAGCTCATTAGCATGTGCGGAGACTTTAAAACTACATCCATCTACGGCTCTACCGTATTCTATAGGTAGAGCTGAGTTGAGACGTCATTTTAAAGGCGGTAGTATTTTTTCAAGTTAATGTTGTGGCGGAACGGACTACGGAGGTAGGTATACAGGGTGTAACAAAACTAAGTGATAATACTTTAGAGTTTGTATGTGTTCCTTGTAGAGAGTATACTATGAAAGTAGTAGCTCTGATTCCTGAAAGACCAAATTTTTTTTTTTGTGATTTGTATAAGCAAGCACACCAGCGTGCAGCGTCACGAGTTTTTCCATAAATAAATAAATAAAAAGCCTTTTATTTCTTGGGAATTACAATTTGCTCTATCAAATCACATTCTAATTATTAAATTTATAAGCAATAGGGTAATTAAATCATAGTAAGTGTAAAATAATAGTTTTTCCATACAAAGGTGAAAAAAAATGTTGTTCTTTCAGCACTGCACTTTTACAGTAAACTCTACACACCCTAAAGTATTATCACTAATTAGATTTGTTACACCCTGTAGGTATAGGTAAGTTTAAGTACAGCAACCGAAATCCAATATTATATAATGTAACCGAGGATAATATCACCTCGGACGGTCGAAAAATCTCAATCTGTGGATCTCATTATCAAAATTCCCTTCCCTAGACAAGTCCTATCCTGAATATATTTTCTACTGTAAAACAAATAAATACTTGAAAAATATCCGCCAATGATTTCCTGAGTCATCCCTGGGCGTAACCATGAGGTGATCCGGCAGCCCATTTGCTGCATTAATCACCGCATCAGATGCGCAAGCGCAAGGCTGCGGCGCGCACGAGCCGCCTTGACGAGCAGTTCCCACGTTTACCACATTCATATTTATATCATCAGGGTATACACACGGCGTGAAACCAAGGACGCTTACGTTTGAATTTTGAGCATTATATCTTCTCTTTCAAAATCAAAATATTTATTTCTAAATAGGCTAACAAGCACAGGCGTAAGAGACTCGCACGGGGCCACCTTTTACTTTGAGTGGAAAATTACAATAATAGCAACCAATTTACACTTAGTATGTGAAAATGTGGTACATTTTTAATATAGAAGCGACCTATGGTCTGTCAGCTGTCTTTCTTAGCTCTTTCCCATTTTACGTAGGGTCGGTTCTCCTAGTTCATTTGTGCTAAGAAATTCTATTGCAGTTTGACGACACATTGAGCATTCTATGAATCGATAAAATATATTATCACGACCCGTTCATTATGTGGAAACCCTCGAAGGACGCTTAGATTTGAAGCCTTATTTCAATTACAAAATGTCATACTATCGTTTCCTTTGAGTCTAAGAAATGATACTTTTGGGGTCAAAAGTTCTGAGTCTTCTTGCGTCAAATTTTGCAATTTGATCAGGCACTTTTGGCTATAATGCGCTTTTTGCAAATCTGCAAATATTGTCTTAAGCCATATCTCTTCGTTTAAAAATCTGTGGTTTCTTTATTTTGTTTCCTCTCCGTTCCCTTGGTTTAGACAGTTTTTACACTATTAGGGTGATTATACACCGGAACGCGCTGCCCCTTAACACTTACATTTAAACTAATTATGCGCTCATATAAAACAACTCAAACTTACACCATTTGTTTAATCTATTTAAAATAAACTTTCGGTAGACAATAAAACAGTAATTGTTACTATGTATGTATTTCAAAACTTGTTGGTAGTTTAGCTTAACAATTTAAAACTCAGTAACAATAATTTTTATCCGTAGCTGAAATAGTTTTAAACCGACTTATAAAAAAGGACGTTGCATGTTCGGGTCAGTAATTTTGAGAACAAATCAAATTCCTACGATATTTAATGAGTCATGACACAAGTTCTCGTAATTTGATACATCCTTGTTTAATGCAGCGTATTTTCCTTCAACTTGTCTTAATAATTGTTTAATCTTCATTACATTACGTGATTAGCGATTTGAAATATTCCAATGACTATTTAGATACGTCGGATCTAGTATGGTGGATCCGTATGTAAAACCCCATCATTTGCGAAATCGTATGTAAGTAATAAGGATCTTTAATTATATGTCATATTACTTACTATTCAATCTTCGTTGCGTATGCACTTTATACGGCCGCCCTATCTAAAATTGGTGGTGTTAGCAACTGGGTTACTTATTAAAAATATTGAAAATATTGTAATGCTCCTCTAATAATAGTACTCCGGCTGCGTGACTGGTTGCAGCAAAATATATTTGAGACCTCTTTGAGACGGATGTCATTTCGCGACCATCACCAAATCAAAGGCAGATTGAACGCGGCGAATACGCCACGACCAGTAAAGGAATCACTTTCGCGCAATCTCTGAGTTCACAAACCCCCAGTGTCATATTAATTAAGTCATAACTCATAACTCATGAGGCCCTTGTTTCCTTTGAAAAAAAAAAAACTTTCAATGCTCAGCTCATGTTTATATCGCGGTGTGGGAACGCCATGAAATCTTCTCACCCCAAACTCAACCGTAGCGTGACGTAACAGTCTAACAAGCAGCGGGCTAATAAACCATGTACCGGCCTAGACAGTAGACAGGTGCTAACGCGCTAATAGTTAACTTCATCTGATAACATCTTGAAAAATTGGTGAGATCTGGAAGTAGGATACAGAAATAAGCTTCAATTCCGGCAGGCATGCCATTGAAAAAATTTGGAAGGGACTAAAGTTTTGTATATTTTAAACGGCAGCTACAACCAGATTCATTTAGCCAGAGCCATTCAAGGTTTGGTTAGACCTAGTATAAGCCAGGATGTTGCTTGCTAGAACTAGTTTCTTAATTATTGTGTTTTGAATTATTTATATTTCAAATTATTTAACTAAGTGCAAATGAATTACCTAGGTAAATTCTAACCGGTTGCAGACGTAAGCGTACATAAATTATGGACCCAAGAATTTATTAACAAAAAATGTAGGTATCCTAGAAACCAAAGAACCTGCATATTTAAATACCAAGTTAACACCAGTTAATCGTGAATATAACCAAATACAATCAAACATAATCTTAGAGAATCTACAAACAACCTTACACACCTAGTGGCAAACAGTAACCCAGCAACACGTAAAAGTCCTTCAACACGCCAGCAATTACATAAAGCGCGGTGATGACCCAAATGGCTGAGGTAAATAATGTATCGACCCAGTTGATCTGCAAGCGTGTCAGCGTCGCCGTTACTTTTTACTACGCGCTTTAAGCACGAGAATACTGTATGGCTGTGTTTAATTATAATTGCTTCTACGGTACCGATCATACGATATTCTCTAGGTGGATCCAGGGGACGAGTACTCTCTAACTTCTAGAGTCCACAACCTCAACGTCTGATAACACAGGCATTCAGACCTTTTACTCCTAAATTATAATATATTTGTCTGATAAAAAAGAGGCATCAAAGGCAAGAATCACTGCATCCACAGCAGCACTTTTGAATTAATAGATAGGTAAGTAACCTATTAACTGAACATTCCTACGGGAAATGGAAAGAGGCTTAGTCTTGTCAATAATCTTGAATCTTTACAACATATTGCTTCTTGCTCTTTGACCGTCTGTTTTCGCCCAGGCAGGAAAACACTGCATGTAAATATAATATTATCCCTCCAATTTAGATGTGTACAATAGCATGACCTTCGTAGGTCGTATTCGTTACGCACTACGCGCATTTTATAAAACGCTTATTACGTTTGTAAGTATATTAAATATTATGTTACATATTAATTATTTTTCATTAACGGTCATTAAATAATGGTTAATTTAACCATTTACATGTCTCTAGGCAATGTTATCGTGAAAGATTTTAAAATAGTCTATAAAAGTTACCAACCCATACTTTATTCAGTCTACCCCGCAGTGTCATAGGTTTCATAACATTGAATTTCAGTAATAAAAGAAAAATGAAACCATTTTAAATTGCTACGTATTGGCTACCTTTTAAGGTTTCGTCGTAATAATATTGTATATCTGTATATTCTACAATAAATAAACATAACGATTACAATAATCTTGTGATATTCAACGGTGTGACTGATTAATTCTTGTAGGGCGTTCCCCTCTATGACCCACAATACATACGGGACAAGCAAAAGCGTTTTCACGTAAAACATAACTATAAAACAAAATTAAATTTATCTATACATATAATAAAACTGTAGAAATGTGAATTCTGTACATTAAAGATATTCAAAAAATAATAAGCAGAGGGTGTTACTACATCGCTATAGAAGCCAAAACTGTGGTTAGTTTTTGTCTGTCTGTCTATCTGTCTGTCTGTCTGTCTGTATGTTTGTTCTAGCATCACACGAAAACTACTGATCCGATTTGAATGCGGTTTTCGTAGATATATTTGTCTTCTTCCAACTTAACATCTGGTGTATAAAAAAATTTCCCCCCACCCCTCTAAGGGGACAAAAGAGGGGTCAGAATTTGTATCAAACTTTTGTATATAACACGAAAACTACTTTTCCGATTTGCATACGGTTTTCGCAGATATATTTGTCTTCTTCTAACTCAACATCTGGTGTATAAAAATCCCACCCCTCTAAGGGGACCAAAGAGGGGGTCAGATTTTGTATCAAACTTTTTTCTTGGACTTATTTATTGTTTTATCATATATTATCATATTAATAAACTTTGTTTTATAACTTAACATCTGTTGATAAAATTCCCCCTACTAAAAAACTATGACATATTCGCTGGAAATTGTCAGAACCCCGTTTTGAAATCTTTATTTTAAATATTTAAAAATAAATTATATCAGCCAGTGCGAGGCACATTCCGTTCATAATCCTAGTGAAACCCGACGAATTTGATAGATACTGAAACCCGTCCGTTTCTTTGCAGTCGAACTACTGGTAGTTATGTCTATTGTGCCCCCGCTATCGCTCACCGCTCGCGCCAAAAACGCGAAGTAACGTAACAATTACATAAAAATGGCGTTCACATCGCGTTTCCCGATCGTGTGGACTTTCACGAAATCAAACAAAGAAATAGAAGCGGCTCATTTGCATCACTCCCACGCGGACAAAAGAATGACCCAATCCGTTTGGCAACTGATGTGAGGTCCATGGTCACGGTTCGTCGGCCAGCCGGACTATCGACATATCGCAAGACCTACGCGGGCAAATGCTCTTTTAAATTGTTCACACATCACGTTTTAAGCCTAGCTTTTAGCTCTACCTTGCCATTTGAATCTATTATCATCTGGAATTTAAACAATGACCTTCAACCAGATCTTTACAATGCTGTTGAAAACCCCATGCCATATAGGAGGACATTCGACTTTCTGATTCTGAAACTCTTTAAATCGCAAAAACATGTTACCAAGTTTTATGTCTGAAGAACTTCCTTCAGGTCTACGAGAATTTGAACTGTGATCACTCTTTTTGCAACTCAGAAAGATCAGGTCATATAGCCGGAGCCCGCGAATCAATGATTTGCCCCACCCAATTCTGCTTAAAGCACAAAAATCGTAAAGCTCTACAAACACTCTTTAGCGCTGAATTTTTTCAAAGCTGCGGGAATGAGCCAAACCAATGTTTGACAATTACTGATGAGGCCATGGTCACGGTTCGTCAGAAAACTCGCCGGCCGGTCACACTGACAAACGTATTGACATAATATTGCAACACTTCGCTCAGCCCTTGGTGTTTAAGCACTACGAAGACTCAGAACGGATATTTCTCATACCCTTGCAACATCCCGGCAAGGAAAAGGCAAATTTCTGACTGTTTTCTTGCAATAGCAAAACAATTTCTTAATTTACACTGCTAATACTACCTCTGAAACCAATTTAAACTCGATAAACACGATTAAACAGGTAATTCGTTTAATTATTATCAAATTCTAAACTGGAACAAGTCATCGCGATACCGACCGTATAATTTGCATAAAAATGCAACGCGACTTAGGCTGGAGTGACGGTTGATAAGTGTCGTAATGAGCAAAACAAAGGCTCAAGTACTTTCTACTCGCGCGTGCGACCTCCCCCGCCAGCTGCTCCCCCCGCACCGCCCCCGCTGTCTCATCGATGAGAATACTATCGAGCTGCCCACGGAGAAAGCCTTTGACCTCAGGGCTCCACGCATTCGTGGTACGCACGCTAAATATTCAGATCGGAGTTATTTTGATTGGTGGACCTTGGGAATACCGCCTATTACCGTTGCGTTATTAAATATAGTTAAAATTGTATTTACATCTAGAAGGCAGATACGTGAAGCCCGAGGTCGTTCGATCCCGTTGAGTGTAAGGGTCAGAATCCATTTGCGCCGAGCGATTTTCATCTCGGTTCAAATTGAGTGTGCCCTTTCCATTTGTACGGTAAGAGCTAACGAATTGATATTATTATATATTATGTGCGTAAATGTATTTATTAATTCTTATGTTTTCTCAAAATTGGAACAAAATGGATTGTGCGGAATGGATTGAAGAAAAGAAATTAATTACTTACTTAAAAGTTTTAGGTTCCATTAATTAATCGATAAATTCATTGAGCAACAACGCTAATGTCTACTATGTCAGAGTATAATTATACCCAACGATATACTATATTAGAGTACTTACATGATAATCCAGAATAATTATTTAAATATGTATTTATATACTTAAAAACAAACCGGAATAGCATAATATTTTAAAACAATCACTCATTAAAAATAACAAAGAAACAACCGACAGACTCGCTCTCGCATACCGTGACCATACCCTTAGGTCAGGGTAACGGGAGCGGGGCGGGCGCGCTGCATACTATGCACTGCCGTTTACATATTTTATTCACAATGTGGGATATGTTCCGGTTGCGCAATGTATACACATTGTTTTGGAGAGGTTGAATAAAGGAGTAACGTAGAATATAACGTGACTTGATGTTAGAATAACGAAAACTCTACATCTGGTACTCTAAAATCGTTATGCCCTAAAAAAGACAAAAACCAATTAGAAGTCGTAGCTTAAGACAGCGATTGTAATCAAAACATTATAAATGAAACGACAAGTGTTAGCAATCAACACGCCAATTAGGGAGCATTAACGAAATATAGTGTCAGGAGACATGAAAACAATTAGAAGCAAAGCGCTTGCTGAGCTCGTTAAGTTGTTAACAATCCAGATAAGTACTCAATTTGTTAAAATCCAGTCATAAATCACTGGCATCCTTGCGCCGGCGCCGCTTGTGCAAGCAACACACTCGTGTCTCCGCCAACCGCCTTCACGGACCAATGCGTTTGACCATCTATGTATAATTTGATTACTTTCAAATTAAGTTCTTAATTCTTACTTATGGAATATTACTACAATATATTATAATCAGATTTAAATTGGAACGTTATTTAATTATTTTCTTCAAGCTGCATTACATGCGCTGCCACAAAAACTACATAAAAGAACATAATTGAATGCCCAAACCACATCTTAAATTTACTTTCACCCTGACCAAAAAGTCCAGGAAAGTATCAAAAAATCAATTTATCCTCACTCTCCAGATGTCCAATAGTACCAATGATGCACATGACACATCGCCACGTCACACCGGCATCAAAAGTGCAATAAATTCGGTCGTCTGCGGACACAAGTAATACATGAGCAATGATCTGAATCGGCGCGCGCGGAATGTTTCAGTGACTAATCGCCCAACCGCTCGGTTCAGCTACACAATCCAGACTTATTATGCCCCTTGCTGTCCACGAGAGTGAACCTTACATAATCAGCATAAAGTTCTTTGCCGAGGAAAAATAATAGCGAATGGTTTGTATAACGCGTATTTCTGCCAGACTCGCCCGGCTGACAGATTGCGCCGACACTGTGCAACAAAGATTTAATATCTGGGAGCTAAAGGCCTAGCACATGTACTGAGCGGAAATAAGCAAAGAAAAAGATGAACATGGCTTTGAAACAAATGAACAAACATATTCTATACGTATACATAAAGTTACCATTTGGTGAAAAAGGTGTACCTTTGATCTAGGGCTTGCTGAAAACCTGGGAAAGCTTGAAACCTGGGAACCCAATAAGATTATTCACAAAATTAATGACTTTTACTTTAAGTAAATAAAGGTCACTATAGCTTAAAGACCCGCCTCTAAGACAGTTCCGAGGCAAAACAAATGTCCCTTAATCACTGAAGCCCCATGCGTAGGGTCGCCTACGCGGACCAAATAATAGGAAATTGTACAACATCTTGATCGGGTCACAGCGTCCGGCTAGCGACTAAATTCTCACGATTGGTGTGGGATAAATAGATAGAGCAGAGCTAAATTAAGGGAATCAGTGCTGAACAATCCATCAAAGCGCAGTTCAAACCATTAAACGCTGAAAATTGGTACGCTGAATGACGCGTTGTCACGTACGCCAAATTCACGCTCATGGAACAGGGATCCAAGGGCAGGCGCGGTCGCAGCCTGTTTTACCGGGAGCTTGAAGTATTTGGGGGTGACGAATCGTAATAGGCATAACACCTATCATCGAAATAAAAGACACAGTAATTATTACCTTGATTTTAGGGGGGTCACGTCCTATTTGATCCCCCTACCTCATATTATATTAAGTAGAGTCTAAAATAGTCTGAAGTTATTAGCATTGATACTAGTGATACTGTAAGTATTTTGTTGCTTTTCGCTCCCTCAATGTCACCTTGGCATTGAAATAGGAGGAAAATGATATTTGCTTCACTTACGGACGTAACAAGTCCATAAAGTTAGGTTAAGTCTCAAAGTCATAAAAGTCACATGAATTACTAATTAAACTAACATTCAACAATAAAGGTCAAATACGATTTTAATGAACTCGACTGCATAAAAAGCGATTTTACGACTCCTTTTAGTGTAATAGATAACTTTAAAATATTTAAGTAATGATAAGACCGAGATGAAGTGAACGCCCTTGACGAAATCCGCTCAAACGCCGGTATTGGCAGCAGCCGTGACTAATGACAAATGAATGTATAAACAATAATTGAGGCACAATCTGGAGCACCCCTACTTCTAGTTTCGTCACTTAGTTGCAGCCATAATATAATATTAACGCGGTTATGTAATGCTATTGTTGGAATTAAAACAGTGCTATAGTAATCTATGATAGCGTTCATAAGGTTTTTATTTTCTGCTTCAACGATCTTATTAACTAGGAATGTTCTACTACCCTCTGGTCATATCTGGGCTGATGAAACTCTACAGTTTTTTGGTTGTAATATATGGTCATTCATCATGATTATGCCTCTTAATTGAGATTCGAGACCAACATAGGAGCAAATTGAGTTGTTCACGACGTGACAACGCGCAATATATTTTGTGCGTCCGTATTTTATACTCATGTCAAACAACGCGACAATACGTCCGTCACGCGACACATACTGCGTATGTTGTACTGTATATGGACAGGTATTTACTACACATGATGTCATGTATGTGCCAGACTAAATCAGACCTAAAGGGCAAAGTCTATTTACACTAAATGTTACAATGCACAATACAATTAACAATGTGTAATATCATTTTAAATTACATTTTAGAAGTAAAAGTTTTGTTGCCATATCAATGATTGAACACAGAAATGTTACGGTCGTCTTTGGCGATGATAATGATAAAACTTGTGATAAAACTTACGATAATGATATTGATAATGATGATGTTGATTTAGTTTTTAAATTCAAATATAAATAATGGGTGTATAACTTGATGACAGTGCTAATTATAGTCATTACGAACTTCAAAATTCAAAATAAAGGGGGTTATTTTTAACTCAATGGCAATTTTAATTGCGAGTTCAAAATGCAACTTACTATAGTTACTTGTTATCTATTCTGTGCTATAGTGTAAAAATAATGACTCACGGTGACTGGACAAATAAACACAAACACAGGTAAATGATACAATTTTTTTAAAATAATTATAAGCAATAGTTATAATAGCAGAGCATGCAAGTTGCAACGCAGTAAAAGAAAGGGAGGTAGGGTATAAAAGGCGGTAATTCGGCCGGTGGCGGCACTTGACGAACGTTGTTCGTAGAGTCCACATCCTGAGGATGCTCCGGTGTTGGGGCGAAACGCGCGTCGAGGTTTTCGACCTGCATGGTGGTGAGGGGCCTTGCACGGATTTGCCAACATTATTGCTTGTGTGGTGGTGGTGTTTGCAGGTTCTTGCATGCGAGTGTACGCATAGGCAGTGTGGGAGAGGAGGGAGGTGCTGTACGCATGCCTATGCGTGCACTCACTCATTTACTTAAAGGTTGAGGTTTATTTCGCGGAATATTGCTAAAAATAATAACAAACTAAATTTTAAGCTATGGATTTCCGCAAAGTAACGCCTGATTCTATTAACTAGAAAGGAAGGTGTTAGATCTTACGTCGCGTTGATTGTCTACTCTCCGTATTACGACTTTTCGATTAGGTCTCGTCCATACATCGATCGTAAGTGGGTCCATCTCAAAAATGTGCAACGCAGCTAAAAATTTTATCCAAATTGAAAAGAAATCCAAAAAAAAAATTCAAAGCCTTACAAGACGAACAAACAGTTAATATTCAATAATACTGCGGAAGAATAACTGAGTTCAACTCGGGTAGGTCATACAATATTTCGTTGCCCTTGCTATTGTGTCAGTAGCTTGACCCATATTTGAGCGGTCAAATCTCCGTTCTATTCTGTATCTATTTCGATGAACAAGACACGTAGATGCAAACAGAAACAACACAAGCTCACGCCCAAACACGATACAATTAAGTGTCGAAGTTCCGCGCTGGAATCCAAACGAAAGTACCAAACAATTGGTTTATGAAACCTCTGGTGGTCCGATTGCACAATCGCCTCAACTCGTTACGATCGGTACAGGTTCTATTTGGTTTAGTAATGGACATATTTCTGGTATTTCTTTCACCTTTTATGGACGTCTAATTTTAATAAGACCAGTCCACGGTTGTGAAAGAGGAAGCTGCTACGGATAAGTTAGTTCGAGTAAAACTGTTTTAATTGCACCAAGTATTATGGTACTTCATTGCAATTGCCGCATAATTTGTATTGTATTCCAAAGTGTACTTAACAGTAATGAAACATAGTTCTCCATGCTTCTAGAAAGAGGTCTGTGTACTAAAATGTGTTAAACCAGTCTTTCCCAAAGTGGGCGATAACGCCCCCTAGTGGGCGCTGAAAGTTCACAGGATGTGGGACCCAGAAAAAAAAATGACGGCGTTGTGCAGAGCCTTGGGGTTGATTTATTTTATCTGGATGCATTTTAAATCCGAACAATGGGGGCGCCAAAACAAAATTTGTTCTCAAAGTGGGCACTAGGCAAAATGAGATTGGGAACCCCTGTGTTAGACAAAATTTTGACGTGGGAGAGTCATGCTTCGGCACGAATGGGCCGGCTCGACCGGAGAAATACCACGTCCTCACAGAAAACCGGCGTGAAACAGCGCTTGCGCTATGTTTGCCCGAGTGAGAGAGTTAACCGGAGGCCCAATCAATCCCCTACCCTATTCCTTTCCCTACCCTCTCCTATTCCCTTCCCTTCCCATCCCTACCCTCCCCTTACCTAATACCTTACCCTATTCCCTCTTAAAAGGCCGCCAACACACCTGGAGCTCTTCTGGTGCTTCGGGTGTCCATGGGCGACGGAAGTTGCTTTCCAACAGGTGCCCCCTTATTTCATTAAAAAAAAATGAAACAACATAATTTAGAAAATAACTGACAAGTCATGGCAATTTACACCTTAGAACTACTCAGTATGTAGAATTCCAAACAAAATTACACGCGGATAGATGATGTAATTAGAAACACGAGTATATACCTAACTGGCAGAAAATTATATAAAATTCAAGTTGTATAATGTATATCTTATAAAATTGGTAAATCATACGCGAGATTAAAGTAAATGTCAAATCGGAATATTTGTGTGGCGGATGTGTGTGGCCTTCGTACACTGTCTTAGCTGCCTATTTTAACAATAATAATAACCTTTATACAAACTTACTTTTCTAGTCTTAGTTTTTTCGATAAGGCAATTTTTAGTGAGTAAAAATATATATTATAATGTCTTTTACATCTAGAAATATAATGGGGTATGCTCAGAGTTCAGACCGATGCCGATGTAATGAACGAAGGCTTACCATTACCAACAGAAGATAAAAGGGTTTCTTTTTACAGTACAGGCCAAGTAGTTTCGGTTAGGGACAGATTTACAAAAGGAATCTGGGCTTGTACCACGGTCCACGAAACCCTTTTGAGACTCAAACAATCGAACGAGAATGCCGCATCCTTCTCTAACAAACGTGAAATGACGTTGTTAGAGCAGGACGCGGCATTCTCGTCCGATTGTTTGAGTCTCAAAACCGTTTCGTGGTAGGCCTACTGTCCCTAACCTAAACTTGGTTCCCCAAAATCTGACAGTATTTTTTAATCTTTTGCAGTTTTACTGTGGCTTCGATAAGCTTCTTAATTGCTCACTACAGCTACTTGTACTAATATGTACTCTATGCTATAGCTACTTAGCTTAGTCAAAGAAAATATACACTACGCGAAGCTTAGTTCTGATTCTGCCTGAAGCGGGGAGTGGAGCGCCATTGGGTCTTAGTGGGTAAACCCTACCGTAGAGTCCCACATAATATCATGGATGATGTACCCAATCCACCGGGGATGCGTGAAGCATGTTCCCACGTAAAAAAGGATTAGCATGTTAATTTGCCACTATGTATATATAATATTCTGTGTAAGAAATTGGTCAGGAGTTCAATAATACTCAACTGCCTGATGACAAGTGAAGAAATCAGCAAAGGATGGAGACACGTGAGTGCCTGAACCTCAGCTTAAAAATATATTTGATCTTCATGTTAAGCGTGGTATACTTGGTTAGTAGATGATGAGCATGATACTAGCTCCATCCACATGGAAATTGAGGCTCTGGCGGCCTGAGTGTCGGCAAAAATAGATTTTCCTGTTCCTACCCACGAACAGACCCGAAGGGTCTAAATTCTAAAATATTTAAATAACTAAGATTTTGATCAAATTTAAATTTAATGAGGATAACTTTGAGAGGCATTTGTGAATAAGTTGAAATTCCGATACATTACCTTATTTTAAGAAGAAATAATATTGGTTTAATAATATTACAGATCTACCGTTTTTTTTCCTCGAAGTATCATCCTATCATTCGTCTATCTATATTATAAACATAATATAGCGGACAACACTTCAGGTAAAAAAATTATAAGGCTTGGAATAATTAAAACAAAAAAAGTGCCACGTTTATTCACTGACTTTGTAATGTATGATTTACACATTGTATGAAATGGTTGTATAGACATTAAGGGCCTGTTTCACCACTTCCTGATAAGTGCCAAATAGGCTATCCACCAAATAATTTGACAGATCTAGTATGGAAAATCTGTCAAAAAAGTTGTAAATTCGGCACTTCATCAGGAAGTGGTGAAACAGGCCCTTAATGTTTTTAGACAATAATATTTGGATTACATGGGACCGACCCAATTAATAGTTTCATTGAGGTCCGTTAAATTAAGGCGTAACATACAATCTAACAAACTTTCCCATTTACGTAGGACAACCAGTCACAGGAGCTCTACCATGAGTTGCTATCGAAAACGTATACGATTTTACCGTACTCGCTAAGGTGCAAACGTGTGTCGAATCGTTTTCAATAAAAACCGTACCATGAGTCAATAATAATCGCTAGCGACAGCTCGATTGTTTATGTAGTTTTCGTGTGTTTATAATAGTACAAAAATCGTAATGTAGCTAACTTCATAATTGTTTTGTCTATCTCTTTTTAACTCGAGCAAAAGACTAAGACGGCACATGGCCTTAAAAACCCTACCAATTTAAAACAGCGACTTGTTATTAGTAAATGTAAGAAACAAATGTATTCGTAAACTTGTATGCATTATAATTTATAGAAGGAGAACAAAAAGACAGATTGCAATTTGCATAGTGTAGGTATGTAAATAATGACACATTGTTCGATGAATTTTGAAAACAAACTTTGAACCTTGAACCTTTAGAGATAAGTACAAACTTGTGAACCAAAAAATATTGTATTAAGATAAAGAATTGCTATATTTTCTTGTGAACTATATTTTACAAAATATACAAGTGGCAAGTGCCACTCAAGTGATCTCAAAAACCATAAAAGAACTTTACCTTTTTTGTTCTAATGGTTTTGGGAAGGGAAAGAAATATGTCTACAAAATATATAACTTCATAAATAATGTACCTAAGTACTAACTTACCTTTGTTTCAAGGAAAACTCTTTGCGATGATTTTTTAAAATCTGTGTGAGCTCTTAGGAGTCCACACCAATGCTCGAAAGCCTCTTTGTTTAATCTATATTCTTTGATAAAGTTGTTATCACTCAAATGTTCAAGTAGATTTCCAAGACACTTTCGTACACTAGCTTGAAATCGTCCTTGTTCCCGTCGTTCGTCTTCTCATGAAGCCAACGCTAACATACCTATTTCACGCTAAATATGCTTTACCGGACATGTTTATACACCGTATTAAGCGCAAATTACTAAATATTCTCTTGTATGAAACTCTTCACAAATCACAACCAACACTTTCACCCGACAGAAGGCTAGTGAGTTTTTTTACTACTGTAGTAACGGTATTTTACGATACCACTTGTCAAATTGTTTACTCATGGTACCGATTGTTTAGAGAAACTGCTTAAAACTATAGTCGCTAGCGACTTCTTATTCGATACGTATTTATTGTAAACTCATGGTAGCGATTTTAGTTCCACAAGTGACCGCTAGAGGCGCTGTACAGTTTTCCATACTAAAAATTTACGTAAGTCGATATCGAGTATCGATAAATACCATAGCTTTAAACTCATGGTAGAGCTACAGTTTATGCAAGAGTTCAGTGCGATGCGTATTGTTCCGCGGCGGAGAAAGTTCACGTTACATATACCACTGTTTTCTAATATCACTTACATAAATATAATTGTTATAATATAATTACATATATTGTTTATATCCGCGTTGTATATTTATTTATTGGGGATTAGATGCTTATCAACTTACCAAAACATATAGAGCAGTTAGGCTAGTTAGAATTCGGTGGTTAAAATATTAGTCAAATTACTCCTGGTACACTCTTTGAGTGCAGGGAAAGGACATGCAAATATAGTTTTAATCCCTCCTTTGATCCATTAAGTTGAGGGTAATATATTATAAATAATAAACTAAACTAGTTGACCTGGCAAACGTTGTTTTGCCATTTAAAGTATTTTTCTACTTCATCAGTTGATACAAAATCTTACCCCCTCTTTTGTCCGCTAAGAGGGGTGGGGGGGGGTTATACACAGAAAATACACTACATAATATGAAGTAGGTAAGTCCATTAAAGATTGGTCCCCTCAGGGGGGAGGGGGGGGGGGGGTTTATACACCGGATGTTGAGTTGGAAGAAGACAAATATATCTGTAAAAACCGTATGCATATCGGATCAGTAGTTTTTGTGTTAAAGAAAAAGTTTGATACAAAATCTGACCCCCTCTTTCATCCCCTTAGAGGGGTGAGGGGGAAATTTTTTATATACCAGATGTTAAGTTGGAAGAAGACAAATATATCTGCGAAAACCGCATTCAAATCGGATCAGTAGTTTTCGTGTGATAGTGGAACAAACATACAGACAGACAGACAGACAGACAGACAAAAACTAACCATTCACATTTCTACAGTTCCATTATATGTATAGATAAACACTATAGCATTTAAGAAAATAATATTCAAAACTAAATTAGGTTATAGAATATTAGCGTATATTTCTA
This sequence comes from Plebejus argus, assembly GCA_905404155.3. Taxonomy (NCBI): domain Eukaryota; kingdom Metazoa; phylum Arthropoda; class Insecta; order Lepidoptera; family Lycaenidae; genus Plebejus; species Plebejus argus. The sequence goes on along the minus strand of FR989931.1, from coordinate 17,498,169 downwards.
ACAAACCTCCCATCGATGTACCATCAATCCGAACGTATTAATGTTACGAAAAAGCTGATATGAGAGAAGGTTACGAATTACGATATTTAAATACAGTTACATTAACCGAGCGACTAGCGAGCGAGATCCGTATCGTTGTCTATTAACGGTACAAAAATTTCACAAACGCTACTCTCAGACAATATGGAACCTTCAACACTTTGCCATCAACTCTTTGCTAATGTTTTGACGTAAAGTGGTCTGTAAGTTAACATTACAAAACTTTAAAAAGTCAATGATCTTAAAAACCAAATCGTACCTTTAGCATTTTCGAATAATAATATTCTAAGTTACGAGGAACTCTTCAAATATAATGAGGCTAGTATTCCCATAGTCAGGATCTAGTACACCATATCGTAATTTTGATTTTCACTCTACCGTCTACTGAAGAAGTCGACATTAGTCAACCTGTTCAGTCAAACCTTTGTACAAAATTTCAGTCAAGTTCCAGAACTTTTTTTTTGCACAGCACAAACTCTGTATGAGTGCCCCTGGTTGGGGGTGTGCCTCAGTTAAGCCAAAGCACCACCTTACTAACTAAACTGCAGTTTGCATCCCACTTCCAGACCTAATAATTGTTAACTACAACTGGCTATAAGCAGCAACACATCGTACCAAAATATTCATTTCGAAATCAAACAAAAATAATCAACCTCTAATGAGTACAATAATCCATAACACAAGGCAGCGCCCAAGACTGACCTCGCCGTACTCGTAAATGTCACGCCGACGTAACGCCACCGCCCGCCGGTCACCGAGTGATCTAAATTCTACGAACTTACTCTATAAAATATACGCTAGCAATCCGTCAACGTAAAGTTGTTTAAGTTTTGTAAAAACGAGGAAATTGATTCCTAGGCAGTTGACAGATTCAGACAAATCAATTAATTAATTGTGATCTGTCGGCTGGGTTTGATGTAACGCGAGTCGCGACCAAACTACGGAGGTCCCCATCTGCCTAGGATTAATCATACTTATGCATAACAATACATAACATAATACATACATTAGCCTACTGATAGTACCTAAAAATTGCTGTCATCTTATGCGATTTCGGACGCATAGAGAATACTCACTTTATGATTGAAGCTTCGCAATCTTGTTGGCGATCATGGCCTTACGCGGCCTTATGTGGCCTTATTGTGTATTCGATGCAACATAGGACATTAAGCATAAAAAGCGACTAAAAACAGTGTAAGGAAATTTTATAGTTCATATATAATCATTAATCATGCTCCGATCATACTTTCGTAGTACTCACTTCCGTCTTCTTACACGAGCAAACAAATCGAATAACTACATTCGGTTCGTATTACTTGTGTCTATTTTAAATATGCAATATTCTAATCATCGTATTATGTAAACTAAAATCACTTCCTATTGACCTACGAAACCTAGGTAACGAAACCTACGAAACCTAGTTACTCAACCGAGGAACTGCAGTCTAAAAGTCCCAGTCCCTTCTTTATTCAAACGAGTTACTAATCTATACTTACAATAAAAGAATACTTTCATCAGAGATGGTGCGACGATTCGGTGGCGTTACACAAACGTTTCACAACAGTTCACCGACCGGCGCGCGCGCACCGATACCTATTCCGGATTATTGTCTTCTGTGCCCGACTGTACAGCGGTACTGTCGACGGCAAAATTTGTGAATAATAATCTTCTCTCCTCTTCTGTTTGTGTTTCATTAATCATTATACAGTCAGGTACAGCATTTTACATTTACATTATTATGGGCATTAATGTCAAGCTATGGCTTAAGAATATAGGGAAAAAATGAACAAAGTTGATAGTACATAGAATGTGTGCTCATTTGTTACTCATTTAAGTCATTTAAGCAACTCCAGTACTTAGTTAAGTGTCTTTCGGCAATATTAACAGTAGCTAGAAAAAATATATCGGATTTCTCGCTCTGTAACTTAGAGACGCAATAGCCAATATTATAATTTATAACCCATTTTGTAGTATTATTAGTATTTCTAGCACTGCTGTCGAGATTATCCAATGCAAGTTATTATGACACCCTGCCTAAAAAGTAGACTTAAGCCAACTTAACACACATTCACACACAGTACTCTACTCTACCCAAGACCTCCACAAGCTCTACAAAAACCCAACAATATCAACTGCGTCTAATACATTTAAATATCATAGCGATGTGTAGAAAGGATTTCTCGCGGGCCTGCGCGTGGGGAGGGGGGAGGGGAGGGGGGTACCAGTCGCGTGACCTGCCCTAAGAAAGTCCACCGTATCTAGTTCAGCCAGTTGACCAGTTTGAGCCGTTTTTAACCATATGCATTCGTATAAACGCGATGCGCGATTTTATAAGGTCGTTGAACCTTAACATGGAAGTTGTGTAACAATGGTACTTTATAATTTTCACTAAGGGTCGGTACACACTTGCGTTAGTACAAGGGGGTGCATGGGAAGGAGGGTGCATCTATTTTTAATCGAGGCATTCAAAATTGGAATAGGCAGTCCAACACGCGTCCGCAGTCACTTCTATTTATGTATTGTCTTGTGTGATAAATAATGTTTAGTTTTGAATGGCTTAAAATGCATCGCATTGCCGCGTCACGTTGCAAACATGTGAATTGTCCCCCTTCATTGATACACCCCGCCTGCCCGATTCACGCTTGATTTTAGATAACTTTCAGTAGAAAAACAATGAATTATTACGTAGCACGCGCGTAAAACTTGTCTAGCTGTGATTTCAGGGACACGCTATATTTACATTATGTTTATACTGTAATTCACGTCTATATTAGAACCTATTTACTACATATTTATGTATCGGATAACCATTTATCTCGAACGCTACAGGAGGTCCTTAAGATAAGAATAATTTGTTAGAACCACGCTTTACTTAATAAATTAATTCGGACAACACGTTGAAAACTCTCATTAATTTAAATGCATTTATAATTTATAGCGCAAATTAACAAATCAATATTTCTGGTAAAAACAAGGTGCTAATTGGTTACCGTTAAATATGACGTATAAATTATGTGATTATAGCTGTCATGTCGGAAGTATAATATAAGTGGTCGAAACTGAATTCTTGAAATACGTAATCGAATGCAGCTTCTGTTGCTTATTGCGTCGATTCACGTCACAGTATAGCAATATAATATCCCTACAGTAGTGAAACGAATGTACTTGCGCAGAGCAACGGAGGGGTACCCGCGGGGAAGCGGGCGGCGCGGGCCCAGTCCGTCAAACTCCGCTAGTTTGAACGACTTCGCGCGCAGGTGTGACGTTGGCGCGTTTTGTGTTTTGTGTTGTAAAACGATAGCCTGTAACATCTTATTTTATAAACAATGGGATATAACAAGTGTTCAGTGTACAGAATATGTAAATCTGATTCAAAAAACAAAAAGGATTTAATTGTCATAAAATATAATATCGACTCACAGTTCACACTAAATTGTGTTGGCCTTGGTGGCATTTATTTGCAATTTGCATCTCTGTTTTATTGTTTACGTTGTTAGAAGTGTAACAAGGAGAGAAACAATTTATAGAATAAAAATAAAAAAACTGTCAAATACCCTGTTACATACTAATTAGTACCTACCTAGCTAGGTACACAGGGCCACACATCAAGTGTAACATTTTGACCTTTGGACCGCCCTTACCGCGCACGTAATAAGAGCGAGTTTTGAAGTGCTTCTGTTACACCTGACGTGTGGCCTACCGTACCTACCAATTGTTATAATATTATGATAATTAATTATTGTTGGATATTTTATATATCCGAATGCGTCTTCACTATTTTAATCCTTCGATCGTGGGTTCTTGGAAATTTATTGTTATTCTATTGTGTCTTGCTCACCGGTGAGCTTATGGGGCTTGATAGGTTAATAAAATTTTTAAATCCATACTAATTAGTAATTACTAATATTATAAATGCGAAACTGTGTCTGTCTGTCTGTCTGTCTGTTACCTCTTCACGCCCAAACCGCTGGACAGATTTTGCTGAAATTTGGTATGGAGATACTTTGAGTCCCGGGAAAAGACAAAGGATACTTTTTGTCCTGGAAAAATGTACGGTTCCCGTGCGATTAACGAGTTTTGGCACAACGGAGTTGCGCGCATCATCTAGTAAAGAACTCAAATCATCTAAAAATAAAGTTTCACGTAAATATCTGGCAGTACGACATAATATGTAAATATAACACGCTGATTAATTACAAGCACAATATTTTATTTTTATTTTATTTCCCGTTTCGTGGCAAGTGGCAACCCTGGCATATCTGCTTGGTACTTACACCGGTGGCGGCATCGTGCGACATCAAAGGCGTTTCGTTACTGTAGGGATATTATATTGCTATACTGTGATTCACGTCGACAGGTTTTACGATGTAATATCGTGGCTAACGTTGCTAGTCAAATTCAGGCCCAGGACCCTTAGGTTTATTAAGATTTGAGGATAAATTATTTTACTTAAATGAAATTGTTTTATTGGGCGTAAATAAAAGATTTGGTTTTGAATTTTAAGTGATACCGCACTTAAAATTTGTATTTTATTACAGGACCAGGAGGTTATTTTTAAATTAGCCACAGTACAAACATACGATTCTGTTTTATATTTTAATGAAATCAGTACCTATGACAGTGTAGGGCGACTGGATAGGCTTACGATCTTCAAGCCCCTGAAAAACCGCCACAATAGAGGTTTAATAACTTGTTACGTAAACTTAATCCATTAAATTTACGTAACTAGTTGGTTAGAATTTAGATGATTGATTCCTGGAAACACGGACCAGTTGTTTACTTCAATTATGAGCAATCTACTAAGTACCTAAAGAGTTTCTGCTGAGGAGCTTTTATCACTTACTAGTAGTGAACGAAGCTTCGACTTTGGCCAAAAATTGATCTTTCGTCGGACATTACTTGGCCTTGCCAATTTTCCGTATCTAATTTCAAAACTAATGGACATTCGGACTCACATATTATATATTTTAAATACTTTCGATAAGGCACCGTTTGTGTTGGAAAAGAGACAAAGAAAGTGTCGAAAAAAGTCGTCTAGGTACTGAAAGGTTTGGTTTATCCTAACGGGGAGCTCAATGTCGTCTCCTTATTTATTCATAATTCTATACTAATATTATAAATATAAAAGTGGGTCTATTACATCACAACGTGATTCACTACAATAAGTCCAGTTTAAATGAACTTATTGTAATGAAATGCGATATGGCGATACTTTTAGACGGTTTCCGCACGAGAAACGAATTTCGCGCAAAAGAAATAGCGAGCAACATCTATATCATACTAGTCTTATAGGAGACAATTGTATGGACAGATGAAACTGGTAAAACAGGTAAGTAGCGCATATAGGTGTTTGGTTATGTAAACGTATACACAATCAAGAGACAATTACAGAGCGACGCGAGCGCTTGTTATTGGGAGATGATCCGCCCGAGGCGGCATGAATGAAAGCCGCTCACTTACTATACCCAGCAGTACTATAACACGACTACATCGCGAATTTTAAACGCGTTTCACATTGCAGCTTCTATACGCAAGGAATAAACAGCAGTTGAAGCAAAAGCAGCAATGTTTTCTACACAGTTGGTAAGAACCGTTGATTTTAGTCCCACCAGTTTCACATTGCGGGTTCCCTACGTAAGTGACAAACAGCAATACAAACGCAAGCAGCAATGTAATCCATAGAGTTTGTAAGTCCCGTTGACACCAGAAAAGAGGTTGAACCTTTAAGGATATCGACATCCGTAGAACGAGTTTTTCCAGTTAGCCTCATCGCTATCGCGACAGGTTACTGAAACATTTATCATATTGTTTACTCGATAACTTAAATAAGCGTGCGATGATTAATTGCAGATGATGTCTAACAAATAATTATTTATAAAAAAAAACAATAGAATTCAGAAGTTCCCTTTTTGGACTTAAACGCTGTAGTTAATTATTTTATTAATCACACAGAATTTCGAGAAAGCATTAAAATATTTGGTGCGAAATGCGAATATTCGAGTCAAATAAAAATACTTACCAGAACTTTCGGCGGCAGATTTTTATTAACATAATTATTATCATTAATCGTTGCGTCAATGAGCTGCTGATCACCTGCTGGTTGGGACACGTTGACGCGCGGAATTCGCCCATAAATGTCAAATGACAGGTGCACCACAGATGTGTGGTGAAGGTCAAATCTGGCTACTGGTCTTCCGATCTGAATAGAAAGGTGTATTAAGTTATTGTACTAAGTATAGCGAAGCCAAAAACTGTAGATTTTATAACAGACGGGTGTATTGACTATCATAGTATATACTGGATTGCGACGATGCCAAAAAAAGATGACGTAATTTTTAAAAATTAAAAAAAGGTGAGATTTTATTTTTTGGATGTTCTATCGATATGACTCAATTTGTGACCAGATTTAAACATTTTAGGTGTTGAGAAATTCCTTTAAAAATAAATCTTCTTATTTCCTTATTGTAACACTAACTGCCGCACTCAGAGTGGACATTAATTAGTTAAATATTATTAATTCAAAATTTTGTCATAAGCCCCATACATTATCTGCTGGGAACAAATTATCGGACGTTTTCATCGGACATTTTCATCGGATTCGTTTTCGATTAGATTCGTTTCTATCTCATTAATACAAAATTATACTAAACTGTGCAGACATAATATTATGTCGTTATAAAATGCATTGTCTGGCATATATAATATTATGTCGTAGGCGCGACATTGAGCGTTCGGACGTCCGAACCGAATCTGGCTGGCCGGATGTTTTTGCGTTGCGGATTTATCATAATTAAATATCTCTGATAACGGCGGTAAGAGACACGATTACGATAAAGGTATATTTTATTTATTTAAGAAAATACATTTCAAATGAAATAGAAAATATGATATTTTCATAACTTAGCGGCCTAGCACTGAATCAGGGCAATACGGCGGCCCTTTCATCCTTGCCTTTTGTAGGCTGTTACAATGCCAATTCCTATTTAATATTATATACTTAATACAATCATTATTATGTATAATGATTAATGCTTGACATGATCTTCATTATCAATAACTTTAAATCATTTAAATGTTTTTTAAACATTCTTTCTCCACTGTCTATTCTTTCATACATTTTATAAATTAATAAATGTTCATGAAATTATAAAAATTATAAAATACTTTTCTAAAAGACCTTCTCTACGTTGGGCCACGTTGAATAACCATGGTCGCTGCTATTATTGCCTAACATGCACAATAAAATTGAAGTCGAACATGGGAAATCATAGAGGAATATCAAACATGCCACTCGATCGCAATTGTCTGTATTGGCCCATCATAAGCCAACATAGAAAGACGACATAAAATACAAAATCATCATTATACCCATAATAACTCAATACCAAAACACTTCTAAGGGTCAACTCAGACCGCAACGCGACGCGTAGATTGCATTTCTAAATTATTGACCGACTTGCATGACGTCTCATACAGTTGAAGTCTGTCAATTCAATACAAATGCATCTACGCGTCGCGTTGCGGTCTGAATTGACCCTTAAGGTGACTAGCAGAATCAGTCTCAAGTTAACATGCACTCTGCAGGCAAAAATTATAGGAAAATAACCAGACGCATACCAGACATTGCCATTAAGTGTGATAAGCGAATTAAAATAGGTTTTAAATATTAATATTCACTACACGTATAGTGAGTATTATGTATTTAATTAATTGTAGACACAAAGACTATTTAGTCAGTCGTTTAGTGACAATAGTATGTCTACAGTTTGATTAATAGCCACAACAATCAATTATTATTATTTATTAGTAAGTACCTTGTGTATCTGTTACCTCTACCGTGCTTGAATTCACTCGCTCAAACTTTGAGTCCCACTCCCGGGTAAAGAGTTACTTCGTTTATTTAGTGGAAAATGTACGGTTTCTACGCTATAAGCGAATTCCTCTCACTATAGTTACGGAAAATATTGTTTGTAATACTAGTATAAAACAATCATAAGCAATGAATAATAATAACACTCTATTGTACCATCGATTAAATTGATTCATAGGCAGTTTTCAGATCTACGTCATTTGGTCGGATTATGTCAATTTAATATAAATTGTGATCTGTCGGCTATGTTTGACAAAACCCGACCAAACTACGTAGGTCCATCTGCCTATGAATCAACATCTCTACGTTCGTAGACTAGAAGCATTCGTAGACCGTCGTAGCGGCGGCGTAGCGCAGTCCCGCGCCCGCTACGAGGAGGGCTACGAAGGGCGTCGCCGTTACTACACTACACTATTACTATTTACTACAAGAATGTCAACGAAATAGAATAGAATATGACCAAATAGAAATACTCGTGATAAAAATAGGAGTACAAATAAAATGTCAACCTAAAATACTAGTTACCTATTTATTGAAAATTTCTATTAGTACTACAACAGTTAACGAAATACAATAGAATACGACTAAATAGAATACACTTATAGACAAAAATTGGAGTACCAAATTAAATGTCAACCCAAACTACTAGTTATTGTTTAAAAAAATCGGAGTGTTGAAGAAATTGGACAGGCCCATTTGCTTTATTTAGTACACTTTCTTGATACGTCTTCATTGTTTCAATAACCATCACACTTTTTTTTACTCTCGTGTTTTTTTAGCTGTTTTAAACGTGTTCTTGTTCTCATGTGCAACTAAGGCCCACTTGCGCAGATCTGAGTTAAAGTTAACTCTGCGTTAAACATTATGTCATATCTGTCACTCACTTTAAAGAGTGACAAAAATGACATGATGTTTAACTCAGAGTTAACTTTAACCCAGATCTACGCAAGTCCGCCTTATATTCTTATTTATATAAACAAATCACTGCAAACAAGTAAATATAATATAATTATTAGAATACATCAAATATTATATTTAGTCGCATAAATACATTTAAAATATAACGTTTACCGTTGGAGACAAAGCGCACAGTCTCCATTGGACAGGTTTGAGGAATGCGCGTTATTAAAGCCCACTTACTTTTTGACTTTTTGTACTAATAAATAAAGAGTGCGTATTGCCCTGTCGGTTTGTGTATGTTGTCCGTGTGTTGAACCTTGTTATGCGTTCCTGGTAAATGTATTGTATGATTCTTTTTGTCAAGCAAGGGAAGTCCGTCTGTCTGTCTCCAGGCTGTATCTCAAAAACCGCTATAGCTAGAGTTCTGAAATTTTCACAAATTGTGTATTTCCGGTGCCGCTATAACAACAAATACTAAAATAAAAATAAAAATAATATTTAAGGGTACCCATACAACAAACGTAATTTTTTTGGCCTTTTTTGCTCGATATCAATAATGGCAACAGATAGGCACTTGAAATTTTGACAAATGCCTTAGATATATTATGTGTACTTTAATCAATAATAATAACATTTCAATAAAGTAAAAATTTAAAGGGGGCTACCATACAAAAAACACAATTTTTGGCCTATTTTTGCTCTATAACGGTACGGAACCCTTCGTGCGCGAGTCCGACTCGCACTTGACCGATTATTTTTACTCTTTTGGTACGGAACCCTAAAAATATACAATAATATAGCAGTTAGCATCGCTTAGTCCCTATAGATATCAAATTCAAGTCTAATTATATTTCGGAATTCACTGTTGTTTATAGAATGCATTTAACTTAGCTATATTTTCTAATTTTTGTAACAATAAATTGTGTAGTTACTGGTTATTAAAGTAATTTCAAATTTCTGTTGCTGGGATCCAAATCTTGTACAATTCGATTTTCAGGCGCGAGCACAATAGCCTTAACGTTATCACTTTTAATAACCCTGTGTGGGTTCTTTTTTGTACCATCGAGGAAATAGATTCCTAGGCAGTTGACAGACCAACGTCATTTGTTGGGATCATCAATCATGTCAATTCAATATTAATAATTATTGTGATCTGTCGGCTGGGTTTGATGTAACGCGACCAAACTACGTAGGTCCCCATTTGCCTAAGAATCAACTTCTGTGATAGTGTAAAATTATTACCACACTAGCTGTCCCGGCAAACGTTGTTTTGCCATTTAAAGTATTTCTACTTCATCAGTAATTGATACAAAATCTAACCCCCCCCCCCTTTTGTCCCCTAAGAGGGGTGGGGTGAAAACTGATGTTAAGTTGGAAAATACAATTAATAATATGACGTAAGTCCATTAAAGAAAAAATTTGATACAAAATCTGACCCCCCTTTGGGTCCCCTTAGAGGGGTGGGGGTTCCCCCCCCAGTTTATACACCAGATGTTGAGTTGGAAGAAAGCAAATATATCTGCGAAAACCGTATGCAAATCGGATCAGTAGTTTTCGTGTTAAAGCAAAAGTTTGATACAAAATCTAACCCCCTCTTTCGTCCCCTTAGAGGGGTGGGGGGGAAAATTTTTATACACCAGATGTTAAGTTGGAAGAAGACAAATATATTTGCGAAAACCGCATTCAAATCGGATCAGTAGTTTTCGTGTGATAGTGGAACAAACATACAGACAGACAGACAGACAAAAAACTAACCACAGTTTTGGCTTCTATAGCGATGTAGTAACACCCCCTGCTTATTATTTTTTCAATATCTTTAATGTACAGAATTCACATTTCTACAGTTTTATTAATATGTATAGATTTATAGTTAAAGAAATTAATTAGATAAAATAGCAATCAAAAATAATAGTCATTCAAAACGTATTTTAAAAAGTTCTAAAAATATTACTTTCTTAGTCATAACTTTTAAAGCTTTTTTGAAATTAGGATTATAATAATGAAGGACGATAGTCTATATCAAATCAATAAAGCAGCACCCGGCTGTCGCATAACTATTGAAAATCTATTGTGTCTGCGATTCCCACGATCGAGGTAATATTTACGTGGACTCTCCGGGCGAGTCGGTGGCACTGATAATATTAATTAAATCTCTCCCCTACCGCACGCACACCCGCGCGTCGCGCCTTGACGCCCAATTTGCAACGTGCAGCAGAAATCGTAATATTTTAATTTCGCCATAACATTAAAACCAAACGTCCAATTTTAATCATTCAAAGACCAAATATTATCTACATTAACTGTACTTAGTGATGAAATAATTTATTTTGATAAGGGTCAATAGCATTATTTAAATAAACGCGTGTAAATATAGTCAAAAAAAAATTCAAGATTTTTTAATAAAAAAATGGTTATTGTGCCTCACTCAACATAGATAGGTATAGTGTGTCGCGGACTTTTTTGTAGATATTTAAAAGATCTATAATTACTTAGAACATTTTATGCCTCTATCTTTTATAGTTTAGGCAGCGTACGCAAAATAAGTAACTTTTCTGGTTGATTTTTTACACCTTGCGTCCGAAAATCCCAAATATCTTACGGAACATTATATTTTTCCAAAATAAAAATTAGCCTATGTTCAGCAGAAATAATGCAGGATTCCAATGGTAAAAGAATTTTTCAAATCGGTCCAGTAGTTTCGGAGCCTATTCGACTCAAACAAACAAACAAACAAACAAACAAATCTTTCCTCTTTATAATAGTAGTGTAGAATACAGAATTATTAATAATAACAATTATTAACAAAGATGTTAACAATGTAGGATGTTATTGCCGTCACACGTTTCTGTATCCGACACAATATTTGCGCACGAACCCCGCGCACGCGATACAAGGCGTGAAATTCACCGATTTCACTGCGGTATGCATTCTAAATTACATTTTAAATACTGCCAGTTATAATATTATTGCGAACTGGGCACTCAGATTGTGCATTCGATAGTTTCGACTGGGAAGTAAGAAAAAAATATATCGAAATTGACTATAAGGCATCGCAAGCGACATTAAGGATGCGTTGTGTTACATATTTTTTGGCTCGTAACTGCTGTTGAAATTATAAGATGCAAGTTGTTTAACTACACACGTATTTAGATAGGTTGGGTTAGACTAGTTCCTTACCAATGAATTCATTATTAAGTATATGGTCGGGTCGTAGAGCAAGTGAAATCTTAATTATGTCTCTTTCACTAGTGTACAAAAATATTGCTATCGCTCTCTGTGGTGTGCCTGTGGAAATGATCTATTTAAATATTTACCTCGTTTTAAGAACACTTTCTATAATTTACAACATTTTCTAATTCAGATGTTAGTTTTAATATTTAAAACAATAATATTATGAGTAGTAAACGCATAAATACCTCGGGTTTTAATCCGTGCTATAAAAGGCGCACCGGCATACACCTGATGAAAGAAGCTGTCGTGCTTTACTACACGTGCTAGTTACTTGAATGGAGACATGCCAGTAATAAGCAGAACCATACAATAGGTATATGCCCATCAGATATGGAATTGCTGGAGGCTCGTAGCAAATATTCTTTACAATAATTTAATTTATTGCAATAGGTTGGAACCATATTTTTATAAAAGACTTATTATATGCATGGCTTCGTCGATGATTCTGTTGCTCTGTTTTAATTAAAAAAAAAGAAAATTGATGCAATGATTACATTACTATTATAAATAATTATTGCTATAAAAAGTTTTCTTGTCTATAATTTTGGAATAATCACTCAATGGAGGATTTACTGTGTAAATGTTTTAATTTCTAAGAGAGATAGCGTCCGTTACAAATAAAAATCATTTTAAATAACATAAGTTTGCAAGTAGCTGATGATTTTGCAAGTTGGCTGGAGAGTTAGCGAGTCGCAAATGGCAAGTGACTGTCTCGTGCAAAATTAATACTTAATTTGGAAGTAGCTGGCGATTCATACCATCTTGAAAGTCGGCTCGCGAGTTAGCAAGTGGCAAGTGACTGGCGCGTGCTGTACACGAGCGGCGCGGCGCGGGCGACACGTCGTTTACACTCGTGGATTTATCGCTGTGACCGGTTCACATTATACCAGTAACTCGTTTCGCTAAATACCTACTGGAAACGTTGACATTTGCCGTCATCATCATCGGCAAGTGGATAAGCTGACACTCACGGTCATCATAATAATCATTTTAGATCATTACTAAGATGACCTGATCTAGACCAGGATTTTCACACGTATCCAAATGTGGTTTTTGGACGTTTTAAAAAAGGCAGGTACAACAATAAACTTATTTCTTGAAAATGAGCCAAAAGTTATTTCTGACACAACACGGAAAAAATATTTTGTATTTATCGTGAAATGCAGATTAAGGAAACCTCCAAAATACATTACTTTTTATGTGCTACTGTAAGCCACAGCTGGCATGGGTCAACACTCAACTCCAATGCCAACGAGAATCGCGCCCTTGACTGGAACCTAATTTACTGTCAAAATATTTAAATCAATTAAACCCGCCAATGTGAAACCGAAAAATTGATTTACCTCAAACGCCTCGGATATCATAGATTATGTTCGCTATCAGAGTCGACACATAAAATTAACGGAAAACCAGTTGATGTCATTGATATAATACATAAATACACAGATATGCCCTTACAAGACGTAGTACCGCAAAATAGTAGTCAAAATAATGCCAATGTTATGGTACAACCTTTGAATTATAATGATAAAGAATCGTTTTTTAAATATTTATGTAATTTTTTAACACACGTCGATCGAATGAAACCTTAATTTTGAACATTTACAGTCCAAAAATTCAAATTGTACCACTCTAACCTACCACTACCTTATTGTACCTTATTGATTATTAATCCAAAAAAAAAACTGTTAAGTCAGGTTGGAGTCTTTATTCTTGCGCGCTGTACAACATAATTATCTAGTTCTTATACGATGTCAATGGTTGCAGCCACATAAATAATACTATATTAATTTATTGGTGATTAAGTCAGTAATGTCAAAATATGACATCTATATTGAAAACTGTTTGTCATTCGTATTTAATAACGCTTATTTATTGCATTTATTATTGTTTCAGTAGCTAAATTACCACTTTGCTAATAGCTTAACGATTAGCCACAAAAATATTCGATATTATTAACAGATTCGAGCGCCATGTTTGCTACCAAGTCTCTAAAATGTTATCGTTCTAATTAGTTTTAATAGTAAAGTAGCGGATACTGGATATCTTCTACATAGATAATACATAATTAAAAAACTTCAACGATGCCGAATACAGGATACTTAATATGAGTTTCGAATTTTTTTTACTTTGAAAGATTTTTTCGTGTATTCAACTTCCCAATCTTTTGTTTATTTTAATCTAAATGAAATAATCGTTACAGCAATACTGCAATACTTACTTGACTTTACGATTGTTTCAGAGGTCACCAGAAAATAAGGTGTTCAAAAGTACTCGCACAATTAACGAGGTAACATACAAACAAACAAACAAATCACCTCCCAACCTCAAAAGTAGTAATTACAATAAATCGGTGCGAGGGGTAACGGAGGCTGCCATATTCGGCGTGTCAAGTGATTGTCGCCATATTGGGGGCCACCCTCGGTCAGCCGGTTTGAAATGAGAACACTCCATTGCACCCAAAGATGTTTTAATAAAGATGCGTCCGTACAGAAATGTAATTTTTGAATTAAAAAAATATAAATATAATAAGAGGAAAATTTTGATACTATTATGACGTCCTCTGATCACTATATGTCTATAACATAGGCCAATATGCCTGTGTTGATTTTAACACACGCCGAAAGAAAGAGAAAATTCTCAAGATAACAAATATAAAATGAAGGTCCAACAACTACCTATGAATCAATTACTTAAGGTACATAATATGAGCCCGAATTTTCCGTAAGGGATTTGACCGTAGTTTTCTAGACTTGATCATAATAATATTTCTTTTGGCTTCTAGAGCTAGACATACCAGTTTATTATAATTAACCAAATACGTGTACCAGTTGTAAATTGGTCGTGCGATGTAACAGTGTAGCGGACGTTTGAGCTTGCCCCGTGTCAATAAACTTGATTCGAAAGTGGAAGACGCGCGGCTTACATAAGCAACAATACGGTCGCAGTGACATATTAGTCCAACGAATTATCGTCCGACGCTATGATCTTTAATTATAGATATGTCTACTTTCGGATTTTGGTATCGCAAATTAGGTTTTGGTCTTGCTTTTGTTCTATTACTTAGTAGTAACATGTAGCTTTTTATTCGGATACAATACAATGGGTACTAGTACTACTAACCAAACGCTATTTAAATCGCACCAAACAGAATCGTGGAAACTGTAAGATTTTCCGCAATTAAAAAGAAACCTAAGTCACTCCGCGTGGTTCGCTCTATATTTGTGAGAGTTTTGGTTTTCTATTGGTGTAAGAAAATTGTAGGCTTCATTCCATTTTCAATATTATCTGATACTGCAATAAAGTTTAGTACTGAAAATTTATGAATGATTAGTTAACAGATTAAAATGAAAATTTCGATAAGAAATACATAAAATTGTGAGACCAATAAAATAATTATTTACATATCTATTATTTAATGTATTTTCATAGAAAACGTGACCGCGTCCGCATTAGTTTTATTGATGCTTTTAATTCGATTTTAATGACTTTTCGCCTTGTGAGATCATCGTTTAGTGAGTGTCCTTTATAATTATTACGGACCACCATGGTTAGTTTAGTTTTGTTTCTTTTTATGTAACTTTTGAAGACCTATATTTATGCTAGTTTGCAATCATGATTACTGTCCAAACTGCTTACAATATGTGCTTGCGTTATTTGATATTATACATAATAATTATTAATATGGCCATCACTTAATTCTGATTATTATTTGCTTGCCTACTGTCCTATTGTCTTTGTACATCATGTATTATTTTTTTAAACTCATTTTCTATAATATAAGACGATATCACACAAAGCCATCCTCGCTATTTCCACGTATCATCCACCACTAACATTTCTATTACTTCCAAAACAATCAACGCTACTTGTCAACACAAAAATCATTACGCTCATGACATCAATATGCTAACAGTAAACGTAACCCGTATATTGTAGAGCAAATCTAGGTAACGCAGACACGGCTATGGATCTCGAGCCAGTCCAGTTACTTGCAAAACCGCTATTTATATCAATACGAGCCGACTTTAATCAACGAACTAAACAAGATTTAACATATAATGACGAATTACATCGCCATCGTTATATTATTAGCAATTGAAGATGTAAGTGGATGGAGTGGATAACTAAAATTTAATAACACTAGAGATCGCCCAATGGTCGAAATTCGGCCTTAAGTAAAAAAATAAATTACCTATAAGTTTCGAATTTCAACGATTTTCTATTGATATTCTATTGTCAAAATATTGACTTTATTATTTTTTAGACATAATTCCTGCGAGCCTCAGATTAATAAAGTCAAATGATGACAGACATGGCCGTGTAATAATTGTCTAATAGTATATTTTAAGATTCAATAAAAAAAACTAAATCTATTTTCAATTTGACAACAGACTTCAACCATAAATAAAATACAATTCGTGTGTACAGGCTTATCAATCAAAATTCCTGTGTGTGTGTGTGTTGTAGTATGTGTAATGTTTTAAAAAAATGTATGACAGAAGCATAATTTCAAAATAATATTAGCTCGATGCACTCTTTCACCATATAAACTATAACAGTCTGTGCAAAATTTCAATCACCTACGTTTCCATATTTTTAATAAGGGCTCATCTCATCAACTCATTTTTTCCCTTACGATTTGAATAAACCTTGTAACTTATATCTACTTCATCGTCTGGCTATAAATAAAATCCGATTTTTTTTATTTCAAATCATTTTCCCGGCCCTTAATCCTTTATTTGAAATTTATGCAATAAAACGACAATTTTTAAATTGTTAGTTATCCACTTCTTCCGCTTACATCTTCAATCATCATTGCGAAACTCGACAAACATGGACGAAATTGCCCACTGGTCACATAATTAGTTTATCTGCATCTACTTGAACATTTGAACTTTACTATAATTATTATAGTGATGAGAAATGAGAAATAGTGTCAAGATAATATTAGAAAGGATTTATAGGAGGTTCGTTCTGCCACCTTTTGTTGGGCTGCGTTTGCTGAGGCATTTGACATGTCATGTCTTATCTATTAAATCAAACTCGCTCAACACAGAGACAAGTTTTACATAGGGTATGACACTGAATTGATAGGTATAATCATTAGTCACGCTTATGTATGCCGATTCAATGTGAAAGTGTAAATACATACTGATTACTGCATATGTGACTTTAGGGGTTCACCAAGGGTCTCTTTTTCTCTTCAGTAATATTAGTTCTCTATAAGACAAGAAAGGCTAAGGAATTAGAGGTTACAAATGATAACCTCGTAAAAATAGCTCGTCCTAGTTCGGTGAAACAAAAAGCAGGTGGACGGGACGCCCGCTGCGCAATTTGCCACTAACGCGTTTTTACATAAGCTAGCATTCCTCACTCCCCACATTACACCTGCGAGATGCACCACATAAATTGTAATAACTTTATGAGATAAATTAGCCTTTCCAGTCACATAGGTAAAAAGCTTTCTCATATTATTTATAGCTGGCATCGAAACACTATACTATGGAAGAGTAAATGAGTGGAAAAGTTAGTTCCACGAAACCTTCCCAGTGACATCGGTAAAAAATTAAAATCTTTCTCATATTTATAGCTAGCATCAAAATACCATCAAGACAAAAAAAGCGGCCAAGTGCGAGTTAGACTCGCCCATGAAGGGTTCCGCAGCAGCAATAAGGTTTATTTTTATGAAATTAAAAGGTTTTTGATTTATTTTTATATTTCAGTCGATTTAATGAAATTTTGATTAAGGTTTACCATTTTTATGACGTATAAAAAAAACTACTGGCTAGATCTCGTTCAAACCAATTTTCGTTGGTAGTTATTATAGTAATCTACATCATATATGTTTTTTAGAATTATCATGCCCCTACTTTAGAAATTAGAGGGGGGAGGGGGCGACACACATTTTCCCACTTTGGAAGAGTCTCTCTCGCAAACTATTCAGGTTAGAAAAAAATGATATGAGAAACCTCAATATCATTTTTGGAGACCTATCCATAGATACCCCACACGCATAGGTTAGATGAAAAAAATTTTTTTTTGTTTCAGTTGTACCTATGGGGACCCCTAAAATTTTCGATAATTTTTCCATTTTTGCATCAAAATCTTAATGCGGTTCACAGAATACATCTACTTACCAAGTTTCAATAATCTAGCTCTAATAGTTTCGGAGAAAAGTGGCTGTGACATACGGACGGACGGACAGACAGACAGACAGACATGACGAATCTATAAGGGTTATACATATGTACAATAATTATCGATGCCTTAGCTACGTTTTTATATTACGTGAGGCATATTTGAGAAGTCCAATGGTATGAATTATCATTCTATAGTCTGGTGATTCGATGATGGCTAACAAACAGTCCGTCACATACGATTAAGTCTGGCATAATAAGTACAGGTGTAAATTATAAGATGCAGTAATGTAAACTGATGGTCAGAAGTGTGATATTTGACTTTGAAATTAGTGAAACTGGATGTCTTTGGAAAATAAGACATGGGAGTAATAAAGAATCATACGTAATTGTGTGATAGATATAGAACGTAGGTATTTATTTATCTATATATATATATATAAAACTCAAAGGTGAACTGACTGACATGGTGATCTACTAACGCTCAGCCCAAACCACTGGATGGATCGGGCTGAAATTTGGCATGCAGGTAGGACGTAGGCATCCGCTAAGAAAGGATTTTGATAAATTCCAACCCAAAGGGGTTAAAATAGGGGATGAAAGTTTGTATAAAATAATACTTCTTAACGCGAGCGAAGCCGCGGGCAGAAACTCGTTTATTTATAAATCCTTTATTTGCACATAAACATATCATATTACATATTGAGAGAACTAGGTCTAATTAGTGTTTTTTGACACGTTTGTTAAAGATATTTATGGATTCGGATTTTTGTACAGAATCAGGTAAGGAGTTCCAAAGACGAATAGCGGAGATGGTGAAAGAAGAATCATAGATGGAAGTTTTATGGGAAGGAAAGGGAAGCGTGAGTTTGTTTGCGGAGCGAAGAATAGGGTTGCCATGACCGAGAAAATTGAAATTTGATTTTAGGTAGCCAGGAGTTGAAGGATTAAAAAGGATAATATTGTAAAGCAAATGCAGGACGTGAGAATTTCGACGCATTTTGATCGGAAGCCACTTGAGCTGAGACCGGTATTCCGACACATGATCAAATTCGCGAAGGCCAAATATAAAACGAATGCAATAGGTAGATGAAAATAAAAGTAGGTAAGTACCTACTGATTACAAAAACATCGAATAAAATATGTTATACTCGTAGTCGTCTGGCCTTAAAAAATAAAAGCTAGCATAAAAAATTAAGTATATAGTAAATTAAGTTAAATTCATAAAATTATAATTTTAATCGAAGGTTCTGCGCCTAGAACAAACATCAAAGAAAACATTTTTCCTATAAAGGAATTCCACGAAGAATCAAATAATTATCACGGCAAACAATAGAATACTTAAGTTGTTTTAATTTTTATTTTGATGAAGTAAATACACAGCCTACAACTTTCAGCGCTGCCACTTTCATAGTAAACTCTATGGAAAAGACACATGCTCACCGAAAAGAATTATCAGCTACCACACATGTATAAAATTAATGATCAAAAGTTTAAGATATAATATAATAATTTAGCTTTATTGAATTTCATACAGTTTTGAGTTTACAGAGTATAAAAAATAGTTATTATAAAAAGTTTTCTGCATAGTTATTATAACAAAAAATTTGTTATAAATAATAATTACTGTAATTCAGTTATTTGCATTTTGCTCTTTAAAGACAGCGAAAAAAAACAGTAAATATAAAAAATGCAATAACGAAACTACCAACAGGCTATTTAGAAAAAAGTTAGCAATGGACAAGTGCATAGCATTATCCAAACAAATATGTATATTTATAAATGGATTTTCAATTGTGTTAGTAACGCTAAAACTCGAAATCGGCTGAACGGGTTGGGCTAATTTTAGTCTTAAAATATTCGTAGAAGTCCAGGAAACGTTTAAATTAAAGTGACACGAAGTTCACGGAGACAGCTAGTATGGTGATAAAAGTAATAAAAGAAAAAATAAGTAATAGTTAAAAAAACTAAAAATACGCTTTTTATATAAAGCGTCGGTTACAAACAAACATACAAACATACAAATTGAAAAATGGAATAATTATATCAAATTAGTGTATTGTCATCGGTCCTCGATAAATCTACAAAGTTTGAACTAAAGCTGGCCGTTTAAATTGGTTCTAAATCGCGCCCAAAGAATCCGGTTACAAACAAACATACAAGTGAAGCTAATAAAAAGCATATAAAAACAAGGAGATAGACCGATTTAGCTAAAAAGAGAGTCATTGGAGGTGAAGATAATAATACAGAGTATTTTAAAAAGGTCATGCGCGAGCATTTTATTACATTAAAACATAGCATATTAAATTAACATATTATTACCTAGTTATTATAATGCTAATTCCTAACCTAGTTGCGTTATTTTGTGAATATTAAGTTTTCTCTTCGAGTAACTGATTTCTATATTCTAAAGTGTTACCGTTTGCCACGATTAAATTATTACGAGTCCCACTGTACCACATAATATAACTGTAAATTTCTATGTCCACGTCGCTTTCTCGTTTTATATCTTATTTTGTACAATAATAATTATTATTATTTCACAATTTCTCGATTTTTTTTACTATTTTAAAATCGTGATAATTCTCGTATTTTAATATTTATACTCAATTGTTCGTAAAAAGTAGTTGGATTCTAGTGATATAATAGTGCTTCTACCTTCTGAAAAAAAAACCACAATAATGCTTCCCGAAAAAAACATGTCAATACCGTAATCCGTATACTTAGGTCACTGATATCGCATGTGTGTGTAAACGTGTAAAAGTGTTAGATTCATAAGGAAAATAAACCTTCATAGTAATAATGAATTGCAATATCTATTTTTATCAAGTAATGAAAATCAGCTACACATTTAATTTTTAAGGTGACACCAAATAAAATCAAAAATATTTAAAAGTGTAACAGAAGATACTTGGAAATTGTAGTGGTTAAGAATTTAAGATGTAAAGAAGTACCTAGAGGTTAAATCTAAAAAATGAACAGATAAACACTTAATTTGAACCCATTAAACGTTCAATTATAAAATCCTTTCGATAAACTCGTATTAATAATACACAAACATTTACAGATAATTAAACTTGAACGATTAAACAGATGACCAAACAAAAAACCTTCAGGCGCGGTCAATACAATAGACAAAGGCTGAGCGGGATCGTAGTGCGATCGGCTCGAATACTTTACTGTGAGTTTATTAATTAAGGCAGCCGACCTTGCGGGCGGCACTTGCAAGGAGGTCGGGCGCGTGCGAGGGAGACGACATTTCATTCCTCGCACCCGTCTCTCTCGCGCGACCGAACGAAGCGAGCATCATCCATTGAACGACCCGGCTGAAATGAAGACGGTCGAATTTGAAATAAAACCTCGATGGAAGGAAAACAGCCAAGAATTCACGCGAATCGGTACTGAGTCTGCGGCATCCCGCGGACGTCACCTCGCCGCCACCCGATCGGCTCTCCTTATTGACCTTCCATTATCAGTCACTTATCAAACTTTTCAACCATTACCTTAAAAGAAAGATAACGTGATGAAACTACAGCACTGAAATCGCGTATTGTTTAATGTCATTACTCATTACACAACACCACGCAATGCCTTATCGCCGCTTCACGGAGTTCCTCCAATCGATTTCACTGAAATTGATACGGTTATCAATAAATCAATACTGGCCAGCGCTTAAATAAATAAATCGAGCGCTAACATCGTGAATGAACACATCAAAACATATAATAACGATTTATTTACATAATTAATAGATTTTCCTGTAGTTCCAAACTCGAATCTTGGTCATATAGTTTATGATTAATGATTGTGCATTCAACAGAATATTAAAGATTAATGTCTACATTTTTTGACCGCTATCAAGAGTCTAATAAAAGAGATTAAGCTCTGTCGATGCTAGTCATGAAACGATTTGTCAATCGCACCTAATCGGGGCCCCGGGGGATAACTATGAAATACGTTAAAACTTAAAACAGTAATCATTTAAAATTATTGCACCACGCTCCAAAAGTTAAAATAAATAAGCCGGAGCAGGTATAAATCAACGCGAAACCAATCGACAGAGAGCTTTAAAAGTTGCTCGGCCGCTAAGCAATTATAGATGCTAAGAGGCGAATCTACAGTAAGCCGTCGCGGTGACGTATCATACACACAAACACGCGCGGGTAGCGGAGAACAATCACGGAGCGGCAGATCACTCGAAACCGCACCTTAAGCTCATTGTCAAACCGATTACAATAAACAAACAGGGACAAACGCGGTTGGAATCCTGTCAAACAGGCGAGTTCGAGCGTTGACTTATTATCGGTAGAGCATTTCAGACGGGCTTGTCGGCAGACGTGAAACGACCTCTACCTCGTCAGCATAGGACTCAAATTCGATCGCCGCAGCCGGCACAGGTAAGACACGGGCGCCGTCGCTCACTACCCACGCACACAAGTGCACTTCCACGCTGCCATAAATAAAAGATTCCTACAGAAACAATTGTTGCGTGGAGGCGAGGCCCCGGTGAATGTACATAGTCGGCTAATCGCCGGTCGATCGCGAAAGTAGGTGACCGCTCGTGATTGACACTTGCGAAACCTCGATTGTTGACATAAGGAATGGATACCCAATATACTAATGCCCGGAGTTACAAAATAACTCCATATTTCGACACGGCCAGATTTAAAAGCGCACGAAAAATAACTAGATCGCAGGCGTCGACGATATTGACACTAATAGAGTTAACCAATAATTTGCTGGAGTCTTGTTACTTAAAGTTTTGACTGGAAGTTTGTGGTATCCAAGAATATTAAAATGAACAAAGGACGACCCTCAGGACTTTGGAGCTAAAAACTTTTGTACACAGAGATTAAAAGATCAATCGAGCGACTAGAATCAATAACTTTTTATACATAAAACAACTAAAGCCTGAAAACATTTATTCCTACAAAATAGGGTAATTTCGGTAATAAATATTAATTTATGGAAAACGTAAATGACATAATCGACAGTGGATTTGAATAAAATAGACTCGTATTATGATGTAAATCTTGAAATTTGACGTGTTTGTAATGTTAATCCGGACTCCATGGCATCTCTGTTCCGAGATAACGCCGCTCTACTTAACCTCACCACACAGACGCGTAAACATGAAACAATACGGTACAGAGAAACTAATTTAGCTTTGCGACTCCGTGCAGTCGGCGGGGCGAAAGTAAACCTTGAGACGTCGAGTTAGGAGTTACAATGATGTCACCAGGTGTATCGTTGTCCTCAGAGTACGGCTACGTGCACTCACACATGCGCGCGGCACAGACGCAGCCGGGCTCATCTGCGTAGATACGTGGTGACGCTAATGTGTGGGAATGCAAGGGAAATTTATACGCGATGTTCATTTCGTTGAACGTAGCACGCTCCGCCGTAATTCACTCATTTGTATCGTTTTATAAAACATTAACTCCTCCCGAGATTGACGCTAAATTTAATTACTTGATACTATCGTTTTAAACTTCGACGCCTCTTTAATGGCCGGCGTTTAGGATTAAGATCGATATCGCCCGCAATCACATTAAGTACTAAATAGGTAGGTCTCCCTTAGGTGTTAGCAACCCGACCGAATTAAATATCCTATGGCCGAAGCGAGCCTCCGACTTTCACGACCCACATAACGAGGCGCTGGGCTGGAAAACTTTTTAGGTTAATTGTTGTTCGTTATTCGACTCCTGTTCCGTAGCTTCATCGATGGATTTCTAGTCCACTTCCAGGCCACACCCGATTCAAAGAGAAAAAAACAATTCCAGATTCAAAATCGTTAAAATTGCGCCAGGATTTGAAGTTCCAAAATATGTAAAACGGATTTTTTGTAGGTATTTTTTCGGAAGGACTGATGAGTGATTCTAAAAATTTCGGAAGGTTTATAATCCTTGAACAAAATCGAACCCAAAAAAATACTTAAAACAGGCTTAGACACTACTTAACGCATCCAAATGTTCTACCATCTTTATTTTCAAATGGTAATGGCTAATAGAGCACTAAACATAAACTAGTACTACAAAGCACACCCAAGAGAAAACTTATTAATGAGTAACAAATCGAAAGTTTAAGCAAATGAACACAAATGCTTTCTACAAATTATAATATACTTGCATTACCTCTAGCGAAGAATTCCTAACCATTCCGCTCGATAGACCCACTTACGAAGAAAGTAAATACAGTGAAAAGTTTGTGTTGCTTACATTTTACGACAATATACAGTTGCAAATTACTAGTTTAGTTGGGAAATTTACCTTTACAAAATATAAGATAAAAAAATGTATTACCAAGTAGATAATGCCCGCAATTCGCAACTTTGTTGCGCCAAAATTATTTTATCGCGCGGGAACCGTACGTATTTCCGGGTTAAAAATTATCCTTTTCCGGGACTTAAAGCATCGCTCCATAAAAAATTTCAGGTAACTCGGTTCAGCAGCTTGGGCATGAAGACGTAACAGACTGTCTGTCGTTCTGATACCTCTTCCACTGTCTACCTGTCTGAGAGACACATTTTCGCATATATCTAGAGCAAAACAAGGAGTTATACTCTATGATTCCTAAGGGTTGATTCTCATTGTAACATCGTTAGGCTTTACAATACATTTAAATGAGCTATTTTAAATGAGCTATTCAAATTTCAAACAGGCAGAGCAGCACTGCGACTGGCTAATCTGTCTCTTCAATGTGTGTCTTCTTGTATAATAAAGTAAAGTTCAGTTTTAAACGCGGGTCGTTTTCATTGCATCTCATTGCATCGAGGCTTCTGCAATATCAACTGACTTCTATAAAAATAGAGGTTATATCCTATTTAAAAGTCAAAAACGGAATAAGCACGAAGCATAAAACAGAATACGCTTTATCAATAATATGTAGAGTCTAGCAATAAGTTAGAGTTCCCACTTCTCTATTTCTCACAGGTTTTTCCAGCAACAAACGACAATTAGGCGAATGCAACGAACTTGATGTTTTTATTCGTTTAACCTTTACTGATAACAGCTATCGCTGTTTTGTAGGCGAATGGAAAGTACATAACAATGATAACTTATTGTTGGGTCTTTCCATTTAGGTACTTAAAGTGTGTCTGGCTGACTTATCTAGCATAAGAATATAAGCTCGCATAATAATATTATATATATACCTACTTAATATTATAAATGCGAAAGTATCTCGTCTGTCTGTCTCGCTTTCACGCCAAAACGTGTGTAGTATGTCAGGATTAGAAGATGGCTTTTCAATACTTGGCGGTAACCTCCTAATTAGCCACTAGCCAGTAAAAATGAAGTTAAAGAAATTTAACGCAGCTGGTCCTACATAAGGACCTACAGAACCTACATTAGCCTTCTGCATCATGGTAAATAAATAAATAAAATAAATAAAAAAGCCTTTTATTTCTTGCTTTACATTAGACTAATATTACAATACTTATTAATTTTTTATTATATTATTTATTATACATGCAAAATCATTTATATTTTATACTTGAATTAAAATTAAATAATATTGACAAAGTTTTAAATCTTAAAAACCTAAATTAATTCATTACAATTTCATAATTATTAGGATTCAATAGCATGTCAGATTGGTAAAATTATAATACATTTTTATAATAATTATTAAATTCATTGTTGTCAATAATAATATTATCAGAATAGTTCAATTATAAGTAATTCGTTAAAATGTCATGTGAATTGTAAGTTATTAAATATATTATTATTATAGTTTTAGCAAGAACCCCTCTCAGCGGAAGGTAAAGGCCTCCTCCTCTGCATCATGGTAAATTCCATTAAATGCTCATATTTATGTTTAGGCGAAAAATTCTCACAACTTGAGTTCAACACTTAAAGCAAAGCAATTTTAGCACGCATATTACTCGTAAACTAAATTAACTTAACCGTAATCGCTGGGAAGTAAGTATGCAAAACTATAAAAATAACATAAAAACGTACTTAACTGTATACGTTTTCTCGAATTTAATTCAAAAGTTTGAACCATTCACAAGTAGCCCATAAAAATTATCAGTCAATATCCTTAGAGCATTGGCCGAAAATAGATGTAAACATTTTCGGCAAAATTAAAAAAATATATGAAGTGTTTTAGACACAGGGACTTCTGAAAGTTTATAAGGTCTGAACTCTTACTGAGTTTACCGGGGAAAAAGGGGTCCCGAGGTTTTCTTCTTTCGGATCAATGATAACATTAACTGCGTAAGCAAAGTTACCTGCGACTACGTCCGTGTCAACTTACGAATAATAAGTGTCAACATATTAACGATGGATAGTTTTTTTTCAGAGTTTTCACTGATTCCTCACTCCTATAGGTCATAGCGTGACATTATAAACCTAAAAGATCCTTTAATAAATGGACTATCCATAATCCAACGCAAAAAATATAATTCATCAATTCCAAAATTCCCTGACATTAGCACGTTCCAACAATTGAATAAACTTTCGGCCTTATAATATTTGTAGAGATTAATCTAACGCTATCTATTCGCCATACTTAATTTCGCTTTTATACACAAGCGATAAGCGACAAGCAGTAAAATTGTACCTAAGCTGTAAAAAGCACAAGCGTGATAGTAAATAACTAAATGTTCGAAATAATGAGGTCAAAGCCCCCAATTGATTACAAATCATTGCCTTGTTTAATCATTGCGATGCAATTTTATTTGCTGTAGACTTTTGAACGCTTAATTACATATTTGTGTTGCAGTTGGATGCATTTTATAAAAGGGCTGAAATATAGTAGAGAGGTATGTTCTTTTTTGAGCGGAATTTACGAAAATCAAACGATGCATATATTTTTTTACCAATTAGGCATTGTAGGTTAAAAAAAATGGTAATACGTTAGTAAAACAGTGAAACACAAGTTGTTGTATCGATAAAAATATGTTCAAAGTACATACGACGAACATAGCAATAAGTCTCCTACTTGGAAATCGGTTATCTAGACTTTCTGAAAATTGTAGTCCTCAAATGCTCTAAGTCTCAAAATGTTGAGCTTGGACCTTATTCTGTTCAATCGTGTCATGTACGAAATGACACAATTGAGTACAAACCGATAATTATGGCAGAGCGAGACAGCCTACGACTCGTCTGCACTGCCTGCACTGGTTAATCGGACGAGTAGCGAATAACGCTCAATGTCACAGTCGTCATAACAAAGATTTAAATTGTGAGATGCGTCCTGACTCAGGAGTCAGGACTTCTGATAACCATTACTGCAGACTGCAGTATTCACAAAACTTTTTTAGTGAGTTCAAAATCAGAACTTACGCCAAATCGTAAGGTGTCACTTTTGGGGCAGCTGCTTTATACTATCTGTCCTGTCCTGTGTATATCATCCAAGTGCCAAAAGGACCTTGAAGGTCTTCTTTTGAATTCAAGACCAAACGTCAAAAGATTTTTATCAAAATGATTCAAAATTCATATACTTAAAAACCTGTTGTAATGCAAAAATACCCACTTACACCTGTCTGTTGACATAATATTTGATTAGCACCTAATAAAGTTCGTATTTTTGTAAGCTAACTCATCCAAAAATGGTGCAGTTGGTATGGCACACTGTATATGTATCTGTCAATTCAAGTATTCGACGATAACAATACACACGCGAAAGAAGTGACCGAAGATGTATCTGTAATTATACACGATCATTGTTCGAAGACAATGTGTCTGCAGTCATCGCAACTAACCTGTTATCTTAAACTAAACAAATGAGATGTCATTTAAATATTTAATACCAGTTAAATTTAAAGAAACACCTATGATTTGCTTGTGAGCTATGTTATCATTGTGGTGCACGAGTCCTTAAAGTGCTATCAGTGGATTATGGATACTACGAATATCTCATCCTGTAGACAGTTTTAACTACGTCCATGACTTTATCCTTATTCCTTTAATATAAAAGAGTAATATAGAAATAGAATAGGTTCCCTAGAACATTTTTTACTTGAATACTTACAAGCTAATTTTTCGTAAGTAGCTTAATTTTGATAAGACGACGAGGACAACAAGGACTGGTTGATTACAGAACCCTAAGACGGAACCAGCTGATTTTTTGTATTATTATTATTATTGGCCCACTGTGTCCCACTGCTGGGCAAAGGCCATTTTTTGTATATTGATAGGTTAATACTTAATAGTTCTACAATTTAACAGTAACGTTGTCCTACAAATAGAACAATCCATATTTAATCTATCAAGCCCCAAGCGGTCGCATGCGACCGAGACAACAATAGAATACAATGGCAATTCCTAAAAACCGCGATCGACGGATTAAGGACCATCAAAATATTGAATCCTTTGTCTCTGTTAGCTACGACTTTCGAGAATTTTCGCAGAGTAAATTATTGTTGTTCGTCTTAAGAAAATGAGGCTACTCACGAAAAATTTGCTTGATAGTAATCAAGTCAAATAAATGTTCTAGGGAACCTCTACTTAAACGATATACGATTTTTTTAATTATTTAATCTCTTAATATTCGCCTAAACTAAAGCTAAATTACGTAGGATAAATAATCGCGCTTTAAAAAGTAAGACTCTATATTGTTTGAATCATATAAGTTGTTTTACTTACATCTCTTGATCTACTATGTTTGCGACTTTCATCAAAATCGCTCCAGTAACTTCGGAGCCGGATTTCTATTCTATACATACATTACATAATATTATAAAACAATGTCGCTTTTTTTTCCTCATGTCCCTTTGTTCCCTTTAATATTTAAAACTACGCAACGGATTTTGATGATTCTTTCAGTGTTAGATAGCCCATTTATCGAGGAAGGCTATAGGCTATATTTTATCACGTTAATACTAATAGGAGCGAAGAAATAGAGGAAAATGTAGAAAAAACGGGGAAAATTATTTGAAAGGGCTAACTTGAACGCGCTAATCTCAGGAACTACTGGTTCGATTTGAAAAATTCTTTCAGTGTTAGATAGCCCATTTATTGAGGAAGGCTATAGGCTATATTTTATCACGCTAAGACTAATAAGAGAATGTGGAAAAAACAGGGGAAATTATTTGAAAGGGCTTATCTCGCGAACTACTGAAGCAATTTTTATGTTATTTGGCACAGATAAGAAGTAGACTACGTGAAGGATCATAGGCTATCGATTTTAATCATTTTTTCAGTGGCTATATATTTTATACCCGTGCGACGCCGGGGCGGGTCGCTAGTTTAATATAAATATTAGATATTATAATGTATCAATTTATAGTTACTATTGTGCAAATGTTAACAATACCTCATATAAAACACTCGACCGATGACAGAATAATCTACTACTAAATCAAATAGACGCGTGCCTGCATGATATATTCGCTATTCTCTTATCCCAATCACTATAACTATTAACGACATTATTTACTAATGTTCCCTAGTCCTGTAAACTTTTGGAGGTTCTAAGGAAGTAAGAAAAGGTAGTAATTAAACAAAACATTGTCCAAATAATGTACTGATAATAATCCCTAGCACTTTAAATTTTTAGGTTACATTTGCATAAAACATTAAAAAATACAGTCTCTAATTTTCAAATATAAAAATAGTAAAAAGTTAATAATAGTGTAGCCCAAACCTGGCCATCCTTTAGGAATTAAAAACCAAGAGTGGGTTGCACGGTGCACCAACTTATTTTAAAGTTTAACTATAACTAATGTCAAATGAACTGTCAAATCTCTAGTTAAAGTCAATAATGGACGCCATATTTGATGATAACCTTAACATTAACTCTCCTCTTCTCTGGTGCAAGTTGCAACCCACCCTAAGTCCGCTTTACTCTATCCATATAATAATATTATGATAGACCACACACGTGTCCCTAACTGGCAACTGCGTCAGTTTTCAGGTGAGTTCTAGTAATATCCTGTAAAATGACCTTATTGTGTATTCATTGTATTCCATATTTTATATTAGGTATCAATTATCAAATAATGAGCTGCGGTTTTCCTTATCATGTAACAATGTTAAATTGTTATCGTTTAAATAGTTGCAGACAATACTAGTGCCATACGTTCCTACAGTTATTATAATATAAGATAATTAAGTACGTCTACGTAATGATAATAAATAAGTAACTAACCTCGATAGTAACAAGTATTTTTTTTAACTAGGCGGGTCTAAAAATACATTGAGATTTGAGTTCTGAACAAGGCCACAGAATACCTATCTGCAGTTACGATGTTTTACCGTGGTAAAATCTATGATTCCCGCGCAATTTCCGCGCGAATAATGTTGTAGGCAACATCTAGTTTAACATAAGGTAAGATTTTTGTATTTTGTGGGAATTAGTTAAGACGTCATATTGAATAATAAATAGCTAGTTTTATCAAAAATAATAAGAAGATACTTAAAATTAATAGCATAATATTAATAAGCGCACAAACCTGAACTTCATTTCGTTCTCCTGTTTCATATTATGTTTTTTCGACAAAAACAATAAAATATGTAAAATCATCTGTAAAATACATCCTCTTAGTTACGTCATACGCAAATCGAGAAAAAAATTGACCAGTTATTTTTTACGTCTGTTATTTTAATTTTTTCTCAGAATAATATATTATTAAATTTTTAGAGTTTAGTTTTAATTCATTATACAATTGAGGTATATTAACCTTTAAATTGCATTAACCACTAGGTACATACTAGAGTACAGTAGACACTATAGCTGAGTATTATAGCCGAACTATTTATCGAACGCTCAATGAA
Source organism: Plebejus argus (assembly GCA_905404155.3). Lineage (NCBI taxonomy): Eukaryota > Metazoa > Arthropoda > Insecta > Lepidoptera > Lycaenidae > Plebejus > Plebejus argus. The sequence goes on along the minus strand of FR989931.1, from coordinate 17,467,267 downwards.
TAGTAAATATGTGGAAGATACGTTGATAACAATCAGTGAATCATCGGTCGACGCGGTAGTTTATCAGCAGAGTACCTCATATTATGCTTCATCATAGGAATTCATTAAAATTTGTAATGACAAACTGAAAATTGTATGACGATTTAAGCCTAAATACCTATCGATAAAAAATCGGCCAAGTGCGAGTTGGACTCGTGCACAAAGGGTTCCGTACCGATATAGAGCAAACATTTAAAAAATATATATATTATTAGGTATATATTTTATTTCAATTTTAATATTAATTATCAAAGTGTACCTAAATACAGTTGAGTATTTTGTGTAGGTACATTTCAAGTGCCTACCTGTTGTCATCATTGATACCGAGCAAAAAATGTTTGAAAAATCACGTTTGTTGTACGGGAGCCCCCTTAAATAATTAATTTATTTTGTTTTATTGGTATTTGTTGTTATAGCGGCAACAGAAATACATAATCTGTGAAAATTTCAACTCTCTAGCCATTACCGTTCTTGAGTTACAGCCTGGAGACAGACGGACAGACATCGAAGTCTCAGTAATAGGGTCCCGTTTTTACCCTTTGGGTATGGAACCCTAAAAAGTAACATAGTAGCTATAATGTCCACATTGTGCACTTTCATCTTCAATTTTCATCATCTTCTGACATTCAACTTTCATATTGGCGCATTCAATTATTGAAAGCGTCAACGAACGCAACGGCAACAAAACAAAGCGAAAGTTTTGGATACGGTCAGAGGGCATGCGTCGCGGGCATGCCTCACGTGCGCTACGATGCATGCTCTTAATGAACAAAAAAGGCACAGTGTGGACAAAGCTAATGAATATTACACAATGCTGAACAATATTTTGTCTTTTTCTACCAAGTTACTCTTCAACGTATCAAACGTGGACTAAAAGATTGTACCCATCCACATATTAATTTAATGTGTACGATAAAAGTCTAAATTTAATTAATATACAAATTAACCGCTTAAAAAATAATTTATTAAAATATAATATCAATAGAGTTCGACATAAATGATTTGATGAAACTACTGCGGAATTCAGGACATTTTTATTAATAATTGACAAGTTTAATTTACTTCTAGGATCTTAATATAGCACTTGATTCTTGAATAATATTGACGGACCCAAAGAGACTCTTAAAATGACACTGGCGTTAGTTTTCATCATAGAGAAAATATATAACATGAAAATTTAGCCCGGTCGCACATTGTACCGTGTACGACATTTCTGATCAGAAACAGTTGAACGTCCGCGCTATCTCTTACATGTTGTACTGAGCCGAGTGAGCTAGGTCTCGCCGGAAGGATATTTCGGATAATGTGCGGGGTGGCGATCCGGCGGAATTCAAATGTTTCTGATCAGAATTCGGACAATGTGCGGCCGGGCTTATACTTAGTTGACATTGACAGGAGACTTGTTCTCTCTCAACACTTTGCAAGATGGTGAAGTCAGTTATGATTTTGGCCACGCAACAATACAGTTTCGTAGAGTTGAACTCGGCCTTGTAGTCTTGTTGATAATCATCATCAAAAGAATGTAGAACATGGAATAAGGGTACGGGGATGACCAGTTTTAAAGAATACAATAGGTATTTTCCATTAAACACTGGTCTTTATATAATATGTTAAGACACGATTACACAACACATTTTAACAAAGTCGCACACAATGCGTTACATAACTCTTATTACTGATGTCATTCGTACTTAACCATAAAACCTACTTGGTACCTTTGTTATGTTCAGGTTGAATATTATATATTCTCAATAAAAACAATTGATTCCGTGTTCAATCGGTAAACCAAGTAGAGCGTCAATCTTGAATCGCGCTATCGAAGTATTCTAAGCTCTAAGTTAAATGTAACAATTAAAACTATAAGCTTGGGCTTCTGCAAGAGTCTCGACCATACATCCTTGCTCGGCTGAAAGATCTTTTTTGGGTGGGTGTGAGGTTTAGATTCCCACCATAATCTATTGTTCGACCTAGATTTTTATTTGAATCGTTAAAATTCAAAAGAATCTAAGCGTGATAATGCTCATCTCTCCAACTTCTATAATTACACTTACATGATCGCCGATTAAGCCTGTTTAGTTTCAGATGGACCTACTACATATTAATACTGTGATACCTCGACTCTTATGAACCGTTCATATAATTTAAACCTGACGTTGTAAGTACCTATTCTCTACACTTATCTGAAATCACTGTAACATGAGCGGCGTTTCTATCTTGAGGAGGGCCTCTAGGTAAGCTGGTTTTATCAAATTAGGCATATTGCACAAAATGAGTATGTAACCGGCAACATTCCGTCTACATATCGCTATTGGGGACACGTCGGGGGAATAGTGGCTCAATGCGAGCGCTCGGTAGAGGTCACCCGCTCTAGCCCGACCCCGAATTTGCTAACGTTAGCCATTGATTTCGATGATTTATATTTCGGACTATATTTTTAACTCCTTGAACTATAACAGGTACCTTTCATGCTGGTCCAAATTAGAAGGTAGGTATTTAATATGTTCTAGAAGCTCCTTGAACTGCAATAATTGGCAAACTGGTAGTCAGAGAAATGACGGCGTATGGCGCCCAATTTTGTAAGAACTAAGAGCCTCACTACATATGATTCCAACTACGAGCCGTGTGAAAAAACTTCTTATTAAATGTCAGAAAAATAACATTTTGTAACTAGTACCTACTACTAGTTACAAAATGTTATTTTACTACTAACTAACCTACATACATACGACCTGCAAACCTTCAAGAAGAGAGCGTATTCCCTCTTAAAAGGCCGGCAACGCACCTGCATCTCTTCTGATGTTGCAAGTGTCCATGGGCGACGGTAGTTGCTTACCATCAGGTGACCCGTTTGCTGGTTTGCCCCCTTATTTAATAAAAAATACTTATAAGTAGTCCATAGATATACCATACTCCATAGACAATAACAAATAATATGCAATAAATTTTCTACCTTTTCATTTTTTATTTACAAGTTGTAATTACTTAGATATGTATTTTGTAGGTGATGGTTAAAGAACAGTTTTTAAACAAGATATTATTTAATATCCACCTTGCAAAGTATCAAGTAACAAATTCTAGAGGATTCTACTGCAATACGTCCTCGAGAACATGTGACCGCCGGTGATTAAAACAATAACACTCAATGCCACAGATTACAAACGCGGCGCATTTCATTAAAGAGCTAATGGTTACGCGATAAGGTTTTGTCCTATTTACATTCTTCGCAGGAAACTGATTTTTGTAGTGGGTTTCTTTGAGATACCATTACTGGCTTCAGTCAAGGAAGCTCTGAAAAATGGCATTGCACCTGATAATTATTTTGATGATAATGGGCTACCTTAGGTTTTTTTAATGTACCTTTAAACTAGGAATCGCAATGATCATTATGATTAAATACTGATTTGGTCAATTGGATTAAAACGCTGTATTAACATTTTATACATACTTACTTCTGAGTGTTCTGAGATCAGCCTCTACGCATCACTTCCGCGAAGTCTTGAAGTTGTTTGCTTTGTTTACCAATATCCCTAGGGGTTAAATTCCGATGTTTATCAACAATATTATACAAACTCGATCGAAAAAAACAACCAAATAATTATCTTTTAAAAGAAAATGCTATATTTTGCGTGCTTCTAACCGTTCCTGCATCTACTTAAAAAGCGCGGATCATCAGATTCATGAAGTCTAACCATCAAACATTCCAGTACGATATACTTGGCCAATCCCAATTCTTAGCAGCTTCCTGGTCTAATAAAACCGGCAAGATCATTTAACTTTTGAAAATGAAGATGCTCGAATCCTGGCGACAAAAACATTCAAGATAAGTAGTGCATGATGCGACATCGTATATGGCAAGGTTCTATCTACTTTAAAAAGCGCGGATCTCAGATTCATGAACCATCAAAAACTCCAGTATGAAATACTTGGCCAATCCCAATACTTAGCAGCTTCCTGGTCTGAAACCGTCATCATTTAACCCTTGAAAATGAAGATGCTCGAATCCTGGCGACAAAAACATTCAAGGTAAGTAGTGCATGATGCGACATCGTATATGGCAAGGTCGGCGGGTGCGGCGACAGAGCGCAATCACTTTCACTACGCGTCTTACCAAATACACCGTCAATACACCCGCTGGATACTTCTAAGGCTAATGAACTTACATTGTGGGTAGGAATTAAACATTTATATAGTACATTGTAGATGGGTTAGAACTTAGTAGAGCAAATACACACTTTTCATGCACTTATTCCACGTTTATTAATTTATTTTACTACAATAATATCTCACACGACCGGTTTCGATAACATCATCATCGGGTGTCAATAAGGGCATTAAAAGTGTGTGAAAACATGAATTTCCACCAAGAAGTTACAGTACCTTCAATATCATATAGGTAATAGGTATTAGTAGAGCAGAAAGACGAGGAATTGTTTTCTATGCATTTTTAGGACAAAACAGAAAGAGGTAGCCTTCAAAGTTGCTTTGTCCAATCATCGGTCGTACCAAAATTCCTGGCTCAACTATACATATAATAAAACTGTAGAAATGTGAATTCTGTACATTAAAGATATTCAAAAAATAATAAGCGGGGGGTGTTACTAGATCGCTATAGAATACAAAAATGTGGTTAGTTTTTTGTCTGTCTGTCTGTCTGTATGTTTGTTCCACTATCACACGTAAACTACTGATCCGATTTGAATGCGGTTTTCGCAGATATAATTGTCTTCTTCCAACTTAACATCTGGTGTATAAAAATTTTCCCCCCCCACCCCTCTAAGGGGACGAAAGGGGGGTCAGATTTTGTTTTAAACTTTTTTCTTTAACACGAAAACTACTGATCCGATTTGCTTCCGGTTTTCGCGGATATATTTGTCTTCTTCCAACTCAACATCTGGTGTATAAAAATCCTCCCCCACCACCCCAAGGGGACCAAAGAGGGGGTAAAAGTTTGTATTAAACTTTTTTCTTTAATGGAGTTACTTCATATTATTAACTGTGTTTTCCAACTTAACATCTGGTGTATAAAATTTTTCCCCCCACCCCTCTTAGGGGACAAAAGAGGGGGTAAGATTTTGTATCAACTGATGGAGTAGAAATACTTTATTATATACATAAATATGGCAAAACAACGTTTGCCGGGTCAACTAGTACAAAATAAACTGCTAAGCACTATTATATTGTCTGTCTGTAATCTCAATTCTCAATTCTAAGAGCCGTTTTACTAAAAAATTTCAAAGTCCCTATATTATGAGTTATGACGTAACAATACCAGTAACAAAATGATTTGAAGCCGTTTCCAGTAAACGTAACTAGTAACTACTGATTAGCAATAGCTGGCGCCGCTTCCTCCTCGTTGTGCTAAATTTATTTCAGCGCGATCTATATTACTCGTAACAGTCGTAACGCTCACGTAACGACCTGGGGGGTTATTATGAGCTCTTATATCCAGCCAGTTTCCAGCCAGTTTACAAGCCGTGTCTATGCAATGGCCTGTAAATTGGCCTGTAAACTGGCTGGATACAAGAGCTCATAATAACCCCCCTGTTCGATGAAATGCCCTGAATATCGATGTTTCGGTTGCGAATCAAGGAAACGATCTAGAACTGGCCGTGAGGTTTCTGCCAATGCCTATGGGAAGTTGTCATGAGTTTCCATTACAAGTTCCCATAGGTATTGGCAAGGATAATGGTACATTTTAAGACTAATATAAAATGGAATAGAAAACTGATTAGTGGTACATCGTAACACTAATTATGGTAATTTGGCTCAAATATTCGAACCCTATATAGCGTTTAGTTTTGTAGAATTTCAATTTATACGCATCAGTTTGTGAGAACGATAGCAATAGTTATTATATCAATTATTTAAGACAGCACCTCTCATGTTACTTAGCTTAGCCCAACAGACAACTAAACATCTTTCAGCCTAAAAATTCAGGATTATCTTAGGGCCTTATCACATTGCATGCATTGGCGATAAGCGAGCGATTTGAAAGCGACGCGATTGCGCAGCGCACACGCCGCGATGACGTCGTGATTGCGCGACGTGCACGCAACTTGCCTTCCGCGTTTTGTACACTCAGTAGCAAAATGGATTCTGACGAGGAAATACTACTGCTCAAACACTATCTACAATGTCACATCTCTAGACGAGTGTACAAAATGGCGTCCACGCCACGCCGCGACGACGCTGCGCTGTCGCGACGTGCACGTCGCGCAACCGCGGCGTGCGCGCTGCGCAATCGCGTCGCTTTCAAATCGCTCGCTAATCGCCAGTGTGATAAGGTCCTAAGATATTATTGTCGCTACAAAAGTCAAAAAATTACTTTAGAACAATTGTAATATTTGTTGTTTTAATATGTCTTGCAAAATATGTTGAGTGTTGATGTTCAAGCGAGAACAATCAACACAAGAACAAGTCTTCAGTCTACAATTCGCTACTGACTTTGTATCTCTATTTTTATTCATAAAGCAAAATGAAAATGTGTTTTAAATAAGAAATAACGTATATTGTCGTTTGCATAATCTCATGGACATCGTTATTTTTCAATTTACACTGTTCTGTGCTCATTTACTGACTACAATAAGTTAATCCACAAATAATTTAAAAAAATTAGTAGAGGAACAACACGAAAAATAAGTAATTGAACGTGGCAATCACTTCAACATTTTGCGAAAACAAAAAATTACAAGCAATTATAAACATTTTGTTTAGTAGTATATTTCCATAATAAGCTTATAAGTTATAACTTATGAGTATACTAGCTATCCCGGCAAACGTTGTTTTGCCATTCAAAGTATTTCTACTTCATCAGTTGATACATATCTTACTCCCTCTTTTGTCCCCTAAGAGGGGAGGGGGAAAATGTTATACACCAGATGTTAAGTTGGAAAACACAGTTAATAATATGAAGTAAGTCCACTAAAGAAAAAAGTTGGATACAAAATCTGACCCCCTCTTTGGTCCCCAGAGAAGGGTGGGCATGGGGGGGGGAGGATTTTTATACACCAGATGTTGAGTTGGAAGAAGACAAATATATCTGTGAAAACATACCCTAAGAAAAACTACTTCTTGCGAATGCAGCGCGATGTAAACGCGGCTGCATTTAGCTTTCATTTTTTTAAGCTTTTAGCTTTTCAAAAATAGCTTGGGTATGAACTTTATTTATAGCCAATGGTTGGAACCCAGATAGGTCGGTGGAATTGACAGGCCTTGTTCCTCTCAGGAACATCCCCTGGCACACAATGAAACTTTATGGAGGACATGGGTCTGGCGATCCCACTGGCTGGCAGCTGGTAGGTTTGCCGCAGAACAATATCCTCTTAACATCTAATAACTCTACCCAGCTTGAGTGACCCCTATCCACTAAGCCAATGCTACAATATTATATTTAAATATAATAATAAATGTAAATATGAAATAAATAATTAGAGCATAACACCGGAAGATATCAGAAAATATCGGATCTGTAAAAAAGTATTGATATATAGAGCAAAAAAGGCCAAAATATCACGTTTGTTGTATGGGAGCCCCTTTCATTTTTTATTTTATTTAAATATTATTATTAATTATTAAAGTACAATTATATTTAAGGCCTTCGTGAAAGTTTCAAGTGCTTACCTCTTATCACTTGATTACGAGCAAAAAAGGCCAAAAAAATCACGTTTGTTGTGTGGGAGGGGCTCCCAATAAATATTAATTTTATTTTGTTTTTAGTATTTGTTATTTATTTGCGGCAACAGAAATACATAATCTGTGAAAATTTCAACTCTCGAGCTAGGAGACAGACGGACAGACATCGAAGTCTCAGTAATAGGGTCCCGTTATTACCCTTTGGGTAAGGAACCCTAAAAATAATATAATATAAAAAAAAGTCCCGAGGCGTTATGGACTTAAAGTAGATGGTGTAAACTGTAAACTATTAAACGTACGCGAAAATTTTTTTACAAAAGCACTAAGCGACAGAAAAAGGATATGGGCGAAAAGCCCATATAGACGACTAAAAATATTGAAATATTAAAAAAACTTAACATAACATTATTTATGTAAAAATATAATTTAATTTTAACTAATTAGCGAAATAAACATCAAGTTGTTATAAATGACGCAATGTAATTTAAATTTTAAATTATTTAACTAAATAAACAATTTGAAGGTCACTTTCCTCCTGAAAAACTACTACATAATTATTCTAGTCATAAGCAACTACGTTCAATGTGCCCCTTTTCGATGACCAAATACTTTTCAGGTCCGTACCCAAAAGGTAAAAACGGGACCCTATTACTAAGACTTCGTTGTCTGTCCATCTGTCTGTCTGTCTATCGCCAGACTGTATCTCAAGAACCGCTATAGATATGCTTCTGAAAATTTCACAGATTGTGTGTATCTGTTGCCGCTATAACAACAAATACTAAAAACAAAATAATATTTATATAATTTATATATAGCCCCCCTGGCTTCATACAACGAACATGATTTATTGGCCTTTTTTGCTCGATATCAATAACGGCAACAAGTAGGCACTTGAAATTTTCACGAAGGCCTTAAATATGTTATGTGTACATTAATAATTAATAATATTAATCAAATAAAATAAAAAATTTAAGGGGGGCTCCCATACAAAAAACACTATTTTTTGGCTTATTTTTGCTCTATAACGGTACGGAACCCTTCGTACGCAAGTACAACTCACACTTGGCCGATTATTATATTTCATTTACAAGTATTTCTATATATTGGAGTAATAAATTTTAAAGACAAAAAATAGGTAAATAATAATTTATGAATGACTTGTTTAAAAACGTAAAAATATGATGTTGCTAACATAATTATTACAATAGCCGATAAACTACAGATCATATTGTATCAGTGTAGCGGGTGGATTACTAAAATCCTAATTCAGAGCATGCTGTCAATTAGAACAGCCGAAGCAAATGATAGGCTCGGGGATAATGCCTGTAGGATTTCCTGTAAGCTTTCATTTTACACTGTGATATTACACTGTGTGCGGGTAGTCACTGAATTTAAGTCAGTTTTGTTAATACCCTTACTTATGAAATGAAGTTTATTTAAATAAATAGAATAGATTAACTGGTAAGTAAAAACTTATATATTATGTAATAATTGCATCCTGTTTTTGAATATTTCACTATTATTTTGAAACAGAAAACAATCATTCACTGCGCTTTTTCACGATGCAGTGGAGTGTGGACGTTAAAAGAAAACCGAATAGCTGTTTTAGCGTTGCATCGCGTCGGTGTGGGCACACGCCGAGTACCATTTTCAAGCTGCTCAAAAAACTGAATACTACGCTTAGGTTTGTGTATCGTACTATTGATAGGTACAATGGAGTCTCTAGTGTTGAAGACAAGAAAAGAACTGGCCAGCCACGCTCGGCAATAACACCAGAGGTGGTCAAAGCTATCAAGGCGCGCATAGCAAGAAATCCAGTCCGAAAACAGAAGATAGGTGTCAGTAGAAAAACAGTAAAAAGGTTTTAAATGAAGACCTTTATCTACGAGCATACAAAAAATAAAGTGGGCACTTACTTAATAATCGTCTGAAAGCAATTAGGCATAAAAGATCCTGGGAGTTGTTAAAGCGGTACGCGAAAAAACGACACCGTGATATCCTCTTTACGAAAGAAAAAAATTTCGATATTGAAGAGAAGTACAACAAACAAAATGATAGAGTGTACGCTAGGAGCTCTGAAGAAGCAGCAAAAAAAATTGCTTGAGTGGAACAAGGCCATCATTCATCATCAGTGATGGTCTAGTTGGGAGTGTCCTATTACCGCCCAATCGAGGTTCATTTTTGTGAAAATGGGGTCAAAACCAGTATAAAAGTGTACCAAGAGATGGTTTTGGATACTCTTGTCGAAGTTCTGCCCACCTCGCTATTTTCCGGACATCACTTCTTGTTCCAGCAGGACTCTGCGTTTGCACACAAAGCCAAGAACACTCAATCCTGGTATGAGCGTCAAGACATCGACTTAATTAGACGCGAGGATTGGCCTTCCTCCAGCCCGGACCTTAATTCTTTGAACTTTGTCTTAGAGGGGAATAAATTTATAACAAAATATTTAAATTTACTACAAAATATTTAAACTTTAAAAAATATTTTTTATTATTTAAATATTTTGTAGTAAATTTACTATTTATTTATATATTTTTAGTGTTTTTGACTATTTTTTGGTGTTTAAATATTTAGTAGTAAATTTAGGTACTAAAAAATATTTAAACACAATTTTTTTTTGTATTTAAATATTTTCTAAGAAAAATTTGTTCAGGACCCTAGGTAATTACTATCTTAAGCTGAAAAATAACTCAAACATGTTAAATATTTTCGTATGAGAAAATGATTTTGGTATTAAGAATGTATGAAAATTTCGAGGGTACCCCGGGCCCTTAAATCGGTTAAGTTTTGGAGAAGGAATTAGAGGACAACGAATCGATGATTTTCTGTTCTTTTATTAGAACTTTTGTCGTGTTGTCTCTATCGCGCTCTGCGGCGCGGTGGGAGACTTGAGAATGGTGAGACAGCAATACGTTTTCAAATACCTATTTTCAATTTCTCTCGCCCTTGGTGTATCCTCTTAAGAATAGGACGGCATTAGTTAGGAAGAGTTTCTTCTGTAAATCGCCTTGCGCAATAATTATGCTCAGCTACAGGCCGATCTGAAAGTTATCAAGGCGCGATATCACATGTGCAGTGTGCACACTTAAAAAAGCTTAGCTTGGTTCGCTAGTTACTGTGTACCTACTACCTAGGTTCTTTTATTATAGGTATAAGTAAGTTGAAAAAAAATCCACCTCCTCTATTTTTTGGAAGACGGTTAAAAGTGGAGACACGAATTCATACCACAGAACCACAACAATCGTAGCTCGTGAAGCGTTTCTTGTCTCCGCGCTTTTCGACTTTGCTGAAAGAGGATATAAAGAGACGGGGGTAGGCCTTAAGGTAGGTAATAGAAAAGTTTAAACATGAATTCATAGCACAGGCGCATAATAATCAAACGTTAATTACAATTAATACATGAAAGCGTTGTCACGCGGAGTGCTCTCGTGTGACATCTCACATTCCGCATGTAAGTCGTCTATTAATTAACCTGCCCTTTGTATGCATTATGATGACCACATAGCTACGGGCATACATCATCACATATAATTAATCACCACTGATTTTATGATGACTATTTCCAAGACAGCTCCCACTATAACTATGCTGCTATTATTTCTATTTTCTAGCATTGCATTGGGGGTATCAATGATGTGATCAAAACAGTACTGCCCTAGTAGACAAGTGGCAAGCGATTATTGTAAACGCTAACGATAACGCCACAAAACGTCATGCGATTTGACATAAGTCATCGCTTTGTTAGCGAATACTAATGTCAAATCCCCATACATTTTATGGCGTTCCGCGTTAGCGTTTACGATAATCGCTTGCCGCTTGTCTAGGCCCTCTTAGCGGCCAGCGATTATCGTAAACGCTAACGCTACAAAATGTATACGATTTGACATAAGTCATCGCTTCGCTAGCGAGTAGGACGCGAGCTTACTAATGTCAAATCCCATACTTACATTTTGTGGCGTTAGCGTTAGCGTTAATGTTGGCTGTACACTCACGCCGAGATACAGCGAGGCGGCCCGAGTGCGAGAGTGTAAATGGGTGCGCTCGCCTCGTCTCGCCTGTCTCGGACCCTCTCGGTCCGGTGTCGGTATTTTGCGCCCGAGTCAAAGGGTCTCGCGAGGAAAGCGAGCGCATTACTGTACACTCTCGCGTTTTTCACAACTAGTCGCGCCGCGCCGCTAGACAATGCAGAACAGAAAAATAACAATAATAAACGTCATTATCAGTCATTATCTGTGAGAAATAAAATTAAATATTATGATTATAGGTCTTTGGATTACAATGATATCTTTCGATGCATGGTGAATGGTGATCATTGATCGTAGATAAATGTTTTCGCCATTTTTTTTATTTTTGTATTTTTATTGTGTAAATATTTGATTTTAATGAGCTATTTTAAATAATTTACTAATTATTTAAAATAGCTCATAGCATAGAGAGCTACAGCAGCTGCAAGAGAAGTGTTTTCGTCCATCTCATAGAGAAAAATAATGATGGTCCATCTTCTCTGAGTTCATAACGCGAACTAAGCGAGAATGTACATGGTCGCACTCGGGCAAGGGGCTCTCGCACGAGACTCTCGCCCGAGAGCTCTCGGCGAGAGTGTACAGCCGACATAACGATAATCGCTTGCCACTTGTCTAGGCCCTCAGAACATGACGAGGATTATCGTAATGATAATAAATAATTGAGAACAAGCCAAATCTATTCAGATTAATTTAGAATTTAGACAATTGCTGGAACTACAATGATAACAAATTAAATAAATATGTTTTTATCTTTCGCAAAAAAACTTGAATTTAAATTCAAAGGAAACAAAAACTTCATAATAATAAGTCTGAAATCTAATGTAAGCGTCACAATTTGAATAAATTAGCCGAACGCTACGTGTGTTAACGTTTAAACAAAAACACTTGTTTCGAGTATTCAATTAAATATATATTTCTTAGCATTAATTTGCTTTTCATTTGAATAATCGCATTCAGCATTCATCGTCGAATTATAAAATAATTATTTTATTTGTTTAATATAAGTAACGCAGCGTGAAGGCGACGCAATCTACACTTATCTAGATTCTAGTAGTCGAATGTTCTACAGACTACAATAGCCTGCTGCGCGTGCTCATTTAGCGCAGCGAAATTTTAGCGGCTTAATAATCTAGACCTAGATAATAATTTAAGTGCCAAAAATCTGATATTTTCCAATGTTTCAAATTTTTAATAATAATAAAATGTTTAAAGAATATTTTTTTCAATATTGTGATTTGAGACCATCTTTTTGGTAACAGATATGACCCTGAGTTTCTAACGCCGATTCTTCTCGCCGGGTTATTTCCCAAATCGGTGGAAGACGACGTCTAAAGAGTAAGATAAAAGGTACAAAATTTTGAATTCAAACAAGTTTCATTTTCTGATGGCGTTCATTAAAATCTAACCTAACTTTACCCATCAAAGTACACAATCACCCAAAAGGTGTCACACACTTGATTTAGGTTACAACTTACAATGAACAAAGGTAATGTTGTAATTTAATAAAGTGTCATGAACTTCTTATAACACAAAACTTGATCGTAAAACGAGCAATTAACGATATAAATAAGTAGGGGGAAGGCGTCACTCAAGTACAGAATAAATTATAATTATTACCTACATAATTACAGGTAATAAACATATTTATTACTTGATATTGTTTAGAATTATATTTTAAATTGTGCTTTTGGGGCTTCTGTTTGAGTTTTTCAAACTATTACCGATTAGGAAAGACTCTACATTACAATGTACGCAAAAGCAATATCTGGTGATAGAAACAAGATCAAATGGTAGACAAATGTCTCTTATTTTCTATTGAAATAGGGTAAGGTATATAAAAAAATTACCATATAAATCTGAAAGGTAAAAGAAACTAAAAAAGATAAAAACATAGAAGTAGATTTCAGCGATTAGTAGATTAGGTAAGCGATTTCAGACCTAAAGTAAATTAAAATTTCAAATACAACAGAGGCTACCGACCGTCTCCTACGGGAGACCTAGTACAATTCCATCAACTGTATGTTTACAGCTCGTAAAAAATACAAAAATTCCACACACGATCATCAGCGAAGGCAACGTGTTTACTGATGACGGAAGAACAAACAACATCATTATCCGGATACGTTCATTCATAGCATTGTGGTCGCGTGCTCAATGCCACGCATACAATTTTCAAGCTAATAATAATGCTAAGCTAATTTATAGCAGCAACCTGGTTCTATGACTTGCTAGTGACACATTTTAAAATGTATCTTCTCAGACTATTCCTCTTCTGGCTTTCATATTATAATAAGCAGATGATCAAATAGTCATAGAGAGAGTACTATTACTATTAAAAGTAAATTCAAATTTCGTCCAATCAGACAGATTTCAAAACTACAATAATGTTGTTTTAATTCGTAAATAATCATATAACAAAACATTGCTCCGAAGTAAAAACGAAATTAGGGATTTAAAAATAATCCTAGTCATTAAATATGTAACTTATGAAGACTAGGCTTGAAAATAATGCGAACTTTAGAGTTAGATTCTACCACTATCCTAGTAAATCAATTAACGAGATGAGATTAGCTGAAGATTCGCCGTAACCGCGGTGACCGGAGTCAAAGGGATCCCTTCATTTAATTTATTATAACTAAGCGTCAGGCATTCTTGTACCTCGATTCTCCAATCTCCTGTTTTATGCAGCATCGTGCCTTATTCAAGACCCTTTCCTACCCTGCACTACTACTAAGGGTAAGTTTCGAAGTATAGCCCAGTATACTCGCCTGTGCTCATGGAGTCTAGAATCGAGGACCTGTCGATTCGTTCTAAAATATACGCCAGAGCATAGGCAAATAACTTTTTGGATGTAAGTATGACACCAAAAGTCTATCAAACTTGTCTCAGCAGTCATAACGCACTAGTAGGAACAATACCGCGCAGCATTAGATTCAAGACGTCTTGAACACTGGCCAGTATAACGGAACTCACGTTAAATGGAATTCCCATAAAATTTCAAATAAACATATACAACGGAAAGGGACTGAATCGAAAAAAAAGAAGCAGTATTGGATTAAAGTACTAGAATCAGAGTACTGATCTAACTCCATACGTCTAGATCCTAATGACCCACTTTCTGCTCGACCCAGTTTCTTAAACATATTCATCCCAAATTCATACACAATTTTGCGAGAGACTGTGACTTATAAGTTATATATTGTATAGGTATGTATGTGTGTCAACTGTCAACTTTAAATTAATTAGAAGCTAACTAAGCCGCTAACTAACTCACAACTTTCCCAGTCCTCCGAGAACCGATTTACACCTAAAAGACATTATTTTTACCTCGGAAGATAAAAAATTTGTCTTCTTTTCGTACGCGTACCAATATTATAACTACGCGAAAATATGGTTGATGAAATTATGTATGGAGAGTTAAGAAAAAGATAGTAGGTATAGATTTTATCTTCGAACCAGCACCTACGAGAAAACCAATTTTACTGGCGGACGGACAACATTTAGTAGTACATTCTAAGTCAAATTTTCCATACAGTCGAAAGCATCACATTTTTCTCGTCGCATTATGGAGACATTCGTCTCATGTCGCTGAGCCCGCTCCATGCAAATGCGTGCGTATCGGTGACCGGGTTGCAATGAGGCTACTATCACAATACAATTTACAATCGCCAGCATCCGTTTCAATTTTCACTTGCACAAGGAAAGTACGCTTCGTTTTGGTACATTCGAGGTCAGCAAATAATGCAGAAAACTTATGTGACTAAGGTCAATCCTATTCATCATACAACATAATATAAAAGAACATTTTGCATCTTCACAGAAGTTGCTCAGATAACACGATCCACAGAAAACCGTACTGATATCCACGCTGATGCTCATGATAACCACATTACATTTAGGCATAATTAACCATAGAGTTGGCTACTAGTAAATATTTAATCTGCGTGTATGTACCTAACAACCCTGACGATTCGAGTGGCACCACGAACAAAGGGACGACACGCGTGGCGACCCGCTTCTCAACTAGTCTCGATTATACGAAATCCGGACGGCGCATGTCCACTGTCCGAACCTCACCCACATTCCGTGCTCCGGAATTTCACTCACGATGTGTGAAACAATGATATTATGTACGGATTACAGATTTGTGTTAATTATTTCTTTATTATTAAAATAAAAATTAAGTTAAAAAAACTAAAACCCGACTACTAAAACACGCTCTAAAAAGTACAAAACAAGAAAATAGTAAGGGAAGTTTAAAGGATAGCCGTGGTCGTATACCCTTTTAATTTTATTATTATCTGTTTTGCTACAGTAGGTGGCATACGACCACGGCTATCCTTTAAACTTCTATTACTATTTTCTTGTTTCGTACCTTTTAGAGCGTGTTTTAGTAGTCGGGTTTTAGTTTTTTAAACTTAATTTTTATTTCATTTTTTTGGGGCTGCGATTCACACGATATTCGATAACATTCTTTTCCATAATATTGCAATTCCTTATAGATCGAGGATAGTAATTATTTATTGTTGTATTAATAAAAAAAGTTTAACAAAGTCGCTATACATACCTAATGGTACTGGAAGACTTAGAATAATTAAAGTCAAAGTCCTTTTTGCCTACAATTTATTCAAATGTAAAATAATGTTGTAAACATAATATTAATACACTTAAACTTACATAATGTTGAGGAGGTTAGTAATCTTGTTATTACAAAGAATAAAAATAACACAAAAATATGTAAGTATATCAATTACCTAATAATAATATATTTAAATATAAAAGTTGGAGAAGTAGCTAAAACCACAGATAACTACAGCTTAATTATGTATACTGCCAATTATTGCTATAGAAGATAACAACCAGGTCTTGCAATTTGGTACTTAGTAGATACTAGATAGTTAAAAAGTGGATCTTAAATTTTAAGAACAAAAACCCTAACTGAATATGGCGAAAAACAGAAGTAGAGAAATTTGTTCTTCAAATTTTGCGGGCAGTGAAAATGAAAAAGAAATAATTAAAATGTCCAAATTACGCAGATGCTCATAACAAATCAGAGGCAAATCATGCATAAATGTAAGGTGTTTATGTAGGATAGCGAGCAAAGACAAAGAATTGCCAATTATTACACCTGCGGTACACCTGGACCGGCTGTTTTATTTGTTCACTTTTATTGTTCGCTCACGACGATACAAAATAAGTACGGAATGCTCTATATTACAGTCGACATTGGAAATAAAACTAATTAAAATGAGGCCAGTTAAATTTAATTAGCGAAAAACATATAAATGTAGATGATATTAATATGACAGTACATAAAAGTGGAGGCATTTAATGTCAAATTAATTCATAGGCGAGTTAAAAATGTTTCAACCGACCGTAATGAGAAGAAACAGGATTTATGGAACTAACAGTATTTAATGTATGTGATAATTAATAGAACTGGTTACTTACGACACAGTACAGCGCTCTTCAACAAATATTATGAGATATCACTAAAATTTCCTGGTTTTAACTAGTTTTTATAATATAATATCAATAGCTATTTAAATACCTACTTGAAGTTGAAGCAACGACTAAGACAAAGTAGAAGCTCTTTAAAATTTAAAATGGAAGTTGAAACAAAAAAATTAGGAAGACTTTTTTGGATCTAAGCCGTTTGATGTAAATTTCAACACACTGGTGTTCCACCTACACCATATTCCGCTAAAGAAAACTGATCAGTGATCACCGATAGTCAAAAACCTAAATAGGGGCATCAATTCATGTGTATCATAAATAAAATCTGTCGCGTTTTATATTTCAGACTATTACGAAGTCTTGTAAATGCCTTAAAAGAATATAAGTTTCACCAAAAGACGAAATCGTAAATTACAGTCTTATGTTTCGCTAAGATGCGTTGAAATCGATAAAACATACGAGACTCACTCGTCTCAAAATACACGTAGATTTAGTCATCACTTCTAAATTAGACTCGCGACAAGCGAATTTAAAAACAATGCCGGTGCCAAAAAGCGATAGTAAATCAATCATATGCAATTCGAACGAGATCTCAAACTAATCAGAATAAGCGTTGACGATATGAAAAAAGAAAAAGCCGACGAAGACGGACACGATGCGTCGACACGGTTCATCGACCTCGGATATTTCTCGAAATTGGTTGCGGAATCCGCGCTCTTTTCGCTTTTAATTGTAGCCGGCCGAAGTGATACTTTTATGAAGAAAATCATGTTCTCAATCTCCTCATTTGAATATTTTGAAAGTCAGCGTAAGCGAATTGCGCGTATGAAAGCTTTGTTTCCCTTCCAGCTGTGTGTCACTTCTATTGTGTGATCTATGCATATGAAGTATACTTTTACCTAGCTAACTTAAAAAACGTTTTTAATATCCTATTAATATCATTATTATCTGTTATTGAAACTAGATATGATTTATTTTTAGGCAAATTATTTCATAATTTAAACAATCAAAACGAATAAACAACAAAAACGAAAACCCCGCCGATATTCGCGTTAGAAACAATCGACACGGTTCAAAATAACCGACCAGTGCGCTTAATTGAATTATAGACGATTTATATTCGATATCCATGAAACGAGTTTTGTGTTTGACAGACGTTAAATATGACAATGTCGCAAAAAGCTACATCAGAGCAGGACCGAGCCTTATTAGCACGAGCGGGAATGAATACTGTATCGATTTCATAACTTTATCATATATTTGCATTAGCTACTTTTTGTTGCTTGAGAAATTCTTCTTGTTGGAACGGAGTTCCTTTTCGCGCGTTGCGATAGGGGGCTAGGCCGAAAAAAACGACACTTGACCTCGACACTTTTTTATTAGTACCTGCATGTTAGGGGCAGAGGGCGCTGCGCGTTGATAGTATTCCTGTGCGTCAATAGATGGCGTTTTTTAAATAATTTTTTTGAGTATAATATGTACAGATTTTTTTAACTTATGAAATAACTCCGTTCCATTCAGGTGTCCTTTGACACCTCTCAAGTTCTTTTCTTTATTCTTTTCTTTTTATATTGTGCAAGTACTAAGACTTCAAAAACTCATGATTGTAAAGCTAAATAAAGTAAAATCACTAATCAGGTAAATCATAATTCACCACAGTATTTTTTATATATAATATACTAGATGTCCCGTGCGGCTTCGCCCGCGTAAATTAGGAATTTCACGAAAACCGTACATTTTCCCGCAAAAAGTTCTGTCCCTTCACGTGGTCTATTCTATATCTGTGAGTTGTGACAAATAATATCAAAAATGCTCTAGTACTTCGTGAGATAAACCCTTTCTAGTTTCTAATAATTTTCCCGGGTTTTTCCACATTTTATTCTGATTCTTCGGTCATATATATTTTAGTCTTAGCGTAAGTAACAATAAATAGCCTTCCTCGATAAATAAGCTATTTAACACTGAATTTTTTTTTAAATCGGACCAGAAAGTACTTCCTGAGATAAGCGTGTTCGAGCAAACAAACAAACTCTTCAGGTTTTAAATAATATTAGTAGATATAATTTTTTTTAAATCGATTGACAAACTCGAGTCTCGATCTAAAAGACTATGAAACGTATCATGGGACGATACCGTGGGAGAGCCATGCTTCGGCACGAATGGGCCGGCTCGACCGGAGAAATACCACGGGCTCACAGAAAACCGGCGTGAAACAGCGCTTGCGCTGTGTTTCGCCGAGTGGTGAGTTGACCGGAGGTTCCCTTCCCTACCCTCCTTTATTTCCTTCCCTACCCTCCCCTATTCCCTTCCCTATCCTCCCCTACCCTATTACGCTATTCCCTCGTAAAAGGCCGGCAACGCACCTGCAGCTCTTCTGATGCTGCGAGTGTCCATGGGCGACGGAAGTTGCTTTTCATCAGGTGACCCGTTTGCTCGTTTGCCTCCTTGCCACTTGGTAGTGATGATGATGACGAATGTAATTTGCATAGTAGAATCTGCTTTCCGATCTTAAATCAACACCGAAACTCTCAAACGTATATCTATGAAGAGTCAGGAGTTCTCTCAGCAGCTCCCGAACCATGGGTGGGTGTTGCTGGGTCCAAAATCTTACTTGTTGTTAGCATATACTCGGAATACTTCTAATGAAACCAAAGTCACCACATGTTTCCATATAAATTTTGAGGAGTTCCCTCGATTACCCATGGATTCCTTCATCATATCACCATTTTTGTGAACATGATATTAAATTGGGATAATGCCCTATACACCAAAAGAAAAATTTTGAAAATCGGTTCACAAACGGCGGAGTAATCGTTGAGCATAAAAAAACGAACATAACACCTCCTCCATTTTGAAAGTTGGTTAAAATTATAGCCTATGTGTTATTCTGATGCATAAGCTATATTGTTGTAAAGTTTCATTAAAATCCGTTCAGTAGTTTTTGCGTGAAAGAGTAACAAACATCCATACATCCATACATCCATACATCTATACATCCAAACTTTCGCCTTTATAATATTAGTAGGATCATACCATCACTAAAATGTTACTCTCATTCAGTTAAGGGTGTTTACACAAACAGCCCGTGTCTAACAGTTGTAGGATTTATAAAAAACGCGTTCAAAAATAAATTGACGTGTCGACTGTACCGTCCCTAAGTAACGCCCGATGATGTTCAGCCGATTATAATTAGCCGCTTCTGAGCCGACCCGCGGGTCGTACGGTACTATCGCGTAGACAAGCATTTTAACCGAAAAAAGGACAGGAATCTTTGTATCGTAAATTATGATTTAAGGTAAAATATCCAAATAATAGCATTTTTCTTTATTTTATTTATTTTCTTTATTTTCTTTATTGGAACAAATAACAGTTATATGCTATAATCTTAAAGTAAGTACAATTAGGTAAATAGAAGAGATAAACACATAACCCACACCATTGTTCGCGGTGTAACAAAAATAATACAAAATATATTATATTCTTAACAAAGAGAAAGATTTAAATACATTAGTGCATAGCGTTAAATGGTTTGTAACATAATTTTATGAAAAACATTTAAGTAAATTTTCTAATATTATTCTAAAACATGCAAATAATTTAGACATAAAAGAAGAAAAAGAAAAACAACAATATAACAGCTACGGATGATTATCTAATTAAGAATTACAATTTTTTAAATGGTCATGGACATGTTTTTTAAATTGAATATAGGATAGTGCAAAAATATCAATATCAATAAAGTACTTATTGTATGTGTCCACTAAGCGACGAAGGGGAATGCGAAGACCAGCGTTAGTCTTGCAGGATGTAGTGTGAAACAGGTTATACTGACGAACTCTACGTCGATGGACTGTTCTAAGAACGGTGTAACATATTTTATTAGTTAGGGCTGAGCAATCAAATTTATGATTGCATAGACCATGCAGCATCATGGCATCTAGGAGCTGACGTCGGGATTCCAAGCTGAGTAGATTAAAGTGATTAAGCAAGTCAGTATAAGATAGAGTAGATCGATTATATTTAAAATAAGTAGCGCGTAAGAATTTTTTCTGTACTAATTCCAAACTAGTTGTATATTTGGTATAGAGAGGGTTCCATACAGGTATGGCATATTCAAGCTGGGACCTTATTAGCGTTTTGTAAAGTAACAAAAGTGTGGAAGGTCGAACGAAATCTCTGGTAGACCTAATTACAAACCCATACATGCGATAAGCTTTATTAATTATGTTATCAATATGTTGATTGAAATGTAGAGATGTATCCAAGAGGACCCCCAGATCACGAACTAAACTGACTTTATTTAAAGGTGTGTTGTTAACGGTATACGTGAAATTTAGTTTATTAATTTTTTTAGTGAATGAAATAGTGTGACATTTGGAAAGACTTAGAAATAACTTATTACGAGTACAATAGCTATGTAATCTACATAGATCTTGTTGCAAAAGTAGACAATCTGCAATATTTCTGATCGATTTGAAAATTTTTATGTCATCAGCATACATCAAAAATTGCGAATTTTTAAAACATTGTTGTATATCGTTTATGAAAATGACAAAAAGAAGCGGACCAAGTATAGATCCCTGGGGAACACCTGAGCTAGCAAATATGGACTCAGAATGATAGCCGTTTATCACTACCCTTTGTGATCTGTTGAAAATATAGGACATAAACCAACGAAGCAAATTTCCCCGAATCCCGTTGAAGGCTATTTTATCTAACAACAAAGAATGATCAACCTTGTCAAATGCTTTTTGAAAATCTGTATAAACCGCATCAACTTGCCCTTGCTTATCCAAATTAGAAAATAGGTACTCGACAAAACACATAAGGTTTGTGCATGTAGAGCGCTGCTTAACGAAACCGTGCTGTTCAGGTAAGATCAGTCGATGGATAAGGGGATACACTGCGTCATGAACAAGCTTCTCAAAAACTTTAGACAGTGTAGATAATATTGAGATAGGGCGATAATTTTCCACGTTGCTCCTGTCACCATTCTTGTAAATCGGTGTTATATGTGCTTGTTTCCATACCGACGGAAACACAGACTCTTGAAGACATTTATTATACAGTATATGTAGAGCACAAGATATGGAAACTGCAGTTTTTATAAAGAAGAATGGAGGAATTCCATCTGGGCCAGCACCTTTCGAAGAATCTAATGATTTGAGGGCATTTTTGATTGAGTCTTCAGAAAGTTCAAGATCAGAAATACATTGAGCGTACTCGGAAATGTCATCAGAGGGTTGCCAATTAAGTGGATCAAGATTAGATCGTTCATAGACTGAGCTGAAGAAAGAGGAAAATAAATTGCAAACGTCAGAGGGAGTGTTCGCTGAGACATTTTTATAATACATGTTATTAGGAAAGTTAGCAGATTTTTTCATATTTGAAATATACGACCAAAAGTGTTTAATATTTTTAGGTATACTGTCTTCAACTGATTTTATGTAATTACGAAAACACTTGGCCATTTCACTTTGAAACAATTTACGATAGCTTGAGAAGTGTTCGTAGTCCATGCGATTTCTATATATTTTCCACTTGACCCAGGCGCGCTCCTTGTTTTTAAATATTCTAATCAGGTTGGATGAAAACCAAATAGGAAAATCTGAACTCTTAGACAAAGACTGGGGAACATGCTTCTTAATTACGCCGTATAAAATATTTTACATTTTTTATTAAATAAAAAATGTATTTACATTTAGGGGTTTAATTCATATTACAAAAATCCGATTAAAAAAAGCGGCCAAGTGCGAGTTGGACTCGCCCATGAAGGGTTCCGCAGCAGCAATAAGGTTTATTTTTATGAAATTAAAAGGTTTTTGATTTATTTTTATATTTCAGTCGATTTAATGAAATTTAGATTAAGGTTTACCATTTATGACGTATAAAAAAAACTACTGGCTAGATCTCGTTCAAACCAATTTTCGTTGGTAGTTTTTATAGTAATCTAGATCATATAGTTTTTTTAGAATTATCGTGCCCGTACTTTAGAAATTAGAGGGGGGGGACACACATTTTACCACTTTGGAATAGTCTCTCTCGCGAACTATTCAGGTTAGAAAAAAATTATATGAGAAACCTCAATATGATTTTTGGAGACTTATCCATAGATACCCCACACGCATAGGTTAGATGAAAAAAAAATTTTTTTGTTTCAGTTGTACCTATGGGGACCCCTAAAATTTTTAATAATTTTTCCATTTTTGCATCAAAATCTTAATGCGGTTCACAGACTACATCTACTTACCAAGTTTCAATAGTATAGCTCTAATAGTTTCGGAGAAAAGTGGCTGTGACATACGGACCGACAGACAGACAGACAGACATGGCGAATCTATAAGGGTTCCGTTTTTTGCCATTTTGGCTACGGAACCCTAAACATTGGCATTCCCAGTATTTTCAAACAAAATCAAAGGTTTGACCGATTATAAGATACTGCCAACAATTACGTTGTTTGTCCTATAAGACATAATAATATGTAACTAGGAGACCAAGAGAATAAATATTTAAAAAAGAGAATAAATAACAAACTGTATTTTTTTTAAAGATAAAACCGACTTCAAAATTGTACGTAGTTGAAGATTAAAACTTCCTATCTCCAAAACTATTAAACCGATTTTGATGAAACTTGCACTATTCCCTAAGTTGAACAATACCTGGTACGATAAAAATAGAATTATTTAAATCGGATTTGTAGTTCCAGAGATATGCGTGCACAAACATAAAAACATATACAGCATGACCGGTGAGTCAATACCGATATTTAAGGAGAGTATTCAGTACTCGATTCTCATTATAAATATGTAATAAAATTAGGTTCTTAAATTTTTTTTTAATTTCCGAAAAATTTATGAATCATGGATACTAAGTAAATTACGCCGCTAGGCAAGTAGGCATACTATGCGGCCGGTGCAGAGGCGTGCGCTACCAAAGAAACACCACACAACTACCCCTCCCGCTCGCGGTGTCCATGCTACAACTCAGTGATCAATTGATATTATTTTTTTATATTATTTTTTTCCAACTAATAATATAGCCAAATATCACGTCGTCAAGTATTGAACATGTCTCACCAGTCACGCAGTATACATTGATGGACCAGATTGATGAAAAATTGATCGTGTAACCTCCGACTATGAGAGCGAAAGAGACATACAGAGTGAGCGAGAGGGGTGACAGTGCATAAACACTTGTGCGGCCGGCTGTACGGCACGTGTGCCGGCAGATGTGTCTCATAACTTGTACACCTTTGCATAATTTGCTTTTATTTACCTATATTAGGATCCTCCAAATATAATAAGCCGTTTACCATGACTCGTCAAGCGCATTTAACATTTAACGATTACTTTACTTTAAGCTACAGTTTGACTGAAAATGATGAAGCCTAATTTATGTTTATAACTTCATGTTGCCATTAATTCCATGTATACCACTTGCACTTGTCCGATTATTATAAATCCTACAACTGTTAGACACGGGCTATAATTTGTGTAAACACCCTTAACTGAATGAAAGTAACATTTTAGTGATGGTATAAATAATAAAAAAATACAGTGGTGTATTATGATTTAAAAATTTTAAAAGAATTCAAAGAATTTCTCAAAGAAAAAGTAGCTAATTGCAAATATGTATATGTAATATAATGATAAAGTTATAAAATCGATACAATATTAATTCCCGCTTTAATATTATTAGGTCGAATTTAGCTGCTGAGGTTGAATTTAGAAGGGCAAAATTTTATCCTTATTGTAGTCACTTTTTAATTTACAACAATTATTCATAAAACAATTGTGTGTTTTTAAGAAACAATTACTTTTGTTATCTTTAAATCTTTGTAAGTAATTAAGTTCTGAGAAACAATAAATTTGAAAAATTAAGTATATTTTGTACGGAAATAAAATTGAGCCACAAAAGACAAAGTCAACAAAAATTCTGAAGTACAGTTTATCCAAAAATTATAAATACAATTTTTCATAAAAATTTTAATGTTGTTATAAAGTATCTCGCAGCTCGCTATACAAGTTATAACCAAAGAATCACAACATCTTGTACGATTGTTTCATAATAAATTATGTATAATTAAAGGTTCAATATAATGAGGGTAGTTGTAAGTATTCTTGACTGCAGCTATCTCTTTCTTTTATAATTTTAACCTTTCTGTACTTAATAAACCCTGTTACTTTTAGATGTAGTTTAGTTGGCAGTTGAAACTAACAATCAAAAACAAGAATACACTCTTGAAATTTGTATGAACTCTGCCAATCCAGATATCACAGACAGAATCCATCTCGCACGGCATTTAATTTAATAGAGAGTAACGATTAACTTAGTTTAATTTAATAAAGAGTTTGTCATCAGATCATTTAAGAGGAAACACTAGGGCCGTTGTTTCATACAAACGTTTTCCCCCGTTTCCTCCTTGGATAATGCCGGTAGAGTTATAATTTTTTTCCTGAATATCTATGGCCACTAATTAGCATGTCTCTATGTTTTCTTTCTTTGTATAATTTAATTATTAAAAACGATATATAAGCGTTTAAAAACCCAAAAAAATGGCCATCCAGATTTTCAGCTGTGTTCAAACATCCAGGAAACAAATTTGGCAGGATTATAGAAAAAAGATAAAACATAGGAGCACAGCTCCAGCCTTGCTTTAATTTTATTGAAAAAGTAGTTAAATCGGTCAAGTTTTGGAGAAGTAATCAGGGGACAACGAATCGTTGATTTTCTGTCAAGAATTTTCAACTCAAGCTGTAGCTCGATCGCGCTCTGCGGAGGGAGGTTTGAGGTTAGGGAGACAGCAATAGATTTTACAAACACTTGTTTTTCATTTCTCTAGCCCTTGGTGTATCATCTTAATGAGTTTATGTCAAAATTTTCATACATAAAAGTCACCGAGTGCGGCCGTTAGCCACTCTCTATGGATGAAAACTTTTATGGACTCTATTGAACTCTACCAACCCAAGACATGTCACAGACAGAATCTGTAAATACCAAGACGATAGCGGAACCGCGTGACTCAGATAATAAGGAATCGATCCTATATTTAGTGTTATACTATGAATAGACGCGCCCACGATACCCCAGTAACGTCTGGAGACGTGAGACGTCTCACCCTCACACGTCATAATACACTTATTAGTATCTACAATTATGGTACCTCTACTTTCTATCAAAGCAAACCTTATGACCTCAGCATAAAGATCCAGTTAGTGTAAAATAACCCTGAATGGATATTAGTATGCAGTATTATGTTACCTCTACATCATTTCAAAGTAAGCCTTATGTTCTGGTCATAAGCGTCCTATAAGACGTGGTCGAAGAAGTCTGAATGCAATGTAGGAAGAGCGTGAAAGTTCATGAGAATAATCCTTATGTGGTGGGAATAAAGGTGGTGACTATTTAGATGTGTAGAAACCGCGATGATTGAAGTATTTAAAACATGAGATCTTAAATGGTTATTTTCTAGGTAAATATTTATTTTCTAGTTAGATTAATCTCAGATCATAAATACATGCGTTAAGTAGATAATATGACGACGAAAATATGACGAAAAATACAAATATACTTATTATATAAGGCTACTAAGAAATATAATTTAGTAAATCCTGTAAAGCAATCGCATAACTTCCAAACACACTCAAATATTAACGCAAGCCAATAAACGATTCCAGTCCTTCGTCCGAAGGTACGATATACATAATAATATAAAAGGATGCAACTTCGCAGAAAGATCCAAAGGTATAATAGTAGCCAGGACAGGGTATATGTCGGCGCGACTCCGCAATGCGGCAATGTTAGGTCCTATGTACATCTCGCAACACCACACTATAATCATCAATACAGTAGACTAACTCAGTCGTATCCTTAAAAACAAACGTGATCAACAATGCAACTAGTTTTATGCGACGTGATACCGAAATTTTGTATTGTAACTTGTTTGAAATAATTCTAATGTGCGTGTGCATTCTTTTTTTTAATAAATAAGGGGGCAAACGAGCAAACGGGTCACCTGATGGTAAGCAACTACCGTCGCCCATGGACACTCGCAACATCAGAAGAGCTGCAGGTGCGTTGCCGGCCTTTTAAGTGGGAATACGTTCTTTTCTTAAAGGTTTGCAGGTCGTATATGTCCGAAAGTACTGCTGGTGACAGTTCGTTCCAGAGTTTTACAGTGCGTAGCAGAAAGTTACGCGTAAAACGCATTGTGGAAGACTGCCACTCATCAAGGTGATGAGGATGATGAGATTCTATTAGGACTGAGAAGATCATGACTTCAAACTTGCTCTACATAGAGAACAATTTGATGTGATACCGTTTTGAATTTGATACTTAATTTATTTGAAAGGATTTCAAATGCTAATGTGTGCGTGCGTCCGATTAGGACAGTCTGGTATAAAAATGGTCTTACCTCAAACTTGTTCTACATAGAGACAAGTTGTACGTGACGTTATGCTCAAAAATTGCTACTCAAGGCATCTTCAGTGTGTGTTACAAAACTAAATGATAATAGTTTAGGGTGTGTACGAGTCTCCTATATTATAGAAGTCGCTGTGAAAGTGGCAGCGCTGAAAAAGTAGCTTTTTTACTTTTGTATGGTAAAATTCATGACGATCTTTCGTTGCTGCTACTCTCACAATTATTAACTCTACATAGGGGACACGTACAAATCCTAAAGTATTCTCACTTAGTTTTCTTACACCCTGTATGATCACTCTAATGTGTGCGTGCATCTTATTTGGACCCCGGACCGTCCAAATAGGATGCACGCACACCACGATGATCTACTGTATATTATTTAAACTATGCTAATACTGTTTTATTTATAAACGCACACTGGAACTGTTATTGCTGGACAGCGATTTGTATGTACATACAAACACTGCATTTGGAACCACTTGTATGAGTTACGCAGTTTGGTGCTTTTTAGTTCCGGCTTGGTATGATATAGATCTACCTACATAATTATTAAAATTGATTAAATATGAATAAAATCTGACTACAAAGAAAAAACACATTGTCTTATAAATATAATTAACTATGTAGTTGATTTGATCCCCGCAACTCATACATTTTCGAACCATACATTTTCCCGGGATAAAAGTATCCTATGTCCTTTCCCGGGACAGAAAGACGGAGGACAGACAGACACACTTTAGCATTTATAATATTAATAAGAATGGATTAGTATGGAAGTATAACTTAAAAAGGATAATTGACAATTAATTTTGTTGCTAATAGCCACAAAAATAAATTAATCTAATCTCTTACACATCAACATCTGCTTACGTACAAAGTTTCATAATAATAATATAACGTATTAAACTTAAACAAACATCTCCATAATAATTTTTATCCTTAACACATAACATGCATAGAAACTCCACAAATATATATAAAACAGAAATAAGTACTAGAATATCTCTCACTAGATCTGATCTATGGGCGTTGAGCTCGTCCAAACTGGTCCTTCGAACAAGAAGCTACTTACCAGGCACCAACTAGGGCTGTCGCCGACAATTGCAGATGCTGCAGGGAAGTAACATTGAAATTAAAATTTTTGATATAAATGGAGGATTTAGGGCTGGAAAAATGAATTGAAATAAAAAATGTGGATTCTATAATATACAGCCACATATTATAATTATAGTTTGTGCGTTATAAGATGATATGGGTGACACTTCTCATATTCCTTGCTACGGATATTTTTTACAAGAAAACAAAAAAAATAAAAATGTAATAAATTATATTCCATGTACAAAAACAAATGTTTCCTATAATTGTAAATGAATAAAAATGAAAAGTTGCTAAATGCTAATAATAAAATTATAAATATTAACTGTGAAATAAGAGTATAAAATTATTGTTACGAAAATATTTGAAAAATGTCAGATGCATGAAACGGAACTTTTGCCGATAGAGATTGACACTGTTGAATCGAAATCAAATCGATAAAAAGGGCGGCCATCTTAAATCGCCGGCGCGGAAGAAACGTCAGTACGAAATCGATAATTTCGATTGCAATTCCTTTACGAAGTGATTCGCTGTTTTTAAAATTATCGAATAATTTTTTTAGGTAACTTCCCTGCTATTGTCAATTACAATGTGTCACGCATATCATCTTACAACGCACAAACTATAGCCAGGATGATGAAGTAGGTAAGTTACAAGGTTTGTTCAAAATATTACAAGGTAAAAATGAGTAATTGTCCTTATGTTATAAAATGTTAGTTATCTGGCTTATACACTCACATCTTCAATTTATTCTCGGACATAAGGCGTGCTCGTATAGACCGAAATGTGGAGGTGGCAACCATAGTTCTACCTGAGTTAATTTAATTTATTCCGTTGGAAACAATATTATTCTCCAACTGTAATGAAACTTATGGAAAAATACCGAATTGTTAACAGTTAAGATTTTGTATTTCGCGTATGAATTATATCCTGTATGTATAAATTATTTTAGAATTTTTAATTAAGCAACCTTATATTATTAGCAAATAGATAATATTTGCAAGACGTGTTTTTAGGTACAGAAAATTTTCAGAAAGTAAAAGATAAGCAAAGATCGAAATATTACATGAATTTAGGCGTCTCCCAGACAGACGCGGGCAGCGGTGGCGGTGGCGGTGGCGGTGGCGGTGGCGGTGGCGGTGGCGGTCAGTTGGATGACTTGAGAGTTTTAGGAACGACACAGACACACGCGGTGGCGGTGGCAGTACAAACAACTGACCGCCGCCGCCACCGCCACCGCTGCCCGCGTCTATCTGGGACACGCCTTACATGATCAAGTGACTGATAAAGTGCCATGCAATAATGATCAAATCAGGGATATCGATGCAATCCAGGGATAACGAAATAACAAATTAGGCGAAACAGCGGCATTAGCTATTGTACGTATATTACAGAGTGCGACACTGATGTGGACACTGACTACATCTGTGTTGATAGCCGTACACTAGTCAAACTGATGGCGCCGACCGTACCCGGAGTGGCGACGTTGTTAATTTCGTTGTAAACTATTAACGGAATCGGGCAGCAGTTTGTTCTGCGGCGGCCGGCGAGGTGTCGGCCGCCGCGAGTCGGACGGATGCGCGCGATTATAATTAGGATTGTATTTCTGATTCCGACGAAGCTCAGTATGGCGAGCACCGCTGAATTCCATCTGAGTCATTGTGCCCGTTCTGTAGCCTTTATTTTCGTAAAACACTTAACCGCTCATCATTGTTTCGTTACCGTAATTACTTTAAAAAGATATCCGAATGCGGTTCCTCGATGTAAATTCTTTGCGTTCGACATCATCATTAGACTCGTTTCGATGTATATCTCGTGGCCCAATCGTTTGTTTGGCCACATCGCGATATGCCTGGCCAGTGGCCACATCGAATTATTCGATTTGGCTACCTAATTAGCACCATATCATACACGTAGCTAGCAGCTTGGCACTGCTTCCTGATGAAATTATAATACAAAAATTTACATACATGACATGATTATTATACTTTTTTGAAGATGCCATTGCCCATTACAATGGCCAAGGTAAACATCGAATATCAGCTCATGAGTCACGTAGATAAGATAAAATTACAACAATTAGGTACGTAATTGAAAATATTTAAAACAACGCGACAGATCAACGAAGATTCAAACGTGTTTAAAAATATCTGCATATTAATTCCAAATAATGAATCATTACCGATACATAAAACGAACCAGAAAAACCAGCTCGCAGTCGCCTTTCGGTCTAGTGTGATAATATTTTAATAATCAATAAACGAAGCGAGTTGCGAACAAATGTTTGCGAAAAAGTAAAAGCAAGCAAAAAATGCAGTTCAAGCCTACTCACACAGGCAGAACGATTGCGAAAAAATACAAATAATTTGCAGTAATGTGATGGAAACGAGGCGGCCACGCGCGATCGGCGACATATTTCTCGAGCGAAGCGCAGAACAGGTTTGCAGAAGGGACGTGCATGTAACCACTAACCAGCCTTGCCGACATGTTCGCTTGCCACATTGCGTTATGAGCCACTTTAAACGGCTCTAATTTCATTTAACTTAATAATCTGCAATCGAAAAAATCTGGTAAAATTGCGTTTTTTACTAATCGGGAGCAGATATTCATCCGGAATCTGAAAGCGTTTACGATTATAATGAAGAATGAGGAAGAGTATACTATTTTTATAAATATCAAAAACTACATGTATACACATTACACAAGGTTGATAAATACGGTCTATAACAATGCATAATATTTAAATCGAAGTAGATCGGAGAAATAACATCAGAGTTTCCAACGGAATTCGGTATGGAAAAGGACGATTATTCTCAAAATTCAGAATTGTAGCCTCGGGTAAAGCAAGAGCGTTTAAGAATTCAAATAACAGCATGTGGCAACGAGTAGCAATAGTCCAACAATCAGGCTATGGTCTCAGAAAATTGTGAACGTCAATGAATGGCTATCAAATTTTGCACAAACATCTAAGAAACAATAGAACTAGAAATCTAACTTCCTTAATGCTTTGTGTTTATTAGGATTTTCATCGTTATTTCACAATAATTTTATTTTAAGTTAGTTACTAAGGATATAATATGTTATTTTGGTCCCTTTAACTTTTGATTCAAGATTTCTATCGAGGATGTTTTTTTTATATTTGTAAAGAGTATAATTTGAAACACGACATTGTTTTTGTCTACTACTTTAATCCGTTTACATAATGAAGAAAAGAACATCGTATCATTTTTACAGTAAATAATTTAGCGTGTGAGACATTTAGATGATTTATTTGTCAAGTCAGTGTATTCGTATTGTTCTTTTTTTACAAGAACCATGATTTTTTCATTCTGTTTGGAGGAAATCGCGTATGTTTGCATTTCCAATGTCAACACACGCGAAGAATGATACGTAATTGTGTATGTTTTACGTCTATGTAGGAGGCGAATTGAAGGTATAAAAATATCGTTTTACGTCGTCGGTGCCGATTAAAATATTAAAATATGTATAGTTTGGGATCAAAAAGAAATATGTACTAAGTAATGTTATATTTTTACTTCTAAAATATGAGTGATTGATTTTATGAACTTGAATGACTTAAGTTCCAAATATATTTATCTCCACCAAAACTTCGTAAAAAGGAAAATTTAGATAAATATATTTCCGAAGAACCAAACATACAATACTTTGATAAAATTAGATAATAATTATTAAAGTACTTGCAAATTTCCTACAATTTTATAAATTCCAAATTCCAATGCAGTTAAAAATAGCAGGCATAACGAAATTTTAATGCCTACAAAAAATATAAGAATAAGTCGCTCATTTCTTGACTACGATTTCTGGCCTACGCCCTAAAGGTATACCTTGGAAAATTATATTACACTTAGCATTTATGTAGATGTGTGACCCAGTGATACGTTTCATACCTATACGTATAGCCTGCGACACCTGTCTCCTTGCAATGTAGTACCATGGTCTCACCTGCACCGATCTTAAAATAAACCACTGTTTGTCGTTTTATTTTGCATCCAATCATGAGTTTTTAAGCTCGCTTTATACCTGCATTGTTGTTTTGTACATATTCTCGAACAATAACATTTAGTGCCGACGTCTGAGCCTCGTTTTGCATGCCGTTTTTACTGGGATGAATCGTACTGCATCCAGCCTTCCAATAATTTTATAGTTTGATAGATTTGCAATGTATTCTTGACGTTTTTGCCAATAAGCCATTTAGTCTTCTTTAGTACCTCCACTTTCAGTATAAGTTAGTTTCAACGCGCTTTTTACATACCTTCTGCCATAGGTCCGCATAAAGAGATCAGAACTATCATTTACATATTAAATGCCAGTGATGATTGCGTTAGAGATGTTTTGTCGTCGATGCAGTTACTGCTCATTTCCTTCACTTACATCTGTAATATTGTTTGTATCTATATTACTAGCACATCAATATAAAGCTCGAGACGATCTGACAGCCATGGCCAATCGATGTCACCCATCTCTTTGTGGTGCATGATATTGTGATTGTTGAGATCTCATTCCACCTTTGACTACTAAAAAAGTGTGTTAACAGAGCAAATGGAAACTAGTTAATTCTCTTCACGACACATTTTTGTCAATGGTTTTTAAAAAAATTATTAAAACATATTATGTATTTACATGGTAAAAATATAAAACACAAGATCACGTATGAATAGGAGTAAATTAGTCGTATCATGATCAAGACGTAAGTGAATACCCAGAGGGAATGAATGAATGTAAGAAAAAGCGTTGCCCTAACACGGATAGAAAGGAGCGTTCCAGAAATAACTGATGCATGTATATCTGCTTTTTACGACTCCTGCGCATCGGCACGGGCGGCCGTCGCGGCCATTGCAAAACCGCTGACTTGACGATTATAGCCGGATCGTAAAATAAACACGCCACTGTGATTTATAAGCGATGTCAACCGAGAAGTCGCTGTTTAACTTTGTTTTGGAAATTCGGTGACTATTGTGTGGGGATTAATCATCAGCCCGATATAAGTGCTAATGTGTAATCAGAATAAACTGACTGAACAGCAGTACTGTAAACGTCTAGACTCTAGACTAGACGTTTCAAACGTTTTTAGAGCTGATTATTGTGATAAACGAAAAATTTTGACTAAAAAGCCTATGAAGTTAAATAATTATACCAAGAATAATAACATCAAGTACCTATGTAAATCTTCTTGGTTTAGAATTATTTCATTACTTCATTCTTCATCATTATAATAAAATTCAAAGTCGCAAATTTTTAAGCGTTATATGTAAAACGATTAAAACACTCGAATGTTATCATCGATATCTGCATCTATACGGTCCATATATGAAATGCGGCATCGTTAAACGTGCTTTCATGTGCATAACTATCATTATCAGATACGTCACGTTATCTGTGATAAGGTACAGGAAGATGTCGCGAACACGTTCAATCGATGGTGTAAGTACCTAGTATCTACTATCATCTACTATTCTAGAAGCCTTGTTACTTATCATGTCCCTTCCAGTTACCGCTCTTTGATATTGTTGCACCGACAATGTTGCTTTTAGAAAAAATTGTATATCAAGATTCAAGGTTTATCAGGTGTAGCATGTTAATGTTGTCATTATGTACTGCAATTTTGCAATCATATGATCGCTTTTTTACATCAATAAATTATTATTTATGTAAACTGTTGTCATAGTAAATAAAAAGATTTTAAAATACATTAATAGGATTAAAATTACTTTAACTTTTCAAGGTGGTTGCAAGATATATCTTTCTGCCTACGACCTACCCTTTAAAATAAGGCATAATGTTTTGTCGACTATTAGGTATGTTGTCCTCATCAACCAATTTATTTTACGCGGCACTGATAATAATTTGTCATAATATAACAAACAATAATAAAGCATATTATGTTATTTTGTTATTCAATTCCTACTTCCTTTGCTGGATGACCTTGCAAATCAATTACGTATAGAATAATCTCTATTTTGTTAGTTGTGCAGTCATTATCCAGTAGATAAGCAAATTTTAAACAAAATTATGTTTGCCTATCGTTTTCGTAATTTTTTTTTTGTTTTCCGTATTTCAATACCGTGGTTTCGTTTTTTTTTATTTTTTTCGAGCCATATTAACATAATATTATGTTTGATAAAAATATACTTATGTAATATCATTTCGTTTAAACTTTAAACAATGAAGATATTTATGATTTAAAACATGACTAGGTTCGATTCATGTTTCATAATTCTGAGATAACGGTAAATTATTAGTGTTGACTGTTGACTCCTAAAACTGTCATAGAAACCTCGCGCGTTGTAGAGGTTGTGATTTTTGTGAATGAACTCGTAGTAGGAGTGTATCGGAACGCGGACGAAACTGTTGCGCGTACGCAGCCGCTTTCCCGACTTTCCAGTCCACACTGCGGGTCGGACGAAAACTATATCGATCGCTCGTTTGACGCACGACTAAGCAAATCCAGTAGTCGGCAACCGCTATAAATTATTACAATTTGTCAATAATATGTAAGCTATTCGTCAGTCATTACTCATTACACAAAACATCAATAATTTATAAGCTGAAAGTTAATATAAATGTCTAATTTATTATTATAATCCAGTGTAACAAAAAACCAAATCGCATTGTGAGAATTCAAAGCGATAAGGCCATAATGTAAATGTTGTGAAGAGTGGAAACGTCAGCGGCAACATAAATAAATCAACAAGTTGGTCGAAGACGTGCGCGAAATATATGCACTGTGACGACGAAGCGAGGACATCGCAGGCGGCAGGACGAGCCACTCGTCCTCTAACGTCGCAGGTAGCGACCGAGACCATTGTTTATTGCCAGTAATTATTACGGCCAGTGCAGTCGGACGCTCCCAGATTGCCCCTTAAGTCAGGTTTTCGACATTCGGTCGTGAACAAAAAATTTCGACACATAATATTATTGTCTCAACCAGGTAGAAATTAAACGTCCGAATCCGTGTCGAAACTTTCGAGTGTAGTTAGGATACTTAATTGCGCATATTTAAGTGCGTGTACGAGTAAATCGATGACCTAGTGTAATCATTGTACATAATTAATAAATGGAGCATCAAGTGGCAAACGCCACGACCACAATACTCGCCGTATCGCGCTCGATTGAGGACCGTTACGTGAAACGTCGTCCGTCGAGTACGCAAGGTGGGGTAGGGAACCGAATCGGTGACGATAGCGGCCGAAGTGACCCGAGCGCGGGGCGAGACGGCGCGCGCGGGGCGGGGGGTGCGCCACTTTACCGCGGCGAGCTGGCAACCTCGCGCGGGGAGAGCGCCCCGCGCGGCGCAACCTCTCACTCACCGTCGCCGGCTCGCCAGCCAGTGTTACCTTTGACGGTCGAACGCTCGGTCGTTCTACGCCAGTGATGTCGCTGACGACGTTCGTGAACCACGTCTATGATGTTTCGGTGGATTTGAACTTGTGAGTGCACGATAATAATTTATTTATTATCGAAAACTTGACAAAAGTGACTGAAAAAAATTCTCGTGCTCTGGATTATTGGATGCTTCTTCGAACTGTGAAGTGATATTTTGGATGTTACGATATTTATGAAGTTGAGTGCAGTGAAACCATAAAAAGGATTGCAATTGACAAAACTGGATTTTAGTGAATATAAAAATTGTGAACTGACAGATGATTGAAAAATCAACGGACATTAAGTGCAAATGTGCAAAAGAAAATTAGAAAAATATTAGTTACTCAGGTGTGTAAAGAATAATAAGTACCTAAAAAAATATATCGACGTCATAGAGGGTATCTAAAACAAAAAAATATTTACAAGTCACCCGCTAAAGAAGTGCTACGAAAGTCGTAGAACCTGCTACGAAGAAAATTATTGCAACTTGTCGACGTCGCGAAACGTTCATCGTCGTTAACTATCGGAGTTGTAATAACAGAAATAAAGGCCATAAAATATAGAAAAATAATATTTGCAGTAAATATTTACTATTAAACACATTTTTAAGTGATAAGCACTTCGAATAAAAAACTCTGGAAGTGTAAAAAAATCTGATGATGTGACATTGCAAAATAAAACTGGAAGAGACGATAAACGGTTCGTAATGTTGACAATACGGTGATCACCTTGATCTAAACGGCCATCAAACGATAACAGAAAATTCTACTCGTCACGGAGAACTCGGAGTATTGTGAGGAAGAACCGAGGAGTTTAAAAATTAAAAAGAAAGTTCGTTGGAGTTCAGAAAAAAAGAAAATTCGACGAGTTCAAATAAATAAGAGCGTTCATCGTTTCAGGGGGTGTGAAGAACAACAACAGGACGGCGACCTCTGGTAACACGGCTGGGTACGCGGGAGCAAACTACAACTACGCGGGAGCGCAGGCTCCCGACAAACGGCAGTTCCTACAGGATACCATAGGCTACAGAGTCAACGCGCCAAGGTAAGCCAAATCTCATTACCACCACCAAAACAAAATGTCGGTAGAAGCTCAACGCCCAAAAAAAGTTAAGCCTTCAGAAGTTCGCAACATTTTAGTTAACAATATTTTGTAGAAGCTCAATAACGCCCGAAATGAAGGCCTCGTAACTCGTAAGCAACAATTTAGGAATTTCAGTAAATTAATTTTCATCATTTCCGTTGATGAACGCGTACTAACTACTAAATGACCTAACATCTTATCTTATCCGAAACAAGTTTTGTTTACATATGAAACAGAAACGAAACGTGACTCGTACCTGTATTTCGCTTATCGCTCTTAACAGGCAATAAAAATCGAAAATATAAAATCAACTTGAAATAACAAAAAACGTTTTTCAGATAAGATATAAAATGGAATTATTAAAATTAATGATATAATATATATCATTAATTTTAATAATTATAATATTCCTGAATAATGTAAAATTGAAGCTCTAAACATCAGTAACTACAAACGCGCGGTGAGCATCGCTGCAATTATAATGAAAGAAATGAAATGTGCTCCTCCATTCACACGCACAAACGCTTTCGGCACCCAACACGCACACATACAAAGCCGCGCACACTACCATACCGCACTCACACATCCACACTCACACACACTCGCGCGCAATGGGAATGCAAGCGGTGACTGCACTTTAGCTCACACAATAAACACAAACAAACAAAACATTAACACACCGAACACATCGCTCATTAAATATATTTTCACCGCCTTATCGTTCAAATTTATTTCATTAACGTTTTATTTTCATACCAATTAATTCTAAAACAGTTTGAACTGTATCTGTTATTTACATAAAACTGACAAAAAAGTAGGCAGGTGCCAAGAAGCCAAACGGCTTTGTTTCGGGTTCACCTTTTTAACAAAATTATACAAGCTTTAAACATTAATTCACAAACATACCGAATCTAAATATTGTATTAACAGACCGCATCGATGTGGGGTTACATAATGAATTGGGTTCAAAGTAACTACTTAAGTAGGCGTGGGAAAAACCATTGAAGTATCGGAGACAGTTGGTTAACGTTCGTGGATGTTTTTAATTTTGCTTTTAATTTTTTATTATTTCTGAAAAATACTGTAATTATTTTTACAAAAAAAAAAACAATTATCTGTCGCGTCGTAATAAAAGCCCATATTGACGCGTACTTACCCTAAGCGACTGGAGTCGACCCTTTCCTCATTGTGTTCACCCCAGAATGCTCGCCGTTCGCAGCCCCCGGAATTTGCTCCTTCAACCATGATTCATTCTCCCAATTCAGACGTCAATTGACAAAATAAGTCCTGTATGATTACTAGACGAGTAATTTAAACGAAAATATTGTTTGAATTTTGCAGTTGCAGCGCTTAAAATGTCGTCAAAATAAAGCAATAAAGATAACACCATCACAACAAAAATGTTAAGGTACAATAAACTGCATAAAACTCAATCTGCTTATTAAACCGCACTGTATTTCAAGATAAACAAATAAAATGTACAAAATATAAACAAACTTGCACGTTATTCGATTCTTTTATATCTAAAGAAATAATGAACTATGTAACACGTACATTTATTCTCTGTCCGACCTAGTTAATATTTTTATATTTTTTTAGATCAATTATCTATCGTTTATTAATATAATATAACTATTGACATGGACCAATTATTGATAATAATAGAGGTAACATCGCTAAATGAAACTAACAGTCAACAGTCAACTATGAACTAGTCACCAAGTGTATGCGAAAACGAGACATTCACCGCATTTGCTTATCGTCCGCCTAGCGCCTCGTCAATAGTTACATCATTA
The DNA here is from genome assembly GCA_905404155.3 of Plebejus argus. NCBI lineage: Eukaryota > Metazoa > Arthropoda > Insecta > Lepidoptera > Lycaenidae > Plebejus > Plebejus argus. The sequence goes on along the minus strand of FR989931.1, from coordinate 17,428,332 downwards.
TCGATCGAAAATATCCAAACGTTAATGCTATTATATGCTTGCAATGTGCACACAGGCCACAATGTGAAGTGGCATTTAAACGGGGGTGACCAACTGTCGTCGAAACTCAAGGGCGGAACAAGCCACGCTGCACGATATGCATCTACACTACCAACAATTAATACAATATTTAACACGATTACACTTATTACGATAACTATCGTTGTAATTGAATCACAACCATTTCATGAAAACAACCAAAGAGACTTCCTTCGGTATTTAATAATAACGCGCTAGATTTTTTCGAAGAAATTAATTCAACACGTGATTATCTTCATTGCCAATTAGCTAAGAATTCACCGCGTCTGCGCAACAATCTAAAATTAACGGCAACCTATGTATCAAAATACCTACCTCGTTACTCGCACATCTTCCAATAGAATGCCAAACACCTTCCAGTGCGAACAAAAATGCGAGCTTTTAAATAAACGTTATTAATAAACGATCGTAGGATGACTACATTCTAGAAAATATGAATGGAAGTATTCAAAATCGAGACGAGACATTCATTGAAATGTGTTGAAATAATGCTGGGAGCGATCCTTTATGATAATTCCAAATATTTTGAGTCGAACGTAAGTAATTATTCGGATGTGGTATCGCTGACAAAAAGCGCACCAGGATGCAGAACACATTTTTTTGTGTACATCGGCATAAAAGAAAAAGGTTCAGGCAAAACTATAAAAAGAAGTGTAGGTCGACCCAAGTTTACCTAAGGAAGGACCCTTGTAAATCATACGATGAATGCGATGCGACGACTTGAGCGCTGTTCAACGTGTATTTATTGCTTGTCGGCACTACTTAGTATTTTGTTTATTTACTTTAGCAGTTAAGTGTTAATTATACTACTTATCAAAATCTTGTTAAGTTAAAATCGTTCTAACTAAGCCGATTTGTGTTAACTTTTTAATACTATATTTAAGCTGCAATTTACAAAACCTAAAAATTAGGAATTGTTGCCATCACAAATGTAAAATCAAAATCACATGAAAATCAATTTTGTAATTCTACCGAATTTAATCTTTCCTAATAACTAAAAGTCAGAGAGCAGTGAGCACGTATGTTTAAAACCATTAACAGTATCGTCGAACGAAATATTTACCGACATTTTGTCATCAACATGCATGTGTGTATAAAATTTTCATAACAATATTGTTCACAACTGATACGCAGTAACAATGGGCAGCCCGCGCGAGTGTTTGTCGGGAATTATTAGAAAGGGCCTCGGTGGGCTCGGGAATTCGCCCCAAAAGCAGTTCACATGAATCGGTCTCCCACTCCGGCGCCATACAAAAAATCATCCCGAGAAACACAGGGGTAACAACGCGTCACTCACTACACGACCATATTGATTTTTTTACTCTCATTGTTCATAAAATAAAATCTCGGCGTGCGTTATTAAAGATCTTGTGTCGATAAAATTTGGGTTGAATATCGAGTCTGTGTTTATTAATACGCGTTAACGTGTGGAATGAACGTTCGTTGCAAGGCCACTTTGCAATAGAATAGAAACTCATATCGTCGAGTGAAATAAAATGTATTGAAATCAGTAATCACATATGTACATATTTCATACATTTAATACTTTACACTTCTGAAGCCGTATTACACGCTACGTTATTATTTACCTACATCGCCTGCCTCGTGTGTTACATCGAGATTGGAGAGTTGACTAAAGGGATATTGCATAAAAATGCGACTGATGTATTTATAAGTATAATGGTTTTGATCGACAGCAGCTATGGCTCCCGAATCCCGATTAATGAGCGATGTTTTGATCACCAGCGGCTATGGGTGCGCCGGCGGTGCGGGCGCGATGAGCGGCGGCGGCGACAACGCGCAGTTCGGCGCCACCGCCGCGATGGTCGCCGCGGCCACCACGGCCGCGATGCAGGACTCGCAGCCCTTTTCCCAGGTAATAAACTATAGAAAAGAGAACGTTTCTAACAAGATGACTTTATTTCGTCTTGATTAGGAAACATCCGGAAATTAGCTAATTCTTTCAATTTATCCGTTTCAGATGCAAAACAATATTAATATGGGAAATCCCCAATACAATGCGATGAATGGCTACGGTCAGCAGCGCAACCATAATTCCTCGATGACGGGGATGGGCATGGGAGGCAACGGAGGAATGAACGGCATGACCGGCATGGGGCAGATGTCCAACGCCAGCATGAACGGCATGAACCCGATGGCCCAAATGGCCAACATGGGCATGCACGCCAATATGATGTCCTCGCAGATGGGTCCCGCACAAATGGGCGGATCTGCCAAAATGGGCCCCGGATACCAGAGGCGACACACTCCGTATCCCTCCGGTACTATGTTGATGGGCTCGCGGAAGGGGCAGTATATGGGTGGGCAACCTGGGTTCGGACCGGGACAATATCCGACCGGATACGGCGGCAGACCGGGCTTCCAAGGCCAATATCCTCCACAGCAACCCCTAGGGCCCAGTGGAAATTTCGGAGGTGCAATAAGAGGAACGATGAGACAGACGACGCCGCCGTATGCGAATCAAGGCCAATACTTTAACGGTGGAGTGCCCAATCAATTTTCGCAACATCAAGCTGGTAATGCACAATATAATGGTCAGTACAGCGGGCAGTTCGCGCAGGAGGTCGCGATGAGGACTAACATGAACTACCAGCACAGTCCTGTACCTGGAAACCCTACCCCTCCGCTAACGCCGGCGAGCAGTATGCCGCCGTACATAAGTCCCAACGCTGATGTGAAACCGCATTTCAATGATCTTAAACCGCCTATGAGCATGCAACAAAGTAAGTTTTCAACAATCGAATGCCGTTAAATCATTACATCAAATAAAGTTTCATTTTAACTGATTGTTATTTTTGTTTTCAGATGACGAGCTCCGGTTAACATTCCCTGTAAGAGATGGTATTATATTGCCGCCATTTAGATTAGAACATAATTTAGCAGTTAGCAATCATGTATTCCAATTAAAACCTACAGTCCATTCGACATTAATTTGGAGGTAATTTTCTACTCTTTTAACGTTAATAAAATAAAAAATAAAATTAATAACAATGTTTGGTTACTTACAACAGTCCTGAGTTCGTATCTCCTGTTATTAATAAACCGTACCGAACATTGTTAAGAATTTTACGATCAAATTTTATTCTAAATACAAAAACTAATCGAGAATTTTTCAACAGATCGGATCTTGAGTTGCAACTAAAATGTTTCCACCATGAGGACCGGCAAATGAACACCAACTGGCCCGCCAGCGTGCAAGTGTCGGTCAATGCGACGCCGCTAGTGATCGACAGGGGGGAAAACAAAACTTCACACAAACCGCTGTACCTGAAAGAAGTATGCCAGCCCGGCAGAAACACGATACAAATCACTGTCTCTGCGTGTTGTTGTGTAAGTATTTATTATTAATTATGACGAGGTACAATCTGCACATAACTCACGAACACTGAATTATTTATTTATTCCATAGCGGCGTAATTTTCTTTATCCTAACGAATGCATTCTGCTTTACAGTCTCACCTGTTTGTGCTGCAATTAGTGCATCGACCGAGCGTCAGGAGCGTATTGCAGGGGCTTCTTCGAAAACGATTGCTCACCGCCGACCATTGCATCGCTAAAATTAAAATGAACTTTAATCAAACTCCGCCTAATGGAAATAACAATTCCAACAACCCTAACGATAGGGACAGCGTGGAACAGACTGCCCTTAAGGTTTCGCTGAAGTGTCCAATTACTTTTAAGAAGATAACATTACCGGCGCGAGGACACGAATGCAAACACATACAGTGTTTCGACTTAGAATCGTACTTACAACTAAACTGCGAGCGAGGGTCATGGCGATGTCCTGTTTGCAAGTAAGTCTTCATTGAATGTATATTTTTATTCTATAAACAATAACTATCAGCAATCGATGCAGTACTAACTTAAACTTTGTTATTTTATAGCAAACCGGCTCAGTTAGAAGGTCTAGAAGTGGATCAATACATGTGGGGCATTCTGAACACGCTCAATAGTTCCGATGTCGAAGAAGTGACGATTGACAGTGGCGCGAACTGGAAAGCTACAAAGATGTCTCCAAATGCTGGCATTAAGGTAAGTAGCAGTACCCTTGAGTAAGCACTGCTAAACAACAAAATGACTTTCGGAATGTCTAACAATGTAATTTTTTTACTTGCAGCAGGAGGACGATAACAGTAATGATCACAGCGGCAAAAGAAGCAAAGCTGTGTCACCAGGGTCCATGAACATGCCAACAATGAATAATTGGGACATGAACCAGGCCCTATCACCTTACCTGCCTCCCGATATGAACACCATCGCCAGCGGATCCATGATTTCATCCTACAACCAGGGCCAGAACCGAAACTCGGGCTCGAACAGTCAGAACTACGACTACAGTATGAATAACGGTCCAGGAAGTAACGAGTTCGCCGGCAACGGTCCTCTGTCGCATTTGAACGACAGCGTCAACTCTTTGGATCCGCTGAATGCAATGGAGAAGAGTCTCAATGAGCAGGTGAGCTACATTTCAGTTAAACATTGCTTTATGGTGAAACGATCCCATGATCTACCTTTTATCTGGAAAGCGCATATTTACTTGCGTCTCACGCGTAGGCCCTATACGTTTGACGTCTTCGTCTTTATTATTATGGTAATAAATAATAATATAGGACTAAAGATCTGGAAAGCGCTTATTTACTCGAGTATGCTCGCAAGTTCTCATATATTCATAAATTTTGGACTTTCAAAAACCCCGATTTGTCTTACCTTCGAAAATATTTGAATACAATATCTTTCCAGATGCCCCACACACCGCACACGCCACACACGCCGGGATCCGCTCACACACCGGGCGGTGGCGGGGCCACGCCGGGCTCCTCCCACACCCCGGGCCACACCCCCGGCCCGCCGTCCGTCGACCACCACCCGCTGACCGACGTCGACATCCCCGCTGATCTCAACTTCGACCCCGCCGCCGTCATCGACGGGGAGGGCACTGATAATCTTAATGTAAGTATCCTTATCTTCCAGTTAAGTCAGCAGGATTAGCAGCCAACTGTTGCGTCACATGAGACGTAATTTAAGTTATTAGTTATTACATTGAAATCCACAAGTCACGTTGCAGCTGGAACTTACACTTAGGCGTATACCATGAGACATGTTAAGACTTTTGTACTGACGATAACAATCTCGTTACAGCTGCTTCCGGAGACGAACGTGGATCCCATGGAGCTGCTGTCGTATCTCGACGCGCCGGCGCTGGGCGAGCTGCTAGCGACGCCGCCGTCATCTTCGTCGTCGGCCGGCTCGCACCCGCCCCGCGCACCCTCCTCCGAGGATCTCCTGTCGCTCTTCGAGTGAACTCCGACGAGAGCCTCAACCTAACGAATACAAGCTGCTTTGGGCGATTATTGACTTTAGTCTTGGTCGCTTTCGATGCGTCCACGCGGGCGACTCGCTCGTGTCCGTCGCTGAGCCAGCTCCCCGAGGCATCGGAGCCCAATATTGTGATACTAGATTTTAGTTCCTTCTCCGCCGGTGATGGCGTTGCGTGTGCGCACCCGTCTATAAGTACGCCATACTCGCTGAATCTCTATACGCTTATGGAGAGCCATTCACTAGAGGGTCGCGAGGCTCGACGTCATCACCGAGTACAGTTGCAACAACGGTGCCGGAGAACGTTTATAGGTATAATGTATAGTTAAAGTATAAAGACGAGGCAGCGGTACCCGCGTCGTAGTTCCTTGCACCGCCGCCCGGCGGCGCCCCAGAACTCCCTATATTCTAAAGGTAGGGTAATTCTTAACACAAATTTAAATTAAATATTGTCTTAATAAACTTCTATTCGAATTAGTGGTAACGTTCAATTAGATTTTCTTATTTGTGTCCATATTTGTGAATAGTTCACTCGATGTAAATATGAAGAATTTATTTTATTCGTTCTAGTTCGGACCGTCGCGTCGCGCGCGCCGCTTGTACTATATAGGCTAGGGCGGCGTGGCCGCGGTGGGAGGCATCATGAATCTTATAGTTCCTAAACAGATGCGAGCGAACTATAACGTTCAACTGCCGCTAATGTAAAATATTCCTTGACGTTTTCACATATTCTGCATTTTTAAATGGTAAGATAATAATATAAGGACTTGTGAGTATGGGGTTACTCGCTTTCGTTACTTGGGTGATATATTCTAAAGTGAGTCTGGGATTGGCAGATAGTAACAAACGTTACACGACTATATTGTAAATGAGTGCAAAAAGAACTCTGTTAAATTATTTTGCGTTATGTGAATCGAAGAATGATAGAAATATATTTTAATTTCTATATAGAGTGTAATGAACTGTATTATTTGTAAATATGAAATTAGATAAGTATATTATATTATCTAGTTATATTTAGAACATGGCAAATACTTATATGATGGCCAGTTTTAGCGTAGTATTACTAAATTAAAAGTCTACACATGGTTTTACATGTATATAGAATGACAGACACAAGCAATAGCAGCGCTCAGAACACAGGGACCAAATATTCTCAACCGAACCTAAGTTTATTTAAATAATTACAAAATATAATTTAGTATTCTGAAACATTTTTTCCAAAATTACCGCCGCAGTAAAGAGCTAATTGTCATGCAATTTTTATTCATTATTAAAAATGTCTTTATTAAGACAAGTTTTCTGGAAAAAAACTACTTAAACCACCTTGTGTTCTGAGGTTCTGTAGCGTACAAGTTGCAAATACTGTCTCACAGAATCAATCTTTGCTCATCTTAAATCGCTACTTTCATCTTACAGTGTTCTGTATAAAGCAATAAACAATAGATAATTTTATTTTATCTGTAGATGTTATTGAAAACATAGTTTAATGCATTGTTAACGAACTAAAATAGGTAAATGATATTGTCGATGAGCATTGTATTGATCTTATTTCACATATTTTCAAATGTTTGGTTTGTTTGATTTGTAAGAGTATCATTAGGTCACAAATTATCATTTTAGCTGCAAAATTTTGGATATACCATAGACAATGCAAATCAAATTAAATTGCAAGTTGTTTTTCAGTTTTAGTCAAATATTTTAGCCATTTACAAGAATAGTATCGTTTCAGTATTTGAAATTTTGCAACAAAAATGTGTTCATAGTTTATTTATTGAGGAGAATTACATTAAAATGGAATTAAGATCCCATAACGGTGTAGTAGGTGACATCATATTTCATAAATCGTTTTAGTATTGTAAAATTTACTCATACTTATAAATCAGTAATAACTTTACTCATAAAAATTTTAATAACTGATTATTTAACTTAGTATTGTATGTAAACTGTCCTCTCACTAACTTTTCTATGGAAGTTCGGTGATGGTGACTCGTGCAATGTTACTTCAAGCTATGATATGGACGCCTCGTTAGAGTTAGTTGACTATTAAAACCAATAAAATTAGTCTTATACAAAGCAGTGGTCAATTACTCGATGAAAGTCGATATGTTCACGTCTCCCGTGCCGGAGGACTAATTGATCGCAGCTTTACCAGTTAAATTACATACTTTTAAGGGACCTTCAATTCCAATTAGCTAGTTCTACCTATTGTAGTGCATATTGCTGTTGGATGAATCATAACATTGATTTTTGAACGACCAAATAGTACTTTTTTACATATTTACCAAGTTTTAGGTAAAAAAATATAAATTTGTTTGTATAAAAATTGAAAATATCATAATATGTGGAGCATATCACAAAAAAATCTGAAATTCAAAATTCAAATCGCGTGATTCGTCCAAATGAGTAAATTATTACAATAATAATTATTATATTTTGCTTACTATATTGTTACACCTGGCGTTCGTCTAAATGAGGCCTATGTCTAGCTGTGGAGGTCTACGGCTGATGATGATGATTATATTTTGTTAAATATAATTGTAATAAACTGCTATGGTAGTAAATTTGTGCTCGTACAAATGTAAGTTGCAACATTTGGAAATAAGTGAAAAAAGAGTTGTAATGTGTTCGTGACTATAGTCATTGGACACAAGTACCTACAATAGTATTTAAATCTTGAATTTAAGGTTTTATTCACCATTGGTACCCACAGAAATTTACTTTTGAAATGACGTGTAAAACTGGAAACATAACATTTTTATGTTATTGAAAATAAAATGAATCCAAAATATTATGAGTGTCTTTTTATTCAAAAAATACTTTAAGCATTTCCCTAAGAGTCATTTTAACTTTTAATAAAATTAGATAATCACTTACCGTGCTAACGCGTGTTTACCTACAAAAATAATAAAAAGATTACATAGTTATAACTATGAAAGCTCAGGACGGCCTTCATCAGAATTATCCATCATGTATCGTGGGTATGTGGGTATGTGGGTAGTCCAATTTGGGGTAGTTTGAAATAAAAATTAACGTTATCTTGGACACTTCAGCAATTTACTTAAAATAACAATCAGAATGTCTAAAAATAATCACCAGAACTTCACTTATCACTTAATCACTTTATAATGTCTTTTGATTAGGGCGATATTTAGCGATTTGTCGAAGGTGTGGTGCGCTTGCGACCGCTCTATAAGAACTGTCGTCCTAAGATGGCCGCCCCGCTACCATAGACTCGACACTCCGCTAGAGTGACAGTGACAAGCTGTCACTCTTGACATTGGCATCTTAAATGTGCGCCGACACGGCCAGACTGACATACGACCGTCCTCGGGCGTTATTGCATTCCTGGAACAAACAATGTTGAATCACCAAGAAGTCCGCTCGTCCATCCTGCTACAGTACTTTACATGGGTTTATATTGTTCAGTCAAACACAGAGCCAATCGCAATCAGCCTGCTACTTATCATTCAGCAGAAACACATCTGGACCGGACGAGTGCATCCCTTCAACCAACCCTCTATTGGGTGTGGCCCGGACGACACTGTCCTTTCGACCAGGATAGACTATACAGATGTTACTTCTGGATCGGACGAGTGCATCCCTTCAACCAACCCCACTGGGTATGGCCCGGACGACAGTCTCCGACCAGGATAGACTACAAAGGTACAAATTCTAGATCGGACGAGTGCATCCCTTCAACCAACCCTACTGGGTGTGGCTCGGACGACACTCGGTCAGGCAACTTTAGATTGAATAATGCTCGTAATAACCAACGGACACATGCAAGACATAAACATACCTATGCTTACGGAATGTCCTGTTCATCCCCAATTTCGATTTCGGCATCTATATCCCATGTCTCGGGGTCAGAGTGCGCACTAAGAGTGTCTGAATTACCGGTAATAGTAGAAGAGCCGGCGGTTATAGTGTCAGAGCATGCAGTCAAGGTTTCACTGTCATTCGTCAAGTCATATCCGGCTTCTACATCTTCTGGCGCCGACTCGGCCTCATCATAATTCAATAGGTTAGAAGCTATTTCGAGCAAACCTTCGTGCCCGTGAGGTACTGAACGTAAATTCTCGTGGGCATACTTATAAATTCGATGAGAACTACCTAATCTTTTCAATTCGTACCGATCATTATTTAATACCGCCGTTATAACAAATGGACCCTTAAATTTTCTGTCTAATTTGGTCTGGTTTCGTTCGCTACTTTTAAGGAAAACGTAATCACCTTTTGAAAAAGCTTTAATTTTTGCACGGCCTTGATTAAATCGCTTAGTTTCGAGTTCTGCTGCCTTTTGGACATTAGCAGACGCGTCTTTCCGAACAATATCGAGGTTAAGACGTTCTGATTGACCATGGGCTTCTGAGTTTAACTTCGACATACCTAAGGACTGAGCACGAATACCTAACATAAGTTCTGTAGGAGAATACTTGGTTACGGATGATCGGGTACTGTTAAGCGCTAGTTGGATGTTTCCTATTTCATCTCGCCACGTCTTATTTGGGTCGTTTTCAACAATGGTTAACAGGCTTTTGAGAGTTCGCATAACCCTTTCGACCTGGCCATTAGCTCGGCTAGAGCCAGTTGCAATTAAATGAAGATCAATCTTGTGTTCGTCACAAAAATTCTTAAAATCGGAACTTACGTAGCAACGACCCTGATCCGCTATAATCCGTCTAGGCGCACCGAAAAGATAGACTGCTTTCTGCAACGCGTGTACAGCGCTCCTAGCATCAAGAGAAGCAGTATGCTCTAGTAAAATATACTTTGTAAAACCGTCGATAATCACCGAACAATATTCTTTGCGATCACTTTTCCCGCTAAGCTTTCCCGTAAAATCAATATGTATGGTATGCCATGGTAATGAAGCTTTGGGGATCGGGTGAAGCTGAACGGGTTGGGCTCCAGATGGACCCTTTGATGCTTTACAAATAATGCACGAGTCGATAAATTTGCGCACACACTTTGACATTTCGGGGAACCAATACTGCTCATAGAGTTTATCTAAGGTTTTATCTTTTCCTAAATGCTGTAACTCATTATGAACGTGATTTATTAGTGTCCAAATTAAAGATCGGGGAACTACTGGCAACCAGGAGACTGTTTTATTACGAACGATTTTCCTATATAAGATACTATCCCTTACATCGTACGTTTGTGCCACCGTATCAGGGAAACTATTGCTTTCGTGCTTTGAGATAAGGTCTTGTATTTCGCTATCACGCTTTTGTTCGACCGAAAGCCAATCGTGATGTAACTCGACATACTGAACATTTTGAGTGGATGGGCTCTCGCAGGCCCTACCACCGTAACTATCATCAGGAAGAGGATTTCGCGAGAAAAAGTCCGCGTGCTCCATACCGCGACCTTCACGATAAATAATGTCAAAGTCATAAGCTTGCAAGATTGCCCACCACCTGTGCACGCGAGGAGTAAGATCTTTTTTTGATTTGGATGCCTTGAGCGAATTACAATCCGTATAGACCTCGAAATGGCGGCCGTAAAGGTAATGGCGAAAGTGCTCGACCGCTCGTACAACTGCCAACGTCTCCAGTTCGTACGAATGGTATCGAGACTCTACATCCGAGGTTCGACGACTAAAATACTCCACGACGTGCGGTGTGTTACCTATCCGTTGTATGAGAATCGCTCCGTACCCATCAGAGCTAGCATCGGTATGCAACTCCACTGGCAATTCCGGGTCAAAAATAGTTAAAACGGGTTCAGATGTGAGAATGCGTATTATGTCGTTCCGTATTTCTTCATGCTTTTGAGCCCATGTAATAGGTCCTCTGAGATTTGTTAGAGGGTATAATGGTCCTACAATACGCGTGAAATTAGGAATGAATTTTCTAAAATACGAGGCTAACCCCAGGAACTGTCGGACTTGAGTAGCAGTTTTTGGTTGAGGGGCATCTACCAGCGCTTGTATTTTCCTAGAATTAGGTCTTACCTCGCCAGATTGAAGGGAATATCCTAGATATTCTATTCTTTGGGTCATAAATTTACATTTCTGGAGGTTGAATGTAAATCCAGCCTCCGTTAAGGCACTTAAACTATCATCTAGACGCCGCAAACCTTCAGTAATGCCAGTCGAATAGCACAAAACATCATCAATATAAATGAGAGGTTTGTCTTTTAAATGGTTTAAAGCCCTAGTTATGCATCTCTGATACACTGAGGGAGCATTCCGCAAACCGAAGGGCATTGCGAGATACTCGTATTGCCCCTCGGGTGTAACGAATGCGGTCTTTTCAATGGAATCAGGGTGCATCAAAATTTGGTGAAACCCTGATGCCATATCCAGGGAGGAAAAGAAGTTAGCCCCAGAAAGCTGATCTATCTGCTCCTCAATACGTGGCAGGGGATAGTGTTCGGGTTGCGTATTGGAATTGAGTTCCCGATAGTCCACGCACATCCTATACGATTTGTCCTTTTTCTCAACTAATAGTATTGGACTAGCAAACGGGGAAGAGCTTTCGCGAATGACCCCAGCGTCAAGCAACTCCTGAACCTTTTCCCTGACTATAAGTTTTTCCGCTGGTGCCAGTCGATAGGGGCATCGTTGTACGGTTTTGTGGGGGTCTATTAAATTTATTTGACATTCGCCTGTCGTTACTCTACGAGAAGGAACACCTTCGGTAAAATAATCAGAATATTTGTTTAAGATCGTAATTAACATTTCCCTATCCTGTCCTATTAAATCCGTGTTAATTTGAGTAAAATCCTGCTTATTTGATTTTAAATTACAAAAATGACTAGATTTTTTAGAAAAGAACATTAAATTATCATTATCAATTTTTACACATAAGCCTTGATCAAAAACATCCCTCCCGACTATAATCGGATCAGAAATAAGCCTCTCAGGAACTACGTGAAAAGTCAATTTAACATGAAATTTATCGATGATCACGTCACTTTGAATTTGAGTGGTGCATTGAATATCTTCACCGCCTATGCCGCTCAGATAAACGAGGTTTTTACGCACAGTACCCATAAGTTTGTCACAAAAGTTTGCCTTTACAAGAGAACATGATGATCCACTATCAAATAAGAAAGGAACTCTCTCACCAGAAGATGTCTCCAAGGTGCTCCTGGAGGTGCGGTGCTGACACTGATGGACCTCCTTGACTGCAGCTTCACTGCCACTCTTCTTTCCTGGACACACAGTTGCCACGTGTCCAGGTTGACCACACTTGAAACAGGTAGGGTACATCTTTTTCTCTACGGCTCGCGATGAACTTGAAGTATCTTGCGCCTTCGTTCCAATTTCATCTCGACGTTTTCTACAATCGGCGATACGGTGTCCGGTTAACCCACAATAGTGACACTTTCCGGTGAATTTCTCTGCTATACGAGGACGTTTTGCTTCAGGTTCTTGAACTTCGGTATCCATGCGTCGCTTAAGCGATATCCCGCCAAGTACTCGAAATAACTGACCTCGAGTCGTTATCGTTTGTGCGCCTAACTCGCGACGTATCAAGTTGTCCTTCTGACTTAAAACGGATATCACAAATCCAGTAATTACCTTCTCAGGCATCATACTTTCAGGTATTCGTTCGATGAGATTCCATAACCGTAGAGCAGACTCAGACGCAGTCTCTTTAGCGCCTATTTGGAACCGTAACACTTCATCGAAATAGTCTTGCAGAAGTTTAGGTTTTGAAAATCTTGCAATTAGGATTTCTTTAACTGATTCCCATGAAATAGTGTCTAAATTAAGCTTCGTTAAACACGCTGCTGCACTGCCTTTTAATGCCTCCGTCAACGCCATCAATAAATTAACACCTTCCAGATTTTTATGTTGCACAATAAAATCAGTCAATTTGCACCATCCATCAATGTCTGAATCAGGGTCCTCGGGATCGAACTTCAAAAGAATCGGGCGATTTGTACTCTGCAACGGTGTTTGTTGGGCTGCCATAACCCGCGAAAGCAACGCTTCCATACTGCTCAACAGCTTCTCAGCAGTTTTATAATCTGATTGCGCTGCTTCATTTTGCTCCCCATCGTATCCCACTTCTGATGAAAGCTCAGGACGGCCTTCATCAGAATTATCCATCATGTATCGTGGGTATGTGGGTATGTGGGTAGTCCAATTTGGGGTAGTTTGAAATAAAAATTAACGTTATCTTGGACACTTCAGCAATTTACTTAAAATAACAATCAGAATGTCTAAAAATAATCACCAGAACTTCACTTATCACTTAATCACTTTATAATGTCTTTTGATTAGGGCGATATTTAGCGATTTGTCGAAGGTGTGGTGCGCTTGCGACCGCTCTATAAGAACTGTCGTCCTAAGATGGCCGCCCCGCTACCATAGACTCGACACTCCGCTAGAGTGACAGTGACAAGCTGTCACTCTTGACATTGGCATCTTAAATGTGCGCCGACAACTACATATTCAGTCAGTGTTTACTTTGCAATTTGCAAACTTATATTAACTAATTATTTTCAATTACTTACTGTCCAATATTTTGTATATTTTCCTATGGCTTATACGTAACATACAAATTACAATACAAGACAATTTGTTAATTACTTTTTAATTATCAAATTATTGTCTTACTTTTACTTACCAGTTACGATTAGAGCAGCCGGCAGCGCCATCTCTTGGCGAGTAGTGTGACATTTAAAACACTTTTTTAAATGTAAAGTTGGAAACATTACTGCATCTAGACATAAAAAACAGTATATTATAAGTCTATACGTAAAAAACTATCATTTTATATAATTAATATAACAAAGAACATACATGCCTGAATCTTATTTTGTGTAAGTAATATTTTCATTTAATTATTGATAAGTTTTAAATTTCCACTAATCCATAGTTACAGAATACAAGCACCTTGTAAGTTGTAGCCCGCACGCACTTAAATAACAAAACTTTAGTCAAATAATATGATCACACACAAAACAATAACAATTTCATTTAAAAAATTTAAAAAAGTAGTCAAAAGAAATACCCGCAGGCCGCAAGCGTCATCAACTCATCACTAACTTCCAAACCATTGAGATACTATAGTAGAGGAGAGAGCCTTATATCAGTGTATAAGCGTCAAAAGCGTGTAATGTTATGTCCTACTTACTAGGACATAACAAAGGAGTCGGTCTGCATATTTAATGTAATAAAAGTGTTAATAAAGGTTTTTAATGAACATTTTATGCTAGATATTGTTGAGTTCTATGGTTCCGCTAAATTATAAACCATAAGAATGGCCAAAGAATGCCTCAAACACGTGGATTTAACATTAAATACGTAAGTTTTGAACAACGTTTTTTGGGCTTCTCAATCGGTATTTTTGTAAGCTAAAAAGGATAATATTTAAGTTTAATAATCCCTTATTCGTGCTATGTAAGGCATTAGTGCTAAAAATGTTACATAAATTAATAATTTGACTACAAAAGTTGCATAGCTTTTTACGTGTGTTTACGGATTCTCATTACTTGAACTATAGTTTATCGATATCATGAACTAAATGACTTTCTTTTCTGGATTATAATGTGCTTCGAAATGATCGACAAATAGAAATATTCAAGAAAATAAACGCACACTACTTGTATGAAAATAAGCACAAAATGGCCACGCGATGACGGGCTAAGACTACATCTACCTATATATCCTTAATCTGTGTTCCAAACTTTAATGACATTGACATTTGACAGACGACAGCTGTTGTGTTGAGAGTTGCCAATCAACAAAAATGCTGTGGGGTATAGTATGAAAAAAAACGTACAGTAGGTAATAACTTCAATGATATTACAAATAAAAACGACAACTACAATGGAAAAAGAAAAAGGCCTTGCGCACAGCACTCAAGCCATATCCTGGAGGCGAATACTACTTACATTATAACACGGTCACATTAAGGCGCTCCCCCTACAGAGATGCCGTAATTTACCGTATTTAGAGCCTTATCAATTCATAACGTAAAAGCTACTTCAGTATTATTGTCAACATAACATTTCCTTTCCCCGTTTTTAATTTCCTATTCTTATTTAATATACTCATGATATTATTAGCTTCCAAAGTAATACCAATTTATTGTTATTGAAGCATTCTTTCAGCATCTCCATCGTATTTACAAATTTCATTGACTTGAAACACACGACAATAGATAGACAATTTCATTAACTACATAATATTCCACGTTTGAATTTTTTTTATCAATTTTGAACTAATATAATATTATGTACTTATAGTCAAGATCGTTCACTCGGGGGATGGCCTTTACTCGACGCACGGTTTGATGCGCGTCGTCATTAATCATTATGGAGCTCGCATGTTATTGCATTCCAGCGATGCGTCAAGTTAGTGTGATCCTGTTGTACAATAAAACATAGGCGATTTTTACATAGTTAATATAATAATGTGATTTTAAATATAGGAGAAGGTGGTACTTAATTAATGTGGTCCCCCACTTTGTTTATAATATCAAGCTTTAATAAAAAATACATGAGTTTATAATAAGGGGCTTTTTATGCAAATTTTATAAAGATATACTCGACTGCCCCTAAGTATACTGAGTCAACTAACAAATTTTCCAAATTACACTTTTTGGTATATTTAAGTAATTAGATCCTATTCTACCTGCTGGCTTTAAAAAAAGTTTGTATCTTTATTAATATCGGAAATAAAATGACGTATAAGCTATGTCCACATTATGCAATTTCATCTTCAATTTTCATCAACTTCTTTTTATTCAACTTTGGCATCTTAGAGCATTAAACCAGATTTAATCTGGATTAATGCTCTATGTTTGGCATGTTCAATAATTGAATGCGTCAAAATTTTACCCGCGTTGAAAGAAAAGTGTCATAGCGAGCGCTACGATTTAAATAAATAAATAAAGCTTTATTTCAGACTAATTTTGTCCATAAATTTGTTAGTCACTGTTAGTAGCAATTAGCTTATATAAGTATGTTAGTAGTTTTTTTTTTTTTTTTTTTTTTTTTTTTTACTATCCCCCTAACGTTATCAGGGCTTGTTTTTTGCTGTTGCACTTTTTCTTACACAATATAATTACAATAAATAAAATGAGCCCATGTATAAATAAAGTCCAATAAAATAAGATTTACAATAATTAATAAAATCCAATAATAATTTATAAAATTCAACAGTTAAAATACAATAATTAATAAAATTCAATGTCAATGATAAAGCGATAAAACTACGGCACAACATTCAAACTAACCCTAATATCACAGTAAAGCCTACATCTAACATCACACTAATTTATCACAGTTAATCTTATTTACATATTGAACAATGTATTTACAAAAGGAGAGAAAAATCTCCCTCTTCTTACCCCCCAGGAGGGAAGGCAGGTTCTCACCCGTTATCGATGTGCCCAATTTCTGTTCAATATCATATCTATTGCTTGCAAAAATTGGGCACTCGAGTAACAGGTGAGGAACCGTCTCCTCAACTCCGGGCTGACACGAACACGACGGATCCTCCTTCAACTTGAATCTGTTCAAGTAGAAGGCGAATCCGCCGTGGCCAGTCAGTATCTGTGTTGTGTGATGTGTAATGTCTATTTTCTTGACTATTTTGTGTGCAGCAGCAGCGCTTGGGAAAAAGAGCTTCGTGACTCCGGCCGTCCCTCCCACTTCGTATCTCCTGTCCCATTCCTCAACCGTATCCTCTCTTAAGATACGCTTGATGAATGAAACAGGACACAGATCGTAGTCGGGTTTCCTTTTCAAGCCCAGCGCGGCTTCCTTGGCTAGCTCGTCTACTCTCTCATTCCCTCTCAACCCTGCGTGCGCCTTGATCCAAAACAAGGAGACCTCCCGCCTCTGCAATGCAGCTTTTCGGAGGGCCGCCCTTGTTTATGTTATGTTAGTAGTGTTTATAGTAATCCTAATCTGTAAGTATAACAATATGTTACGACATCAAGCCTATCCCTATCTCCATCCAGTATTTTTGAATGGGACAGTCTAATTTAGAGGCAATGACCTTCAGAATGCTGTTTTCACTGCTACGAAGTCTCTGCAGTATTTAAACGTGCGTCACGGGCATGCCTCACGTTCGCTGTTGACTGCGCTATAACGAATGCCTTTGACGAACAGAAAAAGGCACAATGTGGACAAAGCCATTCAGAGTCAAGTGCATGACTTACTTATCTTTGCTCATGGAACACTGAGTCAAGATGTATTCTACCAGTATACGCGGGACGCGAGCGTGGACATTTTGGTTGAAATTGAAAGTTGACTCAGTATGCATTTGGTCACCGCGGAATGAAAAGACCAAATTACCACTTATTTAAGGTAGTCAGGGAGCCCAAAGTGCACTTTATGAAGTTAGTCAAGTGTTTAGTAGGCCTAGTAGGTTTTGTAGAATAGGTAAAATGGATAAAAAAATATGAGCGTTTTTATTCTAGCGTTGAGTTCAGAGGCTACACCCAATTTAAAGTTATGAAAATATTGAAAAAAATAATTTTCATTGGTAATTTTTTTGTTCGATTTCAATATGCCCATGCCCAGAATAAGTAAAAATTAGACATGCTTATGTAAATTTTCAAGACTGAGACTATTCTAAAATGATTGCTATTTAGTAATACAAAGTAGGACTTTTTTATACTAGTATATTATCTACATTGTTTCAGTAAATAATGAAATAATATAGGTACTAATTTTTTATTTTGCTGTGTTGAAGGGCCTTTTTATAGGTAATCATCTATAACCATTTATTTTTTCCTTCATGACATTAAAAATATAACGTTTCGTTCTTTCTCACGCTCTCCTGTAAATTTTGCAATTTGTTAATTGACTCAGTATACTTAGGGGCAGTCGTACTGATTTTGGTTCAAATTTTTAAAGTAGCGATGCACCTTTATCAGTTGTTGCATTTATTTCATGAGGTATAGTCTATCAAGAAAGTGAAGAAATTAAAAAGTGGCAACATCGTTTTGTCATCCCTTTTTTCTTAGATTGATTTGAAAGGGATGACACTACGATGTTGCCACTTTTTAATTTCTTCACTTTCTTGACTGACCATACTTTTCAAACATTTTCACCTTCCCAATTTGTTTCAAGCGATTCAATATAATATTTCTAACGGCCCGGCCGCATCTGCGTGTATCGTCCGAAGCTTCGTGCGACGAGACGATACTATTGGACGATACACGCAGATCGTCCTATAGTATCGGCTTTAGCGCGAAGCACCACGCATATGCGGCCGCGGCATATTACTAACTGGCTCTGCAGTTCTCGTTAACTAACGATAATAATATTATGTACATTTTTAATTTTTTTAAAACATAGGAAAAAACAAAAGAAAATAATTATGTTTAAAACCAAAAAAAGCTAATAAAACAAAAATATGTTGTGCTCCTCAAGTATTGTTTAAGTTTGTCTTGTTTTGGTAGTTTTGGTATCACTTTTGAAAGCTTAGTAGTTTAACAAAAATATAGCTAGCAACACTGGTTCGCGGTCAGTTGTCACTTGTCAGTTCACAGTTGTCACTGTCTTGTTCAACCGGTTGAACGACGCGAACGAACGAACGAACTTTTATTATTGTTTTTTTTTTTGTTTTTATTAACGAACTTTAGAATAAGTTTAGCAACTTTATTACGAAGTTTATTACGAGAATTGTAATTTTTATTTTATCTTAAAAAGTTTTTTGGAATGCAAAACAGTGGATTTTCGTTTTGTTTACCTGTGCAAACTGCAAAGTGATTGATATTTGATGCGCATTATTGGATTGCACCATTTTCTTATTGCAAGGTAAGTGCAATAAAGTTTGATTTATTATAAAACGGTTTTAATATTAAATTTTTCGTTTAAAACACAACGGTCTATTCTGGTTTTATGTCATGATTCATGAATCATAATACTAGCCTTAAAGACGGACAAAGTTTTTTTTTGGTTTGCTGTATTTAGTTTGATTTTGTTGTTTTGGCGCCATTTATTTTTAAATGAATGATTAGTAATATATAAGTCTACTAGCTGTGTCCCGCGGTGTTACCCGCGGTTTTAGTGATATTAATAGATATAATATAATAAAAGACTACGAAAAGTAAGTACCAATAATAGGGTCAAAACGGGACGATACATGGTTCTATAATGGTTTATGGTAGTGATGATGATGATGATGATGAATGTAATTTGCATAGTAGCATATGCTTTCCGTTCTTAAAACAATGTCGAAACTCCCAAACTTATATCTATCAAGAGTCAGGAGTTCTCTCAGCACCTTCCGAACCATGGTATACCTTGGTGCAAAATCTTACTTGTTGGTAGCATAATATGCTTAGAATACTGCTCAAGAAACCAAAGTCACTACATGTTTCCATATAAATTTTAAGGAGTTCCCTCGATTTCTTATGGATTCCTTCATCAGGTTCATCACGTTTATGAATATGATACCAAATTGGGATGATAAACTATACACCAAAAGAAAAATTTCGAAAATCGGTTCACAAACGGCGGAGTAATCGTTGAACATAAAAAAACGAACATAACACCTCCTCCATTTTGAAAGTCGGGTAAAATTGTAGCCTATGTGTTATTCTGATGTATATGCTATATTATTGTAAAGTTTCATTAAAATCCGTTCAGTAGTTTTTGCGTGAAAGAGTAACAAACATCCATACATCCAAACTTTCGCCTTTCTAATATTAGTAGGATATATTATATAGTAGGATGTGAATGATGGTTTGACGAAGGTATTCTACGGCATAACTTAAAGCACGTAAGTAAATAATGTTATTTTGCCATAGAAATGAACTTTTAGACTTGTTTTTTAGAATTTTTCCTCTACTATTGGCATAACAATATGAATACAGCCACTGAACTACTCAATAGTCAATACCCTTTTAGGGTTCCGTACCCAAAGAGTAAAAACGGGACCCTATTACTAAGACTTCGATGTCTGTCCGTCTGTCTGTCTGTCTGTCTGTATGTCTTTAGGCTGTAACTCAAGAACCCTCAAGAATACTGAAAATAAAATAAAGTTAATATTTAAGGGGGGCTCCCACACAACAAACGTGATTTTTTTGGCCTTTTTTGTTCGTAATCGATAATGGTAATTGGTAACAGCTAGGCATTTGAAATGTTCACAAAATCCTTATTTATATTTGTACTTTAGTAATTAATAATAAAATTAAAATAAATTAAATATTTAAGGGGGGCTCCCATACAAAAAACACAATTTGGCCTATTTTTGCTCTATAACGGTACGGAACCCTTCGTGCGCGAGTCCGACTCGCACTTGGCCGATTTTTTTTAACAATGCTGTACTCATCGATTTATACGCTAGTAGTATTTATGTCTATGGCTGTACTCATCCAAAGCCCCAAAGGTTTTTCTTGGAATCTGTGGCCAAGTAGGCAGGTTCATAAATCGTGTGTGCCAGAATAACTCGAAGGACCCGTATTTGAGTTTTGAACTTTTTTAAATGTATTTTTAACCGACGTAAAAAAGTAATCGGCTATGTTTTATAGCGCCTCTACAAGGATGGCCCACAGCGTAGTGGGCCATCACGAATCACGATGGCCCAGCGTGGGGAGGACGTAGTGGTGTAGGGTATCTGATGGCGCCAGCGATGGGATGGCGGTGTCATTTTTTTCGATGTACCTACAAACTGAACGCGTCCATCATGTCCTCTACATGATGGCAACCATTGTATAACATGTATGTATGTATTTATTGTATACCCATCGCATGCGCCATTTGATGGGCCAGCGGTGGCCCACCATGTAGAGGAGCAAATAAATGCATGCTGCCGCACTCAGAGACAAATATTAATTACTTAGCTGTAGTTATATTATGAAGATTTTGACATAATATGCCCCATACATTATCCATACTCTTCCTTTTATTGAAGTTCGTCGTTGAATGTATCTCAACTCTCAGTGCGGCGGTTAGTAGTCTTTATAAAACGTAAAATACACACGTACATCTTGGATCTATCGGGGAACTCTCACGGGACAGCTTGATGTGTGTGGCCTTTGTTTCATATCTATCGGCGGAAATTGTATAATTAATCAGGTGTACCTTTAGCCAATTTATGTGTACCATAAGTTATAGTATGTATACTCTTCCATAATATAGAAAATAAAGTTCTAAATTCATATTTTAAAAACACCGCGTCAAAATTTTCGTACCATAATTACCTCAGCATTGTTAGTATCGCTATAGTTAGAGCTATATAGCCGGGTCACCGAACAAGTTGAAGTTCGTCCATTCGCCTATAGTTGTCTTCTACAGTGCACGAAAATTCAAAATACAGCCATCGCTCTTCTATCGCATTCCTCAGTGAAAGAAAAAGTAAAAGATTTTCGAAAATCCATCATACGTATCCTTTATTTTATTAAGTTACATGATACATCCATCGAAATATAATACAGTGTATTTGACCGCTAAAATAATATTGCTCAACTTACTGACGGAAATACCTAAGTAGACATGGCAAAGAAAGTTATACGCCCGACCCGAGATTGAAGCCTGCTTTACACATTAGGCCAGGGCAATGAGCCAGCGCATTGGGCCAACTTGTAGAGGCCGTAGAGGCCTATCCAGTGGTATGGATAGGCCTCTACTCGTTATTACTTATTATAAATGCGAAAGTGCGTCTGTCTGTCCGTATATGTCTGCCTGTCTGTCTGTTACCTCTTCAAGGACCAAACGCTGAACCGATTTGGCTGAAATTTGGTATGAAGATACCTTGAGTCCCGGGAAAAGACATACGATTCTTTTTATCCCGAAAAAATATACGATTCCCGCGCGATAAACGAATTTTGGCACAATGGAGATGCGTCCGTCATCTAGTTTGGCCATGAGTTGCGAGCGATATTCCGTACCTACTTTACACGTTCGCGTTGGCTCAATGCGCTGGCTACATGTGTTGAACCAATGTCTACAGCCAACTTGACAATCAACTGAAAGAAAGCTCCACGAAATGCAAACATTGAGAGTTTCACGAAGTGCATCTTGCACAACCATCTAAGGCCCACTTGCGTAGATCTGGGTTAAAGTTAACTCTGAGCTAAACATCATGTCATATCTGTCACTCACTTTAAAAAGTGATAGAAATGACATGATGTTGAACTCAGAGTTAACTTTAACCCAGATCTACGCAAGTCCGCCTAAGACTCCGTTATTATTTCGAAGCTAGAATGACGATATTAAGTTAGATGACGCACGCAACTCCGTTGCGTTAAAATTTGTTTATGGCACGTGAAGAGTATCATAATAATTATCCTTTCCCCGGACTCAAAGTATCCGCATACCAAATTTAAGCAAAATCGTTTCAGCGGTTTGCGCGTGAAGAGGTAACAGACTGGCACACTTTCGCATTAATTAATGATATTAGTATTGATTCGTAGTTTACACCGCAATATATTTTGTTTACTTATCTGTTTCTGTATGTAATATGGCTCGCCGCTCGTGTAAAAACTGAAGTGCTAAACGTGAGGTTTCGTCATTTTAGATCGATTGTGTCATCGCTGACATAAAGTTAAAAATAGTTTTAAAACAAAATTTATCGTAGACTGAGTTAAAGTTAACTCTTAGTTAAACTGACCAAGTGAGTGATACTGCAGATGACATGATGTTTAACTCAGAGTTAACTTTAATCCAGATCTACGCAAGTGCCCCTTAATGTTTTAACTTTAAACTATTCTTGTTCTTGCAGTTCAAGCAAAAAAATTTGCTCTAAGAAATGTAGCAAGAAAACCATAACACTTACGTCAGAGGAAAACGCTCGCAGGGCATATTTTTTAAAGAACTCCTGGACATATACAAAATTTCATTACAATCGGGTTTAGCGGATTAAGCGTAAAGAGGGTTAACTCTGGTGAGGTGTTTCTGTCCGTCTGTTAGACGAAAGACGCGCCCCTGTACATCTGGACTGAAAGTATCCCTATCAAAATTGGTCCAACATTTTAACTATGAAGAGGTAACAAACTTTCGCATTAATATTAGTTCGGATTGTGGTAAGTAAGCACCACGTAGTTTTCCGGAAACCGCTCCGTAAGTGTAGTGTCAATACTCAATACGTCACTAAGCCCGTACCGTTAACACCGTTAGGTGCACGCTATTGGATATAGTATAGTCGGAGTATTGGTTTTAGATCGGAAATATGTCGGTTGTAGAGTCACAAATAACCATCCAGAAACAATGCCATTTTATTAGACTTGAGTGGTACTCGAGTAATCAAGGAATAAATATGTAGAGATTAAAAGTTGCTGATGAACAAAAATATTGACAATTCTCAATGAAGAGTTCTTATTAAAAAAAAAAACAAAAAATGCGCTCATAATTGTGCGAACTTTGCTAAAGCGTGGTCATTTAGCTGATTACGAAGTATTTGGTTCTGGAAACGCTCCAAACCGGCACGTCCTTAGAGTTGGGATGCCCCGGCATACCACGGGTCTACCATACACGGGCACAAAAATTGATGCATTTTTTGTTTAGGTGCATTGGGATTTGCAATAATTGCTTTTCAAGTTTTTGGCTCAGTAGGTCTGGGTTATTAGTAGATAGCTTATATTTTTTTTAATGTTATATATATTTTCTTTTTTATAAATAGATACGAAAATCCCAGAGAAATAACTCTGGATCAAACATAATAACTATCCGCTCTGAGATACTCTAATCACCACCTCTAATGTTAAAAACAGTATTTTATAAAATGCCTGTTTTTGAAACTCATAAATACAAGAACAGAAATGATGAAGAAAGCGTTATATTTTTATCATGATTATGTGCAGAAACTACCTATATTTGCCGATTTTCGAATGCCTTCATCGACGCTGCCTGCAGAACAAGTGCAATCTACGCATAAGATGCAACATTATGCAACTGAACCTTGCAAAACTGTTTACTAGTCGCAGTCTGCAGGAAATCTACTGACGGGCGATCATAATCTCGAGAAAATGTGTTTCTATTAACATTTAGATTAGATTCGGTTAACCTTATGCGTAATGAAAATAAGACTGGTTAGCGCGTCGTCGTACCCTCAGAGCCTGTTTTTGCAACTTTATAATGGCCTGTTTCACCACTTCCTGATAAGTATTAAGTGCCGAATAGGCTGTTCACCACTTAACTTGACAGACGAAGTATGAAGAATCTGTCAAAAAAGTTGTGATTAGTCTATCCGGTACTTTATCAGAAAGCGGTGAAACAGACAGTAGTAGCTTATTCACAAGTCTTGTACGCTTAGTATAGGCACAGAAATCAGAATATATTATAATAGTACCTACTCCGGTATAGGTGTATAACAAAGACAACAATAAAAAAGTCACAAAATAGCATAGCTTTATTAGTAAAACTCTGACTATTTTGTAGGACATATTATGTCCTACAAAATAATGATTTCGCTCTATATTATAGAGCGAAACTTTGGAGCAAGGAACTCTATTTCGTGTTGTACTTACAAAAAATCTGTCAAACTATTATTGGTAGACTATAAAAGTAAAAAAATATAGTTCGCCATGAAATTTATTTCAAGACAAATTATGTTCAGAATTAATTTGCAACTCCTCAAAATCTCATATTATACTTACCTTTATTATATTCAAAATATTATTATTTTTATTTAAACTAAGTTCTAAATCAGGAAAACAATAATGTGAATTGAAATAATGATTTACAAATTACAATAAAATTAAGTTTTTGTTGTAACAAAGTAAACTCAAGTGGTAGCGCAGTATTTCCTCATTCAAATTGCTGGTTGAGTAAGAACTAAGAAGCCAAACATGGAAACCTACCGAGATGCAAGACTGTCGCGGAGATGATCGGAATGGACAAGTAGATCCATGTTTATGCATTAGCTCATATTACTAAACGTCTATAGAAGGTAAGAATTGATTGTTAGAGTTTTCTTTTCAATCACAGGACTTATGCCCATTTTCAAGTTTTCACCAAGCGCATTTTAACGATTTGTGTCGCCGACAGGCCAAACAATCGCTTAAGTTTTTTAACACCAGTTTTATTAGGATTTCGTAGTCAAATGACAAAAAAACAAAACCCTTATCTAAAATTCGTTAACTGTCTGTCCGTCCGTATGTCACAGTCTTTTTTTCCGAAACTGTAAGATGTTAAATAATAGTTTCGGAACTCGCACTTTTATTTACAAAAGCATTTAGTATTCCAAAATCCTAATACATAATATTAATACTATTGTATTACTATTCTCTATCATATTGTACCGTGTCATTAGTTGTACTGGCGTTGTTCAAGTCTACGTTCAAGTTATGATTTCAAAAGCAATAGTGTTTAGTCATCCAGCACTCTCTATGTTTTTGTAGGGGTTGTTCACACTCGGTTAGTTTCGCTGTATGCGTATGTACGTTTACTAAGAAGGTCAAAGGATTAAAAAACTATTCGTTTAATTTTACCTTACTTGCCTTTGAGTTAATCCTGGATTAAGAACCGTGTCATCAAGGAAATGGGGCTTTTTGAAAATCAACAAAAGCCCAGACTGGCGCAATTGGGCTTTTTTAAAGTTGGATAAAAAAGTTATCACTCAATGTTGGCTCACTCGACTGAGCCTGAGATAACTCTACCAAATTACGTATTAAACAATTTCTCCAATAGCTACTGCAGATATATATTTTGACGTACCAAGTTATTCTTTTTCTCCAAGTTCATATACTTCTGTTAGCGCTTTTAGTAAGCACTAATCTGGGCGAGACGTTCCAAGAAGGTTCAGGTTTCCCCTCGCCATAAGCCGGGGTCTACATTACGTATGCAACACACGCTCGGCCGTTGCCCCGTGAGCCTTTCCTATAACTTGCACATAATGAAACTATTGAAGATTGCAGCTTTGTAATTGTTACTTGGTTATAGAGATTTCGAAGGCAGAACTTCCCAACTAAGAAGGCATCGATGGTGATCTAGAAGTGCGTTCTGAGATATTAAGGGAGGTGTGAAAGAGTTTTTGTTGTTATTATTGTCTTGAAGTTGGAAATTGCCAAATCAGTAATTATAATCCACATCCTAGATTTATTGAGATGTAGATTGTAGAGCGTGGATGGAGTAGGAGTGTTTTTGACCAAGGTGATGGTAAAAATATAAACTCTTCAAGCGTTTGAAATCTAGTTTGACCAAAAAAAAGTTGGTTTATAACCAAAAGTATGTATGTTTTATATTTAATATCTACTTGTTAAATAACTGTATAAGGGATAAATTTTTTATGATACATGATCCTATACCATGTATGACTAAGTTACGATTGTGAATCACACATAATTTGCAATCAGTTGGCGCCGTTGGCGGTTTTTCCATAAGGTATAAAATATCTTGATTTCTACTACAAATACTGTTGGTTACATCAATGTTTTTTTGCGTATTTTGGAAAAACTTTTACCGGTCCTACTCAATTATACGACTCTGATTTAAGTAGCCATTTATTTCGTATTAAAGAGCCTTTTAATTCAATAGCCTTTGATATAATATTCTGCGAACACATCTATCATGGGTCGAGACTCGGGATATTTTGCATCGAGAAGGCTTTTAAAGCGTATCTCCAATTTTCTATTAGTAGCTCACTTTAAGCTGGAATGTGGTTATAATTGCCACTAATTTGCGTTAAATTATAATATCGCCATGACCTTTGCCTGGCCATCTTTTTACGCATGACTTGGTGACATTTCGTTTAACGACAAAATGTAGAGCCCGCTGAGTTGTGGTCTGATTTACGGCATGATAGCCAATTTTGGTGTTATAATATCTATATCAGTTGTTTGTGAAATGCTAAGAGAATAAATTCTGAGGATAGGACCGGTTGGTCTGGGTTAATGATCTCTCACCTTTTTTTTGCGCCGAGGAAATGCTTTTAATCATCTTGCGAGGGATGGGGGTCCTATCCGCAAGCATGTGGCTCTGCTGCGTCCGAGGTGGTGGTGGACGCAGCTCCTAGTTCCTAGCCACAAAAAACTCGGCGGTACTCCACTATGCACCTTGGACGGGCCGCAGGATCGCGTGAGCATACACCACGACTCCGCTGATCATGCTGATAGAAACAATTAAACGACATCTTCATACTTATCTACACCGTTGCCAATGTTTGCTGTCTTCGACTGATACGTTGGAAAATCCACTTAAGAGCGTTTACGTCGAACGCATAATGTCGAGTTTCATGTAATTCAGTGCAACTTTATTCACACAGAAGCAAGTGCGTCTGTGTGCGTGAGTTGGTTCATTATAGTCAAATCAAAAGATTTTGATCCGTGCGGAATGCGGATGCAATGTCGATGCGAGTCGGTTTATTATTATTGATTTACCACTACATTTTAGCATACTATTACTATTAATCCTAAATCCACTAATGCATTATGTTGAATGTTTTATGTTACTTTATAAAACATAAAATGAGTGATATGAAATTTTGGGCAAAGTTGTAATTTTATGTAGGTACAATAAGGTGATTGTCATAGTGAGACACAATTATTATCAAATGTTTATCATTGTATTAAAATAAAAAAATCGGATTTATATTATTTATTCAAGTGTAACCCTATTAATATTATGTACGCAAAAGCTTGTATGCATGGACATATTTTGTTATTCTTTCACGCAAAAACCACTGAATGGATTTTAATGGAACTTTACAACAATATAGCTTTAAATACATCAGAATAACACGCAACAATTTATAAACCACTGATCTCTACTATACAAGTACGCTGGATAGCTGATATCCTTTGAAATGACAGCTATTCCTTGTGCCTATTTGAAGCTGAATCAGCGCCCCCATTATTCGGGTAGAGAACTAAATCTGACGTAAAAATGACATTTGAAAGCCGCCATATTGGCGCTGATAGCAGTAATGAGAGTACTTGGAACTAATACTAGTGATGACAACTGTTGTTATAGGTTGTGGTTACGTCAAATTTAGTTCTCTACCTGAATAATGAGGGCGCTGATTCCGCTTCAAATAGGCACAAAAAGCAGGTGTGTATCAGCTATCCAGCGTACTTGTATAATAGAGATCAGTGTTATAAGCACATCGTGAAAATCCAAGATGGCCGCCGCTGTAGCCGGCCGGTAGTTGTAAGAAAAATTGCAGATTACACATATTTCTTATTACTACCTCAATATGGATATCAAATGAAAGGACTTGATTGGTAGAGAGGTAAAAAGCGGCCAAGTGCGAGTTGGACTCGCCCATGAAGGGTTACGCAGTAGCAATAAGGTTTATTTTTATGAAATTAATAGGTGTTTGATTTATTTTTATATTTCAGTCGATTTTATGAAATTTATTAGATTAAGGTTTACCATTTATGACGTATAAACAAAAGCTACTGGCTAGATCTAGTTCAAACCAATTTTCGTTGGTAGTTTTTATAGTAATCTACATCATATATTTTTTTTAGAATTATCATGCCCCTACTTTAGAAATTAGAGGTAGAGGGGGGGGGGGGGACACATTTTACCAATTTGGAAGTCTCTCTCGCAAACTATGCAGGTTAGAAAAAAATGATATGAGAAACCTCAATATGATTTTTGGAGACTTATCCATAGATACCCCACACGCATAGGTTAGATGAAAAAAATTTTTTTTGTTTCAGTTGTACTTATGGGGACCCCTAAAATTTTTAATAATTTTTCCATTTTTGCATCAAAATCTTAATGCGGCTCACAGACTACATCTACTTACCAAGTTTCAATAGTATAGCTCTAATAGTATCGGAGAAAAGTGGCTGTGACATACGGACGGACAGACAGACAGACAGACAGACAGACACATGACGAATCTATAATGGTTCCGTTTTTTGCCATTTTGGCTATGGAACCCTAAAAAAATGATAATATATTTTTTTATTTCGCAACATAACTGAACGAAATGCAGGCAGAAATGAGTGTAAGGGCCTGTTTCACCACTTCCTGACAAGGCTATCCACCACTTAACTTGACACATAGAGTATGGAGAATCTGTCAAATAAGCCTATCCAGCACCTTATCAGGAAGTGGTGAAACAGGCCATAACTGAAATGGTATAGAATAATTATTTAAAAATCAAAAGCACAACAGCTTTTCCATAGGTAAACTTTTTTATTTATGTTATCAGCTACATATTCCTTTTTTTCTTTTCAACTTTCATCCACTATTACAGAAATCGGAGGTTTGCATGATTTTTACGCTCTAGGCATTCCACTATAAGCCCAATAAAGGATTCTGAAAAAAAGGGAATTTATTTGATATATTTTATTATAATTAATGACGGCATAGCAAAGAAAAAACTGCCATTAAAATTTAAAATACGTTCAATTCAAGGTACCTTTTCTTAGTGTTGGTTTTCACATTCATCTAATATTCTTATTGTTTTTACCTTGGAAGTCGGTTTAAATTTTTTGTTAAAAAAAATAATTTCACCCTTTTTAGTTTTTTAAATATTAAATAACATAAATGTCAGTTGCAGATACATATAATTTAGGCATGAAACTAGCACCTATTAACTGTACTTAATTTCGGAAGTCGGAAGTCGGTCAAAAAAAAATACTACTATTCAAATACAATTCAAGGCACCTTTTCTTCGTGTTGGTTTTCACATTCATCTTTTTCCGTTGTTGTTTCTTCAGTTGATTTACTTTTATATTGCCTGAAATAAAAACACAAATAGAAAGCACACAAAACACGTTATTTGTAAGTAATTAAATGAAAAAATAAGTTGAAGTAAGGATAATAGCAACCTTTTAGCCATTCTTGCCTTTTCCAAGTTTCCCAAATTTTCTACATTTTTGCGCTTTCTTTTCTTTCTTAAAAATATATTCGTTTTGTTTCCCATTAGTTCTGTAATGTGTTTTAATAGTAAAATTATTTTCCGACATAAAAATACATACATAAAATGTATTATATTACTTACTAACAAAATAAAATATTTACTTACCAAACAACCAAGATTTTTCAATCACGCTATAAATGTTCACTACTCTAGTATGCGCGACAAAGGTCAACAAAGTTCATGCGCAGCAGGGAGCGATACGTCCACCCTCCAGCAAGCCTCGCGGCGGTCTGATTTCAATTGCTTTGCGCGCAGCGATTTATAGTAAGTTTTAAAATATTTGTAGAAAAAAAATAACAAAGTATTTGTTGATATTTAAAAAGTATACTTTTAATTAAAGTGTTCTTCTATCATATGAAGCTATTATTATATTGAAATAAGTAAGATAAATAGGTAAAAATAAGGTTTTAAATCCTTGATATTTCTCATTCTTTGAATTTAAATTACTTATAGTTAAATACCTAAATGAAATATTTTTTTCTGATAACTATTTGCTTAAGGATCTTGTCAATAGGTTATTATTTTTTTCTAATTAGATCTGTCGCTGGTTTCGTAAATTTGAGGCTTCGAAACTGATACTATAACGGAATTTAAGAAAACCTCTGTTATGGTATCGAGATTTAATGTACAAATACTCTATAAATCGTATTTTTTTCTCTGATAACTATATAGACAGTGAAATTTCCTATAAAAATAAGTTACCAACATTTTTATAAAGATAAGTGGTTAATGATTTTTTCAAGTTTGAAAAGTACAGTTTTAAGCCAAATTGAGCGTGAAAGGTGTAAACGCTCTTAAACGACAAATACAAACATACCTAAAGACATACCTAAGCGTGGAGTATACCTATTAATAAGGCCTACAAAGTATAAACCCCCTATAACCAGTATAATCGAAGCTAATTAAAAATGGAATAAAACATCCGCTCGTACCGGTCGGTGGTCGGCCAGCCAACTCGTATGCAGGTCATTATTCGACCCGAATATATCATAATATATATGTTTGTGTGCTAGCGATAGTTTTGGTGACTATTTGCAACTAGGTGACCTAAGGTGCCACGTAGTTCAGATATCATTTTGGAACTCAAGGCCACGATTTTAGTACCTCAAATCACGACTAGATTCTCAGGCTGCTCCGGTGCGCATGATCAAGTGCCTACTATAAAGGACCCTGTTCATTAATTCGCAAATAGGTGACCTACGGTATTATGGTTCTGGGGCCGTACCACGAAACCGTTTTAAGACTCAAACAATCGAATGTGAACTCAAACAAGCGAGAAATGACGTTGTTAGATCAGGAGTCAGGACGCAGCATTCTCATTCGATTGTTTGAGTCTCAAAACAGTTTCATAGTAGGCCTCCAGATTCAGATAGTTCGATTTGGGAGTCAAAGGCCACGATTTTCGTATCTCAAATCTCGGGAAGACTCCCAGGCTGTACGTAAAACGTATAAGGTACTAGAATAGGGTCCTGGATCTGTAGATGATTGTTATTCTATCTTGTGTAATTTGGTAGCTTTGAGCTTTGTTAGTAATTGTGAATGTGGTTAAGAGTAAGGGGGCGTCCACAAATTACGTGAGGTGTTTTTTTGAATTTTTTGCCCCCCCCCCCCGGTGAGATTTCGTGAGATTTTGTTCCACCCCCCCTCCCCTCCCGAAATCTCACGTGAGATTTTTTAAATGTTGGTTTCTTACGTAAACGTTTGGTTTGACAGTCAGTAGTTTTTCTGTCGAAAGAATTTGTTAATGATCTTAATCGTATTACGATTACGCTTACGATTAAATACAATCTGGATGAAATGGACCAAAATAGTATTATTTTGTTGAGAAAAAAAATTACGTGAGATTTGCCGAGACCCCCCCTGTCCCCAACGTGAGATTAGATGAGATTTGACTCGACCCCCCCCCCCCCCTAAACACCTAACGTAATTTGTGGACGCCCCCTAATCTCAAAAGATTACTTCATCTTTTATACTTAAAATACTTTGGTAACCGCATTCTTTCCGTAGAATTACTAGTTTTAAATGTGCAGTAGGAAGGATTAACAAAAAACTAAAAAGGTTGTCTACAGAAGAGACGAATAAATTATAACAATTGCATAAAATTACACAAAAGGATATAATCGGCCAAGTGCGAGTCGGACTCGCGCACGAAGGGTTCCGTACGGTTTAAGAGCGAAAATAAGGAAAAAATTGTGTTTTTTGTATGGGAGCTCCCCTTAATTATTTAGTTTATTTTAATTTAATTATTGAATATCAAAGTACACATATAATTGAGGATTTTGTGAAAATTTCAAGTGTATATTATGTTGCCATTATGGATTACGAGCCAAAAAGACCAAAAAAATAACGTTTATAATAAGTATTTGCTGTTATAGCGGCACCCGAAATACATAATCTGTGTAAATTTCAGAAGTCTAGCTATAGCGGTTCTTGAGTTACAGCCTAGAGACAGACAGACAGACGGACAGATAGACGGACAGACAGACGGACAGACATAGAAGTCTCAGTAATAGGGTCCCGTTTTTACCCTTTGGGTACGGAGCCCTAAAAATGATTTTCTTGTTGATTAATATAGCCTTATTTTTTGTATTTTTTTGCATTCAGCCGCATTACTTTTCCAGGAAGTAACGGTAAGATTCCGGATCCGAGGCGGATGGCATTGTGACTCAGGTATCTGCTTTTTGACCTCCAAGTTTTCATTCAAAAGACTTATAACCTCGTAACCTAAACCACAATATTAGAAATTCACATAAGATTCTACAATTTCCCTGCGCGGACTTGTCAATGTAAAGACAATCGCAGATTCCACGGTGAAATCTCTATCACTAATGGAAAGCCCAAACGGTAATTCAGACTTCAGAGCTTAAGCCATATTAACTAAATTATATAATTGCAATCACCGTAATTTCTCAGTATGGAAAGACCTGAGTCATTCCATTGAAGAACTTCTTAGGCTCTATTCTTAACAAAATTACCCCCTAATTTCCTCACCAATTAAGCAAAACGGTGGTCCATTAAACTTAATTAAACCATGTACGTACATAATTATGTAATTTAGTCTATCATCTAGCCGCCATGTCGTCAAGGTAAAATCGAACAGCAAGCGCATACACAGGATATTATGAGCTTATAAGTAAATTAAACACCCCGACTAATTAACACTTAATATATGCAATTATAGCAAGGTCTGAGTTATTTATTGCCAAGTAATATGGATTTAAAAAAATAAATGGAGTTGAAAAAAATATTCTGTGATGCAGGAGCTTGAGTTTTGATTTCTGAGATTTTTTCAGAGAAGACAATATTATTATTGTCTCTACTCTACAATACTAGTTATCGTGCGTGTCCCAAATTCCAAAAGAAAAGCTTAACAAACACAGGAAAGACACAAATTTCTAATATAATAACCAAATACACAACCAAAAATACAAAATATTATTTGTTACTATTCCTCTAGTCTCTACATCTGCAGTCTTTAAACTCTTTTCACTTGCTCTTATATTAACTATTCAGTAACCAATAGTAATTATAAGTAAATTCCCAGCTTTAGAAAGTGCAAAATTGATACACCATAATGCAGCTGAGACAAAAGAGAAAGTGCATGCACTAACGACCGTCCTGACGGGTTAAATGAAACTAGGAATTAAACGCAAATAGATTTCACTAGTGATAGCTGGATGTTGGCCACAAATCCCACTTCTGATGCGAGAAACTAAGCATGCGCAAAACTGGCAAAGAGGTAAGGCATAAATTCCACTTCTATAAGAGAAGACATAAGCCATGCAGCAGAAGAGAGATGTAACGTGGATGAATTACAAATACCTGATAATGATTCTGTCGAAAGTGGTCGTGTAAAGTAATAACTTTGTAAGAAATCTAATACAATAAAGAGGAATAAGTGCAAGAAAAGTGTATAGTTATTAATTATTATTGAATTGGATGAAATTGGCATGGGATAAAAATGTACGGTACCCTTTTCGCAGAAAAGAGTTCTAAACCGAATTATAAAAACGTCTCTGGCGTGGAACACAACTACCACTCTGTGAAAAGAATTCGGTACCAAAGTGAGACTAGTTACTACAGACCTACATAAAAGTAGCTCAAGATTATTATCAAAAGGTAACAAGTTCGAAAAGAAACTTAACAATGATGACGATCTTAAGGATCTGTAGCGATCATATTTTAGTATTGTGAACATAACGATGTTCGATATTGACCGGGTCAATTAACGGTGCATCGAACACTGCACAATTTCATATTGTTTTTTTTTTTTTTTAATCTTTATTTAGGACTTGGTTCACAAACATAGGCGACCATGTCGTCCTCATAAGGCTACAAAACTACAAATTAACAATTTCTTACGTCTAAACCAAACTTAACTAACTTGTACAAACATATAGCATCACTAGACAAGGGTTCTGACAATACAATATAATTTCATATTGATGCAGAACAAAAGTATCCTTTAGAGTTTAGAGAGACTAAATAATAAGACTACAATATTAATTGCTTAACTGTAATTAAATAAAGAGTTTAGGGCTTGTTTCAAAATCTTTATTTAATTACAGTTAAGTATTAATATTCTTCTCTAAGTGCGGCAGTAAGACTTTAGAGTATCAAAGAACTTGTGAAAATATAGGCAAGAATATACTAACTATAATAGTTTTAGTAGTCACGAAAAATAATCTTTTTGGCCGGTTTTATTCTTCTGTGAAAGTAGGTAAATAATTTTAATGTTTAATTCTTAAATAAGGTTTCTTTTTGGTTTTCAGGACTGGTCCACTTTTCATAGTGGACTGTGGAATGGGAATTGTCATATTCTGGTAAATTTG
Source organism: Plebejus argus (assembly GCA_905404155.3). Lineage (NCBI taxonomy): Eukaryota > Metazoa > Arthropoda > Insecta > Lepidoptera > Lycaenidae > Plebejus > Plebejus argus. The sequence goes on along the minus strand of FR989931.1, from coordinate 17,393,337 downwards.
GGTCTCTCCCTAATATTAAGGTTTTTGTGGTCTGGAAGAAGCCTAAACCAGTGATGACAAGCAACTTATGCCAAATTTATGTTTCGTGACTTACTCGACTCTAAATACAAGCTATATTAAATCGATTTGATATAAAAGTAGATCGATATTTCCGTTATTCGTTACTGTAGCGGCCTTAATACGTTGTCCCACGATTTTACAAAAACCTGTTACGCTGTTACTCCTTGTACGGTGATAACTAAATATGCTGATTAATTAAGTGATTTATGCAAACAGCTGAATAGTTGAGAATATTTGTTTAAACTTCACTTTAAATAAACCACCTGCATGTTCTCTATGTAGTAAAGTAACTGTAACAAAGGAACAGTTTAATATGAAACTACATACTGAATTGAGTGAATACCAATAATATTTAATTCACATACTGATTTACAAGGATATTTGGATGATATGGATACATGTAATATCCAGAATGACATCGTTACGGGGGTGGATGCGCAATAGGAAATTTCTTAGAGAAGCACATACATTTATCATCTCAATCGGCGCAGCGATTTAGGGTCAATTCCGACCGCAACGCGACGCCTAGATGCATTTCTAAAATTGTATTGAATTGACAGATTTCAATTAAACGCGAGACGTCTTGCAAATCTGTCATATCCATACAAATTTAGAAATGCATCTACTCGTCACGGTGCGGTCTGAAGTCTGTGTCTAAGACGTAACAGACAACGCATTTAAAAGTAAAGATTACGCTACCGCTACTTAACCTGCATTACCATTAAATCTATCAGGCGAATAATTACAATATCGAAATCATAAACGATGTAATTTCAAGACCAATTGAAGTGTATATTATATCAATATGTTGACCTTGTGTCAGGAGAGAGGCGTGCCGGTCAAGGCGATATAACAATGCATGTGGGCAATGCTTGAGCATTAACATTCCATTGTCATTGTCTTAGAAATCTGATAAATTAGTGACATGTGTTAGCTGATGAATGGCGTAAAGTTGTTGACGACTCTAGGTTTGAGTAACTTTTGGATAGTCCTTGTAATTTTTTTGTTTTGATGTTTTCTCAATGGCAAGAAATTACTAATGAATATTTAGGTCTTAGGATCAATTTCACCAACAACTATTTAAGTTAATGCTCGGATTAGTATCACGTTACTTCTTTGTTTTTTATATGACATTTTAACAAGCTGTTAACACTAGCAGACGTTGGTGAAATTGGGCCTTAATATATGATTGTAAAATGTTGACATGATACTGACGAGATGATACTAGCAGAAGTCCTAAAACGTTGCTTGTCAGGAAAAATTGCATGTGTTCAATGAAATGTTAGCATTTTTATCATTGGGCTACTTCTAATTTTTCTTGAAATCAGAAAGATCAGTGACTTGTTCATAAAGGGATTGTCGGTTAAAATATGGATTGGTACTGTCTAGTAACATTTGTGAATATTACAGAATGTACGTAAACGCATTCGAAGGATAATAGATATTGTATTTCAAATTGTCGATCTGCATTAATGATTAGTTAATGATCTTGTCTGCAACATAACGATCCCTTAAATGAGACCAATTGCTTTTGCAAGGTCTATTGTAACTGCAATCGCTATGACGACTCGCATCTCATGTACCATCTCACACATATAATTATCGGGAAGCTATGACATAACATGATAATGATTTGCTGATGGGTGATGACTGATGACTGATTTGTATGACACTCATAAATATCATAATGGCATTAATGTCAAAGATGTAATGATTTATTATGTAACTGTTCTTAAAGCAATATAATCAAAAAAGAGTATTTAAAACGCCTGAACTCAGCGGTTATACCATTTTTTCAAACCCATCTCAATCCAGAGAGTAACTCGTCTTTTCCTGTAGAGTCTAGACCAACCATTTGCGTGTTATATTACTGTGTAAGTGTCTATCTAGCTTGAGCCAGTAAACCTTTTTGAGACAAAGTATATTTTATGTACTTATTTTCCAGTTGCAAAATAATAAACACAGATCAAACGGTATCTGTTTATTATAAACTCTGGTCACTGCTGATTAGACCGTGAGAGGGATCTCATGGTCTAACCAGCAGTGACCAGAACACGGCCCCTTGATGACATAACGCGACATGATAATGACTCGATACTGCGATGCAGGAAACTCATCCCGCGTGACGGCTCAATGAAAATCCATTGTTCTCCATCACTGGCAAAATTACCATTCGCCTTCATTGTTACGATCTTCACACCTCGTTAACGATTCAATGTCAGCAAAAAACTGACCAAAGAAAGTGAGCTTTAAACGAAGGTGCAATTACCGATGGAGAGAAATTCTGAACTCTTCTTCGGTGTATATTATGTAGTGGCTTATGTTTCCTGCGAAAACTTGTTTTGCTGTGTTTCTGTTTGATGTGCCCGAACGGTGTCATCTTGACTAGCCGCTCCGTACCTTTCTCTCGATATCGACAAGGTAAAAGGTAATAAACAAAGTTCCCTGTATCGAGCCGACGAACTCGAAACCCGTTCCCAACGGTATTATGCAAATGATACGTATTTATTAAACAGGTAAATGAAATGTTGACAATCTTCTTACCATAAACTATTAAGGAGCCTAGGTTTGCTCTAGGAACCTGTTCGACTGGGTTTAGTCCACGTCAATCGTTTCTAAATACGGACTGGCTCAGCCCTCAGCTAATACAAAAAGACAAACACCACTTTGTCTTTTTGCATTAGCTGAGGGCTGTGACTTGAGATAATGCAGCATGTCCAATTCAGACCATAACTAATTCACTTTGTTCCTACAAATGAAATAATAAAATAAGGTTTTAAGAATCTTCACAAAGTCACGCTCTTCATTTTATCTAAAGCTACGCTTATTTTAAATCGTGGTAGCTTTTTATATATCTCAAAGGTCAAAATATACGACTCGATCGTTCTATGGAAAGCCTAAGCCTTTCAAAAGTGTTTAAGTAATCAACGTATTGTCTATAATCTATATTGTTTGAATTTTAGACTAACAGGAATAATCAAGCCAGTTTGTGGACCAAGTGAAATAGTTATCGGTAGTTTTAACTAGCTATAATAAATAACTTTGCCAATTGCGGTTTCTTGGATTGTAATAATAAATCAACATCGGGCACAGTTAAGAACCATTTAATAAAACCCGCATTACGAGCTACTAGTCGCTGTCACAAAAAGTTGAATTACATTAGTATTTAATATTACTGGTCGGTTTAATCTCAAGAATTCCTTGTGACAAGTAGTTTCTTGTCCCACTTCAAGCCCAGTTGTGTAAGAATTGGGACATCATACAATTATGTGACAGAGCGTAATTAAATAGTGTTATTTAATATGTTTTGTTTAATTGTTGGAATTTAGTTTAATAATACAGAAGGAACCTCAGGCAATTCCAGGTAAGGCAATTATTTGTAATAGTATAGAGAACTGCATAATTTATACAAGAACTGGAAAATAATAATTTTGCGTCTATTGATTGATTCTTAAACACTTTAGTAAAGCCCAGATTATTATTAAAATATCTTATCTACCTTAAACTTGTTTTATTATACGTGATATTAATTGCATTACGCCGCATTTATTTTAATAGGTCCAAGGCTTTGGAACCTTCACATCATTTCTTTTAATTAACGTAGATGCTTCATAAATTGTGCAACTTATTTTAATGCTCAGATTTTTAATGGGTGGGCTTAATTTTTGATGGCTGTAACTTAGGACTAAATTATTAGAATGCATGCAAGCCACGAAGACTTGGGGGCTAAGAAGCTATAGGAAAATACCCTGCCCTGTTAAATCTTAATGAGATTTAGTAAAGACTAGGGGCTAAAAGTTATGAAGGTGTCAAAATAAGCCAGATTAAGATATCTCAGCTCTATCTCCGTTATTATCACAACTGATTAAGGAAGTATGCGTACTAATCTACGGTTAGGAAATCAGCTGCAGCCAGATATTTCCTTTAACGACATTCTCTAATAATGTTATTATTAATAAATAACATTACTTATAATACTAGTTATTGACTTATTGCTTAGCAATAAAAATATACGATCTATTATAACTTCCTTTGCATAAATTAATTACAAGATATTGTGCTGGCCGCACTCTGATAATATCTCATTACATTTATAATGGTAATTAAAGTAATTTATAAGAAAATCTATGATCAAAACCCTTACACAACATAGATCCTTCCGGTCTTGCGTTGACTTTCTATAACTTCATTCCTATCGGATTTAATTTCTCTTACACTTTTAGTAGGAAAAACCCTGTACAGTATACAGCCCTGCTGCAGAAAAAGTGCCAGGCTTTGCCACTGCTCCGTAAGTAATCATGAAATGTATATTTTAAATTCGGCCGTGACTGTCTCAAATTACATGGATTTGTCAAAAACATTCATTGAAGCGTTGCAAGCATTAACTAGATCTTATTTCATATTGCAAAAAAAAAACGTAAGCTCAATATCTGTGTAATTATGGTGTCATCAAGCTTGAAGATTCTCAGCAGAACAAAGGGTCTAGTTATGAATAGTTTAAGGGCATGAGAAACCTGTAGCCCGTGTCTAGTTTTATGTATGAGAACCTAACGCCCTGATTAATTACCTAGTACAATAACTGTACGCCTTATAATATTAACTACTGATACACGGACTAGCGTGCATAATATCTGCAAGCTATGTTTTTAATAAACGTAAGTTTTGTAAATATATGACCGCTCTATATATTATATATACTAGCTGTCCCGGCAAACTTTTTAAACCTTAAAAATATTTAAGGTTTAAAAAGTTAAACTATTTAAACCTTAAAAATATTTTTTATTATTGAAATATTTTGTAGTTAATTTACTATTTATTTGTATATTTTTTAGTGTTTTTGTCTATTTTTTGGTGTCTAAATATTTAGTAGTAAATTTACTAAAAAATATTTAAACACAAATTTTTTTTTTTAGTATTTAAATATTTTGTAAAAAAAATTTGTTCAGGACCCTAGGTAATTACTATCTTAAGCTGAAAAATAACTCAAACATGTTAAATATTTTCGTATGAGAAAATGATTTTGGTATTAAGAATGTATGAAAATTTCGAGGGTAACCCGGGCCCTTAATATTATTGTGTACTGTCAACTGTGTTATTTATATACCAAATCCGCAATTTATGCTTATGGTATACAAAAAGAAATCCATAAAGGAGGCCTATGTCCTTTTACAGTGGATAGATTGATGATACTACATGGGCACCATTTCGCGTTACACTAACCGCGGTCTCGGTGCATCGATAGTGCGATGTAGCCACGTAGCAGCGACATCTAGTGTTGGAGAGTAGAAACTAATTATTATTATAAAACCCCTTGCCATTATGAGTACCATCGAGGAAATTGATTCCTAGGCAGTTGACAGACCAACGTCATTTGGTCGGATCCTGTCAATTTAATGTTAATTAAATACACAGTATACATGTCATCTTTGTATTCGACTCGCAATGTTTTATAATTTGGACGCTTTACAATACAACTAATTTTACTCATCGGTGTACCTTATCTAGAAGTTTAAAATTTTTTATTAATTTTTTATTATTATTTTTTATAAAATTTTGTATTAAAATTTAATAAAAAATATTCTCTTCAGTTCAGTAAGCTATCTATAAATCGAAGCCCAGTCGAAAGCCACGCTCTAAATCTAAAAAAAAAACTAGGTCTTTGCATCCATTGTGGATGATATTTTATACAGTATTTTTAAGAGCGAAGTAACTACTCTTCAAATACTGTAGTGCACTATGCGTGGGACAAGAATTTGAATGTCCGTATGGTTGCCCAGGCGTATACGGCATTCTCGCAACATAGTCAGCCTAGTCCAGAATCCAGAGGACTGAGCAGGTCAATTTACAATTGTACGTCTGGGATCAACCATGTGCGGGTTTCCTCACGATGTTTTCCTTCACCGTACGATCGTCCGTATTGTGTATTGTTTACTTAAGATCAGAAAATGTCTCATTGGGATACGCCTCCACCCGGGATCGAACGTGCACTCTCTGCGAGTGCGAACCAAAGGTCTACCCATTAGGCCACGGACGCTCTTTATAAACCTAAACGCACTAGACTACAAGCGTTCTATTTTATCGTATGATGTTACAAGTTATAACTTAATAACTCTATTATAACCGACCTAGGCCCATTTGTGCAGATCTGAGTTAAAGTTAACCCCGGGTTAAAAGTATTTTATCTCTTACATTCTTTATAATATATTTAACGAAAGAGATAACGTTTAATCCGGGGTTAACTTTAACCCAGATCTGCGCAAGTGGGGCCTAGAAGAGTATTGTTATAGATTATATTATAACCATTTTCCCACGAGTGATAACATATCGTGAGGTGGGTTATGTGAGTTATCTAATCGAGATCTTCTGTGATTGACATGTCGTGAGCTAACGCAATGATTGTATCGTGTGTGATTATTTCTATACCCTAATAATTGTTCTACTGTTTATGTAACATTGCAGCTTCGTTCTTTATTCGATCTAGTCTGTTTCCTATTACTCAGAAACCCTGTGGAAACAGATCCTATAGAAATATCAGGCAATAACGATTTTAAATAAGATTAAGTGCCTTCAAATTTTGTAGAGTACCAGTCTTTTCCAGATACACTCTACATTCTTCCCGGTTATTGCGATTTAGACGTGAAGACAACAGACAGACAGAAATACAGTAACACTTATGAATTTAATAATTTTTATTTACTTATAGATAGTTTAAAACCTGTGTCCAACTGTTTACATTATCAAATTAGTTTTCAGCACAGCATAAACAAGTTGTTACTATGTAGCGACTAGCGGCTACGGTATGAATATTTCATGTGGACTACTATCTAATAACTATATCAATTACGCCACAAAAACTAGCATATTATTGTATTGATAGTATTAGAGCGGGTGCTGGGTGAAGTTGAGTGTGCAAAATGTGAGGACCACAAATTACGATTCTGAATATTGCCCGGAGTAATATATTAGTTCAATTAAAAAAATTATTCAATAGAAATGGACTAATATGACTCCTTTTTACAAAATTAGAGGGAAAACGAGTACACGCGTCACCTAATGGAAAGCAACTATACTGTCGCCCATGAACACTCGCAACATCAGAAGAATTCCAAGAACATTGCCGGCCTAAACATTTAGCAACGTTCAGGGCATAGTATGCATATTATGCATACTAATATTATAGGGCCTAATCACAGCTAAGCGGCAGAAGCGGATGTTTCTGCTGGTAGAGCCGCAGAACCGCCAGATACCTCTTTGGCCACTGCAGTTTTCGCCTCAGGCGGGTGCAGTATCCCAGCCTACGCGAAAAGAAGTCACCGTTGGGTTTAGTGGGTAACCAAGGGTGCTTATTGCAGCACCCGAGGAGTGCCACATATCCAGGCGGCCACCCAGGCTGTCGAGAATGTATCAAGATTTCCCAACGGAAAAAAGGCCTCATCACAGCTACCGAGTAGAGTGGCCAATTGACCGAGAACACTGTCTTGCCACTCTGCTCAGTACACCTACCGATTATGGGCCTGATAACTGATTACACTTAATCAGGCCCATAATATGCATGCTTTCCTGGGTTGAACCCCATTAACAGAATGCGGTCCTGATATTTTGCATACTCAACTCCACCCAGCGCCTCGTCTATGTACATGTATGTTAGTGTAGCAACTAGGCAATAGGTCAAACTTTCAATCAACTTAACGAGCTCCGCGCGTGTTGCAATAAGTGATTCCTGATTGTCATAGCATAAAGTGGTCGAATAAAATTGTTGTATCCTATATGATGATGGATTGAGATGAGAGCCAACCTAGGAAGTTGAGACATAATTTAACACAAGTTTAAAAAAATACTATGTAAGTACAGTTTTTTTTAGATATAAACACTTTTCGAACAACTTGAAAGATTATCAGTTTTAATAAAATTAAAATAAAAAATTTTTTTAAGGCGGGCAAAAAGCAAATTTTGCACATTTTTGTTCTATGATGGAGTGGAACCTTTCATGTGCGAGCCCGACTCTCACTTAGCCGATTTTTTAAGAACACGTATTGTCAGCTGTTTAAATAAGTACTAGGGTTAAAAGCTAAAAGCGATTATCAACTACATAGCAAGGTTGTGGCCGCGTAATATTAAAATCTCTAGTAACAAAATATGTATGTTTTATTTTGGAAAAATACAACTTTATATTTTATATTTAAAGAGTTTTACAGTATATTTGTTTTTCAGTCTTTATAACTCTTTTCAAGTCACCAACTCTATCAAAATCTGGTAATAGTCTTTTAAACTACAGCTAAATAGTTCATAATGAATAGCGGTAAATATTAAAGCCTGATTGAATGCGTGTTTTTCATACACTTTATCAAGAAATGTCACCTCCAGTGTTTGCTGAGCGATTACAGTTAGTTTAACGCGGAGAGCGAAGCGCTACGGACGCTTGTTATATAACGACCATAGTCGTTATAGCCAATAGTTATAACCGGAAATTGTTTTTGTGAAAAACTTGCCCGTTTATCATATCGAATACTATATTATTATGTAGCTATTTACTTTTAGTGTTGTGTCATCAGAGGGAATATTAGGAATTTGCAAAATGTACAGTGTATAGTGGATGTGAACAGTGAAATTGTGAATTTTCTTCGGTTGAGACAGCGGTTAGTGGTTGATATCATAATTACATTTTTGTGTAGCAAATTAGCATAGCGTTTCTTTACATTAGGATTTAGGATTAAATTATGATGTAATAAAATAAATTATTACTTCCATACTAAGTAATATTATAAATGCGTAAGTGTGTTTGTCTGTTACCTCTTAACGCCCAAACCGCTGTACTAATTTTGCTGAAATATGGTATAGAGATACTTAGCGTCCCGGAAAAGTACTTACTGCAATACCATCAGGCGATCCATTTGGTCGTTCGTCGTCGTACATTCAATTGGAATTACCGATATTGTAGAACTTTGTCCCTAATTTTTATGAGTCAACACGTTTAAGATTAATTTTTGTCTATCTATATTCGAGCCTCAACGTCCTTCAAAACATTTTCAAAGTAATATGGTAATTTGAAACTGAGCTGTAATTATTTCCACACTTTACAGCGCTCATTAAGTCTGTCAAAAACACTGTATTATAGGTGTTGCATATTAAACGACTGCAGTCTGCACTTCAATTTGTGTTCCGCGCTGAAACCGTACATCTTTTCAGAATAAAAATTCTCTTTTCATACCTGACAATTTTATATAATATTACTAGATGACGCCCGCAACTCCGTTGCGCCAAAACTCGTTTATCGCCCTGCAACCGTACATTTTCCGGGATAAAATGTATCCTATGTCCTTACTGTACTGTAAACCATATTTTTGCAAATAAAGATTATGATTATGATTATGATTACCCGGGACTCAAAGTATCTCCATGCCAAACAGCAAAATCGGTTCAGCGGTTTGAGTGCGAAGAGGTTACAGACAGACAGACACACTTTCGCATTTATAATATTAGTATGGATATGGATGAACTAACAGAAGGTAACTGACATACAAACACACATATTTTATAGTTACTATTAGTTGGTACTACTAATATATTATATATTCTGTGCTATTAGTATGAAATTATGGATCAAAAGTCTGTAGAGACTGATAGCAATGTTTAAAGGAGCATAAGACTCAGCAAAAACGTAAAAAGACTCTTACTAAAATATTTATTAATTTGTTAAGTACCTATTTGCGTACATAATATTCTCAATAAGTTAGTTTTAGTTTTTTCTAGCAAGATGGGATTGACGTAGCCACTGTGTCACATAGTCAGTGTGTGCTAAAATCCCTGAATAAAATGAGATTTTAAAAATATATAATATTTTCAATTTTCAATGAATACAGAATACCTACCAATCGTTTAAATAGAAATATGAACAGCTTTAATACAAAATATTACCGGTGTTCTGCTAAGGCAGAACCTTATGTTATGTTACCTGAGTGTGTAAGTATCAAAGACTTTTTAAGCCATCCACCTAAGAAATAAAGTTCATATTTGCGTACATTAAGATAACCCTCGCGTCGCAGTATCTTAAAAGTTTGTTTTGGTTAACCTGTAGCCAGGTAACAGGTTCTTTACTTAAGGATACACCAAGGGCTAGAGAAATGAAAAAAGTAGGTACTTGTTATATCTATATTGCTGTCTCCCTTACCTCAAGCCTATAGGCAAAGAAAATATCTATAGGTACCGCAGAGCGCGATAGAGCTACAACTGCAGAAAATCAACGATTCGTTGTCCCCTAATTTCTTCTCCAAAACTTAACCGATTTAAGTACTTTTTTCATTTAAAAATTGAAGCAAGGCTTGAGCTGTATTCCTATGTTTTTTTTGTATAATCTAGCCAAATTTGTTTTCTGGATGTTTGAACACATCAGCGGAAAATCTGGTCATTTTTAGGGTTCCGTACCCAAAGTGTGAAAACGGGACCCTATTTATGAGACTTCGATGTCTGTCCGTCTGTCCGTCTGTCCGTGTGTCCGTCTGTCTGTCTCCAGACTGTAACTCAAGAACGGTAATAGCTATAGAGTTGAAATTTTCACAGATTGTGTATATCCGCTGCCGCTATAACAACAAATACTAAAAGCAAAATAAAATTAATATTAAAGGGGGGCTCCCATACAACATACGTGATTTTTTTGGCCTCTTTGCTCTATCTCAATATTAGCCACAGGTAGGCCCTTGAAGTTTCCACAAAATCCTTAGTTTTACTTGTACTTTAATATTTAATAATAATAATAAAATAAAATAAAAAATTAAGGGGGGCTCCCATACAAAAAACACAATTTTTGGTCTAATTTTGCTCTATAATGGTACGGAACCCTTCGTGCGCGAGTCTCACTCGCACTTGGCCGATTATTTTGGGTTTTCGTCTTTTGAACGTTCATATCTTTTTTAGTCAGAGCCCAGAGGCAGCAGACAATTGACAAACCAGTTTGCATTTATAATGTTCTAGTAAGTATGGATTAATTACCTATTACGTCTATTGTATTAATATGTACGTATTAAAGTAAGAAGAATAAAATATAATATTATTATTACCTCTATTGTGATATGCAGATGTATTATATTATGTACCAGATGGGCGATGGCGAACCTACGTAATTTGGACGGGCAACATTTTTTAGAGAATTACAAATTACAATACAAAGATACAATTTATTTAACATCATTCTGACTGTTACGAAACAATGTAAATAATTAAATATGCAAAACTATAACAAATTGAGGTAAAGGTTATACAAAATATAATTTTGATTTGCAAATTTTGTATGTATAAAATGTTTTTCTGTTTATTTTCTGTTTATATATTAAAAGTAATGTTACTACGTAGATGTAATATCTTATACCTAAATCATTATATAAATAATTATAGCTAACTATACATATTTTGTACAGTACCTAACCTAACTAATTAAGACGCTACCTGTTTCAAACATAACATGATAACACAAAATAGCCTAAAATTTGTGTTTTTGTATGGGGGCCACCCTTATACTTATTTAGTTTAATTTTATTACTTATTTATAATAAAAGTATAACTGAGTATTTTGTGGACATTATAATTTATAAGTACATAACTTTGAGGCCGCCATAATTAAAGAAGAAGAAGTACATAACTTTGGCCATTATTGATATCGAGCGAAATATATTTAAAAAATCACGTTTGTTGTATGGTAAAAACAAAATAAATTAAAAATTAAATATTTAATTTATTTTGTTTTTAGTACTTATTTGTTGTTATAGCGGCAACAGATATACACATAGGTACACAATCTGTGAAAATTTCAGAAGTCTAGATATAACGGTTCTTGAGATTCAGCCTGGAGACAGACAGATGGACAGACATCGAAGTCTTAGTAATAGGGTCCCGATTTTACCCTTTGGGTACGGAACCCTAAAACTCTAAAAATCAGCGTTTAACATTTTGTCTCCTTTGTGAAGTGTTTAAAGATAAACACTACTGAGTCAAAAATATGGTTCCAAGAATTAATGCACACCTACTTTTGCATTTCGTGGCTCTGCCTATCAAAAATTCAAAATCGGGTCGGTCATACAATTTTCGTTACTCTATCTACAGTATTTATATCAGTACATGTAACTTGGAGCCATATATAATATGTAAGCATCAAATGTATGTAGACAGTAGAATTACCGTTCTACCTGTATTTCGATGGTTCAACATTTTACCTAGCCCGCGTTTTAAACGCCATTCTTATCATAATTTCAACAAAAGAATGCAGCAAGATAACTGTTTTAAGTCACCACAATATTGGCTTTACGATATTTGCGCAATACTATAACTTCCGTCTATGTGACGTACTTTAAGGTTTTACTTAACCGACTTGGAAAATTGCGTATATACTACATATAAATACTTAATATTATAAATGCGAAAGTGTACCTATTATCTGTTTGACCAGTTACCTCTTCACGCCCAAACCGCTGAACCGATTTTGTTGAAATTTGGTGTGGAGGTACGTACGAGTCCCGGGAAACGACATAGGATACTTTTGATACCGGAAAAATGTACGGTTCCCGCATGATAAACTAATATTTTACATCATAGATTTCAATTTTGTCACTATTATCTATTCTGTGGTTTTGTGTCGAATAAAAGTGAGTTATTATGATATCGAATTGGAAATCAAAACCACTTGTTTGTTTTGACGGATAACACTAATCGAGTGCACTGTGCGATAGGACAGATGTGATATGCGCTACAGTTTTTTTTTAAATATCTGTGTGTCCTAGCTCTTCATGTATTACGCTTAAATCACTGACATCAAGATATTATTTGAGATAATGCTTTGAGTCCCCGGAAAGGATGTTGTCCTGGTCCTGTCTCTGCTTCGGCTTAATATTATCCTGATTAAATTCAAAATGCAACCTGATTACTAGGGCGAACTACCCCATCGTGCATCGTTAGCACTTATTCTATTGACACCTAAGATTTTATTTGGAAATGGAATGCTAATAATGGACTTTCTGATGAACTCTACAAGTGCCAATAATTGTTTTATCTTTTTTTCCAATGAAGGTATAACTCTTTGTTTCAGATCATGCCAATCTAAAGATGCAGACTTCAAGGGAGCCGGGTAGGCAGAAGCGCAACATCAAACGACGGAACTCCAGAAAGAAGTCGCTCTCACCCTCCGACCTGAAATGTCGCGACAACGAGAACAAGCTACGGTCCCTCTCAGAGGGTTCCGTGAAGGTCCGCCACAAGAAGAGCAATATCCAGAGGACTTTAACCCATCCGATAACGTGCGACGAACCAATAGTGTTTGTGAAAAGTGAGGTGCCAGAAAGTGATGAATCAAATATCCCGGCAAGTAGTGATAGGGATACGGAGGATGATAGGAAGGTGGTGATGAAGAAGTGGGATTCGGGAAGTGAGATGGATTCCGCTGTTACTATTGCTGTGAGGAAGGCGAGGAGACGACGCACGGCTGCTTATGGTAAGTGTATGGATTTAGTATGAGATATGTTGCTTCCGTACGCGTAAAATGAAATTCATTAGCTATGTCCACATTATGCGATTTCATCTTCAATTTTCGTCTTCTTCTTTTTATTCAAATTTCGTTTGGCACATTCAATAATTTAATGCGTCAAAATCCACCCGCGTTGAAACAAAAGTGTCATAGCGAGCGCTCCGATTTTAACGCGCGTCACGGGCATGCGTTACATTCGCTGTTGACTGCGCTATAACGCATGCCCTTGACGAACAGAAAAAGGCACAATGTGGACAAAGCCTTTGGGAATGGTAGGTTTTGAGGCATTAATAAAAAGTAGCGTAGTTATTTTCTTCGTGGTTTTCTCTAAATCAGTGGCAAGTATAGATTATTATTTGGAAGTTAAGGTAACAACCTTTTATTGGTTCGATCTTTTTAACAAAACATACAACCTAGGGCGTTAGCCTAAATAATGTAGGTATTAGGTTCTTGCATCCCCTAGTTTCATAATTGTAATTTGTAAGTTTTTTATGGATATTTTAATAGATAATAACATTCATGACCTGTATTTCACAGTTCACTGTATCTTCATACTCCGTAGCGATTCTCTAGTAACGGCACTGAATATAATATTATATTAGTTGGTAACGGTAAAATATTTCAAAGTCAGAATTAGAGTCATCTATGAAGATTACTTTTTCAATGTCATTACTTAAATTAGAATACTTTTTAAACTCCACAAACGAGGTAAACAGTGCAGTGTAATGAACTCTTTGATGATGCAAGTCGTTCGGTCTTAAACTGGTTTTTTATCTGTCAATATAACGATATTAGCTGTTGGCTTATATTTATTGCTCGCCTTGTCGTGGCGGTGGGGCTCTAGTAACCGCGGCTTGGACAACCGCGGTGAAGCGAAGAGGCAACCAGGGCCGGCCGGTGTCGCCGCCTGGCCCGAGGAGGGCGCTCCCAGCGGACTGGAGGAGTCCGCTGCGGATGCGCACCGAGGTGGGGCCGCAGAGGAAGAGGCAAGTAGGTATTACGGTGCGCCGCTTGCCCTATCCTCTGCGGCCGAGGACGGATCGCGGGGGGGAGAGGCATTGTGGTAGGCTGCCGCTCTCCCTACCCCCCCTGCGAGCTGCCGTTCTGTTTGAACGGCATTGGTGGGGCCGCAGAGGAAGAGGCAAGTAGGTATTGCGGTGCGCCGCTTGCCCTATCCTCTGCGGCCGAGGTGTGGTCGGTGGCAGAGCCACAGACCTGATCTGCCACATGGCCTCCAAGTAGCAGACTCGGGGGGCGTCTGCTACAGCCCTGGTGGGGGCCGAGGAGGAGGGCGCACGTGTTGTGCGCCCATCGTGGAGTCTTCGGACCGCTGGCGGGGTCGCGGATGTGTGTATCGTTCCCGTGGCCCCGTCAAAAGGCGGCGTGGCGGAAGATGGGGGGGGGGGGTTTAGTGGGTATACCGTGGTCTCATCAGCTACGGGAGTCCCACATCACCGCTCGGGTCGCCCCCTGCGCCTGGGTGGTATGCGTAACGCATTTCCCCCTCCGGGAAAAAAAAAAAAAAAAAAAAAAAAAAAAAAATAGGTGCTGCTGTCTGCACTACAGACGGTCTTAATGGATGAGACACCCATAAAGACACCATTGCTGTAAGGTTTTTAGATTGTGTTGAAATTGATTTCTATAGAAATTTAATATTTAATATTGACGTACAAGATTAAGAGAAGTATATTTTAGTGAGGTACCAACTTTAAATACTTTAAAAAAATACCTTATACCTATTCAAAACTTTCTAGTGGAAAGAGATTCCTCCTTCCTTCCTCGGGATATGCTAGCTAGTGCGTAATGAAGATTTGTCTAGTTACAATTCGTTCCCATTAATTTGGATCAAATGAAAACAGCTCATAGGTTCATCATTCAGCAGATTATGATACTACCTATTTAAATATATCAACATTTAAAAAATGGCGCAACAAAATACAAGCAAGTGACAACGAAATAGCAAGTGCAACTGCTATTTAATTTGGCCGTATTTTTTTAGAACAAAATATTGTTTTCGAACGGATTATTCTGATAAAGTGTGTATGTCTGTCTGGTTATGGTAAGATCGGAGTGAGGTGTCATTCACACAGCCGGTTTGTGTCTGCATTACCATCACAATGTGGTGGTGGTGAGACAAACGGATAAGCATCATCATCATCATTGTTTTTAATCATTACTACAGTTTTAACTTTTAAGTACTGCTTATTATTGTTATTTGTCGCTAAGTACCCTCAGAATATTGACAGCTGCAATCAGAAAGATGAGTACTTAACTTTAATTTAGTTACGATTTTGACATAAGGTTCATACATTTTCTACAATATTTTCTATCAGTCTCTTCATTAAATTAGGATTTAGGCTTTAGCCCATCATGTGCGCCCGTGTGTTACGATAGTAAAGAAAAAAATATTATGCACCAAGATAAGTGAAAATACCGTTTTTAACGAGTTTTTAACTTAGGCATGTTTCAAAGTAGTTAGTTGCATAATGTATTTCTAGGTTCTAACATTTTCGTCGCCAAAAATTAAAATAGATTATAATCTATTATACTTAAATATTTAAATTTAATTATGTACCTATTAGTAATGTTATCATTGAAAATGTAGTTCCAGCGTGTTTGTTATCAATTTTGAAATACGATACATCACGTTATGGATCAACTACACGTATCCATATTTTTTCAATTGTCACACAGCTGACAGCACACTCAATTTTCTTGATTATTGAAATCTTTTTTGACTCTACTCTACTAGTTATATATAAGTAGTAGAGTAGAGTCAAAAAAGATAATATGTATTAAGAAAGTATGTTATTTAAGAGTTAGTTTACTAGATATTGCCCGTAATTCTTTTGTTGCCTAGAGAGTAGAGACCGTACTGTATTCGGAATTAAAACTACATTATATATTTTATTCTTTCCCAGGACTAAAAGTAATTATGTTGATAACAAAATTCATCAAAATTAGTTCAGTGGCTTATGACAAAGTAACAGACAAAATGACAAGTTTTGGTATTCATATTATTAGTAAAGTATAGCTACTCGCTTGTTCGGATTCGCGTTAAATTTGCATATATCTATGTGTGAAATACGAGTAGGTACCCGTTGTAATATTATTTCTGATGACCTGACAATGGTCGTTTTATAAGCAACTATCTATAATTTAAAATTACCTTAGCAGAAATTCACTGAATAATATTAAAGTTAGGTTTTTTATAGTATTTTACGTTAAAATTATCTTTTTCATTAATATTCATAATTTTCCAAGAATGCAAATTAGCACGAAGCATTTTAAGACAATATAAAGTTAAATAATCTTTATAATCGTGAGATCACTCTCAGGTGTCTAAAGAATAAAATAATTAAATTACAAAAAATACTCCACAATCGCATTAAAAATTCTTTATTTAAAAATTTTCTGAAAAACAGCTAAGCTGTTTTAATGTTAAATTATTTAAGCAGAATCAAAGTACGATATATATAATTACTGGACGAAGCCAACAACAAAAACATATCCTCTCACCTTTTGTCCTTTCCCAGGGCTCAAAGTATACCCAGCAAAATCGGTTGAGCGGTTTGGCGTGAAGTGGTAACAGACAGACAGACACAGACATATTTATAATATAAGTATGATTTGTAATACTATTGTATTTATTATTATAAGTATTTCCATAACTAAACCCCATGTAATGTGTGGCTTATGGGAGACTTATTGAAAGAGCTTTGGTTGGTTAGAGTCATAGACTTATAATATACTGTTAGAGTTATCAGAGCAATGTGTGACTTAACCTAGCTTTTATAGGAGGGAGATGAGACACACACTACACCACTTATCATTTAATTCTGAATTGGGCAGACTTTAGCAAACTTTATAATATAAATATTCACTTGTCAATATTATCAGCAATAATTATTTACATTCCAGTAGCACGAATGGGCCTCGATTCACGATCTCTCAAGGTAATTCAGTATTGTGATAGTTACTGTAGTAAATATTATAATACAACAAGTGATAATAAGAGCATGTGGAATATGGAATAATGTGTGTTTTTGTTCTAAAATGCATAATAATGACCTGCTGTAAAGTACGAGTATTATAAACAGTTGTCATAGTACCTTCATTACTCTACAATACTTAACCAATAATAATATAATACATATTATTATGTTTTAAATTAATAATTTTCAGGCACGGTCCGAAGGGGACATGACCCCCCTCCAAAAACTAAGCTCAAATTGAAAAATCTCAAAATCTTGCCAAAAAATAATAAAAGGAAATTTTTGCCAATAAATTTTTGGTATAGTGAGTGACCCCCTCCGAAATTTCAGCCGCGCCTAAATTTTTTGTAAGTAATACAAATGGCGGAATCAAACATGACGTAGGGAATATGGTAGTAAGTCTATTAGGTTAGAAGTAAATTGTTGATGATTGACCGACTTATTTTTTTAAACGAATATAAAAATTGTATCTACTTCAACATTAATGCAGCTTCATTTCTTGTTCGTTTCCTAATAAACTACAAAATTAAAAATTAAAATATTTTGATGTCCAATTCCGTTCCGTTTGATAGTATTAGGTGATGACTGATGATTGATTGATGAGCATACTATTTTATGGTGTAATTAAAAGCGGACTTGTTCAAACATTGAACGTGTCGACTGTCGTTCTAACTTAGTTTAGTCGCGTCGCCGCGCCGTACTGTTTATAAACAAGACACTTTCTAGTAACTCCACCACGAATCCGTCTGGCGCCATCTGTGACTGACGTAAGACAACTTTACAACGCGAAGTGCATGCGCGTACTAAGCGATGTTTTATTCAACAAATAGATGGCGCAGTATATCACTAGTTTAAAATTGACCGTAGTTTCATTAAAAATATGTAGAGTTCCCACCTTTCACCTGTGTGTCCTTTACCATTCTGTTTAGTGGAAAGTAAGAGATGATTAATGATTATAACTGAAACAAACGTATTGAAATAATCAATGCTTCTGATTTTTGACGAAATTATTTTTTAACGCAGAATCTAGATTACCGTGTCACTTTTCTTACCAGAATTCTATACCCCTCACTATTGATAATTTCTACATTGTATGTTATAACGTAACGTCATAATTATTTAAGGCGATATAATGAAAATAAATTATAACGCAAGGGGCGGGGCCTATGCTCGTAGGGCGGAGAGCACCCCCGCGCAAAAACATCGCGCGCTTGCAGCTAGCGCGACCGTAATTTTCATTTTTAGAACAAGGGTCATTGACCTATGGAGTCGCAGTTTTATTAATAATTATTAGTAATTATTTTATATAAGGAATTACTATAATTGTAGAATATGATTGACGTAGTTAATTTATTAGCATACGTATTCTAAGTTTTCTACATAATTGTTTTACTCAGCTCCTAATATCAACTTTTGACCGTTGGAAGAGTGTGTATGGAATTGCAGGCGGTATTTTGGTCTGCGGGGCTAAAATGGTCGCTTTGTTGAATCATGATATGAATCATATTAATATGATTCATTTTTTTAAAAATCGCATAATATGCAAGTCTGTCTGCAATTATTGCAGGCAGAGTTGCTTATGAATTATTAATTTCTGTATTTTTGTACTGATTTGACATTTGTCAGTTTAACAGTTTTTACAATTCATTTGCTGAATTGATTGAGAGGAATTGCTAAATGTGACCATTTTAGCCCCGCTGGTCTTGTTGCTTGCCAGGCTGTTGAGTGATGAAGAAAACCATAAAACTCCCTAAGAGGCCGGGTGCCATCGAAATTCTCATACATACGTAATAGCAAAATCATTTTCTCATACGAAAATATTTAACATAAGTATTTGATTTATTTTTCAGCTTAAAATAGTAATTACAGGTTCCTGCACAAAAATTTACTACAAAATATTTAAACACTAAAAAATTGAGTAAAACACCAAAAAATGTAATATAATTAAATCAAAGCGCACGGGCCACGGCCGTGCGCGGCCAAGTTCCAGCAGGCCGCGCGGTCGCCGTGCACTATTTACACGAACCGCTTCGACGCACTTTTGACCCCCTTGTAGCTCAGTGCCTATTGCGAGTGCAAAGATAAAATTATACCTACGTAATTATATACTAGTACTTAAGCAGTATACCAAATTTCATCGAAATAGGTTCAGTAGATCTAGAAATATGTCTCTGTAAAAATAGCTAATTTTGGCACTCACTCATTCACTCACTCACTCACTCACTCACTCACTCACTCTCTCTCACTCACTCTCTCACTCACTCACTCACTGACCGGTAATCAAAACCTCTAGGCCACTTCCGTTATGAAATTTGGCACACAGGTCGTGTGTTATATGTAGATTAACAAAAAATTTGGAAATTTTAGAAATTGGTCAAGCGTGAGTTGGTTCATCTATGAACTTTAGAGGCTACTTCCAAATATCCTAGCGTTATGAAATTTGGCACACAGGTCGTGTGTTATAATATATGTCGCAGTCATCTGGTTCAATCTGTGATTCGATTGAATGACTAGCGTATTCATTGAATGACACCGTTCTATTGAATGACTGAAGGACAACTAGTCAAGACGCTGACTGTAACGTTTAACGTCTTGACTAAACGTCATCATAGTGAAGGTTTTGGAATTGGTTTAGATTTTATAATGTATATACGTTATAATTTATTAATGTAAAATGTATAGACGTGATATAATATATATCTAAAAACTAGCTGTTGCCCGCGACTTCGTCCGCGTTAGAATAGTTAGATCACGTCCCAAATATTATTTTTCAAAAATATTAACAGAATTTACTTTCCTACGATTTTATTCAGTAACCCAAATCCTATTAAAGCGAACACCTTCATCATAGAAGCTCAAATCTTTAATAATTTGAGTTCAATCAGTCGAAAATCTAAGAAAATTTCTAAAAACTTTCATCCCGTATTTCATCCCCTTAGGGGTAGAATTTATTAAATTCCTTTCTGAGGGGATGCCTACGTCATAGTATCTTTATGCATACACAGTCTCAGCCCGATCGGTTTAAAATTGAGAAAGTTTCATACAAACTGTCAACCCCAATTTCACCCTCTCGGGGGTAGAATTTCCAAAGACGCCTAAATATATATCCATTCAATTTTAATTAGTAACCCAAAAATAAAGTTTCATGTTTCTAACTCAAGAAATGACGGACTTTCAACCCCAATTTCACCCCCTTGGGGGTAGAATTTCCAAAAACGCTTAAATACGAATTCATTCGTTTTTATTCAGTAACCCAAAAATAAAGTTTCATGTTTCTAACTTCAGAAATAACGGACTTTCATACAAACTTTCAACTCCTATTTCACCCCCTTCGGGTTAAAATTTCCTAAATTCCTTCCTTAGTGGGTGTCTACTAATTAGCACAACCCTGCTCATCAAATTTCGTGGCTGTAACTTTAACAGTTTTTGCTCTGCGATGATGAATCAGTCAATCAGTCAGTCAGTCAGGACTTGTAATTTTATATGTATAGATTTGAGAAATCAATCAACGACTCGACATTGAAAATAACAGCATTTTGATTTGATGGTTGTGTTTAATTTTACAATTCTTATGTAAACAGTATTTATTTAATAAGCTATACGGTGTGCATTACACATGACAATATTTTATACCCCCCCCCCTCTCCTCCTCCCACCCTCCTCATCGTATTCTCATTGTATCACTAGTACATAAGAATTTTTATCTATAATTCGTAGATGAGCCGACTCCCGCTTGACCGATTTCTTAAATTTTTAATTTTTTTTTTAAATCTACATATACCACACGACCTGTGTGCCAAATTTCATAACGCTAGGATAAGGACAATTGGAAGTGGCATCTTAAGTTTGTAGATGAATCGACTCACGCTTGACCAATTTCTTAAATTTCGCAATTTTTTGTTAATCCACACATAATACTCGACCTGCGGGCCAAATTTCATAACGCTAGGACAATTGGAAGTTTCTTCTATAGTTCGTAGATGAGCCGACTCACGCTTCACCGATTTCTTAAATTTCTTAATTTTTGTTAAACTACTTATAACACACGACCTGTGTGCCAAATTTCATAACGCTAGGACAATTGAAAGTGGCCTTTTAATTTCGTAGATGAACCGACTCACGCTTGACCAATTTCTTAAATTTCTAAAATTTCTGAATATTTTGGTAATCTAAATATAACACCCGACCTGTGTGCCAAATTTCATAACGCTAGGACAGTTGGAAGTGGCCTAGAGGTTTTGATTACCGGTCAGTGAGTGAGTGAGTGAGTGAGTGAATGAGTGAGTGAGTGAGTGAGTCAGTGCCAAAATTAGCTATTTTTACAGGCAGATATCTCAGGATCTACCGAAGCTATATCTATGACATTTGGTATACTGCTTATGTGCCTGTATATAACTACGTAGGTATAATTTTATCTTTACACTCGCAATAGGCACTGAGCTACAAGGGGGTCAAAAGTGCGTCGAAACGGTTCGTGTAAATAGTGCACGGCAAGCGTGCGGCCTGCTGGAACTTGGCCGCGCACGGCCGTGCGCTTTGATATTCACATTTATTGCATTTGCATTAGTAGGAAACAATGTAGCGTAGATTGTATTATGAGAATAATAATTTCTGAGAATAAAAATATGAGAATAAAAATTCTTACGTGTCCGCAACACCTAAAGAAATATTATTATCAAGATCCAAGTCAAATACCGACTCCACTGGTGGTCCCTTGGATATTATGGTGGTGGTTCCTTGGATATTATGTCGGCGACAGTCGTAGATTTATGTTTTATCTTATAAAAGCGATAAAATAAATATCAATATGTGTATGAATATTGAATATATATCTTATATTCACATTCATTGCATTAGTAGAACACAAAGTAACGTAGATTGTATAATGATAATAATAATAGATAGGTTCTCACGTGTCCGCATGATCTATATAATACTACTATAGAATTATCCAGATCTAAGTCAAGTAGCGACTCCACAGGTCTCTGTTCTTTGGATGTGTGGTCAGTAGTAAATTTATATTTTCCACAAAAATAATAAAATAATCATAATAAAGCCATTTTACAAATAATAAAATAACCTCCCTTATCAATCAATAGAATAGGTAAGTACACACGCCCCCCGAAGGTTGCTCGCCTTGTCGTGGCGGTGGGGCTCAGTAACCGCGGCTTGGACAACCGCGGTGAAGCGAAGAGGCAACCAGGGCCGGCCGGTGTCGCCGCCTGGCCCGAGAAGGGCGCTCCCAGCGGACTGGAGGAGTCCGCTGCGGATGCGCACCGAGGTGGGGCCGCAGAGGAAGAGGCAAGTAGGTATTACGGTGCGCCGCTTGCCCTATCCTCTGCGGCCGAGGACGGATCGCGGGGGGGGAGAGGCATTGTGGTAGGTTGCCGCTTTCCCTACCCCCCCTGCGAGCTGGCCGTTCCGTTTGAACGGCATTGGTGGGGCCGCAGAGGAAGAGGCAAGTAGGTATTGCGGTGCGCCGCTTGCCCTATCCTCTGCGGCCGAGGTGTGGTCGGTGGCAGAGCCACAGACCTGATCTGCCACATGGCCTCCAAGTAGCAGACTCGGGGGGCGTCTGCTACAGCCCTGGTGGGGGCCGAGGAGGAGGGCGCACGTGTCGTGCGCCCATCGTGGAGTCTTCGGACCGCTGGCGGGGTCGCGGATGTGTGTATCGTTCCCGTGGCCCCGTCAAAAGGCGGCGTGGCGAAAGATGGGGGGGGGGGGTTTTAGTGGGTATACCGTGGTCTCATCAAAAAAAATGGTAGGTAAGTACACACGACGGCACATCAGACTAATCACGAACTAACTCTTCATAGCGTTCTTTCTTTTCCAGTTTAGATAATACTGGTGTTTTCTTTTTCCCCATGATCAAAAAAAAAACCATACAGCTGAACGTATAAGTAACCTCCTCGTTTTTGGAAGTCGGTTAAAATGATAATAAAAAGCCTTCAGTCTTCACTCTAATACTAACTACTAATTAGTAATAATGCACTATTTATGATTAACTTAAAATAATTAATTAACTATACACACTCATTAAAAGTATTATTATTTACAACTATAACATACAAATTATCGCGGTAACGCCTGGCTAAAACTGACATAGGTCTATCCTCGATGAAAGCTGTATTAGCACTGAGTCTGCAAGAGAGCGGCTTCGCAATTAAACTTAATTTGTATGACTATAGAGTCGTGATTACGCTGCGGCCAGAAGCTATCGGCTCGCTCGGAAATTTCGACGTAAGCGACAAAACGTAAATGATCTATAATAAAATAACTAGGAGCATTTAAGCAAAACTGCTTTTGTACGAATTTGAGTTGCAAAGTTGTCTATTAATTAGACTAATTTCCAACAATACATCTATTTTCGTTTAAAAGTAATCTTCAAATTTCGTATTTTTAAGAGGTAATTTCGAAAATTAAATGTATCGAGGCAAAATACATTAATCGTGTTTCTAGGTCTGATCAAACCTAGATAAAGCTATGAAGATATGTATATCTCATTACCAGATTTGTAACATTTCTGAGGGTCCTATAGTATTACGTCAAAAAGGACAGTTTTTACCATTATATCGCCTTAATTAGTCCTTGTCTGATGATACGATGACGGGCAATAATTTCGGCAATAATTGCTCGGCGACACGAATGGAGCGATCTGGAGCAATTAGTGGAGCAATATGGAGCAATTTATTTTATATCGCTCGATGTCATATCGCTCAAATATTCGATGGCCACATCACTAAATATTGTATTGTGCAATATTGCCGCTTGTTGCCGCAAATTGCTTGATGTAGTCGTGACGTCAAAGTTGACGAGAATTGACTGGAGTTGAGCAATTTTAGTTGCCCGTATAAGCACACCATTATAAAAGTAACTTGACAGACTTGACGTTTCTACCCAGTATACAATGTATGTTCTTTCCACCTTCTGACTAAAAAGGTAAGTTTTTTTAATTCCGAGAATTTCAGTGCGGCCATTTCTTATCTCTGTATTTGTCCTGTACCGTTCGTCCTTAGCTTCCTCAATCCTCACAGGCGCTTCAACTTACGTAATACGCCATATGGAGTAGGCTGACGCGTGGGCCGCCCTTGTGCATATAGGCCCTTCCATCTTTGTATCAAGGTCCGTCACTTGACGTCTTACGTTCGTCCCGCAAAAAGCTGTCAACATTTAAGTATGAGACTTTTAATACAATGGAAAGTTTAGGGTTTCAACACAAGTATTTTACTGTAGGAAATATTTCCCTCAATAATTATCTCAGAAATTAATTTTTGTTAACCGTATATTTTTCCATACTTTGTTCATTGACGAGAGTCGGAACCTAAAGTACTTACATATTATATTATATCCATATCAAATTTTTGGCCGCTAAGAAGTAACAGACAGATTTTCACATTTATATTCTCCAAAACCTTATCACTACTAAGAAAAGCCTTTATCTAATATCTTTATGATCTTTACTGTAAGAAAAGTAGTACAAGTAGAACAGAAACAATAATTTTAATCAAGATCATAATTCGTTTAAGTTCAGCTCGAGTATACGGGCCAGTTAACTAATTGAAATTTATTGTGGCAATACGACTCTTAATAATTAAACTCATAACGTTCAACGATAATAGACACAATATAATTGAAAATTATTTATTTGTAAATAACATTATGACAGCTACCACATGTGCCACTGAAAATCAGCGGATACTTAAAACTATAGAAACCATAATAATATAGTTCAAATAAGTTGATATTGTACCGCAAATATGGAATCAAAATGATGTCACCAAAGTATGTAACCCCGTTGATGTCTTTTGTATGCGAAATATCTAGGGTCCCTCGCTTGCACTCTACACCTATTAATATTCGCAATCCATACTAATATTATAAATAAGAAAGTGTGTCTGTCTGACTGTCCATCTGTTACTTCTTCACGCCCAAGCCGCTGAACTGATTTTGCTGAAATTTGGTATGATACTTTGAGCCTGGGGAAAGGACATGGGATACTTTTTATCCCAGAAAAATGCACGGTTCCCGCGCAATAAACAAATTTTGGCGTAAGTTGCTGGCGTCATCTAGTTTCAAATATTTTCTGATCTGCATGATGCCTAATCGCCTTCCAAGTGTATCGAAATGTTTGAATAGTTTTTATATCGGCCTTCGTAGTGCAAAAACTTGCTGTAACTAATTCATATTATAAAGCTTCAGTTCTAAACTCTTATATCAGAAGATTACTCAATATTCCTGAATCATCATCATCGAATGTTTAAAATGATTTTTGGGATGTTTCTCATTAGGTCTTAAGAACATGGGTTTGTATAAGTCTACCAGGATCTGATGGCAATTTTTGACAGCAGATTTTCAAAAAATATGCTTGATCATTGGATAAATTTTTATATTTGCATGTTTAACACACAGAATCAGCCGCTATTAGGCAAAAAAGGATCAAAATGTTTTATTCCAATTACCCCGGTATTGCTAGTAGAGTTATTGTCTGCAGGCTTATGTATGAATATTGATCACTAAAGAAATGATTTCTTCATACGAAAATATTATAACCGTGTTTCTTTTCAAAATATTAAATGTTACATATTTTATTTGATGTATTTATTTAATAGAGATTGAAGATGAAGAAGAGTGACCTACTCTTCTTTATCTTCAATCTCTATCAAATTGTTTTTTAAATTCTTCGTAATATTGTTACCTATTTTTTACAACCAACATATGTTGCAACCTGTCTTGCTCAAAATTATAATAATATTATGAAGGCATATAGTTTATCATACATCAATTCCCAACTTCTACAAATTGACACTATTTTCTCTCCCCTCTACTAAGTCTACAGTTAGTCTGCAATAAATTGTAAAAATCTATTTATTATCACAGATGATTGCGTTAATGATTGCTATCCTTATAGCACCCATCCTTGTCTTTTGTATCGCTAGGAAATAACTCGAGGCCTTGGTTTTTACTATTGCAAAACAAAAGTCACGGTGTGAGCATAACTAAAGCGGAAACCTCTGATTATAGCAGACGGCACAGTTCATTTGTATTGTGTAAGACGGCTAAGAAAAGGTTTCTTAACCTTTACAACGGTAAAAAAATGGAGACATTGTAGTAAATTCAAGGGTTGTTAGGTTTTCTTATTATTCGGTATAGCTCGGTCATCGATAACATTTAAATAGTAGTAATAAGTAATTGATCTTTCGCTACTTTTAGGTATTTTATTCATACGCGAAAATATGCTAGAGTAAGTTAAAATTTTAGTAAGAAATACATAGTCTATTTCTTCATTCTTGTACATGTTTTCTAAGAGATGTAAACATAAATAACCTGGCAAGGTGGCAAATGGCAACACTGTGTTTCCCTTTGCCAACTATTGTTGCGTTTGACAAAGCCATACTGAGCTTTGCATTTAAATCAAATTGAACTAAAATAAAGTATATTTCTTACTGCAAATGGACTCAACTCAACAACATCCCTGTGCGTTTCTTGTGATGTGTTTTTGCTGGAATTATCTCTATTAAAAGAGCAGCTATAATAAGTTGAGTGCAGGAAGTGTCATTAAATCCATGGCTGTACTCACGGACCGTGAGTTTTACGTGTGGCCTCTATATCCATAGTATAAGGATCAGTTTTGTATAAATTCTGAGGTAAAATATATTTTATGAACGGACAATAGTCAGTACCTGAGACCACGCTGTAAAGTGGCTTCATGGCGATTGGCGGCTTTAAAGACTTTCAATTATAATATTTTTACCCGACTTCAATGCTAAAAGGAAGCGCTTAATTACTATTTTGCCTGTATGTTCCAACTTCCAACGTACTTATCGTCTAACTACTGGTCCGATTCGTAAGAATAATGGTTGGTGAGAGCACGGCTCTACCTTGAACATTTTTAATTTCTAGAATTTCTGTTTTGATTATTTACTTGTTTTATTATTTTATTTTCTTTTTGTATTCTTCTTTTTGACCCCCTTACCCTATAGAGAGGTGTTATAAGTTTGACATGTCTGTATTGTACCTACGTATTTGTGTGTCTGTGCGATTTTAATCTAGTTTTTTGTTTGAAAGCTGACCAGACGGGTTAGTGCGAGTTTTATTCGATCATACGCATCGAGCACGTTAACGCGAATTTGTATGGGATCAAAGCGGTATCCGCGTTAGCCAGTAGATGGCGCTGCTTTGATCCCATATAAATTCGCGTTTACGCGCTTGATGCGTATGATCGAATAAAACTCGCACTAACCCCTCTGAGGGGTTAGTGCGCTGCTTTGATCCCATACAAATTCGCGTTAACGCGCTCGATGCGTATGATCGAATAAAACTCGCACTAACCCCTCTGATCGAAGTTGTTCTAAGCTACACATACACATCATTATGAGCTCGCTGACTGCTGGAAAAGTTATGTTTTTTTATTTTGCAATAATTAACTGTAAGGTTAGACTTTAACTAGTTAAATTAATAATAATTGATATTAGCTATAATGTAAAATCGGTATATAATTTAATGTGAAAGCATACAAGTTAATCTACAGACTTGCAAAACTTTCATATTAATGTCATTATAATAATCTTAGAGAACAAGTACTAGGTATCTGCTATCCATACTAATATTATAAATGTGAAAGTGTGTCTGAGTATAATAATTAATATATTTACTGTTCAGTCTTCAGGCTAACTGCTGAACCAAATTTATTGGAACCATGGATTTTGTTATAGTCCTGGAAATTGATGGTTGGTTTTTATCACAAAATGTACAAATTAATAGGGGTAGCATAGTATTATTTTAGTTCAGATAAACAGATTTTATATCTGATGTACTATAATGTTTACATAACATACATTTTTTTACATTTGTATGAAGTTTTGTGCTTCGATTTACCATTTGGAACTTAGTATTATTTTATGCTCTACATCTAAATATATAAAACTCAAAGGTAACTGACTAACATGGTGATCTATCAACGCACGGCCCCAACCACTGGACGGATCGGGCTGAAATTTGGCATGCAGGTAGATGTTATGATGCATGCATCCGCTAAGAAAGGATTTTGATCAATTCCACCCCCAAGGGGTTAAAATAGGGGATGAAAGTTTGTATATAATAATACTTCTTAACGCAAGCGAAGCCGCGGGCAGTAGCTCGTTCTGCTATAAACCTTGTACTAAAGTGTTATTAATACTGTTATTGGTTTTGAAACTAAGTCCTTTTCTATTAGGCTGACATGTTCCACCTACACATGACATTATTATGTCGTATGTAGGAGGCATGTATGTAGTGCACAGAACATGTGGAGTAACAAAATTATTGTTTAATGTTAGTTCTCTTTAATCGACTTCCAAAAAGGTGAGGGTTTTATTTCTGCTTGTACTTCATAGTTACGTTGCCTTTTTCAGACGAATTTTATGACTCCTACATAGGTAAACTTAGTTTTATTATTTCAGTTTTAAGCATTTAAGGCCCATATAAATAGTCAGTACATAAGATGCGACCCGGTCTCAAGACGCGGTTCGGCTCTGTGGTTGGTCCAAATTTTGACAGCCAACCAATCACAGAGCCTGAACCGTGTCTTGAGACCGAGATGCATCTTGAGTACTGACTATTTATACCGGCCTTAGAGTTGGCCGTCAAGAGCCTCATACAATGTTAGGGGCTGTATCCAAAGTAATCGCTTTCCATCAGGTGATCAGTGCTTGCTTCTCTCTTATTAAAAAAGTAAGCACTAATCTGAAGTCAAATGAAAAAAGTGCAATAGGAGAGGCCTTTGTTTAATGTCCAGCAGTAGGACAACATAGGCTATCAAAAAACAACAGGTTGCACTCCGAGAGTATTGACAGAAATAAAAATAGCAGGAGGTATAGTATACGTTTTCGAAGCGCGGTAGATAGAGAGAGGCTCTCCCTCCGTCCCACGATTTTTCGAGTGATGAGTTTAATATTATATTTTATACATATCCCAAAAAAGTAGGCAACGCCGCTAGAAAAGTATGAATGTAGTCCAGGCTGAGAGTATTAGCTTCCCATTATTAGATTTGTGCTCATTTAAATGCCTTCTATTAAATAAGTAACTAAATGTACCCCTACATACATAAGGCTGTAGTGGCCATACAAACTGTTTCACTTCGCGCTGTTTGGTCTAGTTCGCCGAGTTCATTGTTCAGACCTCTTTAGATACCAAAACGTCTTAAGCCAGGAACGCTCAAAACTCGGTTTTTCGTTTCTTTAACGTAAAGGCGTTTTTTGTGCAGTCGGCGTCTTACGACTTTTCGGGTGTGAGCCGAGATTTGTTGTTGGTGTTGAGACGCGAGTGAGTCACGAACTATAATGTTGGCCATATCGATATTAATTTATCGACATTATATATGAAGTTGAGGATTACGAACATAAAAATCGTGATTCTTAAAATAGTTGTAATGTATTGTAGCATGTCGATCAATGCTTCCTAATGATAATCTAATTTACTTCTCTACACTCACGTAAATTTAATTTATTAGCGCTCTTTATTAAATGTGCTAATGATGGCAATTGAAAAATTATAAAAATACATAAAGAAAGCAAAGCTATGCATAATGCTGGAAACACAATATTCATTTAGCTGTTCTCCCTTCACTCTTTACTAATCTATTACTATTTTCCTTCTACGTCTGCCAAGTTGTACTAAAAACCTGATTAAACTCCCAATTACCAGCCTACAACCTACCCATTAGACATTATCGACTATTTTCGCCATCACTAGTGCCGACAAGCGCGGCAGTCGGCTAGTACCCGCACATCCGCCTGCGCGCTCGCTCCCGCGCCAGTCTGAATACTGCCTTACCGCTAGTGAAGTGTAAACTGTGTGTAAACTTTAAACTGTGTGTAAACTATATACTGTGTTAATTAAACTGTGTATAAAGTTAAAAAGTTGCTGAAAAGGACCCCATGCGCCTGCCTGTGCGTTTTCTGGTATGTTGTTGAGCTTTTGTGTTCTACCTTTTACTTGTTGCTGAAGCTTTTTTAATGTGTAAATGCCAAATGGTAGGCAGGTACACATGCAGTTTTGATTTGGCAACCAAGAATAAAAATGTTATAAGTTAAAATTCTAATTTTTTTGGCAACCAAAATAAAAATGTTATATATGTTAAAATTCTAATTTTTTTTGGCAACCAAGATTAAAAATGTAGTAAGTTAAAATTCTAATTTTTGCTTAATACATGGGGGAACTCCTGAGTCGTGACGCTCGGGCCCTTGCCGGCTTGGCCATACAAAGTGAAAAAATTTCGTCTTTCAGAGCTGCTACTTTCACAGTGAACTCTCTACAAGGAACACGTACACACCCTAAAGTATTATTACTTATTTTTCTCCGACTTCCAAAAAGGAGGAGGTTATATTATGTTCGTCTGTTTATAGTTTTTTGTTACACACTGTATAGTGTATAACTGTATACCTTTCATCAAACTCAGTGCAGCTATTTATCTATACATATAATAAAACTGTAGAAATGTGAATTCTGTACATTAAAGATATTCAAAAAATAATTAGCAGGGGGTGTTACTACATCGCTATAGAAGCCAAAACTGTGGTTAGTTTTTTGTCTGTCTGTCTGTCTGTCTGTCTGTATGTTTGTTCCACTATCACACGAAAACTACTGATCCGATTTGAATGCGGTTTTCGTAAATATATTTGTCTTCTTCCAACTTAACATCTGGTGTATAAAATTTTTCCCCCCCACCCCTCTAAGGGGACGAAAGAGAGGGTTAGATTTTGTATCAAACTTTTGCTTTAACACGAAAACTACAGATCCGATTTGCATACGGTATTCGCAGATATATTTGCCTTCTTCCAACTCAACATCTGGTGTATAAACTTTCCCCCCGCCACTCCTCTAAGGGGACCCAAAAGGGGGTCAGATTTTGTATCAATTTTTTTCTTTAATGGACTTAAGTCATATTGTTAACTGTATTTTCCAACTTAACATCAGTTTTCCCCCCTCTTAGGGGACAAAAGCGGGTAAAATTTTGTATCAATTACTAATGAAGTAGAAATACTTTAAATGGCAAAACAACGTTTGCCGGGTCAACTAGTGCCTAATAAAAGATAAATAGACGCACATTAGTATGAATTACGTAGTAATTTCTAACCGTATATATTTATATAGAGAAGTGGTTGAACTCCTTAGTCGTATAATGTAACAAAGAAGCCCTACAGCGGCTTTAAGTCATATAGTGGTGGTTGCGAAAGATTTGGACTTAGCGACTGGCCTAGTTCAATGAAACCGAACACTGTCCTAGCTATACCCCTATATCATATACCTACTAAATAGGGTTAGGTAAATTGAATTATATTTAGCATTATATTAATTATATGAATCTTATTAAAAGTAAATAAATTGATAGCTTTAATGCAGGTTGACCGGTATAGGTAATCTTTCACTGGTTTATATTCAAAATAGTTAAAATGCATGTTGATTGGGTATAGGTGATTTTTCATTGGTTTAAATATTAAAATTTTAATACAGACACGAGTAATTCTAAGATATTTGTAGTTTGTACAGTGCTTATATTATGTGTTCCTCCAAACACACACACACACACACACACACACACACACACACACACACACACACACAATTATAATATAGAATATAATATAGAATATAATAAGATTTTTAATTTTTGTTGTGGTATTTAGATTGTATTAAGTATTATTATTATTATTTGTTAATTTCGTCTGTTTTTATTGATATTTGCACTCTATTTATTGTAATTCGGTAAGAATTCCCCCATAGCACAGGCTGCGCCTAGTTTGGGGGACTGCCACTTGTTTAAAAATATTGTCAATCAATTTATGGAAATAAAGATTTGTATTTGTATTTGTATTTGTATTTGTATTTAAATCTGTTTGCAATTTTTTGCCAATGACATATCTAATGATTGCTTAACTTGTAAGCTTGTAGGTAAGCATACTTTTTAGGGTTCCGTAGCCAAAATGGCAAAAAAGGAACCCTTATAGATTCGTCATGTCTGTCTGTCTGTCTGTCTGTCTGTCTGTCTGTCTGTCCGTCCGTCCGTATGTCACAGCCACTTTTCTCCGAAACTATTAGAGCTATACTATTGAAACTTGGTAAGTAGATGTAGTCTGTGAACCGCATTAAGATTTTGATGCAAAAATGGAAAAAGTATTAAAAATTTTAGGGGTCCCCATAGGTACAACTGAAACAAAAAAAAATTTTTTTTTCATCTAACCTATGCGTGTGTGGTATCTATGGATAGGTCTCTAAAAATCATATTGAGGTTTCTCATATCATTTTTTTCTAACCTGAATAGTTTGCGAGAGAGACTCTTCCAAAGTGGAAAAATGTGTGTCCCCCCCCCTCTAATTTCTAAAGTAGAGGCATGATAATTTAAAAAAAAATATATGATGTATATTACTATAAAAACTACCAACGAAAATTGGTTTGAACGAGATCTAGCCAGTAGTTTTTTTTTATACGTCATAAATAGTAAAACTTAATGAAACAAAAAAAATTTTTTTTCATCTAACCTATGCGTGTGTGGTATCTATGGATAGGTCTCTAAAAATCATATTGAGGTTTCTCATATCATTTTTTTCTAAGCTGAATAGTTTGCGAGAGAGACTCTTCCAAAGTGGAAAAATGTGTGTCCCCCCCCCTCTAATTTCTAAAGTAGAGGCATGATAATTCTAAAAAAAATATATGATGTATATTACTATAAAAACTACCAACGAAAATTAGTTTGAACGAGATCTAGCCAGTAGTTTTTTTTATACGTCATAAATAGTAAACCTTAATCTAAATTTCATTAAATCGACTGAAATATAAAAATAAATCAAAAATAATATAATTTCATAAAAATTAACCTTATTGCTGCTGCGGAACCCTCCATGGGCGAGTCCAACTCGCACTTGGCCGCTTTTTTCAGTAATCAGTAGTAAGGTGAGCTTGTAATTTTTGATTATTTAGAAAATATCTGTCTTATTCATCACAGATACTCATAACTTCATAAGTCACCAGTTATCACTCGTGTATCATGTATGGATGGTGTACACTCCTAAAACAATAATATAATATGTGGTAGTGGTGGATTTTAACTTGTTAGCTAGTTATTTTTCATTTTTGGAGCATTTTGAAAAAGGAATTTCAGAAATCATCAAAATTCTTTATTTACTGAAAATATTAGGAATTAAGAGTTCATTCGTATTAAACACCGCTAGTAATACTGTCGGTGTCAATACTTCCAATAGGAAGGATAGGTACGTCTAATAGTCAGGGTACTTAAACCTCAATGATTATTTTAAAGCTTTTAAAAATTGTTTTTATGTAACGACTATCTGACCCGGCAATGTTGTTTTGCCATATAAATTATTTCTAGTATCAATATAAAAAGTAGATAAAAACCTATTCTCAGGCCTAACGAAAGTAGATACAAAATTTCATCAAAATTGGTTTAGCCGTTTTAGAGGAGTTTGCGCGCAAACACTGTGACACGAGAATTTTATATATTAGAGATTAAAACCTTTGCTAATAAACGATGGAAATATATCTTTGATATCCCGTTACTTTGCCCCTGTTGGTTTTCGTTCGTTTCGGTAGCTGACCACGGGCAAGTACCCGAATCGTCAGGTTGTATATGAACATATCGAATAACATTATATCAAGTTATTTTCCAAGTGTATGTTGCTCGAGACTTCGTGGGCATTGGCAAAACTAACTAAAAAATACATTAGATACTTAAATAAAAAATTGGTCATGGTACAGCTGCCAGCCTGATTAGAATTTGCTCAAATTTACGCCTAGGAATTTTATCAAGATCTTGGTAAAAATCCTAGGCGTAAATTCGAGCAAACTTTCAACATTATGTGTCCAAAGACACTAGGCCGAAGTTACGCGGCGTAAATTCCACATTATTACGTCCGCAATGTCAAACGCATACAAAAAATACGGACGGAACGCGACGGAATAGTGTGTCATCGGTAAAAAATACATTGCGGGCGTAATCGTGCGGAATTTACGCCGCCTAGCTTCGGCCTAGTGTGTTTTATAATCATTTAAATCATAATACATACTGACCCCAATTAAAAAAGGTAAGGAGAATAATAGGTTTTATTTTAGTATCGTGTATCTGCTGCCCTCTGTAGGGAAAGTCCATCAGTTCTCTGAATCTATGACTCATGTTAATCTAATTGATCTTTATATATAAGGTTTGTCCCCAATACGATAAAGCTGATTCGTAGATAGCCTTCCATATTGCCATGGAACCTTTGCTTTGTTTGATACTTTATTTTTTACGGTCGATTTATATGTGTCCGCGCGATCGAGCGGTTTGGCCGCCACAACGCGAGAACACAAGCAATAATTGTATGTCTTGCGGCTTGCCACTATTTACATAAATCGTTGTATGTACAATTGTACATATGTGTACATGTTATGTGTTTGTGGTCTCGGGGTACACCGATACCACTACAGTGGCCAAACCGCTCGTTCTGTTATAACAGGTTTTCCAAAAGTTTTTTTAAAAAAAGGTTAAACTGGAAAATACACTTGAAATTACACTTAGAAATTACGAGGTTAAGAAAACGTCCGCGCTGCCCCGAGGTTGTGACTGAGCACTGGCCCTGCGATCTGGCTAACTGCTTAGAATTTTGAGTGGGTGCTGATGACAGATCAGCACCTTGTCAGCATTTCTACTAACTAACCGGGGATAATATAACAGTTCGCGCGCTTAGTCGAGCCGGGCCTTGCAATCATGCCAATTTTTGAGGCTTTTTGAGTTTTGACAGTTTATCTTTTCATTAGCGCTTGTGATTGGCTATCGTCGGAACATTGACCAATCACAAAAGGTGTTGAATAGATAAATCCTGTCAAAAAGGACCGAAACCTGCTCATATACGAGCTTTCACGTTTAGTTGGGACTCCCATCTGAAGTTTTTGTTTCCCAAGCAACAGAACGAAGTCAGTTTCCGCCTAAAACCGGTTGGTGAGTCGTGACGTCACGTCTCTGGGAACACTCGGTATTATAAAGTGCTGTATCAAATGAAGAGATACTGACATTTTGGCAAATTAATACCAAGCTTACCATCTTACTAATAAAGGAATTTACGTAGCGTATTTCACTGACTCTGTTAATAACATGACTTTTCCAAGAGCCCAGAAAAAGTAAACGGTCCTTGTTTAGTTATTCGCCGTTTTTATTAGGGTTCCGTACCCAAAGGGTAAAAACGAGACCCTATTACTGAGACTTCGATGTCTGTCCGTCTGTCTGTCTGTCTCCAGGCTGTAGTAGCCTGTAACGCAATAACCGCTATAGCTAGACTTCTGAAATTTTCACAGATTTTTTTTATTGCCGCTATAACAGCAAATACTAAAAACAAAATAAAAATATTTATTAAGGGGGGGGGGGGGGGGCGTAACAGACGTTATTTTTGGCCTTTTTTGCTCTTAATCAATAGTGACAGACAGCAGCGAGGCACTTGAAATATTCATTAAGGCCTTAGTTATAATATGTTTACCTTAATAATTAATAATAATATTTAAATAAAATAAAAATTTAAGGGGGGCTCCCACACAAAAACGCAGTTTTGGCCTATTTTTCGTCTCTAATGATACAGAATCCTTTGTGCGCGAGTCCGTCTCGCACTTGGCTGATTTTTTTGTTACAAATAAGAGTATAGAATTCTCGAGTACAAGAGGATCCCGACAGACATTGTTCAGTCTTAAATTTTGGGCTTACAAAAAAGTTACCTAGTAACAAAAGTACACAAATCTTGGAACACAATAATAGCTATTTTATGCGGCATTTTATGCATTAAGTATTATGTTTTAAGATTTAAATATTATGATTTCTGATATTAATATATCACATTACATTTCAGCAACATAATATAATGTGTCATATACATGCTGTAACAAAAATAAGTGATAATACTTTAGGGTGTGTACGTGTTCCTTGTAAAGAGTTCACTGTGAGAGTAGCAGCTCTGAAAGACGTTTTTTTTCATTTTTGTATGGGGAAACTTGTGACGCTCGGACCCTTGCCCATACAAAAGTGAAAAAAAAATTCGTCTTTCAGCGCTGTTACTTTCACAGTGAACTCTCTACAAGGAACACGTACATATCCTAAAGTATTATCACTTATTTTTTACACACTGTATAAAATCATTATATATATGTTTATTTGTAAAACTAGTTTTTCGGCTAGCAGCGGGTGGCCTCGGCCTAATGTTGTAATTCCTGTATAAGTTCTTCGCACTTCCTCTGATTTATAATATGATCCTAGTAGATAGAATAAGCAATTTTTTTGACAAACTTTCAAAAAATAAGCAGGGTCTATGTTCAGCTGGATTTTTTTAATTAAAAGAGATGAAATTATTGTCTAGATATTCATATACACATACTAGCGGAACATAGTTAAAAAGGGGCACAACTTGAACTCAAGTGGGTCGGGCTGTCTGAAATCCTTTTTTATAGTTTCTAAGCTCATTTAAGAAATAAAATATTGAACAAAACTGGCAATTTGAGAGATTTTTATTGCAATTATGCCATAATAAATGTTTTTCGATGATTGACGTTGTGTTTCTGATAAGAATGGCGTTTTTAGCGGGGTTCAAGGTATGCCAGCTCATTTGATTGTTTGGTTTTTGGAAGAACACATTGCTTAGATATAAAATTAGTGATTTCCCAGCATCTACGACAGCTAGAGCTGTAACCACGATAGAGAAAGGTCACACCTACCGTTCGGTCAGTCAGGCCTTAGGTGGGTCAGCTTCCGTGGTCCGTCGTAACTTTCAACGCTACAGAGAGACTAGATCTTACGTCTGGAGACGAGAACAAGGCAGATATATCGGGTGACATTGGTTCAGGATGATCGTTTTGTTAGGGTACAAGCCTTAAGAAATCGACCTCAAACTGCATTGCATACACGAAACCTGTCGGAACAGATCCGAGATGTACGTGTGAGCGATTGTACAGTAAGAAGAAGACTCAAAGAAGTTAAATTAAACTCAAAGGTGCTAGCAAGGGCACCAAAACTTGAGACAGGACACCAAAGAGCCAGGCTAAGATTTGCGCGTGAACATCAAAATTTGACAAGTGTATGAAATCGTATGCTGTACAGTGATGGGAGCAAATTCTGTGTAAATTTTGTTGACAGGCGATAAAGAATGTGGATAAATCGTAAGGAACGCTATAGACCATCAAACTTAACGGAAACAGTGGCCTATCATGCAGGCTTCGAAATGGTTTGGGGTGGCATATGACTTGGAGCCCGCACGGAGCTGATGATTGTTAATGATGGTACTTTGACAGTACACGGCTAAAGCACAGATGTCCTAGAACTGCATGTTGTGCCTTTTACACAATTTTAGGAAGTAGCTTCAATTTTATGCGCGTCCATAGAGTAAAAAAATCGGGCATTATTACCTAAATTATGCTGGCGTAGCCTAGGTGGAGAGGCCAGCACGGTCTACGGATATGGATCCGATTGAGGACGTATGGCACATCAATGGGTGAATGGTACGAGTTAAACCTCCAGCTCCAAAATCTGTTCAGGAGCTCGAGTTGGCGCTACTGGAGGAGTAGGAGAATATCCCACAGGAAATGATTGACAATCAAAATGCAAGCATGGAATGGCGTATCCAGGCCCTCTTGAGATCCATAGAAGGCATTAAACGCTTTTAACATGGCATTTCTTAAGTAAAAATGGAGAATTTAACTAAAAAAATTACTACTGAAATTTCAAAGATTTTCCTAATTTTTGATTTTTGCTGATTTTTTTTTCTTTTTACACGATTTCATGCCCTAAATTTATATAAGTTTTATTTTTTAATCATCAGTTATTGATTTAATATGGAAATATATAAAAAACAGCGAATAATTTTCAAAAAAAATGAAAATTTTATGTTCCTCTAATTTTGCCGGTGTGTATATTTGGTACCAACAAGAAGATCTACATTTATATTAAAGAGGCTTAAGTTTGTATGTGATCGCTTTTGGAACGAAGTTCCTTATCGCGCGTTGCAACCTAGAGAGGACGGGGCTCTCTCTCTAGCATTGAACAGTGTGTCTGTTTTTTTTTCGAGTGCATGTAACAGGTTTTTTGTACATAAGAAATAATAAACTAGAACTTCGTTCCATCTGGGTGTCCCTTGATACCAGAAAAATAAGTATTTCCTTGGGACTGTATTTAATTCTCTCTAAACCTTTATAGAAATGTTATACCATTCAGAAGAAACCGGTTGACAGTGCAGAATATTACATGAGATTGTCCAAGAGCATTACGAAAGAGCAAAATCATCTTGAAACTGCTGCATCAGTGGTCTTTTTATTATTGAAGTGTGTTAAGAGGTTAAAAATCATTCTGTGTTAAGTGCACTCTCCACTGTTTCCACATACTCGATTTATTCGACCGAGTCCCAAAAAAGAGGAACTTTTATGTTCGCCAATGGATATTTTTGCAATCCTTTTTCGATCTAAATAATTTTAAATACTTATATCTATTATTACAGCGACGAGCAAGCTCTTTAGTTGTTATGCGCCCCATACACGTGCGAATTGTTTGATCCAATATCTACACTTATTAAGGAGCTATTTGCTAATAGGAAGCTGTTTTGCAATAATATAATTATTTTACCTATTTATCTCAATTTTATACAAACACATATAAACATATTACATTACTTGAGAAGTACGTTTAATTATCTCGATATAAAACGAATATCTATTGTCTATTAAACTACAGTCTACACATTTGTAGTTCTATAGCAGTTAGTCAAAGAGTTATGTACTTGAAAACATAACATCACTGCAGTTAGTCGGCTAATTTGATCAAATAACTTGGACTTGTGTAGTTTCTTTAAGCAATAAAACCACTCCAAGTGACCGGCATCATAAATCTTATGTAATCCCGCCAGGCTGCCACTTATCTTAATGTGTATTGTTGGCAACTGGTTTGTGTCAAACACGTGATGGCTCCTTTGCGTTCGTGCAAAGTGAGCTTATGAGCCAGTCCGCAGGGCGCGTTGCGTCAACGTTGCGTCGACGCAGCGCTGCCGTTGCGTTGTTTTACTTTTACATACAAATAACCGAGGTGTTCACACGGCGCGCTGCGTCATGACAGCAGCGCGCAACGCACACAATATAACGGACAGCAGCCGGTGTTGACTTTAAGACTTAAGACTGCTTCGTAATAACGCTGCGATGACGCAGCCCCCGTGTGGCCGCCTATGCGTCAAACTCCAGCGCTGCGTCGACGCAACGCTGACGCAACGCGCCGTGTGGACTGGCTCTAAATAACGTATTATGAAATCTTGTGTCAAGAACTACGATGGTTAGTATTAATTTAAATTTTCTTAGGCCCACTTGCGCAGATCTGAGTTAAAGTTAACTCTGAGTTAAACATCACGTCATCTGTATCACTCAGATCTGCGCAAGTGGGCCGGACTGTAACGTGAAAAATATTTTGGCAAACGACGTTTGCCATTAATTGCCAAACAGTTAAATAAAAGTTTGACAACCGACCGAGGTGGCTCTAAAATAATGAGAGAAAATTATAATGTTATGAATAATTATTATTATGAATAAAGATTTCTATTGATTACGATTTCGATAACACAAGTCATAATATAATACCTCTGTGGCTCAGTGAATAGCACGTTGGTAGCTTAAGCCGGGGCCGGGGGTTGCGACTCGCGGGTTCGAGTCCAGCCGACGCGACGGAACAAAAAGTTTTCAAAGTTCCTGGGTCATGGATGTGTATTAAATATATTTATCATATAATAAAAATCTTAAATATATGTTACATCTAAGTATAAAAGTATTAAATATATTTCCGTTGTCTGGTACCCGTAACACAAGTCCTTCAGGTACTTGCCACGGGGCCAGATTGACGTGGTGTGAAGCGTCCATAGATATTATTATTATATTATTATTATAATGAATCAGAAGTTTAAGGTAGATTTTTATATTCTCTAAATTATTATAATTATGTAGGAAGTCTCTTCT
Organism: Plebejus argus; assembly: GCA_905404155.3. Classification (NCBI taxonomy): domain Eukaryota; kingdom Metazoa; phylum Arthropoda; class Insecta; order Lepidoptera; family Lycaenidae; genus Plebejus; species Plebejus argus. Next base: position 17,352,786 of record FR989931.1, on the reverse strand, counting down.
GCCTATTAAAATGACTTTAATATTGCGATGAGTTACTGCATATTAAAACTTTAATACTATAATAATTATTATGTTTGTATGAATTGTTTCTGCGGTTTAATATTCCATTGTTGCCGCATCCGCATTTAGATTAAGTTTTAAAATATAGTTTATGTTTACTTATATTTTATTTATACATCAAAATGAAAATCTATGGAAAACCTCATTTATTTCGTTAAGTAAGATAACTCATATAAAATGCAAGATTGAGGCTATAGTTGTTTTTGCCATAATTTTAAAATTATTTTTATTTAATTTCAATACGAGCTGCAAACCTTCAAGAAGAGAGTGCCTCCTTCTTAAAAAGCCGACAACGCACTTTTCAATTCTTCTGAAGTTGCAAGTGCAGGCGTGGGCGACGGTGTAGTTGTTTTCCATCCGGTGACCCGTTGGCTCGCTTGCCCCCTAATTTTGTAAAAATAATCGACCAAGTGCGAGTCGGACTCGCGCACGAAGGGTTCCGTACCGGTATAGAGCGGTATGTAGACAAAAAATTGTGTTTTTTGTATGGGAGCCAACTTTTACTTTATTTTAATTTTATTATTAATTATTAAAGTAAATAATCGGCCAAGAGCAAAATTAGGCCATAAATGGTGTTTTTTGTATGGGAGCCCCCCTTATTTTTTTATTTTATTTTAATATTATTATTAAATATTAAAGTACACATATAACTAAGGATTTTGTGAAAAATTGAAGTATCTACCTGTTGCCATTTTTGATATAGAGCAAAAAAGGCCAAAAAATCACGTTTGTTGTATGGGAGCCCCTCTTAAATATTCATTTTATTTTATTTTTAGTATTTGTTGTTATAGCGGCAACAGATACACATAATCTGTGAAAATATCAAATCTCTAGCTATTACCGTTCTTGAGTTACAGCCTGGAGTCAGACAGACAGACGGACAGACGGACAGACAACGAAGTCTTAGTAATAGGGTCCCGTTTTTACCCTTTGGGTACGGAACCCTAAAAAGGTAAAAAAATCACGTTTCTTGTATGGGAGCCCCCCTTAAAAATAAACTTTATTTTATTTTTAGTATTTGTTGTTATAGCGGCAACAAATATACACAATCTATGAAAATTTCAGAAGTCTAGCTAAAGCGGTTCTTGAGTTACAGCCTGGCGACACACAGACGGACGGACGGACAGACATCGAAGTCTCAGTAATAGGGTCCCGTTTTTTCCCTTTGGGTACGGAACCCTAAAAATCCGTGTAGCAGTCGGAGCTACATCATTTTTATCAACTGCAATCACTGATCTCTATTATACAAGTACGCTGGATAGCTGATACCCTTTAAAATGACAGCTATTTCTTGTACCTATTTGAAGCGGAATTAGCGCCCCCATTATTCAGGTAGAGAACTAAATCTGACGTAAAAATGACGTTTGAAAGCCGCCACTAATACTAGTGATGAGTGATGACATTAACTGTTGTTATTGGTTGTGGTTACATCAAATTTAGTTCTCTACCCCAATAATGGGGGCGCTGATTCCGCTTCAAATAGGCACAAAAAGCAGGTGTGTATCAGCGATCCAGCGTACTTGTATAATAGAGATCAGTGACTGCAATTATAATTTACATATTATGTGATACGTCCAGTCGCACGCACACAAACACCGAGCCGAAGTTGCTGAAACGACGTTAGACGATGCACGGCAACGCCGCACCGACCAGCACAGCTGCCTGCAGCCGTCGGAGTAGCGGGTGTTAAGTTCGTTTTTGTTACGGAATTAATTTTTTAAAATTAATTAAAGCTATGCAATAGCTAAAATGAAATATCGGGCCTAGTACCACAGTTATAAAACCACATAGACTGCTAGTGCACTGAGGGGTTAGTGCGAGTTTTATTCGATCATACGCATCGAGCGCGTTTACGTATTTGTATGGGATCAAAGCAGCGCCATCTACTGGCTAACGTGGATACCGCTTTGATCCCATACAAATTCGCGTTAACGTGCTCGATGCGTATGATCGAATAAAACTCGCACAAACCCCTCTGGTAGTCAAATGTTTCTCAACTACGGAGTTGCGTGTAGATGGTAATAACAGATTCCATGTCACGGTAGGATGGTCATAATATCGCGTTCCCACCCGCACTGATCTATAATCTGTATTAGAAAGTAATAAAGGTGACCACACACTGTGCAGGAATAAGGTCAGTAAGTTCAGTAACATTTGATACGAAAAATAGGCTACTTGACCTAATTTTTTTCTTCATGCTAATCGCTTCTTAATCATTAATTTTCACGAAATAAACTAATATTTTATCATTTTACACAGTAAAAACCCATAAAAATGTTGATTGAAAAATACGCCTTATAAATGGCGCCGAAAACACTGTCCGCCATAGTGTGACGTCATACGGTTTGTATTTTAGAGTCTCTTTATTTAACATTTTTTTATGTGCTAAAAAATGTACGAGTCTTAAGGTGCCCAAAAATTATAAAAGAATTAAATAAGAAATTAGAAATCATTTGTAATGTTGAAAACTTTTGGAGAAAAGTTTTGGCCATTTCATTTCCCGTCTACAATAAATGGAGATAATATATAAAACTGGTGTTTTATTTGAATTACTCAAGAAAATATATTTTGCAAATCTTTCTAGGCTTATTCTTATTATTTATGTACAAATAAACTTACACATAACGAGCGCGATAAATAAAAGATATTAAATTACGAACATGATGACGTCACATCCAAATCGGAAGTACCGCAAAAGCGTTTTAGTCAGTACAAATCATATTTTCATAAAATCATATTTTCAAATCGACTTTATTTATCAATCATAAGCTTTTATTTGATGATAAGGGTGAAATACGGTTTCCTACGCCAAGTTCTACTAGAAATATGCATTTGTTCAATGAAATTGAATATAGGTCAAGTAGCCTATTCTTTATCTGCATACCAAAAACAGAAACAACCTAACACAGGTCTCGCTGTGTCAACTATAATACTCACTGCCGAACTAACAGACATTATGATGATTAAACTTCAATTAAATTAAGACTTTGACAGATAATTTATGGTGCTTATGTCAAAATCAACATTTGGTGCGACCGCACACCTGAGACACGACTGTAGTTAGACAGACTATCGCATAATAAAATGCACTAGATGCGCACATCTGAGACAAGACGTCTAATAGACAGAGTTGACTAATGCGACACAAGAACTGCCCGCGATAAGTCTGACTAACGACTGTCGGCTTCCTTTTAAAGTGTATGCAAGCGCGCACATCTACGACAAAACTGTCTAACCACAATAGACATAACTACCAGTAGTTCAACTGATACGTTAGTATCTCTTCTTAGTCTGTGTTCAACTGCAAAGCAAAGAGACGGACGGGACAGGTTTCAATATATTATTTATATCAAATTCGTCGGGTTTCACTAAGATTATGAATGGTATATGCCTCGCGCTTGCTGACATAATTTATTTTTAAATACTTATAGATTTCAAAATTAGATTCTGACAATTTTAAATTTTAATCACATGTGTCAAAACAATAATACGACCAAAAAGAGGATCACGACCAGCGATCCAAGTACTATCTTTCCCGTCGAGTCTTTCCCGTTTAGTTTTGAAGTTATTTTTATCCGAATGAGAACTTTTCTATCTACACTTTCAGAACTGCTCGCAATAGACGCAAAATATATTTTTCAGTAAGAATTACGTAATACAACATTTTTTGTGCTTTTTAACAAACTTAAAAAAAGATTTCAATTTGATCCTTATACAGTATGTATAATATTTCTAGAACTGCCTAGTTTTCGTACTATAATATAATAATAATATTATGAGTATCTAGAGAGTGAGTGAGGCGAAAATGAGTGTCTTGATAAGTAATGTAAGGTTGCAACAATTTCAACAAATTATCAAAGGTAGACACATTCATTCGAAAGTACTTGAAAAACTTTCGGGGATAAAGCCTTAGTTGATCAAACAATAAATAGAACTTTCCTTTTAACAATCTTTCGCTGTATATGGGGTGTAACCAATATTTCCGTTGTCTGCGCCGTTTTGCACGCATTACTAGTATGCTTATCACAGCAGCTTCGGTGAACTCCATTCTGCTACTGAATGAATATACAATTGTATGCATTGCGTCATCGTAGTCAAGACAGTCTTGACTTAGGTGTGCGCCACATGATAGACACAACTGTCTTTAGACTGTAGTAAGACTGACTTGTCTAATGTGAAACAAGATTGTCTAAGAGAGAGCGCACATCTGAGACACGACTGAAGTTAGACAATCTTGTTTCACATAGACAAGTCAGTCTAACTACAGTCTAAAGACAGTTGTGTCTATCATGTGGCGCACACCTAAGTCAAGACTGTCTTGACTACGATGACGCAATGCATACAATTGTATATTCATTCAGTAGCAGAATAGAGTTCACCGAAGCTGCTGTGATAAGCATCCTAGTAATGCGTGCAAAACGGCGCAGACAACGGAAATATTGGGTACACCCCATATACAGTGAAAGATTGTTAAAAGGAAAGTTCTATTTATTGTTTGATCAACTAAGGCTTTATCCCCGAAAGTTTTTCAAGTACTTTCGAATGAATGTGTCTACCTTTGATAATTTGTTGAAATTGTTGCAACCTTACATTACTTAAGTATCAAGACACTCATTTTCGCAAAGCTATACCGGCTTCTGAACGACTAGCAGTGACGTGAAATCTTTTTTTAAGTTTTTTAAAAAGCACAAAAAATGTTGTATTAAGTAATACTTACTGAAAAATATATTTTGCGTCTATTGCGAGCAGTTCTGAAAGATTTTATAGATATAGATAGAAAAGTTCTCATTCGGATAAAAATAACTTCAAAAATAAACGGGAAAGACTCGACGGGAAAGATAGTACTTGGATCGCTGGTCGTGTTCCTCTTTTTGGTCGTATTATTATTTATGTTTTGACACATGTGATTAAAATTGTCAGAATCTAATTTTGAAGTCTATAAGTATTTAAAAATAAATTATGTCAGCCAGCGCGAGGCACATTCCATTCATAATCTTAGTGAAACCCGACGAATTTGATACAATATTATATTGAAACCTGTCCCGTCCGTCTCTTTGCTTTGCAGTTGAACTACTGGTAGTTATGTCTATTGTGGTTAGTCAGTTTTGTCGTAGATGTGCGCACTTGCATACATTTTAAGGGAAGCCGACAGTCGTTAGTCAGACTTGTCGCGACTCGCATTAGTCAACTTTGTCTATTAGACGTCTTGTCTCAGATGTGCGCATCTAGTGCATTTTGCTATGCGATAGTCTGTCTAACTACAGTCGTGTCTCAGGTGTGCGGTCGCACTAACTAAGTACAGTCGTGTCTCAGATGTGCGCTCTCTCTTATTTGCAGTTAGGTAAAGTTAGTTGATAACGCTAAAGTTTTTTAAAAGATCCTAATCGTTAGAACGAATTATATCTTTAAAACCTACTAGCCATTTCGAAACCGATTTGATAATAATCTGATCACTGAATAGACTGTCCTATATTCAATGAAAGCAATACAAAGCGACAAAATCGTAAGCTGGCGCATTAAACCTTTTAAGCATTAACCTTTAACAAAGGTTTTAAATGAATTATCATTACTAGAAAGTGAAAGACCATAAGGTTGACTACGTTTTACATAACCAGCCTGAACATGGACCTTACAATGGTCATAAACTTACCTAATAAGTACATTCACTACGAACAGTAGAAAGAATGGGTTAGAAAACGACATAGAACGTTATGGTACTAAGTTTCTTACAATGTCCTCCTATGTCTCTTGTCTATGTGTCTTATTTATATCCGCATAATCTATCCTTTTTAGGGTTCCGTAGTCAACAAGGAACCCTTATAGTTTCGGTCTGTCCGTCCGTCTGTCCGTCCGTCTGTCCTTCCGCGGTTTTGCTCAGAGACTATAGGACCTACAAAGCTGTAATTTGGCATGAATACACATATTATTAATAATGCCGACAAAATGGTACATTAAATATTTAAAAAATATTTTTCTTTATGGTACCTCCCCTACACATCAAGCGGAGTTGAATTTTTTTTTTTCGCGCCCACCCCATCGTGTGGGGTGTCGTTGAATTTAAAAGGAAAACTATCACGGCTAAGAAGACTTCATAAATTATTGAGTAATAGTCGATCAACTAAAAAAATATATTCTGCGAAGTATAAAGGAACTTTTCGTTCAAATTCCTTTGAAAGTAACTGAGATGATGTTGTTAGTAGAGTAAAACATGTTATAAATGTACATTCATTGGCCATACAAAAATTTTCAAAAACTAGCGGTACTACGGAACCCTATATTGCGCGTGGCCCGACACGCACTTGGCCGGTTTTTGGACTGTAGTATAATAATTTATTATTCGATCTATCTGCACATATTATAATGCTATTTATTATTTAACTAGATGACGCCCGCAAGTCGGTTGCGCAAAAAATCGTTTATCGCGTGGGAACTGTACTTTTTCACGGTATAAAAGTAGCCTATGTCCTTTCCCGGGGCTCAAAGTATCTCCATACCAAATTTCAGCAAAATTGGTTCAGCGGTTCGGGCGTGAAGTGGTAACAGAAAGACAGACACACTTTCGCATTTATAATTTTATTTAGTATCGATATGGTAGGTGTATGTAGTAAGTGGGCAGAGCATGAAAAGGTACTAGATTACACTAGTTTTCAATTTTCATACACAAGTATTCAGACTTTAACTTTAGTTAGTACATTTTTTTATGAAATAAGGGGGCAAACGAGCAAACGGGTCACCTAATGGAAAGCAACTTCCGTCGCCCATGGACACTCGCAGCATCAGAAGAGCTGCAGGTGCATTGCCGGCATTTCAAGAGGGAATAGGGTAATAGGGGAGGGTAGGGAAGGAAATAAGGTAGGGGATTGGGCACTCGGCGAAACACAGCGCAAGCGCTGTTTCACGCCGGTTTTCTGTGAGAACGTGGTATTTCTCCGGTCGAGCCGTCTCCCACGTGGTCTCCCACATAGAAAATAAGGATCAAACATTTTATACGTTTGATGCTTCCTAAAAAAACTAACTTTAACAGTTAGTTTTTTTAGGAAGTACCTAAAAAAACTAACTGTTAACGTAATAATAGCTACCGCAAGAAATTGAAGCACGGTAAAAACATTCAATACATATCAATTCAATTAATTAACGCTTTTCATACAATTACGTGACAGTCAACATTAGTGATCGTGATTCATGAGTCATTTGGGTGACCGTGACCGACTTACTCCTGCCAAAGTCTAAGCCCAGGCGTGGGCTACAGGCCAAGCGTGGGCCAGGCCATCCGTGGGCAAACTTTCATTGCAGTGGCCTTGATATGTTATGTTTATAATTGCTATGACATTTGCTTGGCCTTCACATTAAACGGTTGAAAAATATTGATCAATTTAGTATTTTAATGCGTTTATGTCGAACAGTGGAAATATGTAAAAAATTGGCCAAGTGTGAGTCGAACTTGCGCACGAAGGATTCCGTACCATTTAAGAGCAAAAATAGGCAATAGTAAAAGTATATTTTATTATATTAGTATTATTGAAGTATATTTTATTATAATAGTATTATTGAAGTAGACTTATAATTAGGGCCTTAGCTTTGTGAAAATATCAAGTGCCTACCTGTTGCCATTATTGATATCGAGCAGAAAATAAAAAAAAAATTAGTTTGTTATATGGGGGCCCCCTTTTAATATTTCTTATATTTTGTTGTTATAGCGGCAATAGATATACACAATCTGTGAAAATTTCAGAAGCCTAGCTAAAGCGGTTCTTGAGATACAGCCTGGAGACAGACAGACAGACGGACAGACATCGTAGTCTTAGTAATAGGATCCCGTTTTTACCCTTTGGGTACGGATAGGGTTCCGTAATTCCGAAAAGGATTCTCTTTGCAAGAAAATGTCTGCAGTTTTTGTATGCGATTCGTCTTGGTTTGTCATTAACATTATTGATGACGATCTTGGGCAAATATACATACTGTAGATAGCTAAGCAAACGTGGTTACAATCGCAGCCCGTCCTAGCCCGGGAACTATTACCTAAAAAGGTGCTTTAACAAACCATTGTCAAATGTTGAATAAGCCCTTATTCAGTCCCGTAAAAAACATGCATCCTGATGTAACATCGAGGAAATTGATTCCTAGACAGATGGCGGACCTAAGTAATTTGGTCACCTTAAGTCAAACCCATCAGACCGATCACAGCTAACATTGAATTGACATAAGCCGACCAACTGACGTAGGTCCGTCAACTACTTAGGAAACTATTTCCTCGATGGTACTTCGAAATGTGTTGCTTGCTGCTCTACGTTGCTCTCAGCTCTTTGTGTTATTTTTATTCGTTTATCTCTAGGTTTTAGTCAGGTTTAATATGGTGTTGAATTATAGTGAGCCATGATTGCAAATGTGTAAATGACATTTAGTCCAAACTTTTAAGAGAGTGTATAAGTGTATTCGCTCTTAATACTGGTAACGCACTTACCAGGTTTTATTTTTCTTCTGATGTTGCAAGTATCCATGGGCGACGGTAGGTGCTTTCCATCAGGTGACCGTTTGCTCGTTTGTCCCCTAATTTTATGAAGAAACTAAAAAAAGTCATTGGCCAATTTTCACGAAGATTTTTACATACGCGAACAGGCATTATTAGATTCTAACTTAGATATACTTATTGAAATATGTAGAGCTAATAATATTCTGTTTATTATCCACCGCATCACATTTATTATTATTTTATATGGTTTTATCACCCGATTCAAGAGACATTTAGGTGTTCTACAAACCAGTTTATTCGTTTATCGATTTTTCAATTCGCACAACCTGTGTAAGAAGTAAGAACTTAGTAATAATACTCTATTCCTAAGAGACATAATGTTGTGTAAAACAACATAATAATGTATACAAATACTTCATTAAAATAACAATTTTTAATGAAGTAAGAAAAGTGGAGTAAGAAGAAAAGTAAAAACTAAAAACAAGCACGCACGCACATCAAAAATAAAGAACCTAAACTTTGGACAACACTTTTATGCACTTCAGGCCGACTATACTTTATTTTGTGTGTTTGGAAATATTATGTTATACTTGAACTATTTATTTATACTTACCATCCGTACTAATTATAACTTAGTTACTAATATTATAAATGCCAAATTGTGACTGTTTGTCTGTACTCAGTTTGTTACCTTTTAACGCTCAAACAGCTGTCCTGAATTTTCTGAAATTTGGTATGGAGATACTTTGAGTCCCGGGAAAGGGTATTTTAATCTGGGATAAATGTACGGTTCCCGTGCGAAAAACGATTTTTGCACGACTCCATGCGGGCGAATAAAGATTTTAGAAAATATACCATGATCTATGAAGTAATAGCCGAAGTAGCCTACCTAGGTATACCTATAGTAAATACCTAGTAATGTAATGTAATGTGATTATACATAACACGTAACAATTAATTCATTACCATCTTTGTGTGTATGTTAATATAGTCTAACACGTTGCATTATCATGCATAATGTGTGTTTGTTTTGCTCGTTTCGTGTTACATGGTAAACTTACGTTTTACTAACGCACCATGACGTTCGCAACTCCGTTGCGTCAAAATTCGCTTATCACGTGGCAACCGCACATTTTCCGGAAAAAAGTATCCTGTGTCCTTTCTCGGGACTCAAAGTATCTCCATATCAAATTTCAAATAAATCGGTTCAGCGGTTTGGGCGTGAAGAGGTAACAGACAGATACACTTTCGCATGAAACAATTGGATGCCTGATGCGATGGATATATTATTTTACTAGCGAGTAGCGACCCGCCCCGGCGCGGCACGGGTATTGCGAGATAAGCCCTTTCAAATAATTTCCCCCGTTTTTTCCACATTCTCCTATTAGTGTTAGTGTGATAAAATATAGCCTATAACCACCCTATAACCTTCCTCGATAAATGGGCTATCTTACACTGCAGTGTGTGCAGATAGCCCAGATTTTGATGATTCTTTCAGTGCACTGAAATAATCATCAAAATCCGTTGCGTTATGCGTAGTTTTAAAGATTAAAGGGAACAAAGGGACATGAGAGAAAAAAAGCGACATTGTTTTATAATATGTATAGATTTGTATGTATTCCTGCCCTGTTTATTTTATTACGATCTTATTAATATTAGTAAGTCGTTTAACTTTATTTATCCAATCTCAGCTGAGCTGAGTAACATCACAGAATATAATATTATATTATTAGTAGTACCAAGTAAGATTTAATGTTACAAATACCGTCTCTATAAATTATTATATAGAGCTAGGCTCTAGTTAGCCTATCTCTAAGTAGAGTACACAATTAGCTACGCAAATACTCTACAGATTAGGTGTATTATCATCGGATCTGACTATGAAGTATTCGTGTGTAAAGATATAGTATCGTGTAGCGAGTCGCTTTCCACTCACGACAACAGTTCATGGTGCTTTCTACTCTCATTGGCATATCCGTGAATAGGAATATCTATTGCTAAAACGTTAAATATTATCATTAAAAAAAATTAAAAAAAGAGAAGTCTTATTAATGATTTTTATGTCTGGAAAAAGACCCACTTTTCGTGGCATTTCTTCGGCGACCTTTTAAAAAAAATTAAATGATAATGAGAAAATAAATAATCTTTGAATTGATTTAATTAATAATTTATTTATCATATTTATATATACTATGTAGCCTAGTAAAGCGTTTAAAGCACCGTTTACTTAACTGCATCATAAAATATTGTAGTGCCTAGCGCTTTTCAAAAGCAAAATCGCGTGTAGGCACTGATTATTATGAATTGTAAGGCGTTAAGAGGTACCATACTAGAGCCGTTTTTCCATACAAACGTCGTCCCGTGTTTCCTCCGATTTTTTCGTTTCCTTGATAATGCCGGTAGAGTTATAATTTTTTTCCTGAATATCTATGGCCACTATTAGCATGTCCGTGTTTACTTTTTTTATAATTTAATTATTAAAAAAGATAAGAACGTTCAAAAACCCAAAAAATGGCCAGATTGTCCTCTGTGTTCAAACAACCAGAAAAATATACAAAAAAATAAAACATAGGAACACAGCTCAAGCCTTGCTTTGATTCTTAATGAAAAAAGTACTTATATCGGTTAAGTTTTGGAGAAGAAATCAGAGGACAACGAATCGATGATTTTCTGTTCTTTTATTAGAACTTTTGTCGTGTTGTCTCTATCGCGCTCTGCGGGGGGAGACTTGAGATTTGTGAGACAGCAACAGATTTTACAAATACTTGTTTTCAATTTCTTTAGCCCTTGGTGTATCCTTATTAGTGTTAAATCTAAACAACATGCAACAGCTGATGTAGCCTGTAGTTATTTTTTCTGTGCTCACAATAAAATATTTGTGTTACAGTTACAATATTACATGATTGATGCTACATATTATTATGTGACCTTTACATCTATGTAATACATGGAATACAATATCTTACATGACAATAACATTGATGATTGCTGCAATTTTGATTTCTTCATATACTTATTTCACAATGTTTTCATTCATGTTTAAGATCTTTCAAACAATTCTCTCAAAGAGTAGGTTGATGTGATGTTTAAATGTCGTTTTGATGACCTCACAGAGTCTGATCTATGTTGTGCGAGATGAAAGAAACTTGTTTTGAAAGATGTTTATTTGTTTTCAGATAGCGTGTTGAGCAGCGAGGCGGGTGAAGCGAGCGAGGGGGAGGCCGGGCGCATGCGGCCAGAGGACTACCGCCTCGTGTTCCTCAGCTCGGACTCGTCTTGCCGCGAGGACACTGAGGACAGCGCGTCCACCGCCTCCTCCGCCGCGCCCCCGGCGCCCGACGACTGCGACTGGGACTACTTCGAGCCCGGCGCTCCCCCGCCCCGCCCCCGCACCGCCGCTCCCCCCGCACCCCCCGCGCCCGCCGCCGCCCGCGCCTGCTCGTGCGGCGCCGAGCCCCGCGTCGTCGCCGTGCCCGTGCCCGTCCCCGTGCCCGTGCCCGCCGCGCTCTGGCCCGCCCTCCTTGCATTCCCCCCCGCCCCGCCCGCGCCCCACTGGCACACCTACCCCGGCCTGCCGCTCGATGCCGCCGCCCTCGCGCGGTTCACCACCGCGGCCGCCGTCGCCGTCACCGCCGCCGCCACCGCCCACGCCCTGCCGCACAAAGACGTGAAGACCGTGGAGAGATCGGACAAGGCGATCCAGTCCGACGCGCAGCCGGAGCCCCGCGATAACGATAGCGATGATAAGGGTATCGAGCGCGCGGCCGCCGCGTCAGACGGTATCGACGTGATCGCGGAGGACGTGGCGGCCGATATGCCGGACCACCTCGACGCCGAGAGGGCGTTCGCCTCGTCGAACGAGTCAGCCGAATCCAGCGACGAGGGCGAGGTCGAGCGGCGCAGCTACGACCTGCGGAGCGGCGCGCCCGACGAGCCCGCCACCTCCGACGAGGATTCCGAAGACTCGGGCGGCGTCGGCGGCCGGTTCTCGCGCGTCTTCGTCGTCAACCCCGCCGACTCCTCGTCGGACCTCGAGGCCGACGCTGACAGCAGCGGCATCGACTGTGACGACTCCTTCGACAAGAAGTCGGACAGCCTCGAGATAATGGCGGTCGAGAATGTTATGCAAAATAACGCCGATTTCATCGCCGAACAGAATTCAGATAACGCCGCGGACGACGATAACGTTGTCATTTTGGAGTCCGTCAGTTTTTCAGAGGACTACTCGGACCTGCCCTACGCCAGTAATAGCGGTAGCGACGTCGGCGCGGATAGTGACTTAAAATTGGCAAACGAAATCGGTGATGATAACATGCTTCAAAGTGAAACCTGTGAAAAGTTCAATAGTTTTAGTGCAGCGTGCGACATTCGCGATCTAAATCAAGATAGTAATCGAAGCCGCAGCCCGTCCTTGAACATCGAGTGCGACTCCCTAGATACCTCGTTCAACTCGGACTTCAATATCAAAGTTTGCGTCGAGCTGCCCGACGACCGCCCCAGCCCGGCGAGGAACGTCGCGACCGACTCCCAGACGTCGCTATTGACAAACATCGCCGCAGAATTTCAATCGGATTACATAAGCCACCCGCCCGCCGCACAAGAAAAAATAGACCTGTTCAAAGGCATCGAGCGTACACTCAGCGAGCTGTTGAAAAAAGAATCGCTCGAGGAGCAGGGGGAGGTGAAAACGTGCGAGTCGCGGGTGGCGCGCGCGGGGGACGGGGCCGACACACCTGCGGCCGCAGTACGCCGCTCGCGCACGGACGGCCCGGACGGCTCCGCGCGCTTCACTAGCCGCGTTATGATAACGCACGACCGCGTATCCGTGGTCACGTCGGACACGACGCGGCTCATGCGCGACATCACCGTGCACCACACCAACCTGCAGGACGAGCGGGAGGCACGCGCGCGCGACGACACGAACGAACGAAATTCCGACGGCGAATCGCCGCAACCTTCCGGCGGAGTGACCGTCGTCAGCAACGCCGACACTCTCTCGGCGGTCGTGTGCCTGGAGGAGGGGCTGGCGGATGACGACTCGTGGGTCGAGGACGTCAGCCCCGACGACGAGGAGGCCACCTCCCCGTCCGACTCCGACTCGGGCGACGAGGCGGCCCTGCCGACGAGGGGCGAGGACTTTGCCTTCTGCCGCCGCTCCCTGGACTTCACGCTGCACACGATAGTCGAGGAGAGCTGCGAGGAGAGCGAGGCGGAGCAGGCGACGAGAAAGCAGCGACCCATCTCCGCCACCGAGCTCGAGAAGTACTTTTTCTTCGGCCTGGGCGAGGGCAAAGTAGGGAGAGACGACGAGGAGCACGTCTCGGAGACCTCCAGCGTGTGCAGCGAGGGGGCCGAGTCCATCGTCGACATCGAGCAGCCGAAAAATGCCGGCGACGGCGATGACCTCGTTTCGTCGCGCCTCGAGAAATACTTCCTCTCGGGATTTATGGGTTTCAACCAGGAGAGGCGCGACTCGGACGGATCCGGGAGCGTCGGGAGCGACAGCGAGGGCAAGCAGAGCCCGGAGCAGCGGCGGAAGCGGCTGGTCCGAGCCCGCGGGACGCCGCGATCCCACTCCTCGTCGCTGGACAACCTGCTGACCGGCGAGGAGCAGGCGCAGGAGAACCAGGACGTCTCCGACGGCTCCAGCACGGAGACGGAGGACAGGCACGAATCCCTGGAGCGGCTGGACGCGGCCAACGAGAACAAGAGAAAGAAGCAGAATAAGAAGATGCGCGGATCGCCGGCCGACGAGCGCCGCCAGTCCGCGGAGTTCCCCGAGGAGGGCCGGGAGGACGCGAGGTCCGTCTCAGAGGGCGAGGATGGCCGGTCCTCGCCGCGCCCCGAGTTCCCTCCGCTGGGCTCGGAGCTCTCCGAGTCCAAGAAGCAGACGAGCCGAGACAGCGGCTTCGTGGGCAGCTGCGACGACCTCCTGAGAAACGGCGACTCGAGCTCCGAGTTCTCCCGAACGCACGAGCCCAAGGTCGAGCTGGAGGAGATAATAGAGGAGGTGCGGCCCGACGTCGAGGAGCGTGTCGAGCGGCCGCCCGCGGCCCGGCCTCCGCCGAGCCCCCTCAGCCGGAAGGACAGCTTCAACAACTGGTCGTCCGACGAGGAGACGAATCTTATGATGACGAAAATGCGCCAATTTTTCAAACAGATGGTGAACTCGAACGTGCGAACGTCGACGCCGGCGTCGAACTCGAACGCGAATTCGGAATCCTCGCGACCGCCTAAACCACCGCAGCTCCTATATTTCGAGAGCGAGCTGACGCGCCTGATGAAGACCGTTCCTGGAATTAGAGACGAGGAGGTGCGAGAGATCGTCGAGTACCTGTCCAGCGAGGACACGTGGAGCGATTCGTACGATTCGTCCGACTACGCGGGCTCCGACTTGGAGGGAACATCCGCCAACAGATCGGCGCTGAGAAAGCAGATCTCTGAGAGCTGCAGGGAGATCATAGACGAGTTCGACCGCGGCACCAGCGAGGCGGGCTCCCTGGAACGAGACGCGGTCGGCGCGTACCAGAGATTGGCAGCGACGCTGGGCAGGGCGGGCGAGGGCTCGCCCCCTCTGTTCGGCAAGGTCATGCGGCACATCGGCGGCAGACTGGTGGCGCTGATGCACGAGGTATCAGCCGGTGCGTCGCCCAGCACAGACGAGGATAGCGCCTCCGAACCCGGAGCGTTGGCGCGGAGCAAATCCCACGACATTCTCGAAGCGGCGGCGAGTAGGGGTAGTGTAGCTAGTGACTGTGAGCGGTTCTCGTGGCGGGGGAGTTTCGAATCGGCGCTTCTCGCGGCGGATTCGAGGGGGACTTTGGGGGGTGTGAGTGAGGCGAGGCGGTCCCCCGCGGGGGCGGATCTGGCCGCGCAGAAATCCCATTCCCGGAGCTGTGGTGCTATTAGTGGTAGTGAGGATAGACTGTGGCGGGGACGACGACGCGCCTCCGCACCTGATGCAGAGGTAAGTTTTAATGAAACAACAATCATAACACTAATATTAATTAAGTAGAAAAATATACACCCTTAGCACAGTGGATGCGCTATTGTTTTGTCATCTTCTTATACGTTGGAAAAGACACTTGATAAAGACAAAACATGGTATTGCTTATTCATCGTGAAACTACCTTATTCAGTAAAGATGAAATTCTATAAACAATCAATGAATGAGTTCTTCTTTCTTCTTGTGTGTAAGCAAAAAACATCTGATTGTCATATCACTTGTTACGTTGTACGTAGGTACAACGTATGTGAAAAACAATGCAAAAACTCTAAACGCAGTCAATATTCATTATTATTCCTATAATAATTGAACAAAACAAGCAAGCAGGTATAAACCTTATCTAGCCCTCGATACCTGCTCAGCGAAACAATTTCAAACACAATTACCTTTTAACGACGTACTTAAAACCTGATAACGCGATAATGGCTCTAATTCCCTTCACCTTATTATAATACTCACGGACAGACACAAAATATGTTAAAACTCGTGTGGTAAAAAAACGTACTGACCGTAATAAAACTCACAGCCAGACACAAGTTTTGAGCAACAGAACTCACGAGTAGACACAAAACTCGTTGACAATAACTAATCTGACGAGCAGACACATAACTCACAGGCAACAACAAAGCTTTTTTACGGGCAACTATTAAACTCACGAGCAGACACGACTTACTGGCAACAACAAAACTCACGGGCAGACACAAAACTCATGGGTTATGAAACAAAAAGTCCCACGCATATTTCGCGTTACACAATATTTTAGAAACATAGTGTATGTGACAATAAGACAATGCAAGTGAAACATTCCTCATTCCTTATGTTAATAATTAAAGTTATAATTTTAACTAAATGACGCTCTCAACTCCGTTGAACCAAAATCAGTTTTTCGCGCAGGAACCGTATATTTTTCCGGGATAAAAACTAGATCCTAATTCCTATGTCCTTTTGCGGGACTCAGAGTAATCTGCAAACCTCATCAAAAATTTATCAGCGGTTAAGGTATGAAGAGGTAACAGACAGATAGACAGACACACTTTATAATATTCGTATAGATTAATATAGATAGTCAAATAGATAATAATTTTTAACTGTTGTATGAAAAACTGTAAATTAGAATTTAGAGTTCAGTAATTTATTAAAACTTTGCTTGTCAAATAATCTACTCGTATCAATGATAAAATGTTTATCTTTTTAATCTTGTTATATACTTATACCAAAACCATACGTAATATTTTGTTTACGTATTCCCTAAGTCGTAAACAAATAATTCATCTAAGTATTATAAATTGGGGAGACAGTTAATATTCAATAACTAATAAATAATAATAATAATTTAACATATTTAATCTAACTTTCTAAGCTTAGTTTAGTGTTTAAATTTTATAGTAAGTAGTAAAATTTTACATTTCTCTCGTTTTCACATTTAATTAAATAATTTATTACTAATGATCAAAGTATTAAATTCTGCCTTAACTGTAAATTGAAATGGTTTTCATGGTAAATATTATAAAAGACTAGATGACGCCCGCAACTCCGTTGCGCCAAAATTTTGTTTATCGCGCGGGAACCGTACATTTTTTCGGGATAAAAAGTATCATAATATTATGTCCTTTCCCGGGGCTCAAAGTATCTCCTTACCAAATTTCAGAAAAATAGGTTCAACGGTTTGGGCGTGAAGAGGTAACAGACAGACAGACACACTTTCGCATTTATAATATTAGTATGAAAGTTTGGCTATGGCAAATTATATAAATAGGCGATGAAGCAGTATCGTTAATAATTTATTATTGAGCAATAATAAATATTAAATAAACACATTACAATGACTTATGTTTTATGAAAAGATCAGTCGGACTTGATCATCCATCAAATTGATTAATCAAATTGAATTTTAACAGGTAACCTCATGTTAACCTTTTATAGTTTCATGCTACCTAATTCATAACTTAATTAATATTAAAACTTGAGTTTAATCTGTGTAATATTTTCCTAGAAGATTTTTATTATGTAAAAAACATAAACCCTTCCCTATTTGTTTTTGAAGCCTATGCTTGTTTCTGTTACTGTTATCTGATACTTAAATAGAATCTATTTAGTTATCTATAGTGGTAGTTAGAAGACCCCCTCCACCTAAACTGTAGGGGTATATTATTCCCTAAACTTTTGCATGTTCTCTCTGAACCTACACCTCAACAATGCCTTTGCATATATACGTTGTGGATGATTTGTACAGTATTTTCAGAGCGAAGTCACCACTATTCAAATACCTACTTAAGTGCATAGAACAAGATTTTCAATGTCCGTATGGTTGACTAACCTAACCTACACCAAACTACACCTTAAAAGGCTTTAACAAATTACCTTTCTTCAGTACGGCATCCACTGTTACGGTAGATCGTTTTCACATTAGACAACACGAAACGAGTTAGCATGATATCAGATAACTTGAAGTAGCAAAACGCAGTATTACGTCATACACTTGTCTTTGTGATAACTGATAAGCGAGTTTTTCAAGGACACGATTGATTTGTGTGATTGGATAGTTAACTTTCCTTTTTATACCCTTTCGGTGTGTTTGTCTGTTAGTTACCTTTTCACGCCCAAACTGCTGAACCGATTTTACTGAAATTTGGTATGGAGATACTTTGAGTCCCGGGAAAGGACATAAAGTATGATAATTTTCATCTCGGAAAAATGTTCCGTTTCCACGCTATAAACGATTTGGCGCAGCGTGCGAGCAGCGAGCGTCATCTACTATGATATATTGCAGTGTTATTGAACCAGCGTACGATATTTACAAGGAAATCAACATTTCACAAGCGACGGTTTCGCAAGCGTGCCCGATAACGCTTGGATTAGAAGTGATTGACAGAGTTTAAGAGTTGTGTTTAAGTATTTTAACTGACTTCAGCGAAGCTAAATGGGAGGGTAATGATTTTGGCAGTCAATTATTACATGTTCTATCACAAATTGAATTAAAAAACGGGCATGTGTTATACATATAGGATTTATGTTGTAAGTTCATCGTTCCTTCGGGGAGTCCCACATACCCCGGCTGATACCCCGACCTGATAATCAGCCGGGATGCGCAAAGCAAAAAAAAAGCATTTCCCCATGTAAAAACAAACTTTCACGGTAGTGAGTAGTGACATAGTGACTAATCCGCTTTTACTACTACTACTACTTACTAAACCTATGGTTAGGGCTAGGACCTTAGGGTATTAGGGTGGTAGGTGTTAGGGATCCTAGTGCTAGGGTACAGCTCTCCCCATAGTAACGTAAAACCTTATCCTGGGTTTTACAATGAATGAGGTGTTTATAGTATAGAATGACCTTACTGTGGTCTACTTTCAATTGACACGCTTTTTGCTACCACATGATATGTCTATTTACTTCGCTTTTATGCACTATCAGAGAAACTGATTCATTGGCAGACTGATGCCGGACCAGCGCCATTTAATCGGATTATGTATCTATTTCATTCATTTCTACTTAAGCTGTGGTACCAAAGCTTCTGTAGTTTTGCTTTTACCTAAAACCGTTTTACAATAAAACAATATTAGTACAAGTAAAAGTAGGCAAAACCTACATCGTTTAAATTGGCAATTTACATGAAACTGCGTTTGGGAATTAGTTAATAACGGTAATCTACATAATTGTAGAAATTCGATGGTCTGATTCATACATTAGCATCGTAATGAGCATAATTGATTTATTATTGGCTCAATTATTTCCTTATTGCAGTTTGAGGCGCTGAAGGTAACTTTCTATTTACTTAGATTTTGCATTATGTAGATTTAGAATTTAGATTATCACATCATAATTGATCCTAATATCATATTAAGATGTTCCGTAATATAATTCACTGATTAATTGCCTCTTTCATTATTCTTTCTATTTCGCTTGCACGTATTGTTCTAGCCCTCAGGTTTTCCATAACTAAAGATGTAGGATATTTGGGAGTTGTTTACAAGTCTTATTATTTGAGACAAACTAAAACTGCTCTATTCAATAATGTTTCAAATTCCTTAAGCCCACTTGTGTCTGTTGGGTTTAAAATGTACCTGATAGATACTATGTTATTTTCTCGTTCTTTTATTATGATGAAAAAGGCATGTTATCGGATTGACCCAAATGGGCCTTACCGAGTTCATTGGTATTATAATAATATTATCTCCCAGTTCGCATGAAATGAGGGTTTTTAATATTTCAGTAGCCTTAGGGTCTATCGTGTCGTGACACGATAGACCCTAACGCTACATAGCGGTAGTAGTGGCAAATAGAATATCAAAAACCCTTATTGACTTTTTATGCACAAAGAAGCCCTAACCCTTCACATAAGCTAAATAAACAAATTGAAGTGACCCCGTGTATTTCCCAGCTTACTGTCGTATAGTTTACTAACCCGTTAGTCTTAAAAGGCCGGTAACCCACCTGCAGCTCTTTTAATGTTACGAGTGTCCATGGGCGACTGTAGTTGATTTCCATCAGGTGACTCGTTTGCTTGTTTGTCCCCTTATAAAAACTGTTTATCGTGTATTTAAAAGTTTACTGATCCATCTCTTTCCCAGGAGGAGGAGCAGCGGTCCGGCTCGCTCCCCCGCCTGCCGGTGTCTCCGGCCGGTCCGGTCAAGTCCGCCCGGTACCGCGCGCCCGGGTTCCGGACCGCTACGCGCGCGGCTTCCGCCCCCGGCCTACACGTGCCCCGCCGGAGACGACATGTGCAGCCGCCAGCGACCAACCAAGGTGAGTTTTTTAAACCCAGCCAAAAAAATGATATAGTACTATGTATTTTTATCTACTCTTATGGCACATCAAACAGCTTGTAGGAACGTATATATTTATACATAAAACTAATTACTTTACAAAAAATATTATGATCTGTCCTTTTTGCTAAATCTATATAGGGTACTAGATACCCTGGCCTTTGATATTTATTAATGAATAAATGCGTTCCTAAATTTAATAATATTATGTACAAACAGTACCTAAACACGTGTTTTAAAAATAATATGTTTTTGTACAACAGCATAAATGGGAGCAGCGCTCCCGTTGAAGTCTTTTTATGAAGCTTTCCTTTGGTTTACCGCGCGAGTCGTCTCGACCTCTTTTTATGTAAAATTTACATAATTATGTTATATATTTCGTACTGTTTTAATCAAATCATAACAGACACTCAGACGTCACTCAAATTAAGAGGACCTCAGGTCACGAAAACTATATTTTTCTCCTGATTCTTGTACTCAGTAATCTGCTAATAAGTAAGAAGGTGATTAGGTCATTTTAAACTGATCTTGTTAAAATTTTAATATCGAAATCGAATCTTTCGAATGAGAGTCTATTGACGCTTCATTATCAGTATCGGCAAATAAAGTTAGGCTCAATAATTACAATGCGTCCTGCCGATTGCGCGTTATCCAGCCTAATTAGTAGATTTAACATTACGCTGAAAGAAACGTCAAATAATATTCCTTTTGGTAGTAACCGATTATAATCCATATACATACTTACTTACTAATAGATATTATTAAATGTAAAAGTGTGTCTGTCTGTTACCTCTTTACGCCCATACTCCTGAAACGATTTTGCTGAAATTTGGTATTAATATATTATTTTGAGTTCCGGGAAAGGGCATAGGGTACTTTTTATCCCCGAAAAATGTACGGTTCCCGCGCGACGAAGCTGCGGACGTCATCTGATATTAACTAACATCTCACAATACAGCGCGACAGAATCTAGATAAACCACAATGGCGGTCTGAGAACATTGCGACAGCAACGCCGCGTCGCTTGCGACAGCCTTGTGGCTGGGTAAATACTAAACATACTGTTTATAAACTACTACCGCTATAACAGTTAAAAATATGATGTGTCTGCGATACCCACGATTCAGGTGCTACATTAGTTTATTGAGTAGAAACCGTAATATTTTCGGAATAACTATTACCTTTTTTGGGGGGTCAAAGTATCTACTTACTCATCGAAATTCTGTCACCCATATGCTTTGTTTCCATTTAGATTAAGATGAATAAAATTGCAGTATGTACTCACAGTATCGATCTATGTATTACATCTTCATGCTTAACAGCTAAAAAGATACGTAATAGTTTTAGCCCCGGAAAAATGTGCGGTTACTGAGCAATAAACGAATTTATACTGAGAAGTTGCAGGCAACATTCAGCTGAGCATATTATATCTGCGAAATGTTCCACACTTTTGAGTCTGTGACGAATTAGCAAAGTGATTTCAAATTGATATGTCACGCGCCGCGTTCGACAGTTGTTAATAAACCATTTTAACCGACATCGAAAAAAGAGATAGATTTTGGTACTCTTGAGTCTTGACCAATGCTTTACCTCTATCCACCCAACAAAAGATTAGTGGGTAGTACTACTCAAAAATTGTTTTCCCAGAAATAAGACCCTGGTATAACAATTTTTCTCCCGTATTAAAATGATTAAATTAAATATAATACAAGATTGCCTATTTTAAGATATGAATTGAATGCCAATAATAATCATGTAACTATGTTGACCTACAAAGAAAAATACGGTGTGCCCCTTCAAAAAGAGACCCACGTTCAATATGAAATAATTTTGTAGGCCAAAAGGTTAATTTTTCATTCATAAAAGCTTGAATGAGTCAGAACTCATAATAAACTTAAGATTCATATTTACCCTAAATTCAATATAATAATGTAACCATTCCAATTACAATAATGCATAATTACTTACTTATTATAGGCGATTATTATTGACAGTTACCCCAAATTCAATACAATAATTATTTATGTGTTACAAATTATAATTACTTACTCGTTATACGTGATTATAATATAATTATATTGACAGGTAAAGTACCAGACCGTTTTGCTCTATTAACTATCCCTCTTGCTAATTAAAACGATGTTACAGATTTAGCCGTAAAATTTGTTTATCGCGCGGGAACCGTACATTTTTCTGGGAATATAAAGTATCCTATACCCTATTTCGGGACATATAACATATTATATTTGTTTATATAGATATAGTATAATAATATGTAGTATTAGTATGGATTGTAACGTCTGTCTCTATCTTTTTAACCGACTTCCAAAAACGAGGAGGTTATACGTTCGTCTGTGGATATATTTTTTTATGTATTTATTACTAAGGTGGTAGGAAAATATATTATTAGTGTATATCAGCAACATATTATAGGTTTAGGGAACTTTCTGCTCCACTATTTAGGGTACATTACACTAGGAGGTGGAGGTCGTTGACCCCACAATTATCGGTCACGGACCGCGAAACCGCTTCCGACTGTTTACCCAATTTTGAGCTTTTTACCTCTGTTTGTTTGACACTCTTCTATTGTATGTAATAAAACGGGACAGACAGTCTTATACAAAAGTAATCTATTTATCTTTGTTTATCTGACTGTCTCGTTCCTATTCTGTATGTTAGAGCGAGACAAAATGATTTTTATAACAATGAAAATGTTGTTAGAAGGTGGTAAGACAACACCTCAGTTTCAATTGTTGTACATTCCAATGTTAGGTATTCTAAAGGATTAAATAAACAAAAGCAAAGGAAGTTTACTTTTCTTATTAACGAAAAGGTAGATTTGTGTTTGCTTTTGCGGTGTTTAACAAGGTATTAGAACAGTTATTACTAGACGATCCAGTGATCTTCATATCACTTTCCTCCATATATTATGTACCTATATACCATCCCTGGACTTCAAAGAATCGCTTAGCCATTCTCGAGTTTTTTTAAACTGTCAACTCTAACAAAATTGAGAATCAATTTTTACTTTTGTATGGGCAAACTCATAACGCTGAGGCACTTGCCATACAAATAAAAAAAATCCTTTCACCGCTGCTACTTTCACAGTGAACTCTATATGAGGAACAATTATACTTTAAGATTTGTATGAGTCCCTTAATTAGAGTTCACTGTGAAAGTAGCAGTATCACAGAATACATTTTAGTACAAGTAGCAAAGCAGCTGTTCTTAAAGTGCATTTTTTGTGATTTGTGTGGGCCCATTTGGGACCCATTCACACCCTAAAGTATTATCTCTTTGTTTTGTTACACCCTATATAGATAGATAGATTACTCTTGTAATGCTTCGTTAGTATAATGAGGGTGTTAAGTTTCATATTGGTTTGGTATTACCGCAGAAATGCTCAGTTCTTGTGTTTCAAATACTTGAACATTGGCTCATACGAAAATGCAATTGCAATGTTTCTGTCTTTATCTATCAAGTGATTCTTTCAATATTTAAGACAAAAACAGCAAATCGAATTATGTTATCCCTCGTATAAAAAATATGGGAGTAAATAATTACATACTTCCATATTTTTTATTCAAATTTTATATTCTTCTTTAAGATTTTTTTATTCTTTTAGTACCTATTATTCGTAAACTGCCACTTTATAACCTTAGTTCTTAAAACATTTTTCCATTATTTAAAATGTTCTAAATAATTAAATATTTTAATAATCATGACTCACCCAGTAACTTTGGGTTTATGAAGAACACTTTAACTCTACATATTAAAATTTTAATCGTATCATAATAATTATGTGTTTCCGTAAACATACTGTTATATATCACGATGCGGTAATAAACGAATGAATATTATTATTTGATCTCGTCGTGTCAGGTCAGGTAAAGAAACACCATCAATTGGGTTAAGTATTATGTAATAAATACTACTTTGTTTGGCGTGAATTCTCTCTATTTTTGTGGGGTCTTATTCTCATACTTCGATCACAATCTTACCGATGTGTGAGACACCAAGTTTGCACGCAAGCGAGACAGGAATCAGATCCCTAAAATGGAGTTTATAGAAATTGATAGAAAAGTCGGTGCGTCGATCCCATTTCCTATTTGGAGTCTAGGATCGCTTCAAGTGAGCTGTCCAGCTCGCGTTAGCCATCGTACTTTCGATGGAAGATTGAAAGTGCGAGGAGTAAAACCATAGTCCGATTAAAACAAGCTATATCATAATCATAATCATTTATTTCTCACCTTAATAAACTAGACAATACAATATTATTATTATTAATATAAATAAAAATATTATATTTTTTGCTAGTCTCTCTAAAACTCGAGAACAGCATAACTGATTTGGCTAACTTTAGTCTTGAAATATTTGTGGATGTTCAGGGAAATAAAATATGCTAGGAGGGAAGTGATACGAAATTCACCGGTTCATCTAGTGTGAGATATAATCCATTTATTGGACGCCACAAGTCGCAGATCCAGAAAATCTACCAACAGAAAATTTGGAGTTGATTATAATGATTGTGTATCTGACAAGCTTACGCATTTTTAGCTTAACTAGTTACTATAACACTAGTAGTCAAAAGAACTAAGTGTTAAATCGTTAAACCCAAGTGTTTTGGCTTGTCATTTAGATTTCACTCGGAATTGGGGCTAACTGTTAAAATGGTTACATTCCGGCGCGTTGAACGTAAACACTGGCACCGATACTAACCTAACTGTCGCCAACGCGTTAGGCTATTTTTAGGAAAACAAAAGGTTTAAAGTTAAAAACTGTAACGCAACTATGCACATAGTACTACAAGTTACTTGGGCTTTTATTATTACATAGACGAAGGTCTATACTAGGAAAACAAAAGCTTTTGGAATACGCAATATATAATACAAATAGTACTTCAGGTAACTTGAGCTATTATTCGGAATACATTGAAATTCGATAAAATTGGATCAGCTGTTTTTGAACTATACGGTGTGCACACAAAGATACATATAATATACCTAGATTAGAATTTTTTCTGTTAATATGTAACACAATATTATTAATTGTAATGTATTTAATTGTGTTGTTAAGTTGTTAAATGAGTACTCAAGAACGAGCATTAAAGCTGGTTTAATGCTCTAAAGTCTAAGCTCATGAAATGCAAACTGTAAAATTAATAATACTAGGGACACACATCTATGTGCCTTATATTTTAGTTAAAATTACATTTATCCGAATTCAACCTTAACAACGAAGGTTCTAGTTAAAAACAAAGTTAAAACAACAGTTAAAGTCGCGTTCGCCTTGGGTTATCTAGATCGGAACGCAAAAGGCAACGTCGCAATTTGGACAACTCTGATAATATCGCATAGGATTCGTAAATTGTTCTCATTGTTTGTATTACCTCTGGTCTGAAAACAACATTCTCATGACTTAGGGCTCCCACACAAAATTCAAAATGTAATTTTAACCGACTTCCAAAAAGGAGGAGGTTTCTCAATTCATTCGTATATTTAAGTGTTCTTTTTAGTATGAGTTTTGTCGCAGATATTTGCGATGCGATGCGAATTTGCAGTTATGTGTGGCAGCCCTTAGGTCCACTTCGCCAGTCTGGGTTAAGTTGGCCCTGGGTTAAATATTATGATGTCATTTTACACGTCTCTAGTATTTATGAGGGAAAAGATATTATGTAATTTAAGCTTAGGATTAATTTTCACATGGATTAGCACAAATGGGACTTGTAATGTGACGATGTGACATAATTTCTTCCCGCTTCAAAAAAGATATTTTATGCTATACCTACTAAAAGATTGTTAAAGCTTGACCGCTGTAAAGTCGACCCTCGTAGCATACTCGTAGCATACTAAATGTATGCTACTAGTATAAAAATAAAAATAAATAAAAATTATTTTATTTCTGAGTAGATTTTAAAAAAATGCTTTCAGAACGTTGATACTACTGGTGCCTACCACCGGTTCGGGAACTAGCCCGGCGAGAAGAACCGGCGTAAGAAACTCGCACGGGGCCCACTTTTTTACCAAAAAAAGTGAGAAAAAAAAAAAAATAGTAAAAAAAAATAGTAAAAAAAAAAAAAGTAGTAGTAGTATGCTACGAGGGTCGACTTTACAGCTGTAGGAACCGTAAGTACGTTTTTTCGAGATAAATAATCCTACCTCCTTACATCAAACAGTTCAACGATTCAAGCGTAAAGAGGTAACAGACAGACAGACACACTTTTGCATTTAAAAATTTTATTTAGCCAGTACAAATGAATAATACCGACATAAGGGTACCTCAAGTTTTCCTTTTCAATTGTTTCTTTTGTTTTTAGTTTTATTCGTATACTTACCTAAAACTCCCAGTACAATATTTAATATTTTTGCATGTCAAACTATTCGAATAGCGAAACAAGATACGAAACAAAACGTGTATAAGCCATAAGCCGGTTTATATGGTTTAGAAGCCGTACAATGTACCTACATGTTCCCCACATGTCGTTGTCCTGACACAATGTAAAATATTACATAGATTATGCATGCAACTCTGTTGCACCAAAACTCGTTTATCGCGCGGGAACCGTACATTTTTTCGGGATAAAAAGTAGCCTATGTCCTCTCCCGGGACTCAAAGTATCTCCATGCCAAATTTCAGCAAAATCGGTTCAGCGGTTTGGGCGTGAAGAGGTAACAGACAGACAGAGCACAGACACACTTTCGTATATTTTTTAATATTATTATGCATTATTCACAAATCGACTATTATCTATCTATACTACTATTATAAAGAGGAAAGATTTGATTTTTTGTTTGTTTGTTTGTTTGTTTGTTTGAGTCGAATAGGCTCCGAAACTACTGGACCGATTTGAAAAATTCTTTTGGTATTGGAATCTTACATTATTTCTGCTGAACATAGGCTACATTTTATTTTGGAAAAAGTAGGGTTCCGTAAGATATTTGAGTTTTTCGGACGCAAGGTGTAAAAAATCAGCTAGAAAAGTTACTTATTTTGCGTACGCTGCCTAAACTATAAAAGATAGAACCATAAAATGTTCTAAGTAATTGTAGATCTTATAAATACCTACAAAAAAGTCCGCGACACACTATACCTATCTATGTCGAGTGAGGCACAATAACCATTTATTTATTTAAAAATCATGAATTTTTTATGGACCATATTTAAACGGATATATTTTACTCACGCTATTAATCCTTATCAAAATAAATTATTTTATCACTAAGAACAGTTTATGTAGATAATATTTGGTCTTTGAATGATTAAAATTGGACGTTTGGTTTTGAAATTATGGCGAAATTAAAATATTACGATAGTGGGCGTCACCAAAGCGCGTGCGGTAGGAAGACAATATTCTGTTGTAGAAATGAAAATTCTGTACATAAAAGATATGAAATGACACCCGAAATTACACCTTTGTCACTACATCGCTATAGAAGCCAAAAATGTGGTTAGTTTTTTGTCTGTCTGTCTGTCTGTCACTCTTTCTGTCTGTCTGTATGTTTGTTCCAGCATCACACGAAAAATACTGATCCGATTTGAATGTGGGTTTCGCAGATATATTTATCTTCTTCCAACTTAACATCTGGTGTATAAAATTTTTTCCCCCCACCCCTCTAAGGGGACAAAAGAGGGGGTCAGATTTTGTATCAAACTTTTTTCTATAACACGAAAACTACTGATCCGATTTGCATACGGTTTTCACAGATATATTATATTTTTCTTCTTCCAACTCAACATCTGGTGTATAAAAATCCTCCCCCCCCCCTCCCCTCTCAACCCTCTCTGGGGACCAAAGAGGGGTCAGATTTTGTATACAACTTTTTTCTTTAGTGGACTTACTTCATATTAGGTATTAACTGTGTTTTTCAACTTAACATCTGGTGTATGACCTTCCCCCCCCCCCACAACCCTCTTAGGGGACAAAAGAGGGGGTAAAACGTGTATCAACTGATGATGTAGAAAATATACTTTAAATGGCAAAACAACGTTTGCCGGGACAGCTAGTTTACTAAATAAAATAAAAGTATCCTTTATTTATCTACTACAGTTTTACAAGCACGATTCATTTGATAATTTTATTTAGTTAGCAAGTAGTAGTAGCCTCTAAGGCGTAGGCCTCTCCTAAATCCTTCCAGCAATTCCTATCATGTGCCATCCTTATCCATACGGTCCGTATCTCTCATTAAATAAGTCTCTCCATCTTTTATTTGTTCTCCCTTTTTCCTTTTCCTACCTCTTGGTACCCACTCTATTATTTATTACCAATCGATTAATTTTAACCGTCTCTCCGTAACAAAACCAGTTGGAGTCGAACAAAAAACCGGTAAAAGTTATTTAGTATACCATAGCGAGTTATGACTACTTACATAAGTGTTACATTATTGATACATTTGATTTAGAAAACCAATCGTTGTGGCCTGGTTTCATGGTGGTGATACGGAAATCATTTTGATGAAGACTAAAGGTTGTTAGGTTGAAAAATAGATTATTTCAATTTCCGGATGTGAGGAGGAAATCTATACTTTTTGTATAACACTAGACAATCTTTAGCTTTTCTGTGGAGTTTACTGTTTAGTCCATCTGGCCTTAGAGATGTTGTTGATGATTTTGGTGATGATAATAATGCTCATCATGGTGATGATGATTGTGATGATGCGACCATAAAACAATTTGACAGTAAACTTGACTCCTAAGGGCGCGTACCGACGACGTAAACAGCACGTGACCAGCATACTGAATACCAAAACTATGTAATATGTTTATGTTATGCTACTGAGCCACTGGTGAATCCGTAATGTGTCTTATGTTCATCATTCGAATATTTTGAGTTAGGGTGGTATTACACTTATCAAAGACACAGCAAGCTACTGCCACATCTTCTAGTAATCACATTGCTACAAGACTGAAATAAAACACAGAGTAAACACGAGTAATAGGTACAAACTATTAATTACCTGATATTTACATACGTACTTGAATATTATTATAGTTATAGAATCTGTATGAACAATATGCGTTTGCCTAAAGTAAAAGTTTTGTTGGTTGGCTCACTCTACAGTTAATGCAATTTTAACTCACTAACGAAATTGGTTTGACCGTCTAGGGTCATAATCGTATTATTTAAAAAGGATTTCTTATACTTTAGTCAAATTTGCAAAAATTGCTCAATTAGGTGCGTTAATATTTTATTAACACAGTTATAAGTGGGACAGAACAAAGTAGTATGTCGGAACTGATAGTATAAAAACATATTATACAGGGGGTAATGGTATTGGGTATTATACATCCGCGCCATTCCTGTCCCATGCATATGTAACTGATTACAACTATTTTGGCAATCAGAAAGAACTATCAAAAGTTAGTATTAATATTAACGTAAACGTAGAAATTAGTGAAAGTAATATTTCGTAACATTCATTTACTCTTGTATTGTTCTTGTAACAATGTACTTTTTACTACACTATACGTATTCTTGCAAGAGATTATGTTGTGATTGCGGTGTGGTATTAAAATAAAGGAATTGTAATAATGGGGACTACTGCTCAGAATGACGGTTTCATTTTAAATATTTGAAGAAAGCTATTGGAGGTAAACAAACTTTTAATTCAAATTTCAAAAATACTTATTAGAACTTTCTCTATATTGGGTTTGCCAAAGTAATTTTTGCACTCTCAATCAATTTAGTTCAGAAACAGTGTTTCGATCGACTACTATTTTTTTTTTAAATTTCTACAAAAACTGGCATACTTAAAATCCAAGACTTAAATGATAAATCCAACGACCCTTTTACCAAAGGTCTTTAGTAAAATTACCAAACAATAAAGGGCACCCGAGTATTAAAAGGGTGTCAATTGGCATCGGTGTGAAATTCGTCCGTGACACGCTTGCCACAGCACCGGCTCGGCTACTCTCAACCTTCGACCTTCAAACCCCCCTCCCTCTTCCTTTTCAAAGGAGGGCCTCCCCTCTCTTCAGATCAAGGGGGGCCTCCCCCTCTTACAGAGTAAGGGAAGCCTGCCCCTCTTAAGGTGTAAGGGGGGTGAGATGACGAGTATTGTATAACCTTGTGTCACGCCGATTTAAGAAGCAATTAATCGTTGATAGACGTAATTCCAATTTTAGTTTATTTGCTGAGTACCTATACTTTCTAAATTTTTTCTAATGGTTTTAAAATTTCTATTTTCTTCGCTGGTTCTAGTTGTGTGTAAATGTAATCCGTGGCTAAAGGCAATCCACAGAGAGTTCTTCCCCCTTTTTTAAAATGTTTTCATTTTTTATTTTTGGGCAAAATCCACATAAAGTAAACTAATTTAGGCATTACATATCATGTAAGACTATTTTAAATGTATCCTTAAAAATTCAGCGTTTTTATAACGGATTACGTATCTGTATAATCAAGTCCCTCTTAAATTACCAATGACTTAAAAACTTCAACCTAGATTAGCAAAAGTATGTCATATCTAGACTTTAGAGTAAAAAATGTATCTAGGAAACATCCGTGCCCGGTGCCACCATTACTCTTAGTTAATGGTGCGGCTAATCCGCCGTCAACATGTTGCTTTCTCCGCAGGTCATCGACTCCCTCAGCTGATTGTTACGAAATCGTTTTATTGTCTTTTAATATGCTTTTAATCTTGATTGGAATCATTAAAATATATTTGTTATAGGCGAGGCTCGAAGCGCTTAGAAACTATAAAGTTTCACTTTAACCTCTAAAGACCCGATGTTCCTTTAAAGGAAATTTATTTTATAGTCGTTACAGCCGAGACTTTTACGAAAGCAACTTGGAAGAAACACCGGACGTGCCTCAGAAGGAACAAAATTTTTAGCGATCGATTTGAGTTCAAAAATTTGGACCATGTGAAATAAAAAGTTATTGTTTATGACTTCAATTTAATAAGCTCTGTGTATCCAAAATCAGTTTTCATAAAAAACATAATTATAAACGAAATATGACAATTTCTCTCCGTCAAGATGGTGCGCACGAGACGACGCGGTAAGCAATTTCCCTTGTTTTTAAAGTTAAAATTGTTTTTTTTTGCGAATATTTTTAGTGTTTTAATAGGCTAAATACTACTAAACATATTACCATAAAAAAATCTGATTACAAGTTGTTGAGTGAGTTATTTTTTCATTTGAAAATTAATAGTTCGTTGCAAAGAACGTTAGGTATTTACTGTACCTATAAGATTTGCTTTTATTTTATTTTCTAAAATATGAAAATATATTAATGGTTTCATTTTATTACTAAACGTATAGAACTATAGACATAGTATTTTGATATTGCAATTAGAACACTGCGGCGTGCAGTTGCTGCGCGCGGTTCACGATGTCTTTAATAAAAATATTCGAATCATAAGTATATTTCTATAATTTAAGACCGACAGTTCCCTGAAAAGAACAAATCATGAAATTCAAAATTAAAATAATTCCTTTGCTTTTGTTGAATTGAGATTATTACTCTAATATTTACGTATTTCTAAACTATTGGTTTTTTCAAATGTTTACACTTGAACTGGATTTTTAACTAGAATAAAACAATATTCTTGTTTATTACATTTTAAAGTCGAAAATACCGAGTGTTCTTTTAAAAGTTATTTTAAATATTAGTATTTTTGCTTAAAATATATTCTATACACTATTATATAAGACCCCTAAAAATATGAGCACGATAGAAAATAGCTAACATAAAAAAAACATCATGTGAAATGCTCGGCGTTACCGACTATGAAAAGTTTGTTCTTCTGAAAGTACGTTCGGTGATAATTAGTACTCAGCAAAAATTTGCTTCGGTCTTTAGAGGTTAATTTTAATGAGTGAGTTTGTGTGTGTGTGTGTTAATCGATAAAAAATTATAAATGCGAAAGTGTGTCTGTTTGTAATATAACTACTGAACCAATTTTGATGAAATTTGGTATAGAGATGGGTACATTGTTTCTCGGAAATAGACAAGATAGATTTTTGTGATTATAACCTAGCATAAAACGTGATGCTTAATACACAAAATTACGGGTACAAATATACAAAATACAACATCGTATCCCTAATTCTCAAAAATAGTAGACACAAAGTCGCCAAAAACTATTGCCACATCGCAAAACTCGTTTAGCCCACCGGCCATCTGTTTAAACAAATATTGTACAACCGGCCTACGGGCTGTCACATGCTAAGGTAGCCTTAATTCGATAAGCAGATCAGTAAATCACTGAACGTAGCATTAATTCAATAAGTATTGAGCAAGTTGTTACTCCAGTTACGGAATGTAAAAGCCATCTATATGGATTATGGAACTATGCATGTAACAGTATATACCGTAGTTTAGCGTAGTTCACAGTTATTTTGCCGATTGATAGGACCTTTATGCCAATAAAATAAGATTTTTACAGATTTGGTAGTTGTAAGGCCTGCAAGAGGAAATAGTTCCAGAGCCTTTTTTGTAAATGGTAGACTGCTTTAATCCGTCGATCGCGGATTCTAGAAATTGCCATTGTATTCTATTGGTTTCTCGGTCGCATGCGACCGCTTGGGGCTTGATTGGTAGTGCCTCAGAGAAGATGACATATACAGTTCTTAATTGACATCAGTAGCTTTCAGCTTAAAGATTTAAAAAAAATTAAGGCAAGTAATTGCAAAAAGCAAACAACGATTTCAATCATAAATTATTAAAGTGACTGATTTCCGCAAACGCCTGACATAAATAAAGTAACAAATGAAGTATCATAACAAGTATTGCTAATACATTTAAACGATATACAGCTTTGTAATTAATACAATTAATTGAATAAACTACATAGCGACCAATAATTTTAGATATAAATTACTATAATTAATATTACTAAAGCCATCCAATTTCCATCAAGTGACCCGTTTGCTCGTTTGCCCCCTTACTTTATAAACAAAGCCACATGTTTTTATTTTCATTCAAATTATTTTGGAACGTCCATTGAACATCTTGTATACAAGTGTTTTTCTCTTTCAATCCAACAGCTGCGTTTTTAGGACAGAAGTTGGTTCGAGTTTTTATGATAGTAAGATAGAAACTACATTTTATTTATTTTTAATCTATCATTAAATTTAACTCTCAGTTACTTTAGCTCGGTTAATAAACCGTCTTCCAAAAAGGATGAGGTTATATGTTCGGATGTGGATATATATATTATAATATAATAATATTTTTGTGGATATATATTTTCTTTACAAGTTGACTGCACTCTGAGAGATTTAATAATTATTTAACTTTAATTTGAAGAAGACGTTGGACAAAAAATGAAGTAAGTATAATAATATGTCGAAATCTTCACCAAATCAAATGCTTTCGAGTGCGGCCGCTAGTCACATAATATTTACCTGTACAATGTATTATAAATGATCAAACGAACTTACCAAGTGAAGTTCGATCATTATTATATGAGTCGCTTCATTCAAAGATATATTAACCAAGTAGTCCTTTGTCTATCTGCTAGGCAATCGCGTTTTTTAAAGACGTATGTAGGTAGTTGAAAAAATAACTTCCCATCCCGGCCATTCGCTCCTGGACGCGCCTCATTATGTTTAGAGAGAGGTAATGCAAAAAATCTTTCTTTCTTTCTTTGGGTACTGCAGCAAACATAGTTTCTTGCAGACTGGGTGGGAGGGAGATTATATCTTTGAATGAAGCGACTCATATAATAATGATCGAACTTCACTTGGTAAGTTCGTTTGATCATTTATTATATTTCTTCGCTTCATTCTTCGATATATTAACCAAGTAGATTTTCAGAGTAACGAAAGAAAGATTTTTTACAAAATACTTAGAATTTATATATACTTATATTATACATTATGAATAGTAATCATTATATTCGAGAAAATTTTTTTAACATTATGCCCATAAATAATAATAATAGTCGAAACAAAACTTAAGAGACCTCTATGGTTTTGTGATTCAAATGATAACGTACTGGGATCATGGTGATTAAGATTATATAACTGATTCAGCGAAACTTTGTTCGTCGATAAAATTATGGCTTAGGAAAATAGCGAAAGTATTGGAGTCACTAGTTCTGCCTGTCGACTGTCGTCTTACTAATAGGTCCAGTATCAATCCCCGTGTCGGCGCTCGACGTGTCGAGCGAGGCCGCGCCGCTCTCGCACAGCACCTGCTTTATCCAGCGGCTATTACCGAATGGGAGGTGGCTGTTCTGTGCAGAGCGTTAAACCCGTACTGTAGCATTATCCTATTTAGTATAATCTTGAATAACCATCGCAGGGCGTAATAACTTAAATATTATAACTTCTTCTTCTTTTTTTTTTTTTTATAAAAGAGTTACATAATTTAAGAACATCCGATCACGCTCAGGAGTTTGTCTTTGTAATATAAATTTCGAATAATTTAAAAGTTAAAACCGTACCTATTTTTTATTTTGCCGAGTTTTATTATTAGGCAGAAAGTTTTAAGTCAATGATCAGTATTCAGTAGGTACAGAGTGCAAGAAAAAACAAATAATTTATAAGTGGATCCTGGGTACTACACTAGGTACTCGGGTATGGGCTAGGAATTAGAAAGTTTTACCGGAAAGCTTCTTTCAAAAGACACTTTAAACATTCATCTAAGCCAATGTCACCATCCAATAATATCAACATTGTTCATAAACAATGACAGTGCACAGTGACATGGCTGTAGAAGATATCGTTTTACAGCCATTGTCAAATTGTTTGGCAAGGTTCTGATAAAGCAGACGAAGATCTCTGTAATAAGTCTATTAACTAATGAGATTGAAGAGAGTATTTACCTAAAATCTAAGTCGAAGTAGAGCATTTTAGAATAAATTTTAAGGCGTCTACTGTTATAACTCATAACTGTGTCCGGCCCTGTGGTCGTCGACTCGTCGATAGTGTGATTATTGCATATTACAAATTACAATTACAATATGATTGAAATTAGAGAATATTGTGTTCTCGGTCCAGCAGGATAAATATTTATACTTACACTTATATTATTCAAGATTAAGTGTCATTATGTTATCGTATTTATCATTGCATTTATTTAGCATTAATAATTTTAATCGCTGAAAACCAGTTGCATTCCGCGACGGGGGTCAGAAATCAGATGTCAGAACACCTATCAGTTGAGGTAGCTCACGAATAGTACACTGATTTAACTGTTCTATATTATTTCGTTTTTAATAGGCTTATATTATTATTATATAATATATCTAATATGTAGGTACATAAAGTTCTCGTATCACGGTGTGCGTAGTTGAACTCCTCTGAAACGGCTCGACCGATTTTCGTGAATCTTAGCGAGCATATCGGCTAGGGTTGAGAATCGGACAACGTCTAATTATTTTTATATTGATGAGTGTATTTTTGAATAAATAATAGTAAAATGTTACAACTCGAGACTGACGGCGACCATTGTTTGTACGATGGGATAGCAATCATAGACGTCATGGTGACATACTTACTAAGTCACTTCAATAAAATAATATGGGCAAAATACTTTATATGGTAAAACAACATTTGCCGAGACATCTAGTTATGTTATAATAATATGTATTGTAAGCGTTAAGACTTAAATATTTACATATTTGTTGTGGATTTAATACACCCATGGCACTATTAACAATAAAACTTAAACAAAAAAGGGGCGCCTGAGGCTGCGCCTAGAACACTGGTATTGCGAAAGCGTGGTAAGGCTAGTAGTGATAAAGCCTTCTACGCCTGATCTGGTTTCCTTCTTTATATTTTTTGTGAGAATAAATGTAAGCGCACTGCGCATCTGATAGTCTGTACGTCAAGACTTGAGGCTTTAAATCTTTCAATCGAATAGTGAGTTAATAGGAACCAACAAGTAGCTGGCTTTTAAATCTATTTTTGACAGATATCCACTTTTGGATATTGCCTTGAAAGCCATACGGTAATTTTCCAAATTAACATGTAAAATAATTATTTAGAAATAAACTTACGAAGTGGATTCAAATTGAAAATAATTTTTAAAAAATTGTATTTAAAATATAATACAATATTTAATAGTTTGAAGAAAGGAAAATCTTTGAAATAAGGTAATCTTCGGTGGAGTTACACGAAGATATAGTTTTAAATTCTAATAATAATTTATTGATGTCATGATGTATAATACATTAAGCCAGTGGCCCCCAACCTGTTGTTGTTTTTGGAACGAAGTTCCCTATTTATTTATTTTTTAAGCGGGCCACAAACTTGTTTTGGTCTTGGTGTCGTGGGCCGCAACAAACATTTTTAGGTTTAAAAATAACGTTCAAAATCAACGATTTACTAGTGAACAAAAATAATTTACGAGTTACGACTTTCACGATTACTGCTGGTGGGCGTGAATTTCAAAATGCTTTAACATCACGCGGGCCACAAATAAAGTTCCGGTGGGCCGCAGGTTGGGAATAATAATTATAATAGTAACATCTATAAAATATGTATAAAAATGACTGTTAGCTGCACTACGGCTGCGGTGTTGAGCATTTGTTCGTCTCAACGTTCTTCGTACTCGAAGGGGGTTGATTGTAGCGTTACAATACTAGTGGCGCCAGCCGACGGTTACCACAGTCCACATCTCTCCCCCCCCCCCCCCTCCTTGACGGGTAACGGGAAGGGTTTGTCAGAGCCCGAAAAGTACCCGATTGATGATGGAATGTACTAATTTGTCTCTGAGAACAAATACTGGAATTATCCAGCGAAACCATAATAATCTCGGTCTGATATAACAAGGCTTATAATCTTGTCTTATCTGATAAGTCTGATAATAATTAATATCGAGATAAGTTAGATACTGGCGATAACTGATAGGTCTTATAATTTCGAGACATTGTCAGGTGAAATCTATAATGATAATAATCGATCGAAATAGAATCGAGCTGCAACACTTATTAGCAGGAATGTTTTATAAGCAATAGCTTATCTTAATCGTCTTTGTGATCCTTTAAAATCATAATCTGGCGAACCCAACAAGGGTTCACCTAACGTCAGTAGAAGCTCTGGATCTATCCGGATCTGGTCCGGTGCCGGTGGGTCAGAATCGACCGTTGGCACCTGGTTTAGGAGTGGGAAAACTTCTGGTTTATTCGTAACCTGATCGACCCGTATATCGGTCACTTCTAATTATATTTCCCCGATAGTCTGGTCTTAGTGACCTAAAAAAATTATTGGGGTAGTTATATTGTTCGTTATAATCGACTTATTTGTCATATAAATTAATATTATGTTACAATAAATATTGAGGGTAGTAACTATCACGTTACGAAGATATTAAATAAGTTTCGTTATACACTCGCGGTGTATCCCGAATCCCAACATTGGTGCAAAATTTATTTAATAATAATAGTTACATACCGTCAGACATGATAAATTATAATCGTAGTTCTATATTTAGAACAAAAGGTGTGCGGGACGCGCATTGGTTGTTAACTGATAAGACTCGCAGTCAATGTAGTTATTAGCTCGAAATATTTTTGTATAAAATGGTAAAGATAATATTATAATAATTATGTAGTTCTATTTATAGAACAAAGAGCGCGGGGGGTAGTTGCTCATTTTTATTTTTAAACATTGTCGGAGACTCCCAGTTAATCCATACTTTATGTTGATTTAAAGAATAACAATATATTTTAAATTTAACTAGTAATTAACTCGCAGTTAATCATCTCAAACCAGCCAACATATATTATAGTTCTATTTTTAGATATAACATCGTCAGAGACTCGCAGTCAATTCCGATGCATAAGAATTGCGTTTAGAGACTCGCAGTCAATCCACACATTATGGCGGTTTATAAAATAACTCGCAGTTGATTCAGACAAACCGGCCAATATATAGCTATTTTTATAGAAAAGCTGAAAAAAAAAAACATCGTCAGAGACTCGCAGTCAATTCCGATGCATATAAATTGTGTTTAGAGACTCGCAGTCAATCCACACATTATGGCAGTTTATAAAATAACTTAATATAATTAAGTACTTGCAGTAATTAACTTGCACTTATTTCCCCCAATCGGACAAACGTATAGTTCTATTTATAGAATAGGTAAAACATCGTCAGAGACTCGCAGTCAATTCCGATGCATATAGATATAGATTGTGTAAAAGGACTCGCGGTCCAAACACACTGTACTTATTGACTCACAGTCGCAGTACATGCCGGTTAATTAAATAATTGCAGATGTTTCCCCCAATCCGGCAAACATATAGTTCTATAATAATTATTATATTTATAGAACAGATGAAGCATACATAATATTATTATAGATTGTGTATAAAGACTCTCAGTCCAAACACATTGTACGTTTATTGACTCGCGGTCGCAGTACATGCCGGTTAGTATTGAATATAATTGGCTCGTCTTGGCCTCGGTAGTGCCTGCCGTTTATTTAAGTATTTAATAGTACTTACATGTATTTTCTTGTTACACGATAAAATAACACTGATTTTAATTACAACACTGACTCAATCATCTTAAAAAAATAACCAATTTTCGTCTGAGCGCTGCGCTTTGGCATGGTTACTTAGTATACGTGCACGCGTTGCCTCGCGTTAACAAAGAATGAGGCGCGTCCAGGAGCGAATGGCCGGGATGGGAAGTTATTTTTTCAACTACCTACATACGTCTTTAAAAAACGCGATTGCCTAGCAGATAGACAAAGGACTACTTGGTTAATATATCGAAGAATGAAGCGAAGAAATATAATTGCAGTCGAAGTTAGCGCAGTAATACGTGGTAAATGGTAATACTTGACTTGATAACCTTAATGTTGTCGCATTTGCGCACATTCCGGGAAATGTCGTGACTGCCAATACATTGCTAAACGTCAGTACCGTAGAGTTGAGTACACCGAGCTTTGTCCAGCGGGGCTAAAATGGTCACATTTTAGCAATTCCTCTCAATCAATTCAGTAAATGAATTGTCTAAACTGTCAAACTGACAAAATATGTCAAATCAGTACAAAAATACAGAAATGAATTACAAGCATAGTTGCATTTTGCGATTTAAAAAAAATGAATCATAAGTATTATGATTCGTCTCATGATTCCACAAAGCGACAATTTTAGGCCCGCTGGATTTAAGTATGTATTAACTCAATTACCTCCTCTTTTTTGGAAGTCGGTTAAAAATTGTGGCTTCCCAGTGAGGGATAGGACAAAAACTCCTGCATTTTTACATTGTGAGAGTGACAAGGACAACATGCAACAACATTGCCCTCAATGTCGTTTTTTAGGAGGGAAAATATGTGAGGGAATAAAGTTTATAATTTTGATGTAATTCATGAGGCTGGCATTGTCGGTTTCGACACAAGCCTAATAAATAAGAAAAAAAAAAGCATTGAAAACTGAAGTTTAAAATTGTTCGTTTCGCTGAATATCTAACACTAGCCACAAGTTTCTTTTTCAATTCATTTGAACTAAATGCAAACAAAGCTTATTGTTATTATGCTACCAAGTTAAATATCTGTAATTAACTAACCTACGCAACTGAGTACAATTCACAATTGTACATTACTCTTGTAAAGTTTCGATTCACATTGAGATCAAATTGAAACAGACTAACGGATTGTAACTTCATAAAGAAGAAAATATAAATCTTACTCGCCTACACTTGTTCTGTTGTAATGGGAGGATGACCCAGCGACATACATCACTGATGACATCACATAATACTGATCATTACTTGCACAAAAACTACTGGGTCAGTAGTGAGTAGAGAACAGTTTCTTATTGTTGCCTTTGTAATTTGTGCAAGGATGTGCTCTTAGAAACTAAATTACTGACCTGAAAAGTTCCTAATGAGTAATGACTAATGAGCAATCTGGTATTTGTGCTTTAGGATGAATTTTTATCCAAAACTAGATGACCCATAACTTTGTATCACTTCGTAATATAAACCTTCCCTGGACTTTCATGAATATTTCAAGACCAAAATTAGCCAAATCGGTTCAGCCGTTCTTCAGTTAGTACTTAGTGAGACTAACAAAATTGAAATTAATTTTTTATTGTATATGGATTTTTTGCAAGGAAAATAGTGTGGATACTAAACAACTCAGATTTACACTAAGTAAATAACATATTTTCGATAGCTTTAGGAATAAACTAGTTATAAAGTTGCTCGCTAATCGCTACTTTGTCCGTAACAACACAATAACAAAGATGAATAATTTTCTCATTTTTCCACATATTCCCCTAATTCTGCGCTCATAAGGAAAAAAACAAACTCTTTAGGTTTATTATAATATAAGTTTAGGTTGTCATGTGTGTAGATTTGCCCTTTATTACTTCCTCCACAGAATAGATAAATAATCTTCCACTAGGTGCTTGTCTGTTAGTATGCAATAAGGAGGCGATAGCTGAGGCGTCTCGTCGCGTGCCATAACACATCGCGGTCAGCGCTCGGCGCTCGGCCTATATACAAGATGTAAGAGTTTACTAAGTAGCTAGAATCTGTCCTATGCGTGTTTAGTATGGTCGGTAAAAAGTTATACGTGATTGTAAATGGCGTCTTTTGTAGGTTAGTTTTTCCTCGTTTGTAGATGATATTGGTTTATGCGTCTTAAATTATTTAAGACGCATTTAAACCAATCAACCTGCTTTACAAACCGTCTTTATTATCGTATCTCTTTATTAGAATTCTTTCTCACAAGATTTAAAATTCAAACCATAGTTGATGTGAAAGATAGTCTAATTCGTAATCGTGAAAAGTACACTGTATTCAATTTTGTCTTCTTACTGTAGTCTAAGACCAAAGTTCAAACCACGGTAGACTCCAGTATAATAATAATTAATTATTTTATTACACACGTCACCTCAGTCCTCACACACGATCAACCAACAATTATTGTAATATTTAATTAAGTGAAGAACCTATCATATATATAGGTCTTTTTTTGTATACTTTTATGTAACAGTGCTCTACTATAATATGACTGTATGTGTTCTGATTCAGAACACATCTTTATTCAGAACTTCTGAATAAAGAAAAAAAAAATATTAATACAGTTTAACCACCAATCCAAATTCATCTTCACATCAGCTGTATCCACTAACATTATATTGACTGGCTCGAGGCCGCCCGGTTCTCGAGTGATGTAAGCGGACCTCTAAACAATGGATGCGTCTTAAAGCTCTGTTACACACATCCTTCACGCCTTGCGACAGCTTGGCCTTCCTGCAGCTCTGAATTAATCAGTTACCTAAAGTCCCAACATCGTATCGAGGTACTATCAGAGAAGTTGATTCCTAGGCAGATGGGGGATCAACGTAGTTTGGTCGCGTTATGTCAAACACAGACACATCACAATAAAATTAACATTGAATTGACATAATCCGACCAAAACGTTGGTCTGTCAACTGCCTAGTGCCTAGGAATCAATTTCCTCGGTGGTACAAAACTTCATAAAAATGTCAAAATTAAATTCAATGCGTCGTCATTTTGTTTTACTTCACCAGAAGTGACAGAAACACGTCTGTCTGTTCGTCTTCACGCCCAACGCTGACTCGATTTTGCTGGGTATGGAGGTACTACGATTACCAGAAAAGGACATTGGATACTTTTTATCCCGGAAAAATGTACGGTTTCAGTGCGAAAAACTTTTGGCGCAACGGAGTTGCGGGCGTCATTTACCTAGTTACATAATACTAGACGTTCCGCGCGGCTTCCTCCGCGTAAGTTACATATTCCACAGACAAAATATTAGTCCACAAAAAATAGCCTATAATCTTTCACGTGGTATACTTCTTTATATTATCTGTGCCAAATAACAGAAAAAATGCTCCAGTAGTTCGTGAGATAAGCCCTTTTAAATAATTTGAAAAAAACGGGGGGTTTTTTTTCACATTTTCCTCTATTTCTTCGCTTCTATTAGTATTAGCGTGATAAAATAATATAGCCTTTATCCTTCCTCAATTAATGGGTTATCTGACTCTGAAAGAATTCAAAAAATTCCTGAGATTATCGTGTTCAAACAAACAAACTCTTCAGAATTATTAGTATAGATTAGTAAAGATACTGAGGTATATTCGAACCCATGACCTACTGTATACGCTAGCGCCATGCGTCCTATATCCGGTTGTATCGA
Source organism: Plebejus argus (assembly GCA_905404155.3). Classification (NCBI taxonomy): domain Eukaryota; kingdom Metazoa; phylum Arthropoda; class Insecta; order Lepidoptera; family Lycaenidae; genus Plebejus; species Plebejus argus. The sequence continues at coordinate 17,310,413 of FR989931.1, read as the reverse complement.
ATGTCGTTACTAGTTAGTATGCGAGGTATTTTCCAGTTGACTCTCAGTGTGACAGGAAGGTCAAATACATCTTAAGTTCTTACTTTTATTTCTATTTTTATGCAATTATATACTTCTACTGTAATATTTTGTATGGATTTGAGTTTGTTTGAGTTTTTAGATTCACAAATTAGCCCGCTGCCCGACAGGTGGCGCTGCAGGGCAGCATTTGTCGGGTCCGTTCGTGATATACGTAAAATACGTTGCCCAAAAAATATTGGTAATACGCGGTAATCGTACATTTTGTCGCACGATATTATGTCCTTTTCCGGGACTATATCAAAACCAAATTTTAACAAAATCGGCTTATCGGTTTTAGCGTATTAGGGCAACAGGCAGACAGACAGACAGACTAGTTAAAAGTTAATTACTATTAAGAATTAATATTATTAATATTATTAATATTAAATTTCTTTTCATTGCAATTCTAAATATCCGGAAAAATTTACCAGATTATTATTTTTATGTCACTATTTGTGGTATATTGGAGGCCCATATCAATAAGGTTAAACACTAATTTGAATAGCCATTATGGACTAGAGTAACCTGTTGATCTACTTTTGATGTATTTATTCGTGGTTAAGAATTATTCTACGTGGGATGGACATTCCTTTTATTATGTGTGAATTATCATAAACTGTTGCCATAATAGCTGTTTCTAATCGATGTATAAATCTTCAAAAATAAATGTATTATTTATATGGGACAACCAATAGTAGGTAAGAGAGTAAATATTGTATAATTTAATATTATCATATATTATGTAATATGTGGAAACTGGTTGAGATTTTTGAGTAAAGAAAACATTGTTCCAAAACTTTTGTTTCTTAAGATTAAAGCTCTGTTGTTACCAGCTCTTGGCCTATAAAAATGTCCCTGATAACTGATAAGATGCAGGTGCATACACTTTGTTATCGTACAAGAAGCTTATCAGTTATCACGTACCGATGCAGAAATGTTGCAATATTTGAAGATTCCAAAGTTTTTTTATCATTTCTTTAAAAATGCATTTTGTGGCTGTTCAGGCGGAAAGACAGATCTGTCTTTCTGCCTAAATATTATATAAAATTCGGTGTGGAGATAGATACCTTGTATCCCGGGAATAGGCGAATGTTAGTTTTTAATCCGGTAAAATATACGGAACTGTACATGATAATGAACACATGACACGACAGAATTTTAAGCTTTGGTTGATGTCTTATGCCCGTTTTTGAGAATTTTTGACTGCAGTTTTTCTGTCCACTAGCGCATTCAATTGTCTTAAAAACGCCAGAAACCGGCCATAGGCACAGTATTACAATATTCCAAAATATAATAATGTGCCATAGCTGTTGTTCCTTTCATGTCACTCCGAGTAACTCTTGTATATTTTTCTCCAACAACAAAAGCGTGTTATATTCGCACGCCTCCCACAAGTGGCAGGCAGTGTGATTGCATTAGAAACGCGTTAATTATTATTTAAAGCGTTTCTTAATGTAGGTAATAACGGTACAGCCAACAACTTCATTTTCTTCTATAATAATAGTAATATTTGAAGTAGAAACGCTAGTTATGAGAGTAAAGGAATAGAGAGTGCTCTTGTGTACTGCGCAACACACTTGGGCACTATAAAATTACTCCTGCGTAGCTGGCCTGGTTTCAATGAAACCGGCCACCGTCACCGAAACCGGTGTGGGAGCTATTATATTGTAGACTAGTCAGTATTTTCAATACTAATTAGTCTAAGAAGTAAAGACCCTATAGAGTTTAGTTAAATAGTAAATAAGAATATTTTTTGGATAATTTCTTACTCGGTACTCCTAATAAATATTGTAGTAAAATCTGGTTTTTAACAATTAATAAAATTAAAAAAAAATTGTAAAAAAGCAGACATAAAAACATTTATAATATGTCCCATTCGCCATCACTATAGTATGATAGATGTTCTAAGACCTTTTGTTTACTCCAACTTAATTTTTGTAGACTCTCCAGCCTACACATATAGTACGGAGTACTATTACGTAACATAGGATTCTGTGAAAAAGTGGCACTTTCTATGAACATGGGAAACCGTGGCGTGCGTCGACTTTCTCTACGGCCGTCAGCTTTTTACTCATTGCTGAGTTTCTTTCAATTAATTGTAGGAATTTTCCGTAAATACTGCACTAGTTGTCTGAGTGAGCGACGCTTCAGCACGAATCGATAGGAACCCCGGCCTTAGAACAGATTAAGGTGACGCCATGTTAAAGTAAAAAACCGTGTTAGATGTGTTTTAGATTGCTTGTTTTCTATGCGAGGCTGGCCCGGCCTCTCATAGAAAACAAGCAATGGAACAGCAAAAAATGGAAAGGGCGTAGCGACAAAAACCAATTTAAAAACCATAAATACATTTCATAAAAGCTATGGACAAATTAAAGTGTATACTAGAACCAATTTATGTACAAATTTTGGAAGCTTATATCACTCTCCGCTGTCGGCAAAATAGGAATCCCTTTTTTTACAGAGGTCTTTTTGATTGATTATTCTGTGTTATAAAAGTTGACCAAACGTGTTATGCTATGGGTAATTCAAAGACAAAGACATGATGAATACTGACAGTGAACTTTAATTTCTTAGCTTTAGTCATTGCTGAGAAAAATGGACATCGCTACAGCCAAATTATCAAGGCGTCACCTTAACGGTAACCCTTAGTCTTGGTCAGTCAATGATCTGGTAAGCATAATCGCGCAGTCACCATTAGGTACTTATCTACTATAAACTGCGAGTCGAAAAGAACTATTTGAAAGAACTATGGCTGCTCTAAGTTCAAGCTTATATACACGTGTTCAGAAGGCTGCACCAGGTCGTTCTGCAATCTGCTATGTTCTGCTAATGAATCGTTCTCAAGTCTAAACTATACCAGCTGGGTAATCGTTTCTCATAAACTATTTATTCTAGAGCGGTGCCAAAATAAGGGGTAATCAGTATATTCACGTTATTGTCAATTTATGTGTAGATACTGGGTATGTTACAAAGTTAAAACTTTACTGCTGATCTGATATGGTATAATAGGTCAATAAATACATTTAGGTAATAGCCCGGGTTACATCACACGCTTTATAAATCCCAAAGTTGGGTTATAGTAACATTTTGTTTTCGTATATAGCTACATTTCCTCGGAAAACCGAAAAAGGTGCCAACTATGAGATGTAGGTACGGAAGTGATATAAGGACAGACGATATTTCCTGTACGAAAACGTCGTGTGTGGCCTCGATTACCTCTACATTACTGTATGTATGTAAATTGTAATTATTTTAATAATATCTTGAATTAAAAGAAGCAATTTCACTAATTTAACTCTAGACATAAAATTATTTCCATATTCTAGGAACTGGCAATAAGAAGAAATCTCATTTGATTTCTTTAATGCACTGGGCCTATCTACTAAACAAGAGAACTGAAGTAAAAAGAGTTACAGTTCTCTTGTTTAGTATATAGGTTAATATTATTTATCAGGTTTATTCAACGATAGTGGCAAGAATGTTCGTAGATGAGGATCAGGCTGGTTATTTACTAATAACCTGAAATTGATTCATATTTCATAGGCAGTTGACGGTCCTAGCTAGTGTCAATTCAATTAGTTGTGATCTGATGTGACCAAATTACGCAGGTCCACAATCTGCCTACGAATCAACTTATCTGATAGTACACAGTATATAATAGTAGAAATACATCTGTCTGTTGACCTCTTTAGCTAAGCCAGGAGACCCTAAAGTTGTGCGCGGCTCTACCTGAGTCCTGACATAGTACGTTACCTACGTCAGGCTGAGTCAGCAGTTCAGCACAGCGCCACACTCCAGTGACCCCCGGGCGGCTGTGCGGGCGCCGCTTCCCGGGGTCACGCGCCACTGGACACGGTTAGATAACGTGAAATATGGCTGGCTTTTGGGGTTTTAGTTAAATATAATATTGGCAACGCACCTGCAGGCTGCATTCTAAAGTTGCAAGTGTCCGTGGGCAACGGTATTTTCTTTCCATCAGGTGACCCGTTTGTTCGTTTGCCCCTTATATTTTTATAAAAAAATATATGCTGGTTTTTGGGGTTATAAAGTAAGAGCGTTTTGTTTTTATGTTTGGTGGAAAAAAGTCGGCTGATTCCAGCCTGTTGGATTGATATGTAGAATTAGGTATGGGCTATGGTGGATTGTGCTCGTCTTTTATAATAATTTATGGAGACGGTTTTTTGGCGTCTTCCAGTTATAACAGCTTATAACCTTGTCGCTTGATTAGTGATTCATTGAGAGCCAATAAACCATATAAACCATTTTAAGTTATTATCATTTAAAACACTTTTGGTTATCTTAGTCAATATTGGACTTTTTACGATGCATAATATATCTGCTTGACCAGTTTCCAAACATCTGGATCAGGACGTCCCAAAATATTGAAACACCAAAGAAAAAGCGATAGCCCACATCCACTAAAGACGTGGTTGTCCAATGGCCAATGTCAATTTAATATTATGTGTAAGAGCCCGGTTTATCGGCACTGCTGAGCTCTTTATTTTGCACAAGCTAGATTTTAAACTGTTTGTTGCATTTGAGTTTGCAAACCATGATAATACTTATTCTTACTCGTGAGTCGTGAGAGCTATCTGCAATCAATTCAGTAGCATTTTTTAAATTGTAAGGTTATTAACCATTTAGCTAGTTGATTTAGCCGGCTAAGTACCGTATTTGAGGCCAAGGCCCGTCATCGATTGAAGCGAGAGTAGAATCTGTGAGAGTTGCGACACAATAGCACCTCTCACGACCACATACACGGATACTTACTACAAACTTGAAACTACCATACAAAATGTATGTAACATAATATAATATTATAATACGTATAATTCACAAGGAAACCACAGGTGGATAAAAATAATGCATTCCAATTTGCGTCATACTAACTTAATATAAACTTTACACAAGTGTCAAAGTTCCATTGACGCAACTGAAATAAATGTTTTGGTGGGACATTATATTTTACCCATAGTAATAATATTAATACATATTATAATATTTTATAAATGGGTAAGTGTGTCTGTCTGTCTGTCTCTTCACGGCCAAACTACTTAACTGATTTTGATGAAATTTAGTATAAGGATACCTTGAGTCCCGGGAAAGGACATATTATAAGATTACATTTACTTTTTATCCCGAAAAAATGTACGGTTCCCGAGCTATAAACTAATTTTTGCGCAACGGCAACACCTTTCGTCATCGGCGTCATCTAGTTTTGTTTATACTCCAGCCTTTTTTTTAACATGGGGAAATGCTTTACGCATCCCCGGCAGATTGGGGATATCGGCCGGGGTATGTGGGACAGGAGTCCCATGGGGTTGTAGTGGGTAGTCTACACAGGAGTGTAGACTACCCACTACAACCCCATGGTGCTCCACTCATCGCTTAAAGCAGAGTTGCGGGTACGATAGAACCTACCGCAACTTTATACTCCAGCCTGCGCTTACCAGTTTCCACTTACCATCTATATTCTATATCATTGATTCCCAAAGTGGTCCAGGTGGACCCCCAAGGGTCCACGGGAGCCCGATAGGGGTCTACGCTTGCGTGGAAGAAAAATGGGGATCCGCGAGTCGTTAACGGGGGTCTATTAAAATAAGTGACCCGACTTGACTTCTATGAATATAGGTAGACAATATTATAATATTAACTAACAGATTAAATATTACAGAGCGAGGAGATTTATGGTTATAATTCTAACCAAATATATTGTTATAATTTGCTGTCAGTTCACCAAGTATATCCCTTCCATTAAAATTATAATTTTAATTCTATTGCTACTTTTACCACTCCGAGGGGGGTGTTGCTGCGGGGGTTCCACCGGATCCAGCAAAATGTTTAAAGTCGTCTATGAGAATAAAAAGTTTGGGAACATCTGATCTATATCCATTCCATTGTCCAATGGAGGAACTCGCTTTCCAGCAAGACATCTACCAATTACCATACATACTCTATTCGTGTTAAGAAGACAGTAAATACCAACAAATTACTCGTAGATGTATAAAAATAATTAACTGGTTATTGTGCAGTTTATTGGTTAATTTGAAACTTTTGAAATTGCAGTCTTCAGCGAACATACTATAGTTTGCTAACCTTAGCTTACTGTGTCTCACTTATTTTCTTATTTTTACAAATTGTATCACTTCCCCGAACCGCTTATTTCAATATTATGTTGTAATAATTCGAGCAGTGTGTGTACACTGTACATATTTTATCAAACAATACCTCGTATATTGTGCAAAGGTCGTTATAGGTCAGAGGTAAGGAACCTTTGGCCCATTGTTAAACGTCCACTTTCATGCCAAACTTGTTTCCTTGCAAGTGCATTTTTGTAAATGTGTTTGTATTTATATTATATTAAGGGGCCGGGTGCCATCAAAATTCTCATACGTATACGTAATACCAAAATCATTTTCTCATACGAAAATATTTAACATGTTTGAGTTATTTTTCAGCTTAAAATAGTAATTACCTAGGTTCCTGCACAAGAATTTACTACAAAATATTTGAACTCTAAAAAATATTTTTTAGTACTTCTTTAAATATTTTAAGTAGTAAATTTTTAATTTACTATTTATTTATATATTTTTTAGTGTTTTACTCTATTTTTTAGTGTTTAAATATTTAGTAGTAAAACTAAAAAAAATTAATACACTATTTTTTTTAGTGTTTAAATATTTTGCAGTAAATTTTTGTGCAGGAACCTAGGTAATTACTATTTTAAGCTCGAGGTAATTTTTGCGAAGGTAGTCACTAGTAGTCACACATTTAATCCTCCAACGACTGTTCAAATCAAATAGCAGTAATATTTTTAAAAGGCTTGAAACATCGATGGTATATTTTGATGACTTGCTATGGTTAGTCATGCAAAAAATGCATGACTTGCTATGGTTAGTGATGCAAAAAATTTGCATGAGGCTAGTCGCAATTTTTTTTGCATCAATATGTAACCTAGTATAGATAGTTTGATTCTTATCAACGGGTTTGAACATTCATGAATTTGTTGTATGGGTAATTCAAATAGTCCTCGAAATTACTTGACCGCATGTCTGCAGTTTGAAAATAACCACGGAAATAACATATTAGGCTACTTTTGATTGCGAAAAGGCTTTCTATTAAATTAAGTATAATTCTTAATAAGTATCCAAAAAAACTAAAATGATTTGTTTCGATATATACTAAAACCGATAAAACTTTAAAATGACATACAGTGCATGGCTAGCTGTTAAGGACACATGTTGAAGTACAGCTGTGTACACTGTCCGTGACACACATTCGCACACACACAAACACAAACAGTGAACACAAACATGACGAAAATGTGCTTGCTGCGCTTAGTTTGAGCACTATGCAATGGTTTGTGGCGTTCAGAGATATTTTACCTTGAAGTTTCTATAATAGTCTTTATGCATTTAGCATAAGGAACTCAAATCGAGGAATCTATAACCAATGTACCTAATACCAGACTAATACCTAATACTGCTTATGGACTATGATTTTAATTTGCGGACTTACACAAATTTCGTCCGCCCGCGACTTTGCTCTGAAATCAGCGCTAGGCCTAGGACTATACATTTTTAATCAAAGATTCAAAGATTCAAAGTTTTTATTTACAAACTAAGTAATTGATAATACAAACATTGTAAGTAAAGACTTAGTACTTTGTGCAGGCGTTTGCTTAGAAGTTGTGAACAATTACAATTTACAACATTATATATTTTTTACAATATTATGTTGACAATGCAAAATATAATGTCTTATTATTTACTAATCTAACATATTTTTAACCCCCGACCAAAAAGAGGAGTGTTATAAGTTTGACGTGTCTGTCTGTCTGTCTGTCTGTGGCATCGTAGCATCCAAACGGGTGGACCGATTTTGATCTAGTTTTTTTGTTTCAAAGCTGACATGACTGAGAGTGTTCTTAGCTATAGTTCATCATCATCAGCCTGCTCATTGCTGAAATATCACGGTATATCTGGTTCGTGATAGGACGATTAGCAACTTGCAGTCGTTTGATGGGTTTTATATTTTGCATCCTGGTTCGTGACACTTATGAATTATTGGAAAGTTGACCTGGTGGTGCAGCATCACCTGGTAATCAATAGGATACCCAACTCCTCACCAACTTAGAGCAGATTTTTCGTGTTTGGGCTCATTTTAATTGCGACAACCAGTAAGACGTAGATAAACAGTAAATATTTGCATGCTGCTGCTGCAGCATCACCTGGATTCTATAGGAGCCGAGCTCCGTATGAACCCAAAGTGGAGGTGTCATTGTTTGGGCTCATATTGACGGCCTCATCCAAAAGGACATATTTTATAGATTGTATTCATTGGGATATGATCCAGTTGATAGGAATTATTCTGCACAAGTTTAAAAAGCATAAAATAAAATTAAATTAAGAAATTAAAAAAAAAACCGCCAAAAAACTTTAAAAAGTAATGAAATAACATTTACTGACCTTAAGTTTAAATCATTCCTATGAGTAAAGTAATATTTTAAGTCCATAATCGTTGTCAAGGTGTGTCGGGGGACCGCTAATTTAGATGTTTGATTTCACATAATATTATAACAATATTATAGTTTAAGGGTCAGTTCACAGCGACCCGAATCGAGAGAATCAGCGACTATTATGGCGATACAAAATGCAAAAGTCGCTGTTGTGGTAGTTTACTTGGCGGTAAAAATGTCTTATTATTTATTAATCTAACATATTTTAATAACAATATTTATTTAAACTATCCCTTTGCCTGACACAGACAGACAAGTAAACATTAGACAGACAGACATTTTTTTTATTATTATTATAATTAGTATTATAAAAAACTGGCAACAGTCACTAGTCAGCCCTAGCGATAATTTTGTTAACTGCACTTATTATTAGCAAACCGAAATGTGCGTTAGTACGGCGGGACCGCTTTAAAATTTTATTTTTTGTTAAAAACTTTTCAAGTAAATTTTGTTTTTTTAATCATGTATTTTCCTCTTAAATTATATACAAAGTAAACATTTTTCACTTAAAGAAAATGGAGAATTAAAATTCTTGCCAACTTGTTGTTTTCTGGTACATATAATATTATTAATCAAAATAATAAATGAATTCGACCTTAATAATAAAATTGTTATTACGTCTAATATTACATGTTATGATATTACATTAGTCACCAACTTAGAGCAGATTTTTCGTGTTTGGGCTCATTTTAATTGCGACAACCAGTAAGACGTAGATAAACAGTAAATATTTGCATGCTGCTGCTGCAGCATCACCTGGATTCTATAGGAGCCGAGCTCCGTATGAACCCAAAGTGGAGGTGTCATTGTTTGGGCTCATATTGACGGCCTCATCCAAAAGGACATATTTTATAGATTGTATTCATTGGGATATGATCCAGTTGATAGGAATTATTCTGCACAAGTTTAAAAAGCATAAAATTAAATTAAATTAAGAAATTAAAAAAAAACCGCCAAAAAACTTTAAAAAGTAATGAAATAACATTTACTGACCTTAAGTTTAAATCATTCCTATGAGTAAAGTAATATTTTAAGTCCATAATCGTTGTCAAGGTGTGTCGGGGGACCGCTAATTTAGATGTTTGATTTCACATAATATTATAACAATATTATAGTTTAAGGGTCAGTTCACAGCGACCCGAATCGAGAGAATCAGCGACTATTATGGCGATACAAAATGCAAAAGTCGCTGTTGTGGTAGTTTACTTGGCGGTAAAAATGTCTTATTATTTATTAATCTAACATATTTTAATAACAATATTTATTTAAACTATCCCTTTGCCTGACACAGACAGACAAGTAAACATTAGACAGACAGACATTTTTTTTATTATTATTATAATTAGTATTATAAAAAACTGGCAACAGTCACTAGTCAGCCCTAGCGATAATTTTGTTAACTGCACTTATTATTAGCAAACCGAAATGTGCGTTAGTACGGCGGGACCGCTTTAAAATTTTATTTTTTGTTAAAAACTTTTCAAGTAAATTTTGTTTTTTTAATCATGTATTTTCCTCTTAAATTATATACAAAGTAAACATTTTTCACTTAAAGAAAATGGAGAATTAAAATTCTTGCCAACTTGTTGTTTTCTGGTACATATAATATTATTAATCAGAATAATAAATGAATTCGACCTTAATAATAAAATTGTTATTACGTCTAATATTACATGTTATGATATTACATTAGTCAATTTTTTTATGTAATTATTAATAAGATAATTGCTTTAACATTTATTTAACACAATTACCCTTGGAATATTATTTATAATTTATTTAGTTTATCTACTAATTTTATTTTAATATGATTTGACATTAAAATTAAGGAGCCATTAAGATAAAATTCACCAAAACTGGTATTGCATTCGCTGATCACAAATTTATAACATGATAGTCTTGTTAATAATATTGTGATTTGTGATATTATATTACAATAGTTAAAAAAATAAATATGTGTAACTTAATAATGTAAATTCTTGCAGAAAAATATAAGGGAATGTAGAATATTATATATAAAATAATAGTATGTATTTCATAACTACTAACAATTTAATAAATAATTTGTATAAAATATTATTGTCTTCTTTCAAATTACTGAATGTTTTTACTGAATTAACAACAATGTTGCTATTAAAATCTAATACAAAATTATTATATTCTGGTGTATATATTAGATAAGCGAAGATAATATCGATTTTCCGCGGTTGTGCAATATCTACCATCAAGAGTCCGTCCTACGTACTCACACCTTTACTGCATTATTTACCATACCATCATTTATCATTCCGGTTTAAACTATATAGACACGATAAATACATGTTTATATTGTGCAATAAAATTAAAATTTATAATATCGTAGGTGATTCTAGAGTGTCCCCAATATTGCGTAATATTATCTTAAGTACCAAGCTGTGAATGGTAATATAAAAACAAATTATTAAAACCAGCTCCACCTCATTATGCATAGGAAGCCTCGTGGAGGTTTAGTTTAGTAGCGAACGCTCGATGGGCAATACATATCGAATATAATATTAGTGTTTTGGTGCTAAAATGGGGGACAATAACCGGGATGGGGATGTTATGTGCTGGAACTGTTTTACCGTGGACAACGTGGATAATGACGTCGAACCGATTACCCTGAAAACAGTGAGAATACAACAACGTGAGAAGCTGAAAGTGTATCCCTTCTTGGCGTCGGAACTATCGAAACCGAAGGCTGTTGCCCTGAAACAAAAGCTGAGTAGCCATTACCAGATTGGAAAGAAAAACAGCGAGAAAATACATAAAATTAAGGAGCTTCACAATGAAAATTTTACTGGATCTCAGGAAAATGATTCCTTGCAGCGAGATGAGAAAACAATTGAAGAAAATGTACAACAACCAATTGAATCGAAATCGTGTCAAGCTGATAACGACTACAAATGTCTAGAAATTGGTAAGAACAATAGCGGGAAAATACATAAAATTAAAGAGCTTCAGAATGAAAATTTTACTGAATCTCAGGAAAGTGATTCCTTGCAGCAAGATGAGAAAACAATTGAAGAAAATGTACAACAACCAATTGGATTGAAATATGAAGCTGATAACGATAACGAACGTTTACGAGATAATATTAACGAATCGATTGAAATTCAAACAGATGAATTTATAGTTTGCGATGAAACTGCAGCGAAACCAACTAAGGAAGCCAGTAACGATTTTATAAATACTGAAAAACTTGTTTCTACTACTTCTGTTGATAATTTGAAACCCACTATTATTCCAGTTAACCAATCAGTGACCTGTGATGAAATAGGAGCTAGTCATACTGAAATTTATAAAGAAGACGTAACAAAAAAAGGAAGTGCCACTTTAGACTCGACTCCTTCAGTAATTCAGACCAAGGGTGTTGGCGAAGATTCGGAAATCAATGTTACAAAAAAATCAGTAAATCAATCAATGCCCTCTACTAGAACAGTAAGTCAAATGAGAAAAGACGATGATACTCAGGTCTTACGACAAACATACTTTCATAATACAAGTGAAATATTAGACACGGTTTCTGAAAAATCTATCCCACAAAAAACATTTTCATGTAAAAATGTTGCCAAGATGAGAACATAATATTATTATAGTTCGTGGTGTCAAAAAGTAGTGAAATCTCATGTAGAGCCAAGTTTCTAACCTTACATACTTAGCCCTAAATCTAAAAACCTTAATTTTACACCAAAGCGCGGCAAAATATTTGATAATAATATAATGTGTCAGCCGAACGAGAAGAATCTAAAAACTCTACACATTAGTCAAAATCGATAGCCTGGCCATTTTTCTTTAGTTAGGGTATATTAAGTTCAAAGCCCTGCCGAATAACAAAATGGCCAAGCCACCGATTTTGACTAATGTGTAGAGTTTTTAGATTCTTCTCGTTCGGCTGACACATTATATTATTATCAAATATTTTGCCGCGCTTTGGTGTAAAATTAAGGTTTTTAGATTTAGGGCTAAGTATGTAAGGTTAGAAACTTGGCTCTACATGAGATTTCACTACTTTTTGACACCACGAACTATAATAATATTATGTTCTCATCTTGGCAACATTTTTACATGAAAATGTTTTTTGTGGGATTTCATTTCTTTTTGTAAGTTGGTTTACGTTGTTTTTTTTTTTAGTTCATTTTTTCTTTCTTTTTTTTGGTGTATTTCTTTTAGGTTTCAGTACCCAGAGGGTAAAAATGGAACCCTATTCCTAGACTTCAGTGTCTGTCAGCTGCCCGTCTGTCTGTCTGTCTATCTGTCTCTTGGAAGTATCTCAAGAACGGTAGTAGCTGGAGAGTTGAAATTTTCATCGATCATGTATTTCAACAAAATAAATTTAATATTTTGCGGGGCTCTCATACAACAAACGTGGTTTTATTTTTTCCTATTGATATTTGATAATAATTAATAAATAATAGATGTCGCTGCTGGTCGTCTACATCGCATAATACTTGTAAATGTACTCTAGTCAATAAGAGATTTCACTGTTAGGTATCTACATCGCACTATTGTTTGACGTGATTATGTTTTAGCCGTTTAACTTTTAGGCACAGGTTTTTTCTTTGAACCAACCGATGTTGTTTACATCCTACAATTAAATATTTGCAAAGAAATGCTGAGACTACGACTATACTTTGAACTTACATATTTTTAAAATGATTTAAGGTCTAGAGTCTGCAAAGTAAAGTTATTAATAATATACTTAAGGAACATACAATTATTATAATATACAAGCTGTTGCCCGCGAGCCCGCGACTCCGTCCGCGTGGACTTCAGCTTTAAATAGCGCGCGGTAGTACCCGTCATAAAGCAACTTCTATTATAAATTATAATATAATAATATTATATGGTAAGTAGTTCTCGTTGCTACATTACTGCAAATTGCATTTGCACGACAGACATACGACAGACTACAGGTGCTTCCGGGGGACGCTTACTTCCAACTTCAATGTTTACAGACAGACAGAAAACATTTCTTACATATTTTAAACTAGCTATCCCGGCAAACGTTGTTTTCCCATTTAAAGTATTTCTACTTCATCAGTTGATATAAAATATTACCCCCTCTTTTGTCCCCTAAGAGGTGTGGGGAGAAATTTTTTATCAACAGATGTTAAGTTAGAAAACACAGTTAATAATATTATGAAGTAAGTCCAAGAAAAAAGTTTGATACAAAATCTGACCCCCTCTTTGGTCCCCTTAGAAGGGTGGGAGGGTGGGATTTTTATACACCAGATGTTGAGTTGGAAGAAGACAAATATATCTGCGAAAACTGTATGCAAATCGGATCAGTAGTTTTCGTGTTAAAGAAAAAAGTTTGATACAAAATCTGACTCCCTTTTTCGTCCCCTTTGAGGGGTGGGGAGAATTTTTTTTATCACCAGATGTTAAGTTGGAAGAAGACAAATACATCTGTGAAAACCGCATTCAAATCGGATCAGTAGTTTTCGTGTGATAGTGGAACAAACATACAGACAGACAGACAGACAAAAAAACTAACCACATTTTTGGCTTCTATAGCGATATAATTGTAGTGACACCCCCCGCTTATTATTTTTTTAATGTTATCTTTATTGTACAGAATTTTCATTACTACAGTTTTATTATATGTATAGATATAGATTTTTGCATAGGGGGTTATTAACAGCTGGGGAGTGGGATCGAAGTCGAACATCAACTCTTAATACAATATATTTCAAATATTATGTGAAACATCAAATTAATCGAAAACAGTATGTTCATCCTTACCACCTCTTATAGAAACACGTTTGGGTAAGCGATAGTGCGATGTAGAAGACGCGCGGCGGCGGCGCGGCGCCATCTATTATGAATTTTTGGAACTAACTTTATTTGAACTTTACGCATTTTCACCACCTTACAATACGCATTTATAATATTAGTAGGTATAGATGTAATATTATTTAAAAGGAGGTACGGAATGATTCTTTGAATGATGGAAAAATTACCACATAAATTATTCCGTTTTTATGAAGTTAAAGGAGCAATTAACGAGGATGTGCACTCGCAATATTAGAAAAGTTGCAAGTGCTTTGCCAGCCTTTAAGAGGGGATCTGTTATATAAAATTAGGAGACAAATGAGCAAACAGGTCACCTGATGAAAAGTAAGTTCTACCGTCGTCTATAGACACTAACATCAGAAGTGTTGCAAGTGCGTTTTCGGTCTTTTTATGAAGGAATAGGCTAAGGGAATCAGCAGAAGAGAACAGGGATAGGGAATAAGGTTTAACTCACTCACTAAGCGAAACACAGGGCAAGCGCTGTTTCACACCGGTTTTCTGTGAGAGCGCTGTTTCCCGCCGGTTTTCTGTGAGTCTATGGTCTCTCATGTCTAATACGTATTATAGATTTTTGCATAGGGGTTATTAACAGCTGGGGAGTGGGGTCGAAGTCGAACATCAACTCTGCTTAATGCAATATATTTCAAATATTATGTGAAACATCAAATTAATCGAAAACAGTATGTTCATCCTTACCACCTCTTATAGAAACACGTTTGGGTAAGCGATAGTGCGATGTAGAAGACGCGCGGCGGCGGCGCGGCGCCATCTATTATGAATTTTTGGAACTAACTTTATTTGAACTTTACGCATTTTCACCACCTTACAATACGCATTTATAATATTAGTAGGTATAGATGTAATATTATTTAAAAGGAGGTACGGAATGATTCTTTGAATGATGGAAAAATTACCACATAAATTATTCCGTTTTTATGAAGTTAAAGGAGCAATTAACGAGGATGTGCACTCGCAATATTAGAAAAGTTGCAAGTGCTTTGCCAGCCTTTAAGAGGGGATCTGTTATATAAAATTAGGAGACAAATGAGCAAACAGGTCACCTGATGAAAAGTAAGTTCTACCGTCGTCTATAGACACTAACATCAGAAGTGTTGCAAGTGCGTTTTCGGTCTTTTTATGAAGGAATAGGCTAAGGGAATCAGCAGAAGAGAACAGGGATAGGGAATAAGGTTTAACTCACTCACTAAGCGAAACACAGGGCAAGCGCTGTTTCACACCGGTTTTCTGTGAGAGCGCTGTTTCCCGCCGGTTTTCTGTGAGTCTATGGTCTCTCATGTCTAATACGTATTATAGATTTTTGCATAGGGGTTATTAACAGCTGGGGAGTGGGGTCGAAGTCGAACATCAACTCTGCTTAATGCAATATATTTCAAATATTATGTGAAACATCAAATTAATCGAAAACAGTATGTTCATCCTTACCACCTCTTATAGAAACACGTTTGGGTAAGCGATAGTGCGATGTAGAAGACGCGCGGCGGCGGCGCGGCGCCATCTATTATGAATTTTTGGAACTAACTTTATTTGAACTTTACGCATTTTCACCACCTTACAATACGCATTTATAATATTAGTAGGTATAGATGTAATATTATTTAAAAGGAGGTACGGAATGATTCTTTGAATGATGGAAAAATTACCACATAAATTATTCCGTTTTTATGAAGTTAAAGGAGCAATTAACGAGGATGTGCACTCGCAATATTAGAAAAGTTGCAAGTGCTTTGCCAGCCTTTAAGAGGGGATCTGTTATATAAAATTAGGAGACAAATGAGCAAACAGGTCACCTGATGAAAAGTAAGTTCTACCGTCGTCTATAGACACTAACATCAGAAGTGTTGCAAGTGCGTTTTCGGTCTTTTTATGAAGGAATAGGCTAAGGGAATCAGCAGAAGAGAACAGGGATAGGGAATAAGGTTTAACTCACTCACTAAGCGAAACACAGGGCAAGCGCTGTTTCACACCGGTTTTCTGTGAGAGCGCTGTTTCCCGCCGGTTTTCTGTGAGTCTATGGTCTCTCATGTCTAATACGTATTATAGATTTTTGCATAGGGGTTATTAACAGCTGGGGAGTGGGGTCGAAGTCGAACATCAACTCTGCTTAATGCAATATATTTCAAATATTATGTGAAACATCAAATTAATCGAAAACAGTATGTTCATCCTTACCACCTCTTATAGAAACACGTTTGGGTAAGCGATAGTGCGATGTAGAAGACGCGCGGCGGCGGCGCGGCGCCATCTATTATGAATTTTTGGAACTAACTTTATTTGAACTTTACGCATTTTCACCCCCTTACAATTCGCATTTATAAAATTAGTAGGTATAGATGTAATATTATTTAAAAGGAGGTACGGAATGATTCTTTGAATGATGGAAAAATTACCACATAAATTATTACGTTTTTATGAAATTAAGGAGCAATAATTAACGAGGATGTGCACTCGCAATATTAGAAAAGTTGCAAGTGCTTTGCCAGCCTTTAAGAGGGGATCTGTTATATAAAATTAGGAGACAAATGAGCAAACAGGTCACCTGATGGAAAGTAAGTTCTACCGTCGTCTATAGACACTAACATCAGAAGTGTTGCAAGTGCGTTTTCGGTCTTTTTATGAAGGAATAGGCTAAGGGAATCAGCAGAAGAGAACAGGGATAGGCAATAAAGCTTAGGGTACAGTTGGGCCTCCGCTTAACTCACTCACTAAGCGAAACACAGGGCAAGCGCTGTTTCACGCCGGTTTTCTGTGAGAGCGCTGTTTCACGCCGGTTTTCTGTGAGTCTATGGTCTCTCATGTCTAATACGTATTTTTTTTGGCAGAAGAATTATTTTATACTCTATTTTTAATTTTGTATCTAGCACAAGAAACGGGGGTATCTCATACTAACATCCCCTCTCTATATCAAGGGGATGGGATAGGTTAGGTTGGGTTTGATAATTTTTTTGTTGTTTCTGTACTAATAGTATGTCACATACCAAATTTCAGCTTTCTATGACTTCAGGAAGTACCCTAACAATTTTGATGATCGGTGAGTCAGTCCATTATTGTGGGGTTTTTGGACCCCTATAAAATCTAAAGTATAATAGTAACAATATTCAAACTTTGCGCATTTAATTATTATACTCATGTCATAATATCTTGAAAATTTCAACTATCTGGCATTATTCAAACCAAAGTTACGAGGGTGCAAAAATACGGCGAAACGTTTCGAGAAAAGGTAGGTAGTGCCCGTGCGCGCTTCGCTTGGCTCATCTTGGCGGGGGCACTCCCGTGCCCCCAGATTGTAAAAAGTACACTGCCCAAATCTCCAATCTCTCGGATACCCGTCAAAATTGAAAGATTAACACCTGAGAGTGGTAGAAAAATAATCAAGTCTTGTAACTTAATCGAAAGTCCTAAAACACATGAAACCTCTAGCTCGTCAAAGGATACGAAAAAGGTGACAATTAAAAACAGTAGTCCTAAATTAGGAAAAATAGCCTCAGACACTAATGTTAAGAAAAAATCCGAATCCTTCTTAAAATATTTGGGATTATCTAAAAAGAAATATCAAGAGCCTATAAAGGCTCAAGGAGACTCCCCATCCACTAGTCTTGAAGACAAAATAAAAAGTATTAATTTTAAAATGCCAACCTCAAAAACATTGAGCGAAGTCGACGAAACTGATGGCAAGGAGGTAGTCGATAAAAGCAGCATCACAAACTCAGAATCTGGATACGCAGGATCTTCCGCGACTCTTAGAGATCTGGAAGCTAATAACGATAACTCTGACAAGTCCTTGCAACTGAGGACTAAAAGTGTAGAAGTTTTAAAACCTCAACAAGACGAAGACGCCATAACAGTGAGGCGTGATGAAAAAGTTTTCACATCACTATCGTCATTAAGCAACATACCGAAGCTGTCGTCGATATCGAAATCCTCAACAATTACACCAATTAAGAAACCAGTCAAATCACTCCGTTGGAGCACATTGTCCATGCCTGCGCGGAAATTCAGTTTCGAAGGTATTTCTTATTTTTTTATGTAACCCAACCATTATAACGCACGTTCAGTATATTAGTCTAATTGTTCTATTATTAGCTTTGCTCGGAGGAGTACGTTGATTAAATCTGCGGCTGGCGGGCGATACGACAGGAAACGGCCAGGATGCGATAATGTGGATTTGTTTTTGTGCTATAATTATTATTATGTGATTTAGTTAACCGACAGGCGTGCAGTGCTAGTGAACGACGCGAACATGTCAAAAGTGAGTAATAACGAGTACAGTGCGCTGGAAAGCAGACTAAATTACAATACCAGCGAGCGAGTAGTACATCCGGAGTCGCGATACAAAATTGTGAATATTTATAGCGTGGAAAGAGATAGCCCCGTTGAGGAAAAGATCGATTTGTGCAAATACATTCGGATGTGTTTATGCTGTCATAAGGCAAACGCTGTGGCTCCAATGGACGACCCAAACTCGTCTCTAGTCGGTCGCATCGGGCGAAGTTACTCGTTAAATTCATCGAATCGATCCCAACCAAATGTAGAGACTCCAGTCATCACAATCACCAGAACGTTCGATGAAGATTCTATAAAATCGTCGACAAAATTGCTGCCTGAGAAGAATGCAAGAGATGAGCTGAATTTTCAGCGCATAACACTAAAAAGGAAGACGTCGAGTAGCTCAGACAAAACTGACTCCGGGAACAACAGTGGTAGCAGCACACTAAGGACTGGTGAGAAATCGTTTATCCGCGACATCCTGGCCTGTAGGGACACGTTCCTCAAATCCCTGGAATGGTGCGACAATTCCCTGACGAGGAACAAAAAACGTCGCCATATTAAACGCGATGAGTGGTTGGAAATGAAAACGGGTAGACGATTGTGATTTTAGAGCACTATAATTGTTTCTTGCACTATTTTAAGGGGCACGATGTCTATTGCACGAATCTATTGCAAAGCCCACAGACAAATGACAATTCAGAAACTATGACGTGATGTTTACGCGAAAAAAATTGTTCGAGTGTCGTTACTCTACTTTGTCTGAGGGCTAAAATAAAGGGTCTTATATTACTACGAGCTATTGCCCGCGGCTTCGCTCGCGTTAAGAAGTATTATTACATACAAACTTTCATCCCCTATTTTAACCCCTTGGGGGTAGAATTGATCAAAATCCTTTCTTAGCGGATGCCTACGTCATAACATCTACCTGCATGCCAAATTTTAGCCCGATCCGTCCAGTGGTTTGGCCTGTGCGTTGATAGATCACCATGTCAGTCAGTCACCTTTGAGTTTTATACAGGTTGCAATTAAACCTTCCTGCCAAATTTTTTCCAGGGCTTAGGTATCATTAGGAGAATCCATTTAACCAAAAAAAATGGGTGTTATTTTTTTGTTAATGACATATTTTATCCGATTTATAATAGTTGCAGAATGCTCACTCGCGGCGGTGGGTGTGATCGGGGGTGACGCGGGGCGAGGCGCGCGCGCGGGGGCACGTCACGCGCGGGCGACGCGTAGTGTCCATTAATTGTAGTGTTTTTAGGATAACTTTCGGAAGCCATTTCTCAACATTTTAGTACTGAGTGATTATAAAAGAAAATATACGTGTATTTTTATTTTTAACAAGGATCAATATATCAAAATTTGGCAGGAAGGTTTAATTGCATCCTGTATACAGCATGACTGGTGAGACAATACCGATAATTAAGCCCGTCACAGACTTAGCTATAATATATATTAATATACCGTACTAAACACACTGAGACCAGAAATATATATTATAGCTGAGTGTGTGGTCACGCGAAAATTGTATAGAAAATATATAGTAATATGCCTAGCTATAAACATATTAATATATATTATAGCTAAGTCTGTGACGGCCTTTAAGGAGAGTATTCAGTACTCGATTCTCATTATAATTATGTAATAAAATTAGGTACTTAATTTTTAACCAAATTTCCCTTTAAACAAATGAATAATGGACACTTAGTAAATTACTATGCGGCCGGGCGCGGCCCACCCCGCCCCCCGCGCCGCGCGCTACTCCCGCGCGCGGTGTCCATGCGTTGGGTAAATAATTATTTAACTTTAAGCTACATTTACTCAGTGATCAATTGATATTATTTTTTTATATTATTTTTTTCAACTAATATAATAGCCAAATATCACGTCCTCGAATATTGAACATGTCTCACCACTCGTGCTGTATATAGATTAGGTATTGTTAAACAATATTTTCTCAAAAACACAATTTTATGATCACATACAGAATATGGCGCATTTTGTCTTCCTCAACTTGACTGCAACTTATTTTTATACTAACGGACATTGATCGTTAACATAAACTTTAAGGAATTTAAAAGTGATACATTATACGTATTTCCTACTTCTATAAAGGTCATACAGTAAAGTAATTTCTTCACCATTCTCGTAGGCGTTATATAAATCACTTATTGGTAATCGTGCTAAGTTACTTGTTTAATGGTTACTGGCAAACAGGTAATGTCATACATTCTATGACCAAATAGGAAAAATACGTGTACCTACATATTATGTGACTAAAACCAATATTTCTCAATAATTCTTATCATATAATTATTAATACATTCGTTGTACATAAAAAGAAAATTCTATCAGTCCTTAAACTCTTTGTAGTAAAGATTTCATTCACATATGGTATCAAATTACTATACATCGTTAAATAGTGATATAGCTTGTTTACGGCAACTTAAGTTGTTTGTAGTTAACTACTGTAAAAAGTGGTTATCGTTAATTAACTACAATAAACTACGTACTTCTACTAACGGTTAGTTCCAACCTTGGATTTATTTTGAAGCAATTATTTTTAAATATCAACAAATAATCGAAAATAATTACATTCGTACCTGATTAGATTAAGGAAAAAGTGTTTATATGTGATATTTGAGAATTTTAAGATATTAATTTTATATCAGATTGTAGATACAATTTCAGTCTATAATAAACACTAAAGATAAGCTGAAATTAGCATAATTTTCAATTATAAATTCATTTTGAAGCAAAATTTTATTAACTAAAGTACAAAATAATAATGACCTGCTTTCGTGACAGATTTTTGTAACTCCAATATTATTTTGTATGAAATGTTCCCTTGTTTAAGTTTTATTGACTTTTACACAACAGTAAAGACCCTCGTCAATCTTGTGGTGATTCAATTTAATAAATGCAATTTATCCACCCACACGGCTGAAGATTTTTTTAACTTGTAAAGATCATAAAACGTTATTTTGAACAAAGTTAAGCGCAGTTCTTAATTGATGATCTATAATAAACTATAAAGAAAATACTATTTAAGAGCTATATTCTTTAACATTGTCTATCTATCAATTTCCATCCTGTATATATTTGTCGTTTTTACAGATACGATGACTTTATCCGTATTTTTTTTATTTAGGTCACGCCGCTCACAAGTATCTACAAAGATCTTTTTTTTACTAAACCATTTTTTTTTCTTTTTTACATAATATTATACAATAATAACAAAACTAAGTGATAATACTTCAGGTGATAATATAAGTGATAATATAGCAGTGCTGAAAGACCAATTTTTTTTTCACTCTTGTATGGGCAAGCGCTCCAGTGCGGCGTCACGAGTTTCCCCATACAAAAGTGACAAAAAATTTGGTCTTTCATCACACACCCTAAAGTATTACCACTTAGTTTTGTTACACCTTGTATATTATACTTAGGTCACTCCGTTCACACGCACATTTTTACCACTTTTTTTTAACCCGTTTCTCTCTTTTTCCAGACGATATCTACATATCGGATACGTCGACGCCGCATCATGGCGCCACTCTGCCGCGTCGTTCCAACTCTCCGTTGCCTCATGAGAGAGACTTCGACAGAGAGAGATTCCCCGTCAACAGGAGTGGCCTGCAGGTAAAGACGAGAGAGTTATAGAGAAAGACAAACTATACCTAAGTGTCACTAAACATACAGACGAGAGAGCTAGTGATAAAATAGTTAGAAAAAAAATTTAAGATAGACTAGATAGATGAAAGATAGATAGGTAAGTAATAAGAGATAGTAGATTAATTAATATATGAAATAAGCATAGGTCAGTGTGAGTACTGACTAATATCCAATTAGTGGATTACTAGCTTACTAGAAGCTAGGTGAGGCTAGAAATAATCCTAGGCTACCCTAATTGTTAAAAATTATTAGTTTACTAGTAATAAAATAACTACTGATTGAAAATTGAACTAAAAGTACATAGTTTGTAATTCAGCGATAAGTATGCCCTTACATTGTTTTTAACCTTGCACTGATAAAATTACTTAAACATGTTTAGTTCACACATTCAAATACAATATTGTATCAAATGACAAAAGATTATGCAAGTATACCGCACTGTACAATAACACATTGCAGTGTTATATTGTTTGTTTTAAAGAATAACACTGTTACTACTTCCTCTTTCATCATTTTCTACGAGACGTGTCATTAATCTGAGCTAGCACACATAACTGCGAATTCTTGCGAATTCGCATCGTAATGTCATTTTTATTGTGAGATTTGTCGCGGATATTTGCGATGCGATGCGAATTCGCAGTTAATATGTGTGGTAGCCCTAATCCAAACCATTTCATCTTTCAGGCTCGCTCGGAATCCATGGCATCTGTCTACTCTGGCGCGGGGGAGGCGAGGGGCGGGGTGGCGGTGCGGGGGGAGGTGCAGTTCAGTCTGTTGTACAACTACCGGCTCGGCGCGCTCGAGGTGGGGGTGAGGGGGTGCCGGGACCTCGCGCCGGTTGACGTGAAAAGGAACCGGTCTGATCCTTATGTTAAGGTACGTCATACATATTATACGTAAAGATGCTTCGAGTGTAGGGGTTCCCAAACTTATTTTGTCTACTGCCCACTTTGAGAACAAAATATGTTTTGGCGCCCCCATTGTTTCAATTCAAAATGCATCCAGATAAAATAAATAACCCCTCCAACTGCCAAGGCTCTATCTACAAAACGCCCCCACTTTTTTTCTGGATCCCACACCGCCCTTTAGACCTTCAGCGCCCACAGGGGGGCGTTATCGCCCACTTTGGGCAAGGCTGTAATGTAATCTAGTGTACTGCGTACCTAACGTCTTATAGGCTTCTCTTTCCACTTAAGTACATTTCTAATACAGGCCGAAATCTAGATTTCGCTTCTAGTTTAGGTATGCCATATATGCGCCTCAGATATATTTTAGATGCCCAGTACCCTATTGCAGAATCTTTGCACTCTTAACACATTTACTTATAGAAGGGGGTTCTTATTTGGAAAAATAATCAAAGTGATAGAAGGACTCACGTTTTGGGCAATGCCAGTGTCACCTAAGTCTTTGAACTAAAGCCTTGAACCGTTGAACTAAAGGGATATGAATTTTCATTTTTCACCAAAATGGTCGCTAACGTTTAGCGTGTACAGTCCAACATTTGTAAGTGATTGTGAGTGTTGCAACTTTATTAGTACCTAATGTCTATCAAATGATAATAATAATTTACAAGATAGTGGCAACTGGCAACGGCAACGGCATTCGGTCCAACGTTTCCAACTCGCCATGTAACCACTGTACATCCACTGTAGAACTGTTGTGAGACTGCTCATAAAAATCAGACAATTTTTTGAGATCCTTTTCTGTACCAACTAAAATATATTATGTATATAATTTATCCTCTTTGTAATATCAGTACCTTTATTATTCCAGGTGTACTTGTTACCCGACAAGTCCAAGTCTGGCAAGAGGAAGACCAAGGTTAAGAAGAACACTCTCAGCCCGGTGTTCGACGAGACGCTCAGCTTCGTCCACCCACTGTCGTCGGTGTCGTCGCGGACTCTATGGTTGAGCGTCTGGCACGCGGACATGTTTGGCCGAAATGACTTCCTGGGGGAAGTAAGGCTGCCGTTAGCCGATATCGTGTTTGACGACCCCGCGCCCGTGTGGTACAAGCTGCATGAGCGGGTAAGAATTTGAATTTTATACTACTCTCTATTTTGTTCAAATTAGGTACCTATATAATTTGCGCAAACGCAAAATGCTGGTAAATTAATATGCCTGCAATTTTTCCATGTTGTTTAAAAGTTCTGTGATACTCGTACTTGACTGGCTACGCTCCCGCGTGTCTAGACTCTAGACTCCGTGTTTTTAAAGTACACAACGAACATCTTGTTAACAGCTCACAAATCTACGTTTTGTAATGAAAAATGAAAGTTTGAAAACGATTATTCCCGTTCACTATGAAATGGTCACATTGCGCAAAAATTTGGCTACTAGCGCCATCTATCTTAGCAATACGTGAACTGAACAGTTTTAAAGTTTCCACTGTACAACAGATGGCGCTTTCGCTCTAATGTTGTTGGCTCATTTTAATGTCGACATGTTTCGCTAGATGGCGCTACACATATTTTCTGTGTATAAATCCTAGCGGAATAGAGCAACAAACTCGAGCTGTCAAACGTAACCGAAGTTGGTTTTCATCTGTGTGAAAAATATGTGTACGTATACACTTACACAAGCATGATTGAACATGAATTCTATGAGATTAAATTGTCAACGGGGCTGATCCGGGCTGATGGTTGTCAAAAAAAGAGTGATGCTGTCATGTATCACACGTCTCTTTTTACCACGCAGTGTTACTGATAGTGACATCTTTGCTTGCTCAGGCCTTTGTTTCTCTATTCCGCTAGGTATATTAACTTTATGGTATAAATTTTCATTTTAATTATTATTTCTTTAAATGTTTACGTTACAGACAGAACAGTTCGACGAGCAGCAGGGTTCCCGTGGGGACCTGATCATCGGCCTGAAGCTGGAGCTGCCGGACCCGCGGGGCAAGGGCACGCTGCGAGTGCTGGTCAAGGAGGCCAAGAATCTTGTGGCCACCAAACCTAACGGTCTGGCCGATGTCTTCTGTAAGAGGTAAATGCCACACATTTTGTTCCGATTTTGAATATTATAAACATTGTGAATAAATAAAAAAAAAATAAAAAAAATCTTGAACAATCACAAATTATTATGAATGCGATGTTTGTTGAGGTACGATTTGAATTTTGAGAAATTGATTCATAGGCAGCTGATGATGGATAATAGTCATAATTTCAATAAGTCAATATTATTTTTGGTAATGCATGTTAATTGTTAGCGCTTTGTGCTTGACAAAACTCGACCAAATATGCTTATAATATATCTATTCTCTGATTTACATATTATTGTTATTGACTTATTGTTAGAATTTGCCTTGGTTTGTATCAAAGTAGCTGCGCTTCCAAATCCTGCTTATAAATCTAAGGGTGGGTTACAAGCTTACACCAGAGGCGTTGTTATAGTTAAGGTTATCGTCAAAAGTAAAAAGAGACGTGTGATACATGACAGCAGCACTCTTTTTTTTACGTCCAGTCAGCCCGGATCAGCCCGTTGACAATTCTCATAGAATTCATGTTCACTCATGCTTGTGTAAGTGTATAATAATAATAATATCTATGGACGCTTCACACCACGTCAGTCTGGCCCCGTGCTAAGTACCTAAAGGACTTGTGTTACAGGTACCAGACAACGGAAATATATTTAATACTTTTATACTATACATATATTTAAGATTTTTATTATATCATACACATATTTAATACACATCCAGACCCGGGAACATTGAAAACTTTTTGTTCCGTCGGCGGGATTCGAACCCGCGACCCCCGGCTTGAGCTACCGACGCGCTCACCACTGAGCCACAGAGGTCATATTTTTCACACAGATGAAAACCAATTTCGGTTTCGTTTGACAGCTCGAGTTTGTTGCTCTATTCCGCTAGGTATATTATCTTAATGCTTTTACTAGAGATTTGACAGCACATTTAACATTTTCTATGCACAACCCACCCTAACGTGTAAAAAACTTTAACCATTATTATTTTGGTACTATGACATTACTAAATAAAACCTGAATTTCCAGCTACCTCCTCCCCGAGCGCGGCCGCTTGGGCAAGCAGAAGACCGGCGTGTGCCGACGCTCGCTCTCCCCGCGATGGGACCACGAGCTCGCCTACCGCGGCGTCACATGCCAGCAGCTCGCGTCGCGCGCGCTAGAACTCAGTCTGTGGGACAGAGATAGACTCGCGTCGAATGACTTCATGGGCGCCGTGAGACTGTCCCTTGGCACAGGTATATAATATTAAGTACTATATTTGAACTTAAAATCACATGCTTGTAGCAGTGCATTGTTCCGAATTGGATGGTTAGGGTTGGACCTCATCTGGCAGCACGGAATCGCCCTTTTCCGTCGCCCTTTCTCTTTCTGTCGCTTAGAACTGCCATTTGCTAGACCGAGACAGAAAGCATAATGCCGATCGCCTCGAGGATTCCGTCGCGTGCTATCGCAGCACCCTTATAGTCAGAGACCAGATATCCTTAGTCTATGGTTATAGCATAGAGTAAATATCAATTTGTGAATACAGCCTAGCACTATAAATTCTATTTCAATCATAAAGTTAATATACCTAGCGGAATAGAGAAACAAAGGCCTGAGCAAGCGAGATGTCACTATCAGTAACACTGCGTGGTAAAAAGAGACGTGTGATACATGACAGCAGCACTCTTTTTTTGACGTCCATCAGCCCGTATCAGCCCGTTTGACAATTTAATATCATAGAATTCATGTTCAATCATGCTTGTCTAAGTGTATAAGTACACATATTTTTCACACAGATGAAAACCAATTTCGGTTTCGTTTTCAAGACAGCTCGAGTTTGTTGCTCTATTCCGCTAGGTATATTAACTTCATGATTTCAATACTCATTTTACTAATAATGTTACCGGAAGAACCTAGATGGCGCTATTAGGTTTGCCGTTTCAAATAATTCTTAGCTGCTAATAATTCTACAAAATGGATTGTATTTGATTTGAATTTAACAAATTCAAAAACTTACGACTGCAATTTCTTTCCACAGGCTCCTACATGGGCGCCAGTGTCAACTGGATGGACAGCGTGGGCAAGGAGGTGACCCTGTGGCAGACGATGCTGGACCGACCTAACTTCTGGGTCGAAGGCTCCCTGCCTCTGCGACCGCAATTAATTAATAACTAAGTCCCAACATGCGTAACACACAGTTCGGTTATAGTGGAAACTCGATTATCCGGTCTTGTTGTTGTTATAATGGTAAATCCGGGTTGAAAATAGCGGGTTTCCAATGCTGAACAGTCTATATAAAAAATGTTAGAGACAAAAGGCGCGGTCTGGAATCAAGATGTAAACTTAACTGAACCGTGGAGTTTTCTTGTACGTGTGTAGCGGGCTTAACTAGTTTTGTCTTTGCCGTTAAGTCTTGTTTAACGATATTTGTATAAAACGTATCAAAATCTCATTATAACATAGAATACTCCTATAATATTTTCGAGTTATGTGTGTAATGTGTACTAAAACAATAATGTGTGCCAACGTTTTGAATCAGATTTCTATTCTATTTAGAGACTACATTCCAACGTTATACAAAATATATTATGACAATATCTTTTTTACTGCCTATTATATAAGTTTCGCATTTAATATAGACGTATAATGTACAAAACTAAGTTTGTCCTAAGCGTATGCGCCGCATACTGTGATTATACTGTAAGGTATTTGTATTTGAGGATTTTTAATATTGTAAATGGCATATTTAATTTTTTATAAATAGGATATGACATCGAATGTTATACATACGTCCATGAGTGGTATACAACTACTTAGGTAATAATAAGTGCCTTTTAGTGTGAAGGATATTTTGTATGATGTGAAAACTGAAAGATTGAATAAATTTAAAAATAATAACTGTTTTGTTTCATTTTATTGAGTACATCATAATGCATTTAGATTCCACTACTATATACACGTCGTCTTGAATTTTTGTCAACTTTTAAAGTTTCTCAAGCGATACTATGTATTACAATAATTATTAATAAACTTAATGAAGATAAAGTTTAAAATCATATGACACTGAAAATGCTCGCCGTTGCGCTGCCATTCCAGTGTGATCGGCCCTTAAAATACTTAATTTATTACTAATAGAAAATACTTAATTTATCCATAATAATAACAATATTTTGTTTTATTCTCTTATCAGCTCAGTGAAGGTCGTCTAAAGACCGCCGTACCCAGAGTTCCACTCTGATTGCGGCAGTACTAATAGTTAACTCAGCATAGCTGGGCACCGTTAATCAAATAGTTAGCTTCGTTAATCGTTAATCCGTTTCAAAAAAAGTTAACTTCGTTAAACGTTAAAGCTTTACATTCAGACGTATTAACGCAAGTTAACGTTAATCGTTAATCCGTTAATATTAATTGTAATATGACCATGTTACAACTTATAACATTGCGTAATGCGCTAGTACTTAGTGTACATACAAAACATGTTGGTTTAGGTTCTGGGAGTTAACAGGTTAGGAACAAAACAAAATACTTGTATAATAATTATTGTATTCTACCTAACTAAATTACTCTTATTTATCAACATGCAAACCATCACTGATAGTAATTTATAATAAAAATAACACTATAAGCACTGGCGCCAGAGTACTATTATAATATATTCTGTGCTGGCGCTGAGTAATGAAATGATAAAACCTCAGGATAATACGAAACATCAAACAAATCTCTTCGCAGTTTTCTCACTTGCACGCGCCTGAAAATGTATGTCGTCATTATCTAGTATTGTTTTTGTTTCACTCGCAGCTGCCGTGCATGCCGCGCCGCGGTGCTGTGAGGCATGCACGGCACCGGCACCATTGGATTAACGATTAACGGACTTCTGCATATATTAACGGAAGTTAACGAGTCCGTTAACATTTTTAAAAGTTAACTTAAAAGTTAATCCGTTAATCAAATTGTTAACTTCGTTAATTAACGATTAACGGATTAACGACTTAATGCCCAGCTATAATTGTTAACTGTATTAGTTTTTTATTTTTACCAAGTTTCCGGGGGAGACTCCGGAATGAAGCGTGCGTCACGTCGCCATTAACTCGTGATAAAGTGTAGTTATGAATTAAGAAATTTATAATTTTAAATAATATGTATGTTATGAATAATAACACTATTTATTCCGTGTGTATGTTAGTCATTAAGGTATATATTGTATGGCATATGTAGCCAGATATAAATAAATAAAATAAATAACGCCATTTTTGGTACCGTATCTATATTAATTAAATCCATAAAATATATTATCAAGTATCAACAAGGTTATCAAAGCATTAAGGCTTATGACTATGGAGCTTTAGCTCCATGGCTAAAAAAAAACAAAGTCAAATGACAAGTGTCAATGTCAATACTGACAGTCGTTTGACGTTTCAGTTCAGTGGATTGTGTCATGTGTGGTGGCTTGATTTGTATCGATTTTAAAATTGAATTTATTTTTTAGACATAAACAGTTTTTTGAGATAAAAGCACATTATAAGTTTACCGACTAAGCCCGACAATGGATTTCAGCATAAAATACCTCTTCTGTTTATTAGTTTTATCCGTTTCAGTTGCGCATGGTATGTAATCAATTTGAACAACGCCCAAATGTTGTTATTTGTTACAGTTTAAATTATTTAATGTTTTTTAATGATTTTAGTACACTCTATTAACTGTTACCAATGTACGGGGACGAACTCGAGTGATCCTTTCGAGTGTAACGAGTATTTAGACACAGATTCGAATATATTACCGAAAGATTGTGAAACGATACACGACGCCCAGTTTTGTATTAAACATGTGGGGAGATTCGAAGGTAGAACTCGTAATTTGGGCGAAGGGTTGCTTATCTTGGTGTCATGACGGACATCCCTAACTTTACTCCAACATGCAGAAGTTAACTTGGCACCTGCATATTTTAGTTTCCCTCAACAAGGTGCCTAGTTAACTCTTGAATGTTATACCTACTAATCACTAAACTCTACTAACTTACAACTAACTTTTCTAATTAGGTGGCATCATTTCTTGCTATCAATGTAACTCTTCTTCGGACATGGAATGTGGTGACGGACTAATAAACTTAGATAAGGGAATACTGATACCACAGCCTTGTGATCATGTTTACAACGCTCAATTCTGTATTAAGCAAATAGGTTATAACCTAATACATTTACCACTTTAATATTGCACTGTTTTCTTTCCGAACAGCTGGTGTGCCTTTGTTTTCTTCTAAAGCAATAATGTCCACAAAAACACCATCAAATCAGTAGTTTTTATCAGTTAAAAGTTCCAGTAAGCACAGCACAGTGTTGGCTTCTAAATTGTTCTCTTTCTAATGCACTTGCTTAAGATTTTTCAGCACTACAGCTTAATTCATTGCTTTTAACATGGTAAGTAAAATTGGAGTTTGCATGCAGTATGTATACATACAAAATATCTACTGTAATCTAAAATATGTAAATTTTTTAGGTGGCATAAGTACAAAGAGATATTGTTCCTCGTTGGATCTGGGTAACTATTGTAATTATGTCCAGCAGCCTGGGGACAAATTGGAATACAGGACTTGTATTTACACCTGTAGTACCGACGGGTGTAACTCTGCATCAGCTTTAAGGATATCCAGTATAGTACTTATACTCTCATTCCTGTTCAAGTGTTTATATTGATATTTTGTATGTAGCAGTGACATTTAGGGTCAATTCAGACCGCAACGTGACGAGGCGCGGCACGGCATAAACTTGTATGGATTTGACAGATTGGTGACATGCCAATCTATCAATTTCGTACAAATTTAGAAACGCACGGTCTACGCGTCGTCATTGCGATCTGAATCAACCCTTAGGCTCAATTCAGACTGGAACAGTCGAAGCGTCATGTTTATAATATGATATATAATTTTAATTCATCTCTATATCTATTGTTATATTATTCAAATTTAAAGCAAAAATTATGCAAAGAAATTTTGTTGTCGCGTCAGTTCGCGCATTCGGTCATTCAGGCTTCCATATTTTCATAGCAGAAATTTAAACTGAAATAATAGCACAATAGAGATTAAATAAATAAAAAAAAAGAGATGAATATGCTTTGGCGAAAAACTTGACGCGTCGCTTCAACTCTGCCAAAGTGTGAGATGAGCCTAAGGACCTGACCCTCTTACAAAAGATAATACACAGCATGTATATCAATTCAGTTTGCTGACTTGTGTGACTTTTCCAATATGATCAACAAACCAGACATTTTATAGTTTTTAACTGTATAATATTTTTATTAGTAAGGGAATATTTTTTTCAGTAAAAAGGTTAGGCATTTTATAGAATTTATTTTTAAGTCTGACTGATTACTATTCCGTCCTTTTTGTTATCAGATTTACTGTAATGTAAATTTGTACAAATGGTTATTATTTACCTATAGGTACATATTATTAGGACATTCTATTTTATTTTTATTTACATTGACAAAACCTCTTATTATTAATCTTATGTTAATTGTTATGTAACAAGATTTATACTTAGAATTTAGATATTATAATCACCTGACTGATTTTTTTATACTTATGCATTTATGTAATGCAGTCAGTATATCAGTCATACAATTAAATATTTCAAGGCCAATTTGTATTTGTATCTAACATTAGTACTGTCCTCAGTACCGTCCAACTGTTTTAGGATAAAATATTTTACGTCAGTATATTATAAGTCTATGTTTGTATCTGAAATAATAATTCTAAGTAAATGAAATAAACTCTTTTGGTACCTATGTCTTTGTTTGTAGCCACCTAGATAATAAATAATCTTATGAGATTTTTCTAGTTTTCTATATTTTTATGGAGGTAAGTAATTATTTTTTAGTTTTTTTTTCTTTAAATTGGAAATATTTTTTTTTGAAGACAATACATTACACATGTACAGGTATTGTGTTCAAAATTGCATCAATATTGGGATTGACAACAACAAACAGAAAATGTTCAAACATTTATTGAAAATTTGTGCTACACAAGCATTATATAAAAATAAATATCAACATACTTAGCCAGATAACTAAACGACTATAACTAATATGCAATAATACTTATGTTCTCACTTAATCTACGCTATGCTTTTTCACTTATGGAATGTTAAATTTTGAATACTCAAATGTAATTTTTTTCGTATTTAAAAATAGGCTGGATTTAGAAACTGTCTTTTCTTTTTTTTAGTTACTCTTTGTTCATTAACATAAAAATAATGATTTCTAATAGCATTTTTCTCTCATTGCAACACCTGCATAGCATTTGACATTAAAGCATTCTAAGTTGAAAACGACTACAGTTTTAGCATATAAAACACTACAGATTATTCTGTAAAAGTTTATACATATAAGGCGAAAGTACTCCTAGCATCTACTTAGATAATTGCTAGATAGACAAGTGCTTTTAACATCATTAATCATTATGAATCGACATTTCAAATGTCGACGTGGTTTGACGCGATGGTCAAAAATTCATACACTAGTACAAAACTCAGGTAACATTTTTGTACAAATAGAGTTAGAAGGTCAACTTATCAGCCAAAGGCAGTTTATGATTGCAATAAATTAAACCTAAAATAACCTACACTAAACATACAAGTAAATCGTTCAACGTCCAAATTGGTCATATGAAATTATCAAATCATTAAACTGTGCAAAAATATTTCATAATCATTGCAATAAAAATAATCAAAGACAAAATAATGTAAATGTCAATAATGTATCACTAACAAAATCATTGGCTAATAAAATTAAGTAAAAAACGACACACATCAAAATTAAAAAATTGTAACAACAAAATAGAGGAACTAAGTGTTCTGTAAAAGGTGAAACACAACCCTGTCATAATTGCACATAAAATTTTCAATGGTCCTTTAGATTGAGAGCGTCATACTTAAGAATAGTATGGTCAAAACAGTGAGGTAATAACAATAAGACAAAAAACTTTACACGCAACTTTCTGCTAAATTCTATTCCATGTCACGGTTTTGACTACTCATCATATATTACATAGTCTTTTCTTTTCTAATAAAGAATTTCAACCATTCATACTGCCCAAAAATAAGTAACTACAGAAAAGTCTAAATATAAAATACATGTCATGGTTATTACAAGAGGCCGAAACTTAGGCCGAAAATAGTTGGAATGATAAACTTTGATCCCATTATTGCTGTTGCAACATCACTGACAAATAATATTGAGCCTTGTGAATGTCATAAGCAAAAATAAATCGTGGCGATCACCAATACACGAGGCGACATCAAATTTGTATATATGTCGCAGTCATCTGGTTCAATCTGTGATTCGATTGAATGACTAGCGTATTCATTGAATGACACCGTTCCATTGAATGACTCGGCCGAACGTCGACTGAACGATCGTCCCTCAACGTTCAACTAGTTAGCGATTTTCAACATAGCCCTTTGAAGAGAGCGGATATGAAATCAGTCAGGCAATTGAATGTATTTATTTTAACGGAATAGGAAATTATAAGAACAGTATATAATTCTTAGGTAATTCTTTAGGTAGGCAGATTGAACTAGATGACTGCGACATAATATATAAGGCCAGCTTATATTAATTGTAAAAATAATATTCGCTTCTTCTTTTACAAAATTATTACTTTTGATACATCTGCATCATACTTATATACTATTATCGCCAGAAATCTTTTTTTAGACATTTTAAGCGTAAAATCTGATATTTTAAATTCATTTTTCATACCAAAAGCCTTATCATACAAAAATAATTCGATTCATGTCATTGTAATATTTCAATAATACTTATACACCCTATAGTTTTTATTTGCTGTATTAAGCTTGGCACATACAAATATTGCCAGGTACAGTAAAGTATCATATAGCTAAGAAAATATTTGTTAGTCTGTAATTTATAAATATATTTGAGACCTTTTAGACTTGGGGCCTGTTTCACCACTTCCTGATAAGTGTCGGATAGGCTATCTACAACGATTTTGACAAATTATCCATACTTTATCTGTCAAGTTAAGTGGTGGATAGCCTATCCGGCACTTTATCAGGAAGTCGTGAAACAGGCCCTTAATCGTATAAAATAAGTTTTGGTTACGTTTTAATATTCAAAAGTAATATTAAACAGACAAGCTTAGCAATCTAAGCGATTTTAGCCAGAGCAACATTGAATACAAGTTCACTTTAAGCTGCCATTATAGTGTTTAAGCATTCTGTGTTACCTATGTTTATAGTTTAGCTTATTCAGATTTTACTCTGAAATTTTCACTCGTGTTAGTTGTTACCACAGTAATTTTTATCACCATTTAAACTCATGTTACATCGTTTGGTTTTATAGTCGTTATATCATAAAAGTATAAGGCTGGTTTTAGTGTCACGCGGGCCGTCGGTACGGATCGCTCCGTAGACCGATTTGTATGAAGTTTGGAGTAATGCGTACGAGTCCGTACGGACCCCTCCGCATTACTCTAAAACGTTCCTTAAAGCGTAATGCATATTGCATATATACGGAGCGATCCGTACCGACGGTCCGCGTGATACTAAAACCAGCCTAATAATTATTAGTGGTTACCCGATCAAAATATCCAGCTAGATGGCAACTTTATGCCACAGTGACCTACTAATAAAAATTCCACTTTTTGTCATTGTCTGTCAAGATACTTTTGTAACTTATTAAACAAAGACAAAACAAGGTTTGCTAATGATTTTAAGATTTCTCTGTATCAAGTTCCAGTGGTTATTTTCTCCATTTCTAATGGTTGTTCTCTCCTGCACTCTTAGCATGGTCACCATAGAAACGGTTTCTTTCTACGGAATAATAGACAAAGTGACAGACAATGGAAATCCGCCATTTTGTCAATAAAATCTGTCACTATATCGATTCATTCCAATTTCTACTATTGTTATGCTAGGTCTGCAGGTCTAATGGTTGTTCTCTCCAGGTGTAATGGTTGTTTTCCGGTTCTAATGGTTGTTCTCGACAGGTTCCGAGTAGTGGTTGTTCTGTAGCTGAGCCTGCAACGACGCTACTAGCTGTTCGAGCTCCCGCACTCGCGTCTGACTGTTCTGCAGCTGTCGTTTGACGATCCGTAACTCTTCGCCTTGACGGTTAAATGCTAGCCGCAACTGTGGAAGTAAATCATAAGTATGATGAGTTTTTACTTGATTATGATTTATTCGTCCGTCCCACTGGGTTATGAGAGTAAATTAATAGAGAGTGCTCTTGTGTACTGCGCACACACTTGGGCACCACCACCACTCCTGCGTTGGCACTGGCCTGGTTTCAATGAAATCGGCCACCGTCACCGAAACCGGTGTGGGAGTTATTACAAAGTTCAAAATACCTCGTTCTCGGTGGAGAACACATCGCCCTGGTTGATCTGCTTATACAGCGGCACGGGCTCCGCGCCGCCCGTCTGTTTGCCGAACATCTTCTGCAGCTGGTGGAATTTAGTGGACTGGTTCGCGCTCGTCTTCTGCGATTTCTCGTTAATCTGAGAATATAATAGTATGATTATGGTGGAGAAAGCGAAAGAGTCACAATAGATACTCGAGGGTCGCAGTGACATCAGGGCCACTTGACCTGCCTTCATTCAGCACAAAAAAGCGGCCAAGTGCGAGTTGGACTCGCCCATGAAGGGTTCCGCAGCAGCAATAAGGTTTATTTTTATGAAATTAAAAGGTTTTTGATTTATTTTTATATTTCAGTCGATTTAAGAAAAAACTAACTTGGCGATGATGGAAAAGGATGACGCGGAATCATCGCTAAGTTAGTTTTTTCTTAATAACTCGATAAATATACAACATTTTAAAAACTCTTCACACTCACGCCTGTCTTATGAAAGACAGGCGTGAGTGTGAAGAGAGAAGGACGATGTTTAATTTTTTGCGTACTCATTCATAACTAAATGGGATTGGGGAACGCCAAGAAAAGAACTTTTGTTTATTAAATTCTGCCATCTTGTCCTAACCTAACCTAGATCACCGTCTAGTAGACGCGTATCACATGTATCTGGTGTCACACTGGTAAACTGCCTGCCACCGTGACCGCGTTACCGTGACGCTCACCGTGTCCGGCAGCTGTATCTCGTCTCGCAGGCCGGCCAGGGGGCGGTAGTCGGGCGTGGTCTCGCGCGCGAGGAAGGCGAACTTCTTGCGCGTGTTGGCGTCCTGGCCCTGCAGCGAGTTGTCCGTCTTGCGCGCCTTGTGCGTCGATATCGTCACGCCTGGAATGTTTGATAGATTGTTTATTTACTTGAAAAGTTGCAAAAAGAAATGTTGCTTAAAATCTGCATATTGTGTGAAAATGGAAAATAAGTATAAAGATATAATGCTGCTATAATTTCACATTTTTATATAAATATTTTTTCACGTGAATTATCTAATCTTGGCTTTTAGTCGCCAGAAGGCAGCACTTTCTTTTTTTAAGACAACATGTTGAAACTACCGACAACAATCAGCATACGTCAACTAATTTATGTGTACCTGCATCAACATCTGCAACAGCACTTCAAATAACTCTTTCGAGTGCTTTTTTGCATTGTACTGTCGTAGAAATTGATTCCTAGGCAGTTGACACTTGACGGACCTACGTGATCGGTCGGATGTGTTTGACTTCACGCGATCAAATTACTTAGGTCCGCCATCTGCCTCGGAAGCAACTTCTCTGATAGTACCAACACTGCGAAAGCGTTCGTGGACCATTCGTGGACATAAAACCAGGTCTAGCAGCATACCTGTCTTCATGCTAATCAGTAGCGGCGGCGCGTTGACTCCGCTGAACCAGTCGCGCGCGCTCAGCGCCGGCGTCGGCGCCGCCGTGTCCGGGTACAAGTCCTCCTGATAACATCATGACGTATGGTTAAACTTAAAACTGTGAAACGTGGTACAAAACGTCATGTTGACGCACACAATTTCTTTTTACAGATTTGTAGATAGATAAATATCTGGATATTTAATTATCTATCTACAAAGTTCGTGCATAATAAACGTGGAAAAGTATTATATTAATGGTGTTAAGATTTTGTAAAACATTGTATGTTGTGTGTATGTTCTAAATGTAAAAGAAAATCGATAAATTACCTGGAAGCAGTCCGACTTGCGCGGCACGATCATGGATATGGGTTCGCACAGGCCGCGCGCGGTGTGCAGCTTGTAGAAGCGGAATATCTCGCACGCGGCCGTGTTCACGCCGCGCTTCGGCATGTAGCCCAGACCGCGCTGAAATAGATATAGAGATGAATAAGTAGTTCTGAAAAGTGTTGTAGTGAAATAGAGAATAAGCGTTTGCAAGAGTATTGTTATAGCCTATAGCTATGTCCACACTGTGCCTTTTTTGTTCATTAAGGGCATGCATCCTAGCGCAGTCTGTTGACTGCGCTATGATGCGCGCTCTGTTGAGCACGTGAGGCATGCCCTCTGACCGTATCCAAAACTTTCGCTTTGTTCTTTAATGACAATGTTGGCGTTGCGTTCGTTATGAAAGTTGAATGTCAAAAGATGATGAAAATTGAAAATGAAAGTGCACAGTGTGGACATAAAATAATAACTTGGTGGCAGCACATTTTAAGTAAATAACCAAGTATCGGATTTGTGTCGCTAGTAGGCAGTACTTTCTTTATAAAAGAGAGCGAACGAGATACCAGGTGCGATGAAGATAACGACAACAATCAGATGTAACTGTATTAAATTTCAAGGCATTAATAATCTGGCCTAGCTAGTAAGCAATACATTTTATGGTTTTTAGGGTTCCGTAGTCAACAAGGAACCCTTATAGTTTCGGTCTGTCCGTCCGTCTGTCTGTCTGTCCGCAGTTTTGCTCAGAGACTATAGGACCTACAAAGCTGTAATTTGGCATGAATATATATATATTAATAATGCCAACAAAATGGTACATAAAATATTTAAAAAATATTTTTTTTATGGTACCTCCCCTACACATCAAGCGGGGTTGAATTTTTTTTTTCGCGCCCACCCCATCGTGTGGGGTGTCGTTGGATAGGTTTTTTAAAAATATTATGAGTATTCATAGATCATTTTCCGGTTAAGGGATTCATTTGTGAAATATTAAGTTTTAAAGTGGAAAAAATCGTTAGAGTCCAGTGTCCCCCCCTTCTACCAGCTAAACGGTTGCTTCTGGAAATGTGAAAAAATTCACGGGAGTAGGAAATATGCTGAATTTAAAAGGAAAACTATCACGACTAAGTTGACTTCATAAGTTATTGAGTAATAGTCGATCAACTAAAAAAAATGTATTCGGCGAAGTATAAAGGAACTTTTCGTTCAAATTCCTTTGAGATGATGTTGTTAGTAGTGTAAAACATGTTATAAATGTGGAATACACACCTGAAAACCAAGAAAAACGAAGCAAATCTTCAGCTAAATAATCTTAACTGGCTCATAGGACGATCATCGCAGCTATCTTTACACAATAAAATATCTACACTACTATTATAAAGAGGAAAGATTTGATTTTTTGTTTGTTTGTTTGTTTGTTTGTTTGTTTGAGTCGAATAGGCTCCGAAACTACTGGACCGATTTGAAAAATTCTTTTGCTATTGGAATCTCACATTATTTCTGCTGAACATAGGCTACATTTTATTTTGGAAAAAAGTAGGGTTCCGTAAGATATTTGAGTTTTTCGGACGCAAGGTGTAAAAAATCAGCTAGAAAAGTTACTTATTTTGCGTACGCTGCCTAAACTATAAAAGATAGAACCATAAAATGTTCTAAGTAATTGTAGATCTTATAAATATCTACAAAAAAGTCCGCGACATACTATACCTATCTATGTCGAGTGAGGCACAATAACCATTTATTTATTTAAAAATCCTGAAATTTTTTTGGACTAAATTTAAACGGATATATTTTACTCACGCTATTAATCCTTATCAAAATAAATTATTTTATCACTAAGTACAGTTTATGTAGATAATATTTGGTCTTTGAATGATTAAAATTGGACGTTTGGTTTTGAAATTATGGCGAAATTAAAATATTACGATAGTGGGCGTCACCAAAGCGCGTGCGGGAGGAAGACAATATTCTGTTGTAGAAATGAAAATTCTGTACATAAAAGATATGAAATGACACCCGAAATTACACCTTTGTCGTGCTACATCGCTATAGAAGCCAAAAATGTGGTTAGTTTTTTGTCTGTCTGTCTGTCTGTCACTCTTTCTGTCTGGCTGTATGTTTGTTCCAGCATCACACGAAAAATACTGATCCGATTTGAATGTGGTTTTCGCAGATATATTTATCTTCTTACAACTTAACATCTGGTGTATAAAATTTTTTCCCCCCACCCCTCTAAGAGGACAAAAGAGGGGGTCAGATTTTGTATCAAACTTTTTTCTTTAACACGAAAACTACTGATCCGATTTGCATACGGTTTTCACAGATTTGCATACGGTTTTCACAGATATATTATATTTGTCTTCTTCCAACTCAACATCTGGTGTATAAAAATCCTCCCCCCCTCCCCTCTTAACCCTCTCTGGGGACCAAAGAGGGGTCAGATTTTGTATACAACTTTTTTCTTTAGTGGACTTACTTCATATTAGGTATTAATTGTGTTTTTCAACTTATCATCTGGTGTATGACCTTCCCCCCCCCACACCCTCTTAGGGCACAAAAGAGGGGGTAAAACATGTATCAACTGATGATAAAATATACTTTAAATGGCAAAACAACGTTTGCCGGGACAGCTAGTTAGTGTATAAAAGTATTGTGAAACCAATCTGGACCTATGGAATAGAATTATGGGGCTCAGCAAGCAACTCGAACCTTGAAATA
Organism: Plebejus argus; assembly: GCA_905404155.3. Taxonomy (NCBI): domain Eukaryota; kingdom Metazoa; phylum Arthropoda; class Insecta; order Lepidoptera; family Lycaenidae; genus Plebejus; species Plebejus argus. The sequence continues at coordinate 17,270,279 of FR989931.1, read as the reverse complement.
CTGCAAAGATTCCAAAACAAGGCCCTAAGGACCATAACCAATGCACCTTGGTTCACACGCAATACAGAAATTCACGAACATCTTAACATTCTAAGTGTCAAAGAGGAAGCTAAACGACATAGTACCGAGTACAAAAAGAGATTACAAGAACACGTAAACATACTAGCAAGAGCCCTCATTACTAGTAATACTAAATCACGATTAAAAAAGTGGAATATACTGGACATTGACAAAAGATAGGGCGAAATGGCCAATACAGCAAACTTGTACTTACTTAATGGAGTTTGGACAAATAAAACCCAATATAATAATTGATAATATCTGATTATAGCTATAACTAGCTGATTGCAGATGCTTAAGGGGAGAAAAAAAAAAAAAAAAATGTTATAAATGTATATTCATTGACCATACAAAAATTTTCAAAAACTAGCGGTGCTACGGAACCCTACATTGCGCGTGGCCCGACACGCACTTGGCCGGTTTTTTTCTTATATTTCTTATAGCATATCAGCTACGACACGAATTTCGCTATTTGGTCTTTTCGTGATTGCGAAATTCGCGTTCGCTGTTTTACTGTGACCATAACGCGTTGTGAGAGCTATTTTTCCGCTTATTGAGCGTTTTGGATCTTTGAGCGTAACATATTTATAAACTGAATCTACCTGTGGATTTCCGGACAGGAATTGGTTGAGGAAGTGTACGTACGGTGGCTCGTCCACCACCTCGTAGTAGCGAATGTTGCCGTCGCCTTTGCCCGCTAGGTAAACCTGAAAATACAACACGATAACATCTTTAGTATATTTGATGTTTCCAAACTTTAATATAAAATATTATCAAATAAAAAACCAAATATTTAAACATAGCAGGAAAATACATTGACTTTTAGTTGACAGTGAATGCCTACGTTTTGTTGCGTATGCGTACGTAAGATCTACGTACATGCGTACGTGTACGAAGTACAGTATATACCTCGTATGACATGAATTAATGAATTCTGTACATCTGCGGAGCTGATTCGATAACATAATTACTGAGTCAAGTCTATTAAATTATTTACCGGTGTGTGTGTGCGCGCGCGCAATTGTTTGCGTCTTTTGTATTCGTCTGCATGTGTGTGTGAGCTTATAATTATGATAATGTGCTTTTGTGCTCGTACCATGTTGGTGTCGGGGTCGTAGTAGGGGAACACGACGCCCGAGGAGCTGTCTATGGTCTCGAGGACGAGCGGCGCGCGCAGCTCGTGCGGGTCCCACACGGCGTACTGCCGGTCGCTGTGGCGGGAGAACCCGGTCGTGAGGACGCGCCCGCTCGTGCCGAGGAACGTGCATTTGGACGCTTTGGTACCCGTGTGACATTGCCCCTCCTGGAAATAAGAGAAACACACAAGTGACGAGTGTGTCATTAAAATTAAAATAAAGCCTTTAGGAGAGTCGGAACTGAAATTGTAAAAATAAATCCTACAAACACGAATGCCTCAAATGACACGGTTGAAGATGAATCCAGGACTAAATACCGACTGTGCTAGGTGGTCATGACTTATGTATTTCAAGTGCATGTTTCGTTGCCACTCGAGTCCTAGTCGTGACAATATCAGTGAGTACTTAGTACATCGAAAGAGTCGTTTTTAATTCTCCCCCCTATCAAAATCTCTCCGAAATTTTTGCAAAAAAAAGTGTTAAGTTCGCCGTCTATGCCTGCTACGACTTTTCAGAAAAATACCTTGTGTACCTATTCGTTGTTAATTTTTTTACTAGCAGGGATAGAGAGTAGATCTTAGTTTTACTCACAGACAGCACAATACCCCGTCTAGGCTCGATAACCCTCAGCTTCTTGTCCTTGCACGTGGTCGCTAACAGCGAGCCGTCCCGGTTGAACGACATGCAGTATATCACGTCCGTGTGGCAGTCTATTACCTTCACCGCCTCCCCTTTACCAACGTCCCAGACGAAGATCTGTGAAGATGTGGAAACGTTTATTGGCTAATCACTGTTTAATATTATCTTATTTTGCCGTCTTTAAAATGCTGTAAGTTTTCTAAATAAAATGAGAATGTTGAATCCGGCTCGAAGGACCAAGCCCTGAAGAGACGGCTTACATTGATAACGAGTACCGCTACCGATACTAGTAAGCAGCGGTTTTGGCGGTGGCATATTTTTTCATAGCTGGTTTGGTTTTTAATTTGTTAGCAAGTTGATCAATTTTGTTAAAATTTTGACAGCACATGCTGTGCTAACCTGTAGGCCTAATATTCGGCTAATTAGCCCGAAGGCCTTCTTTCGAGGCCACTTAAAGATAAACTTACGCCATGTATGGTGAAACAATGTTTGTCGTACCATTTAGTGTACTATAAATTGTTGGTATACATAATATAGAGCTCTATACTATACCAGATAATCAAACCCAGCTGACAACAACACATTTTCAGCGGTGGGGTGCCACTCAAGGTGTGCGACACGGCGGCGGTGCCCGCTCAGCTCCGCCAGCCATTCTGTGAGGTGCATCGACAGACCGCCGTCCGGGATGTGCCATAGCTTCACCTGGTGGATGGATTGATGGTTATCAGAGATTTAAGGGCAGATTGACATAATTTGGTCGCGTTATGTCAAACCTAGCCGACAGACACAATAGACATAACTACCGACAGATAACGACGGGTGAAATCAGACCACAACGCGACACGTCGAATAATAAAATTGTACTAAGTCGACAGATTTGTATGTCGTCTCATGCTATTGAAATCCATACAAATTTAGAAATGCATCTACGAGTCGCTTTGCGGTCTGAATTGCAAACGTGAAATTGAAAACAAAGTAAATTAAATAGCTCAAACGAAACTTTCTCATGAAAAACAATGAAACATATAATAATAAATATACATAATATGTTTTTATCGTCATTGCACATTTTCCGTCACACATTTCAAATGAAAGAGAAATTGTACGTGATTGTTGTTGATATAATTTATGTCTTGAAAAACTAGTTACTATTATTTTAGTATTGAAATAGTTATCGTGTAGCAATTTAAAAAATATAGTTTTTTTATTTGAGCCTCTAACCATAGACATAATAAGCCAAGTTTTTGTGTTTTACTGGCTTTTAATAAATCAAGAGTATAGTAATTATTAGAGCAACTTCGGCTTAAATAAATTTTTAAAATAGTAACTTGAAATTAACAACATTTATCAATAGGATATTAACTCCAATGATAGCCTATCATTTAACATCTACTAATAATACTATATTAATAATACGTATAATGTATATTATCTAGGCCACAATCAAGTTTTGAGTGTTATGTAAGCACTTAGGCGATTTTAACGCACGTTGCGCTAATACCGCTAATGTGCTCATGTCAGGTGGAACATTGTGATCCGGGGATTAGCCCAATCTTATAGCCTTTAATGGCATTATGTCAGCGGTGATATTAAGTCATGGCCTACAGGAACTAGTTACAAGGGATATTAAAACAATGGAGCAAGTAACAGATATCACCAGTCAAGTTGTATTTTTTCATACGTCCACTGTCTATATATATATGTATTCGAAAAATGCAAAAGTGTATACCTACATAGCACTTAATACTATTTCCCTATTTAAAGTATAGCACAAAAGAAAAATTTTACCCGTAATAAAATGTTATGGCATTATAATCAAAATGTTTTGGCCGCGTGACGGCGAATTAAAAAAGTAGGTGGAACGGAACAGGCGTGTAATGCGCGCCAATTTGTTCGAAAATGGCGGCAAAAAATGGCGGAAGAAATTACCGTGCAGTCATCGGAACATGATGCTATGATGTTATCGTTGAACGGGTTCCATTTTATATCCAGCACGGGTCCTTTATGCCCCGTCACTCGACTCGCGTTGAAATCCAAACGCCCCGTCTGAAAAAAGAAAAAAAAACATTAAACATCTATATCTATGACTATTCCTTGGAGGACGTATCAAGCATTAAACAAAAAGTAAAAATAAATGGGGATGGATGTTAGTTACATGGAATTTTACTAGATGTGGCATTTAATATAAATATGAAATGTCTACTTTAGACACTAAATTTACATACTTAATATAAATAGCATTTTGGGTTGTTTACATAATTGTAACACAACTTTTAAATAATTAACAATGTACAATAATAATTAAGAGTAATTAATTAATATTAAAAAGTGAGTGTTCAACAACCCTTTAACAAAATCTAGATTTATTAAATATGATTTCCATATACATTTTTTATTTCCTAAACTTTGTCTGTGTCCTATCACATTTTCAGATCGGACTACATAGTCTAGTCTAGAGTCTAGACAAATTACATGACCTAAATAATAGCGAGGGGACACCCCAATGACCTTAACAATTTGGCAATGTTGAACGCATCAGAATGCGTTCCAGTCATATTCTTTGAGAAATTTTTTGTGTCAGTTAATAGAATTTTTCAATTCATTCACAGAAATTTACTTGTCAACGAGAGGAATTAATGCATGTTCTCACAACTCGCTGATTTCATCAAAGCATTAATACTCCGGATTAATTCTTACATTCAGATCTACAACTGGTATGTTTCTATGAGATAGGTGATATCGAGTATAAATTTTATTTATCTAGATTCTAGAGTAGTTTCAATATGTTTAGAAAGTAACCCCTTAGAAAAACAGTTATGAATTATATTATTATGCTTTTTAGGTACCCCCAGCAGGATCTTTTTAAAATTTTACGGGCCCCAGTCGCCCATGCGATCAAGTGTTGCCAGTCGCAGTAATCTATAAAGACTTCAAAAACCCCTCACTAGATGGCGTTGATCCAAAACCAAATAGAATAAAATAAATTATTTCAAAAATCAAAAAACCCGACCTAATTCTGCCGGAGGCGTCTAATCCATGTTTTAACTGATTCGACTCTTGCTTACGAGTTTCATGCCAAGATGAATAAAAGGGTACATAGAAAAATGTAGAAGAAGAAAGTGGACTACAAAATGCAGTTGGAGGCATGTCGCACCAAGTTTAACATTTCATGAATCATAAAATATACCTCCATACAAGATACGCGCTAGAAACATAACCCTCCTGGCAGTCGGGTAATAAAAAAACAGAGCAGAGGATACTAGATAGTGTTGTAAGAGGCAAAATTACATTCTATTATTGCCTCGTAATAACAAAGTTATCGGCAATGGAATCTCGGCTGTAGATAATTATTTTAAGTGTTCTATACGGGTATAGAAAAGTGAGATTAGATATTATGGCGATACGGCGAATTTAGGTTCGCTTTCTTGTGAGGTAGCTACTTGTATTGATTACTCTGTATAGATATTATAGATAGAGAATATAGATTGTAGATCTTCTGAGGACGATCAAAGGAATATTTTGCAAACTTGGTTTGGGAAGGCAGGTAAGTATGATTCTTTATTAGGACTATACTTCAACGGGACACCATTCAACATACAACCAGTCACCGCTGCCAAGGAAATGTATCGAGATACAGAGCATTTGTGGTGTAACCAGTCACTACCAAGGAAAGAATATAGATAGAGCACAAGCAAATGGACACCAGTGAGTAACTCTCTACATATAGAGCTGTATACATTTTGTTGGTAGCAGCGATCGGTTGAACCGCCATGGTGATTGTTGTCCCGGTGAAATTATGGTCCTTATAGAACGCATGTATAAAATTGGCTATGCTCTAAACAAGGAGCCGAATCACAAAACTTAAAACTTATAATATACTAAAAATGTCAAAAGTGTGAACTGATTTTGACCACCTTTGAACCCCCCTAAGCATAATTGATTTTTGCCTAGACTTTCGTCATTAAGTAACGTTATCTAAAATCAACTATGTAGATACAATATTGTGGAAATCCTCTTAAATTTTACTCATGCCATGGAACCATTCTGCGACCAAATTCCGTTTTAGTCAGCACTTTAAAATTCAGATTACATAACGTATGATCGTATTTGGAGCTTGAAAAGTTGTGTAATTATAACACAATTGGTCACACGTAACTCATCAATGTCAGAGCATTGTGGTCGTTAGCCCTATACGTATAAGAGCTATTGTCTAATATACTATTTAATATCGTGCTAAAACTCTATTGGACGTGCTTCGGAATGTTTCGGTGGATGATTGGTGTTCGTCTAACGGTGGCCGATGGCCGATGGGTCATTAGTTTATGTCGTACTGCCATGACACTAAATTGAGAAACTATCATATATAGGCTACGCACAATTTTAAGATCGCTTGGCGCAACTGGAGGAGCCATCAGCCGGGTATGAGCCGGGTATGGTAGTTTAGGCTCTAGTGTCTAGACTTTACAATCTAGATTAACAAACAGGTTCATTCTGAAATTACGTAAATATCCAGATTTGTGAAATAAGCGCGATAAAACAAACAAAACTCTTCAGTTTTCTAATACATAATATTATGTATATTAGTACATAATTACATTATTTAGGTACTCTTCCAAATTCATTATAATATTCTATTTCACTCTACTATACTACTGTATATACGTATACATTACAGCTATAAAACTAGGCAGGTATTGTGTTGCGGTCACCCGACCTTACGTATACTTTACACGGAAGGATCACAGGAAGAGCTAACCGCAATGTTACAGGTTTTATTGCAGAAACAAGTGCGGAAATATTTAAACTAGATTATATTCTAAACAGCCCTGACTTTTTCGACTGTTATTACTATGAAACTAGCCATACTTTAGAGTTTAGAGTAAGTTAGTAACTAGACTCACTTGCACTAGTTAGTGTTTTGACATTATGAAATTTATTGAAACTGGTGCAAAGTAGGTCTAAGTGCCAATTCACCAACGCCTGTTAAAGATTTTTGCTATTATACCATGTTTCTTCTGACATTGGTGAAAACTTAAAGAGGTAGAAGTAGAACTCTAGGTCCCTCTAGGAGATATACTTAGGGTAAGGCCAAGGGGACAGCTAGTGAATGTTGGTGGCACAGAATATGCGCGTATAATAAAACCCACCGCTACATAAAAGCGTTCTAGTTTGCAACTATACAAGTATACAAACACTCTTATCCTGCGTCCACTTGTTGCGGTCATTAAGATATCTATTAATTATTGGTACAATGTGCATATGACTCAGTGATAATAATGTTGTCATAATAACATTTTGATCACGTTCAAGTCAGAGTTGGGTTTGCAAATTAAACAATAGGCGGAATGTCCTTTGTAACTGCAGTGTGGTCTATTCGCGGTAAGACTGTAGTGTCAAAAAATTCAATGAGTAACCAATAAAGGCTCTAAGTATATTATTATTTCTTAACAGACAATGTTTTATAAACAGATTTAAAAAAAGCGGCCAAGTGCGAGTTGGACTCGCCCAGAAAGGGTTCCGCAGCAGCAATAAGGTTTATTTTTATGAAATTAAAATGTTTTTGATTTTTTTTTATATTTCAGTCGATTTAATGAAATTTAGATTAAGGTTTACCATTTATGACGTATACAAAAAACTACTGGCTAGATCTCGTTCAAACCAATTTTCGTTGGTAGTTTTTATAGTAATCTACATCATACATTTTTTTTAGAATTATCATGCCCCTACTTTAGAAATTAGAGGGGGGGGGGGGACACATATTTTACCAAGAGTCTCTCTCGCAAACTATTCAGGTTAGAAAAAAATGATATGAGAAACCTCAATATGATTTTTGGAGACCTATCCATAGATACCCCACACGCATAGGTTAGATGAAAAAATTTTTTTTTGTTTCAGTTGTACCTATGGGGACTCCTAAAATTTTTAATAATTTTTCCATTTTTGCATCAAAATCTTAATGCGGTTCACAGACTACATCTACTCACCAAGATTCAATAGTATAGCTCTAATAATTTCGGAGAAAAGTGGCTGTGACATACGGACGGACAGACAGAGACAGACAGACAAGAATCTATAAGGGTTCCGTTTTTTGCCATTTTGGCTACGGAACCCTAAAAAGGAAGTTTCAATCCGACTACTTTTTTGTTTGTTCGCGGACAACTTTGTCATTTATGAACCGATTTTGGTGATTATTTTTTTGTTGGAAAGGAGCTATTTCAAAGCTGGTCCCATGATAGTCGTCCAAAAACCACCTCACTTAAGTAAATAATTTACAATTGATCAACGCCAGCATAAATAAGCTTCCATTGACATGCTAAATTTAATTTCTATCATATCTCTAAAATTTTGTATAGCTAAAATATATTAATTTATCATGATTTGAATTTCAGGTTAAATTCTCGCGAGCGCTCTTTTTGATGTAAATGCAAATGTTACGTGACCGTTTCCGACATTCGAGGTACAAAATTGGGCTCCAGCTCATGTTTACACCACTTTCGCCCCAATTCAAGACTTACAAATATTTTCCTACTATCTTTCTACCCTTTGTAATTTCCCAGTCAACAAGATTAACCTACATCACGCACGAAGCGAATAACTCTTAGAGCACTGGTTCTTAACCAAAGGTCCGTGAGTTGATGTTGAATGAATGAGTTTTTATTTCCTTCCTAGTGGTCCCAGTTAACAAGAAATATATAAAAGTGGTCCCTGAAAAGGTTGGGAAACCCTGATCTAGCGCCACGTAGCGCCAGGCTTACACGGTATTGATTTACATACTTAAGCATCGATTACATGCTTCTGATTACAGGAGTTTCCAACCTTGATCTGATTGCGTGCAATAGAGTGTAAAATATGGCTTCACGGAGGCTTTGAAAAATGTTAAGCAGGCTAAACGTTATGAGAATAATTATAAAGATAGTCCTCATAATACACTAGTCGCCCGTAAGATAATGTCGTCATAAAACGTGTCAAGTAGGAGATAAGTGATAATTAATGATAACAAGAGTATTACACTTATAGTTCTTTAAGTGCCTTTAACATTTCCTGAGGGAGCCATCTTTTTTTAACGCGCACATTTTGAAGACATGATCGCGGCACTTTGCCAAATAACACTTTCATAGTTGGTGAAAATCATTTCATAGTTGATTACTGTTGATTCTGGCTTAACAGTGTCATTGGTGGAAAAGTATAATGGTAGCATATTAAAACACTTACATTGTCCAACGGCAGCACTAGGAAGGCGCCTCCTCCGGCCACCTCCGTGACGATGGCCACAAACTTCGGGTTGACCGCGCAGAAGTTGGAGTCGTGGGCGTTGCGCGTGATCTTGATGTTGTCATAGCAACGCTCACGTTTGAACGGCACGCCGTACACGTGGCGGAACTTGGAGCTGCGGACCCCTCGGAACCATACCTGGATGGAGCAACTACTTAATATCCTAGCTAAGGGCCTCTTTTTCCACTTCCTGATAAGTTCCGGATAGGCTTTTAAATGCAACTTATCTGATAGATACTTCATATTTTATCTGTCAAATAAGTTGTGGATAGTTTATCCGGCACTTATCAGGAAGTGGTGAACAACCTCTTAATCTATATAACATCACACTTTTTCAGGGCCCGGTAGTTAGGGAAAATGTGGGCTCTTGCAATGGTGTCGATACATGCCTCTTACTTAGTGCAGTGTAATAAGACTAATAAGTTAAAAAAACATATTTTTAATTTTTTACACTACCCTAAATAAGGAAAATGGTTGTTGAATGCAGTGTGGTGTAATACGGGCTTTAGGACACGATCAAACTACACTTGGACTTGTTAAAGGCTCGATTTTTTTAATAAGAGTGCATACGAGCAAACGTTTTACCTAATGGAAAGCAACTACCATCGCCCATGGACGCCCATCATCAGAAGAGTTGAAAGTGCGGCCTTTTAAGAGGGAATACGCTCTCTTCTTGAAGGTTTTCAGATCGTATTGGTCCGGAAATACTGCTAGCGTCAGTTCGTTTCAGAGATTTGAAGACATCATTAGGTTGATTTCAACACTGCATATTACAAGTTTAAAACCAGGTTGTAGGTACTAGTATCATGTCTAGATACACTCAAATGACCTACCTGTAACTAGATATAAGACGCCAAAGTAGCATTGATGCGATGAGTCAAAGTGACATCAGAGTTCATAATATAGTCCAAATGTACTTAGATTGTTGCAAAATGTATGGCCAAATATGCCACGGCAACTGCCAAAAGTGAGACGAGCCATGGCAAGTCGTCTTCTTTAACACGTTGGCTTGCCACTACTCGCCACGCACTCTGTTTAGTAACCACAGTCAAAACTATGATGCTCAAAACTTAATGACTTCTAAGAGCACTTCTCATAGCTTTGACTTTACAACATTAAGGGCCTGTTTCACCACTTCCTGATAAAGTGCTGGACAGCCCCCCTAGACAAGTGTCAAAACGCGAACGCTAACGCTAACTCTAACGTTACAAAATGTATGCGATTTGACATAAGTCATCGCTTCGCTAGCGAATACTAATGTCAAATCCCATACATTTTGTAACGTTAGCGTTAGCGTTTTGACACTTGTCTACAGGCCCAGGCTATCCACAACTTATTTGACAGATTCTCCATACTCTGCGCCTGTTTCACCACTTCCTGATAAATTACGAATAGGCTATCTAGTATCTACCAATTAACTTGACAGATCAAGTATGGAGAATCTTCTGTCTATTCGGAACTTTATCAGAAAGTGGTGAAACAGGCCCTATATCTGTCAAGTTAAATGGGAAAACTAGGCCCTAAGCAAAATATATTATCTACACAATAGAAAAAAAAACAAGAAAAGAACATTGATCAATTAAAAATAACACAATAAAAATAAGTAGTGGTGTCTACACCTATTCTATCTCTAGATTCTCTAGGATACAAAACAATGCCTATTTCACCTAGCTAGAAGAGATGATCTATGTAATTGCATCTTTCGTCGGCAGAAATCTCTGTAGAAAACGTAATATTAGATCTGTTACATAAATCTTATATCTTTCGTATACAACATTGCGCTTTCTACACAAAACTGCTGAAATCACTAATATGATTTGCGTATCGCAAGATTTTAATTACGGTTGTTTTTATTGATTAGAGGTTGTCGTTATCATCATCATCAGTACTGAGTAGTAACCAGCTGAAGTAGAATACTATTAAGTCTCTCCAAAATCATCCTTAAAAAGATTGTAGGACGCTCCCTTCATTAGCCTACGCTGTTGCTCGGTTGTCAAAATATCAAAAACATAAATATCCAATTATAACTCGGAAAAAAGTGTGGGGACCCGAGTTTTATAATCGGGATATAATAGATATATAATATAGTACCTCGGCGGGGTGATTATGAATATTGCTACAGCAAAGCAACATTTGATTGGCAGATATTGCATAATTTTCGCCTGTTGTATTGCTGTTGCAAGATACAAATTCACCATACCCTTGGTCTCTGAATACTCTGTAAGACAGTTGGCCACTAGGCCACGGATCGAGAACGGCAGGTAGATTGCAATACTGTTTTGAATGCACAATACCTGTGATGGGAACTAACGAAACTTCACTAGGGTGATTGTTCCACATTTTTTCACTCGGATACGCATGGAATTTCAATAAGCTCATTATGTATGGAGGACAATGGTCAAATCCCATAAGACCAGATACCGTTTTCACAGAATAGTTGTTGATTACTAATTAGTAGTTTTCTAGGAATTACAAATTATTTAGGTCGAACTAGGGTACGCTTTAATACTTTAACTAAAGAATGATAAGGCACTAGAGGCTATATCAAAAGACTATACAGGCAGGGTGTTTCTATAAGCCCACAGTATTTGGTAGCGTGATACTAATATAAATCGAAAAGCATTTTCGCAATTTTCATAACCATAAAAATGATAATTTGTAGTAGAATAATATTCGCAAATCGTAACAAAGTTTGTTTTTGTATAATTCATAAAACATTACATAGGATAGCTATAACAAATTTAAATAGAGCGTGGAACTCTACTATTTTTAAACATTAAAACGCATATACTTAATTTAATAAAATTTCATATTTAGCTAGGGTTACCACTTACCACAAATACAAATACTTTTTTTTACACAGACGTCAGACAAACACACACACAAACTCACATAGACATTTAGTTACTATATTTCTTACTAGATGATACCTGCAATTCTCCTTACTCCGTTGCACCAAGAATCGTATATCGAGCGGGAACCGTACCGTTCCGGCATAAGAAGTAACAGACAGACTGACACACATTCGCAATTTATAATATTAGTACTTAAAGAAAATGTTACCCGAGAAAACTAAAGTTTCTAGATAACATTTACAACTATGTTGGATATTATACCGATTACAATCGAAGCGTTAAAAATATTACATGATCAGGTGATTTATTGAAACTAATATTTGTGTGATTGTATAATGACCGGCTTATTAACACGATGCACCCGACCGTGGAACAGTTAATCTATTCGTAAATTATATTATGACTACACGACTCTACAATCTATAGTACTAGATAATATTATACTAGATGACGCCCGCGACCCCGTTGCGCCAAAACTCGTTTATCGCGCGGGAACCGTACATTTTTCCGGGACAAAAAGTATCCCATGTCCTTACCCGGGACTCAAAGTATCTCCATGCCAAATTTCAGCAAAATTAGTTCAGCGGTTTGGGCGTGAAGAGGTAACAGACAGACAGACAGACATACGGACAGACACGCATTTATAATATTAATATATAAGTATGGAAGTATGGATGCTGATGTAAGTAAATATTTTGTTGAGGACGTTCGTACATTTTTTTAATGACTTTTTTACTCCTCTCCCTCTTGGTGAGAAATTTTGTGATTCTACTTTACTTAATATTATAATGCAGGGAAAAAGTGTAAATATTTAAATACTGGGTCGTTAATAAAGTGCGTAAGTACCTAAAATGTTTTTCACATTTTTGACCCCCCTTAACTTTTTAACCTCTAGTTACATATTTATAATTATTAATCCTTGTGTAGGACAAGATTAGCTCTTACATTCAAAACTGAGCATCCTGTATATCCAATTTCCAATGTAAATTACTAATTTAATATAGAACTTATAATTAGATTTTTTATATTTATTAGCATAATTGAAGGAGAATAAAAGTGTTTTCCTACTTCCCACGAAAATACTCAAAAACGAGTCTAAAAAGTAGCCATTAATTTAATTAGTATTATTGTCGGGTTATAGACCTTTCTATAGTGAGAAGCTAAATCATGGCATCGACAAAAAGTTGCAGGTGTGATAATTGGCAATTGTTAGATTTCTCGTCGCAATTCGCTAGATTCGTGCGAAAGACGTGTCGAGGCAAAAACGTGTTTCATTTCTTATTAGCGATTTTGTTTTAAATTTTTTATTCCCAGTTTACATGAAATAATGTGCTGGGAAGTCAATTTTTTAACATGTGCGTTTTCCTTATTAAAAAAGGTAATATTTTTGTTACTGACTGTACATAATAAGGAAAAATTGTTACCTTATGAAAAATGTGCAGAAAAGATTTAAATATTTTTTAAGGTTAACACACACACACACACACACACAACAGCATAGCCACTAATTGAAATAGTAAATTGACTAAGTAGTTAAATTTTTTCAGAATTGTCATTTCCAACTAATTAATTATTTCCTTTAGTCTTAGGATATTTTATTGACAATAGTTTGCAGATACAGTTATGTGCAAAATATATTTTTATAAGGTAAATTGGGTATAGAAACAAAACAGTCAAGTCCCAAAGTAAATCTAAGGTAGAATAGGGTGACAACTGACACCACTACTAAAAAACTGAGGATAAGATCAGGTACCTGTGAATTGGTCATGTTGGCGCCAATAGGGTGCAATCACATGCAGCACTACAATTTTCACACTCTACGTATACATGTGCATTTTACATTCATCACGAGCTGGCAAACAAGCACTGAAAATAATATAAAACAAAACAACTACAATAAAATAGCAGTAAACAAACTACTAGTGCGAAACAGAGGTAATTGTTACGAGTTACGACATTGCTCTTAGACGCGTGCGTAACGCGCGAAAAAAAAAGTGAAAAGTGCGCGCGCGCGCTGGGCGTCGCGGCGCGGCGGCGGGCGCGTTGCTGGGAGAAAATCAAATTGAGAATCGCGAAAACATTGAATATCAATCATAACAATTTTACATAACATTTAAATGGTGCTTTCTACATAAACTGAGCCATAGCCAAGTGATGCGTCAATTACATTATTTGGCTTTCTATATGAAAGTCATCCTCACAAATAACATGTCATAACTCTTATCATAATAATTAAATTCCGTATAATGTTGCCATGTTTTTTAATAAATTTTCTACATAAATTTTCTCAGTTTCCATCATGTTATGTCCATTTAAAAAGCAAGGTCATCATCATTATCCAATGAGTCTATAATATTTAAATTTCTTTGAGGCAATTAACATAAAATTTAATTCAATACTGGTAAACATTTATTAAAAGTTTGGAATATTTTTCTAATTGTTAGTGCTAGGCATCATGTACACATGCAGAAAATACTTTTAAATATATAGGTATATAAAATATTTTTATTCCAAAAAAAATATATTATATTTTTTATTTGGAATAAAAATATTTGATATGATTTTCTTATTGATTTTTATATATATATATACTTTTTTTAGAAACTTTAGGAGTATTGAATATGACAAAAATTTAAATGTAACAACAAATTAAATACTTGTACTAAATATAATAATATAATGGGTACATAATAAGTAATTACTTAAGTATAAGTAACACTAATGAATGATGTAATATAAATTCTTGTTACGAATTGCTGTTATATACTGCTGCTAACAGTGACAGATTTATGAAACATAGGAAACTTTTTATAACTGGATTAGGATGCCAGCTTATTCTCTGAGTAAGTGGGTTCATAATGTCATACCATTATGGTTCATTCACCTGTGTAGGGTGCGCTAGACCTAACAATAGTACAGATAGACTCAGGTTAAAAGCAAGTTTAGTAATTAGTTTAATTTTCAACATCATTTTAATTAATTTTCTTTTAATTTGCAAGATAATATAATAGTAGTCAATAAAAAATGTTTCTTAACTGCCATACTCAGAGACATTTAATTATGATTAGCCCGGCTGCACATTGTACGACATTTCTGATCAAAAACAGTTGAACGTCCATGCTGTCTCTTACATGTTGTGCTGAGCCGAGTGAGCTCGAACTCACCGGAAGGATATTTCGGATAATGTGCGGGGTGGCAATCCGGCGGAATTCCAATGTTTCTGATCAGAATTCGGACAATGTGTGGCCGGGCTAAACCATCAATTTAATGAAGAGTTTGACAGATACTATGCTTATGGCAAAATTTTAAATGAGTTACATTTATATGTAATTCACTAATTAATGTTCCACTCAGAGTGCGGCAGTAAGTGACTTAAAAGCAGAGTTACTATGATTTCAAAAGTGTTTTTTTGTTTCTGCAGGAACCGAGTTTTCACATACCTGATACAAGTGACTACCAGTGCAGAAAGATATACGTGAAATATAATAAAACTACACTTTTATCTCTTTGAGTAATAAAAAGGAAAGTTACTTCTGTTAGATGGAAACTGACAAAAATATGAGGTTGCTTATTATAGTTAAAAATAAAGTAACTTTTTGAAATTATGTAAATTGAATAATTTTGCTAAACGCTAGCTAAATTGTACAAGGCAACATTAAAACTTGTATTGATTAAGCCTTGACCATAGTAATAAATTTGAATAGGATATTATGAAAAATGGTTCCTAGATGTAGCAGAATCACTGTTTAAACTTCGGTATAAGTTAGAGTAGTAAACCCTTGATCGCGGATTCTTAGAAATCTATTGTCATTCTATTGTTATCGTGGTCGCATGCGACCGCTTGGGGCTTGAGAGGCTTCTGTATAAATTGTTCTTTGTTATAATAAATAGTTTTTAAATATACAAAGTTACATTCACAGTTTTTAACTTTTTGTCTCCTCATATTATTTTAGAGTTCTATTGTTGTTTAAATGTAATAACTAATAAGTAACCCTTTATTTGATTTATATATCCTAGTTATTAGGCATAATCCTTGCATACATTTTCAATGAAAATAAAATTATTATGATCGAACTCAGATTCCAGTTTTTTTATTACAGCAGTGAAGTTAACTTTAGAATTCAATTATATAAAGCAATGCTTGCGTCGTACATAAAATGAATGTCCGAAAACTATTGCAACTTATTGTTCGAAAATATCAGCAGGATAATAAATAAAACAAAACTTACCTTAGCGGCAGGTTTATTGCACGCTCTTACATCTACAAGTACGCTGCTTTTCGCGGGACTTTTCTCCGATACACTGATTTCTAGACAATTAATTTCTCTCACTAAATCATCCTTTACTGGAGGCATATCCCTGAATAAATAATATTATTTTATAACTCCCAAGTTTTACGACAAAGCCTAAAAATCGATTTCCTCCACCATGTCGCGACTTTCAAGTTTGCACTCAGCACAGATTAGGCAATACTCAATAGGCACTCAGTTTGGCATAGACAATAGAGAACTGTCAACTCGGAACCGAGCATAGACTATAAATGTATTTTGATTTTGACAGCTTTGAGCTTGATGATCGCCGTGTGTGGAGCACCTTGAATGAAGTTTCGTGTTTCGTGCAGTGTTTTTCAATTTATAATATTATTTTACACTCAAGCAAGAAAATTCTAGCCATTTTTATTGTATTAATGGGCGACAAACTTCGAGAACCGTAATATTGTACTTTTAAATTTTACCAATTTTTACAGTTTCCATTCAATCAGTCATCCAGCAGACTCATGTGTGTCAGTGAACTGAAAAGAAACGAACCATTATTTTTATCGCACCGGCAATGAGCGCCATCTTGTGTTGAAAAGTATGCTACTCTGAATAATTATAGTACAACGATATCTCAGTAGATGTCTCTTGACCCCTGAATTTAATATTAGGATAGCAATAATAATATTAAACTAGAAAATATAATAATATTATAACGATATTGTTTAACATCAATGACTGGCTAAGCTTGTGAAAATAAACTTAATTTCATTAGCCTTTTCATAATAATAATTATTTGTACGTATCTACATTGTAACCGTAGGTGTTTGAATTTTCAACAATTTCGAATACCTAATTCCTGTGCTTAGGTCATTAACTACTTAACCACAGGAATTATTAGGTATTCAATGAATTTTAACATAAAAATATGTTAAAAAATATTATTTTATTTCTTTAAAACATATTTTTTATGTTGAAAACGTAAAAAAATAATCCAATAAGTACAATGTCTAAACTACATAATTTTGGCGCGGGACCGGCAAAACTTCCCGAAGAGGTAAGATTACTATAATACAACATATTATTGTATACTGTACAGTGCAACCACGATCTTGGTGTTCGGCAATAATTATTATTTGCTTTTGAAACAAAGTAGAACATTTATAATAATTAATAATATTTTGCGGATGTTTTTACACATTTAACATTTTCAGGTATATGACGTATTGGCGAAGGAGTTGAGGGACTTTGAGAGCTCGGGGTTGAGTCTGCTTGAGACGAGTCATCGTTCTGCCGTTTACGAAAAATTCAATGCCCAAGTTCAAAATACTGTACGAGAGTTGTTGTAAGTTTCATTTGCAGTACTTATACTGGTTTAAATGAAACCGAATACCATCATTATTATTGAGGGTGTTTGATATTCTATATTGTGCCACCAGGTGTCGCTATGTAGGATCTATCGCACGGGTTCCCAAACTGTGCGCCGCGGCGCCCTGGTGCGCCGTGGAAAGGCAAGTGCGGCGCCGTGAGTCGATCCTCCATCATAATTATTATCCATAACTACATATAATTATTATAAAATAACATTTTAATACGAATTATACAAAGCAGGCAGATGAATGAATATTAATTGTTTATTAATAATTTACTTGCTTAACCTTACTAATAAACATTAAAAATGTTTATTTATGTATATTTTTTTAATTTAGCTAGGTAAAGAAGGGTGCCGTGACAAAATATTGACTTGTAAATGCGCCACAGGCTGAAAAAGATTGGGAGCCCCTGATCTATCGTGTCAAAAAGGCACATTATCGTGAATTCGTGACACTGAAACTTAATAAACACCCTAATGCGACGTAGCGGCACGGTGGCAGCGCGGGTGGCAGCTGGCAAATAGAATATCAAACACCTTCATCATCTTGGTTTGCGCAGATATTTGTTTATCGCGTGAAAACAAATAAGTAAAGCTAAATTTTAATTATTAGGGAAACAAATTTAAAAAAATGGAATTTTAATTTTCCAGGGAAGTCCCGTCCAACTACAAGATACTGTTCCTACAAGGCGGAGGGCAGGGCCTCTTCGCGGGGGTTCCCCTGAATCTTATGTCACGAACCGGCACAGCTGACTATGTTGTTACAGGTACCTAACTACTAACAATATAAGGTGTAACAAAACGAAGTAATTGACAAATTATAATAATAATAATATATCCAAAAATTTTTAATATATACATCGACATACCTTTTGTTTTGTTAAGGTGATGACATATTAATAATAAATAATTTTATATAAGTATGTTTTGATATATACATTACCTAACTTTACCTTATCTGTGGATTATTGTGTCACCCACATATTACGTTACCATGGTGCCCTTGCTGTTATTTCACTTCATAAATATACTTTACAATAAAGCAATATGAAACACAATGGTATTTCAATTATACACAATAAAGTGGCGACGAGGATGACTACGAACTTGGAAAATTGGAAGAGGATTCGCGCCTCCATACGAGGACAATTTACGAGGTGGGAATCATACTTACAAAGACATGAGAATCTTGATTACGCGGAGACTCACGTCAGGCTACAGAATCTACAAGAAGATTTCCAAAGAATTCGACAACTGCAACAAAACATAATAACTGAAGTACCAGATGAAGAACTAGATACGGAGATTGAAACGAGTTACAATATTGAAGAAGAATTTATTTCCATCAAAATAAAACTTCTGAACATGCAACAACGAGCCAAAAGTAATTCCACAACTACACGAATATCACAATTACAAACAGAGATCAGAGGTACATGCTGCGATACATTGGAGAAAGATTTAAACAAAGAAAACCTACAATTTACTACATTGTTTGAAGATCCAGCTAACGCCGTAGACAAAACTGAAGACGTCATACACTACTCACTAAAATCTTTATTTACGGATGTGAGCATACAAAACAAGGTAAAGAACGAACTCCCATCAAAAGAGGAAATGAATACACAAGATGAATACAATTCCGTTGACAAAATATACGATGCATCGAAGGATGAAAAAGACACGAACGACACTCAAAAACGAAAGTATAATAATACAGAACAGAACGAGAACAAACAACAAAGGACTTTCGAAGAAGGGTTGAAAACAGAAAATAACAAATACGCTATTCTGATTACTTTTAAACACTTTACCAAAGCCGAGCTTATATACTGGAAAGAGAAAGATAACGAGTTAAAATTACGTATTAAGCACAAATGGAAACAAAAAGAAGAATGCGAATAGAAATACGATGGGAAGAAATAATTTATTTACAATATTACATACCCACTTTTTGGAAACATAGAAGATACACATGTACAAGAAAAGAGCTACTTAATAATATACATGAAGTAAGGGAGGAGGAGGCAGCTACAAACTATTTTACGCCGCTCGCGCCTGGGCCAACTATACTACGAGGTTCGCACGGGTTCAGGAACAGTCTGACGCCGCGCCGGCACGAGCGGCCCATCCCTTCGCCTGACATTCAGGAATGGCGGGGGAGAGCTGATATATACATTACCTAACTTTACCTTATCTGTGGATTATTGTGTCACCCACATATTACGTTACCATGGTGCCCTTGCTGTTATTTCACTTCATAAATATACTTTACAATAAAGCAATATGAAACACAATGGTATTTCAATTATACACAATATGTTTAAACTTAATAATTTAATTGCACGCCATTGTTATGGCAGAATGTTAGATCTAAGTAGTTATTATAAGACCTGTATTTGTACAACATTCTGGCAATAAAGAGATTTGATTTGATTTGATTTGATTTGAAGTGAAAATATTTAAGGGTATGTATATTGTGTCCCTTGTGTAGCCTCTGTAAAAGTAGCATCGCTGAAAGAGCAAATTTTTTTGTGTTTTGTATGGGCATGAAGCGGACCAGCGTCATGAGTTTTCTCATACAAAAATATAAAAAAGTTTTTATTTCAGCGCTGCTACTTTCACAGCGGACTCTATATAGGGGACCCATAAACAATGCCTCTGTTTCATGTTTGCCTGTTACCTCTTCTTTTTGAATCCTGGGAAAGGACATACGACACTTTTCATCCCAAAAAAATGTACGGTTTCCGTGTGGTAGATGAATTTCGGCGCAAAAAAGTTACGGGCATCATCTAGTACTTATATTTTAGGTATTTGGTCCAAAGTAGCAGCTAAAGAAGCCAGTAAATATGGCAAAGTGAATTTCGTTTTGCCTGAACAAGAAGCCTATGTGGGTATACCTGATGAAACCACTTGGAATTTAGATCCCAAAGCGTCCTATGTGCATATCTGTGCCAACGATACTATACACGGTAGGTATTTATTATTTATATATTGTTACGACCTCTGTGGCTCAGTGGTTGCGAGCGTGGTTAGTGCTCAAGACAGGGATTCGATTCCTGCCAATGCAACGGAACAAAACGTTTTCAATGTTCCTGGGTCATGGATGTGTATTAAATATTTATTATGTGCAATCCAACATTCGTTGCATGATGCATATTATGTATACAATCAATACATCTACAATACTATTATAATTATTTTATTTTATTTATTCACTACTTCATCTTCTTCAAGTGCCTCTCCAATCACTGAAGGTTGGCAGTCATACTCCGAAACTTTTCCTTGTCTAAAATTAAATTAATAATTTAAGTATGCCAGGGGTGAAGGCTGGCCCCAACATTATTATACCGATCTACTGTTTACTAACGAAACCCTGTGCGATCTACCAAGTTCATACCTACTTCTCAAAATCTTAAATGAAACAGCATAATATTATTTTTGCTTATTGGTCTGGTAGTCTGGTCTAATTATTTATATTTCTTGCCTGGCCACGATCGACTGGACTAATAACAGTCGCGAGTCGCGATCGACTGGTTGGCAACCCCTGTTATATTACGGAAGTGTGTCTGTCTGTGTTAATCTGTTACCTCTTCACGCCCAAACCGCTGAACCGATTTTGCTGAAAGACATGGATATACTCGAGAAATAACGTAGCATATTTTTATCCCGGAAAATGGACGGTTCCCGCACGTTAAAATAATTTTGGCGCAACAGAGTTGCGACTTGCGGGCGTCATCTACTTAATACTGTAATAAATTATTTCCTAATCGTTGTTTCAGGTATTGAATTCGACTTTATACCGGATACAAAAGGAGTCCCTCTTGTAGCGGACATGTCATCGAATATAATGACCAGAAAATTTGATGTTAGCAAAGTTAGTATTGATTTATAGTAGGGGAGAGGAAGAGGGGATTTCGGGAGTATAATATCAGTAACATGGTAACATCCAGCCAATTAATAAGTAATTTTTGAATATCTTCCAAGACAATTATTTTGGTCCGTATTACTGAAACCGCTCTTACCGCTAAGATCGTGCTGGCCCGTATAAATAGTCAGTACTGAAGATGCGACCCGGTCTCAAGACGCGGTTCGGCTCTGTGATTGGTCCAAATTTTGACAGCCAACCAATCACAGAGCCTGAACCGTGTCTTGAGACCGAGATGCATCTTGAGTACTGACTATTTATACCGGCCTAAGATTCTTGTAATGCTGTTTTAAAAATTAAATCTGGCGCATACTGAGATTTAGAGAGAAAGTTCACTTGAGAATTATGGAGATGCTGTTCCTTGAGTATGGTTAAACCTTGATTGAAAAATTTGTAGGCTATATCAAACTTAAATATTTATTGTTAAACAGACGCTGAGAGCGCATCAGCCAAGATTATTAATGACCAGGACTTAGGACTTAGGAGTGTTTGAGCGGTTTATTAATATATATATTTATTAATAACTAGATGACGCCCACACTCTAATTAGTTTATTGCGCGGGAACCGTGCATTTTTCCGAGCTAAAAAGTATCCTAAGTCCTTTCCCGGGGCTCGGAGTAACCAAAGATAGATACCAAATTTCAGCAAAATCGGTTCAGCGGTTTGGGCGTGAAGAGGTAACAGACAGACAGACAGACACACTTTCGTATTTATAATATTATGTATTTGTAAGTATGGGTAACATTATTCCTCCAGTTCGGAGTAATCTACGCTTGTGCTCAGAAGAACATGGGTACCGCTGGAGTTAGCCTGGTCATAGTGCGAGAGGACCTGCTTGGTCATGCTCTACCAATATGCCCTTCCGTATTTGATTGGACTTTGATGGCTAAAAACAACTCCATACTGAATACGCCTCCGGTAAATGCGTAAGTTTCATTTGTAACAATACATAGTGGTAATACTTTAGGGTGTGTACGCGTCCCTTGTAAGGATTGCCCTGATTTCACTGTGAAAGTAGTCTAGTCACAGATCTAAAGAACCAATATTATAATGTTTCATTTTGTATAGTAAAGTATAATAATTGTATGATTACACGTAAATTATTAAGCTTTGTGAAAACTAAGAGGTATTTTAACAAGGTTTCTGTATTTTTTAAATTAAATATTTTAGAATTCAAATAATGGGTCGTGTCCTCAAACTCTACGCTCAGCAAGGAGGACTAAACAAAATGTCGGAATTGATGACTAATAAGTCGTCCACGGTGTACTCAGTGATAGACCAATCCAATGGCTTCTACACTTCGACTACTGCTAAAAAAGATAGAAGCGTAGTGAACATCCCATTTCGAATTGGTACACCGGTTTCTGAAGAACTAGAGAAGAAATTCCTCCAGGGCGCTGAAGATTTGGGGATGGTGCAGCTTAATGGACATAAGTAAGTCCGACTGCTTAAAAAAGAAGGTTGTTTTTTATCTCTTTGGCAAGCTTGCCTGGTCGGCATTTGCGAGGTCATCAGATTCATCTTGGACGTATAAACTAATTTGATAAATAAGATACCGTACTAATTTGACTTCAGATTGGACTTCAGTGTACTTATTATCAAATTCTAACAACTATTTCAAGAATAAACCTACCATTTTTATTGGAAAACTGCCTGCTCACTCCCATGAACAGAAAATATAGTTTTCTTTATTTTATCTCGTAGAAGCCGCCCCCGCTCTAGAAGCAAAATGTCGTAACCCGTAATTTTCATAAAAAAAAACCGTTCGTTTTTTTCAGACTGGTCGGCGGTATTCGTGTGTCACTGTATAACTCCGTGACAATGCAAGATGTGGAAGTGCTCGTTAATTATATGAAAGATTTCTACGAGAAACACAGATAAGAATTTTATGTGTGTTCGTGTGCAAAAATTCAGATAAAATATTATAAGGATAAAGAAAGAAAAGTGTGCAAAGTGGAAGATTATAATAAATTAATTTATTAGTAAATATTGCCTTGTTTGTTGTTTTGTCGGACATTCTGTGACTGTATACTTTTATCATACTATACGCAGAGCATGAACATAATAATAATAATTTGATTAAAGTCTGTTCTTATATTAATATTAAGTAGTACATCATTGCGAAATGTTATTTACATAATTTATACGCAAAAAAATTTAAACGCGTTAACGATTTTCACATGATAGTATAATATTTATGTATGTAAGTATATACATATTATACACTTACTAACATCTCGAGTCTTGACTCGTTTATGGTTCAGTGAGAACAATTATCAGTTCAGTGATATTTAAATATAAATAACACTTGCTAACTAATCTTAAGTTAAAAATACAATATTATTATGTCTGATGAAAACGATAACTGCCGGCCTAGCATACGCCAACGAGATATCTCACTCTCGAGATAATTAAAAACTATTCGTCTCATAATGTCAAAATCTCGACATTATCTCGACAAAACTGTGACAAAAATGTGTTATTTCGATGATAGATCTACGCGAGAAAAAATGTTTGTCATGCTAGGGTCAATAGAGATGAAGATACAAACTATCAAACATCGAGAAACATGTAGAGAGAGATATCTCGTTGGCGTATGCTAGGCCGGCTGATATAAGTAGGAAGGTCGCCGACCGCAAATTGGAGATCCTTATTAATTGCATAAAACGCCTGCTGCATTTTATATTTTGTTTGATAAAAAAATTAACGACAATTTCATAATGAGTTTTCCAACTAAGTTTTATTGATGAGTTTGAAAGCAATTCTCATTCTAATTTCTAATTAATTTGCGTTTCCCCATATTTAGACAAAAAATCAATCTAAGATCTATTTATCTAGAAGAGACCTTCTAGATTCTAGAAATGACTGATATGAATAAAAATATTTCAAAAGTGACCAATTTTAAATAGAAGCTTGGCTTATAACTTTCATACCTTCTATGCACAAAAAGGCAAAATTATTATGAAGGGAATAGAAATAAAAAATTGTTTTAACATAATCTTCTTAGATTAAGGCTGCCTCTCCACCAGAGCTGACTGAGCTGTGTTGCGTCTTGCGACTTGCGAGGAATGTGTTTTTGAAAACTAATGGAATCGCTTCATTGACATGACTTTGCCATGACATCACTCAGCGCGGCGATGCTATTGGTTCTCAAAAACTCATTCCTCGCAATACCTACAGCTCCGCTCAGCTTTGCTTAAAACGCAGCCTAATAATTGGTCTCCGCGCGCTACGGAGACCAATCATCATCTTACTTATTAAACTATTGCATGATGCACATTGTGATTTATGGGTCATTGGTTAAAAAACTACCGATTATCTTGACTTAATAATTTCCATTCATAGGCAGATAAATAAACAAATTGGAGCTGATAACACGCTGATGTAATATCTCGCACGAAAAGTGTCGTGTGTACGTTATCTAAGGTCACATACAGACTCATACAGTCATACGACCGACCGGTTGCTAGTACGTATACTCACTTCTGTTCCACGCCAGTCGCTCCCACTAGCTGTCAGTGAATTGTTGTCAATATGGCTAAAATACACAACTTCGGCGCAGGACCAGCTAAGTTGCCTGAACAGGTAAAATAATGTATATTAAATTACAGCATTTTTGCAGATAAAAATAATGTAGACATATTTTTGTTTTTGTTTTTGTATTTCAATAAAATTCGATTTTGTAGGTTATTGCAGTTGGCTCGCCGAATTTTACTTTTAAATTTCGAAGCACCGGATTTTTTGTTGGAATAAAGTTTACTTTTACTTCACAATAATAATTAATTAATTCTCTTCTTTTCTCTACTTTTATAATTATTGGTGTTTACAGGTATACGAATTAATCAAAAATGAGTTAACCAACTTCGAAGGAACGGGTATTAGTTTATTGGAGACGAGTCACAGAACTGCCCCGTATTTGAAGCTCAACACAGAGACACAGAATGTCGTCAGGAGGCTTCTGTAAGTACTAAAATGTCCTAATGACCTACTGAATCTAGATTTAAGGTTATAGCGCAGTCCGTGGCACAAGTACTTATTATGCAAACGTTGCGTGTAGTTTTTGCCATAGCCCATAAGCCGGTTTGTGAGTTGACTGGAGACTATCGCCGGTCGCGTAAAAGACCTTCGAAAATACCTTAAATATAATAAATGCGAAATCGTGTTTGTCTGTCAGTCTGTCTAGGTAGACAGATGTCTATCTGCCTGTCTGTGAGTCTGACTCACAGACAGGCAGATAGTCTGCCTGTCTATCTGTCTGTCTGTTACCTCTTCACACCCAAACCGCTTTACCGATTTTGCTGAAATTTGGTATGGAGATATTTTGAGTCCCAGGAAAGGACTTAGGATACTTTTTATCCCGGAAACGGTTCCCGCGGTATAAAGAAATTTGGCGCAACGGAGTTGCAGGCATCATCTAGTAATTCGGTTATTAACATAGAACACTCACTAACGATCTAGGCTTTTTTGATGTTTGATTTCACGAAATACCTAGAAATTAAGGCAGTAAAATGTCTGTCTGGTATTTGTAAATATTATATTAACAGTTACTTTTATGATTCATTGACGATTCATTGATAAGCAATAATTTTTATATCATCAAAATACCATATTTTAAGCAACTATTTATTTGAACTCCCACATTTTGTGGGTGTGGTTTTGTTCGCAAACAAAATCATCAAAACAACCAGTCGTACAAACATGTTTTCATCGATATTATCAACTCTTATGATGTAAATTGATAAATATGTGACCCAATCAATATAACAGCAAAATACATAACTATCAGCTTTAATCTGTGGACAGTTAGGTGGCAACAGATATATTATTACCTATAGATAAATTCGAAATTTTATTGACATCCTTTTGCTATGAGGCTGATAACAAGCTGGCAGATCGTCTAATGTAAATTTAGAGGAGCTTTACAACTCTTCCGGTACTGACTGCTGTACACCTACAATATATTTTTTAAACAGAACTCATATTTTTTTCCCCCAAAATCCAAACAGGTTTTCTTATGTTTCAAAAAGTCACAGCTCAGTCCCGGAATGGCCATTTTTCGCCATCCGCAGGGGTTCTAAAATAGCCACAAAATGCTTAAATCCTTGGAATTCTACATTACAAGTCATTTTCTCTTAGGCCGGTATAAATAGTCAGTACTTAAGATGCGACCCGCTCTCAAGACGCGGTTCGGCTCTGTGATTGGTCCAAATTTTGACAGCCAACCAATCACAGAGCCTGAACCGTGTCTTGAGACCGAGATGCATCTTGAGTACTGACTATTTATACCGGCCTTAGTATTTCTATTTTTCAATGTATTAATAACACCTAATGGAACTATGTAATGAGTAATTATGATGCTAATACCTAAGCTCTAATTACTAATGCTATGTCTCGAGTCTCAACAGTCAACACGTCTTCGTTATACATAGTACGTGCAGTGCAAATAACATAACATTATATTATTATACTCTGTACTACAAGATGGTTTCCGCAACTCCGTTACGTACATCAATTCGCTTATCGCGTGGGAACCATTAATTATGCCGGGGTAAAGACTATCTTACTTCCTTTCCCGGGACAACTATAAAGTGTCTTTGAACCTACCAAAATCTGTTCAGATGTGAAGTGGAAATAATCGGCCAAGTGCGAGTCGGGCTCGAGCACGAAGGGTTCCGTACCTTTATAGAGCGAAAATTGGGAAAAAACTGTGTTTTTGTATGGGAGCCCCCTTAATTATTTATTTTATTTTAATTATTTTATTTTATAGTACACATATAACTGAGGATTTTGTGAAAATTTCAAGTATTTACAATGTTGCCATTATGGATTACGAGTTACGACCCAAAAAGACAAAAAATAAAGTTTGTTGTATGGGAGCCAGCCCCGTTTAATTGCCGCTATAATAACAAATACTAAAAACAAAATAAAGTTGACATTTAATAATAACTTTATTTTGTTTCTAGTATTTTTTGTTATAGCGGCAACAGATATTTATAATCTGTGAAAATTTCAGAAGTCTAGCTATAGCGGTTCTTGAGTTATAGCCTGGAGACAGACAGACAGACGGACAGACATCGAAGTCTCAATAATAGGGTCCCGTTTTTACCCTTTGAGTACGGAACCCTAAGAACAGACAGATAGACAGGGAGTGTCCAGTTATTCTGAGGTTAACATTGTCTTCCTGTGAAATACCTTGAGATTACTCTGAATATGAATTCATTAGCGTCACATATTTCGTAAATTAATATTATGATTAATTAAATTTTCTCAATCCATTAAAGTGAGAACCTCAGTGAGAACAGTCTGTCGTGTCCTGTGGGGTGTAGATTATGTCATAATGTCATGAAGTCACGAATCGGTGCTGAAATGGGTTACCCAGGGACTATTAAATTACCTTATATGGTAGTTAGGTTTTGTTACTAAAGTATGTTTAAATTATATAATAGGACTATGATCTGTATAAGCTTTAAAAAGAGAGAAAGAGAGAGATTAGGCTGTCTCGTCTCGCTCTACTCTACTCTACAAAATACAAATCATTGTAACTCTGTTTTTTAGGGTTCCGTAGCCAAAATGGCAAAAACGGAACCCTTATAGATTCGTCATGTCTGTCTGTCTGTCTGTCTGTCCGTCCGTGTGTCACAGCCACTTTTCTCCGAAACTATTAGAGCTATTACTATTGAAACTTGGTAAGTAGATGTAGTCTGTGAACCGCATTAAGATTTTGATGCAAAAATGGAAAAATTATTAAAAATTTTAGGGGTCCCCATAGGTACAACTGAAACAAAAATATTTTTTTTTCATCTAGCCTATGCGTGTGGGGTATCTCTGGATAAGTCTCCAAAAATCATATTGAGGTTTCTCATATCATTTTTATCTAACCTGAATAGTTTGCGAATTGCGAGAGAGACTCTTCCAAAGTGCCCCCCCCCCCTCTAATTTCTAAAGTAGGGGCATGATAATTCTAAAAAATATATATTATTATGATGTAGATTACTATAAAAACTACCAACGAAAATTTGTTTGAACGAGATCTAGCCAGTATTTTTTTTATACGTCATAAATGGTAAACCTTAATCTAAATTTCATTAAATCGACTGAAATATAAAAATAAATCAAAAACCTTTTAATTTCATAAAAATAAACCTTATTGCTGCTGCGGAACCTTTCATGGGCGAGTCGAACTCGCACTTGGCCGCTTTTTATTTACTCTATTTACTTAGATTCTCCATTTGTATCATATTGTCTGTTTAGGTTGTTGTTAGAGTCCTAAAAAATTTTAATCTTCTTTTGGGGTTTGTTAAACACTTGATGGTCAAGTTTATTTGAGGTCTAGTCTGTACATTCATGGTTACAATAGGTAAATAAGCATCTAACGTTAGCTACAATAATTGTCCTGTTTATTTTCCTTGTAGAATTTTCTAAGATACACAATTATTATTCATTACACAATAGTCTGTTGTGGCCTACTTTAGTCAAGTACCTGCAGTAGTATGGAAACAAAAACCTACCACACCTTTTCGTGGCCTACCGTAAAATATACTTACCAGCGGTAAATAAAACTTTCTAATGATCAAGGGCTAAAAATACATAATAATTATGTCTTCTGCAATGAGACTTTTGATTCGACCACATTTTTTATTTCCAGTGACGTACCTAGTAACTACAAGATCCTGTTGCTGCAGGGCGGTGGACAAGGCCAGTTCGCCGGGGTGCCCCTCAACCTAATCTCGAGAACCGGCACTGCTGATTATGTCGTCACTGGTAAGTGGACACCCAATTATTGGCAATTTAAGGGTTCATACTACAGAAAAAATCTAAGGTGCCCATAACAGGTTGACTGCCTGCATTGGCGTAGTTTGTCCCAAATTAACTTGGGTAGTTACTGTCAAGTTGTCAACAAAAGGCAAAGCCGTTTTGGAAATAATATGTAAAAGCAAAAGAAATTTAATTTAATCTAAAGGGAATATTGCATAACGCATCCGCATTTTCGTTTAAAAGAATAGCCAGCCCCCCCCCCCCCCCGTAAGGGCTACTGGCGCCTGTGTGCAAAAAAAAAAGGATTTTGGTATTATAGGTAACCCTATCTAAGCTAAAGACAGGTGATAGTCGCTGGATCAAGCGTTTATCAATTTTACACGTGTAAAAGTCGATTTTTGGCAAAATATTTCAGATATAAGCCAACAGTAATTTAAAATGACAATTTTAATTCACGAACGGACAAGGAAAAGGGTTTTCGTCAAGGCAATTAGTGTTTCTTAGAATGACAGGTACGGTAATCTCAGGGTTGATTTTAAAGCCTCCCAGATGTTGAGGGGTTAAACTGTCTACTTTGTCACCTCCTTCTCGATGTAAATCCAGGCGTAAAATTGTAAACAGCCGGAAAAATTTTACGTCAATCATCTTTTTAAGCTTCCGTACTTTGAGAGTTCATTATTTTCGCTCGCCCCTATATCAAGCATTTTACTGTTTTCCGCTATGGCAAAGTTATTAAAAATCGGCCAAGTGTCAGTTGGACTCGCGCACGAAAGGTTCCGTTATCCGTATCATCAAAAATAGTCAATAATTATTGTGTTTTTTATATGGTAGCTACTTCTTACAGTGTCAACAGGAATTCATAATCTGTGTAAATTTCAACTCTCTAGCTATTATTGTTCTTGAGATGAGACGAAAAGACGGACAGACATATTGAAGTCTTAGTAAGAGCCCGTTTTCACGCTTGGATACAGAACCCCAGAAACGTAATGAAATATAGTAAAAAAATATCAGGCTATAATAGCATCATTTGCCACCCTTGGACTTCTACTTAAACTCACACTTGGCCAAATTTAATTCAACTAAAGCTTCTGATAAACCATCTTATTTTGAGTATACAGCTCGTAAATCATACTAATTAATACATGAACACAAATACCAATCCTAACCCTCGTCTCGAATATCTGACAGGGCGCAGGTGTGTACACAGCCGTATTTTCATATGCGGTGATATTGCTTGTTGCTGTATGAGGAAACAAAACCAATATTTACTAGACGAGCAATGTAGTGCGAATTTATGTAATGTTTCATCTTTATTTTTCTTTTCTTTGTTCAAAGCTAAATAAAGTGGCTTTATTTGTATATGTTTTGTTTGAATGTTCATAAATCATAACATTCTAGTTTCAGTGGCCTCGGAAAACTTCAAGAAAACCTTCTGATTTCAGGTGCCTGGTCAGCCAAAGCCGCCAAGGAGGCAAAGAAGTATGGCAAGATTAACATGGTGTTGAACACCGACAAGTACACCGGCATCCCCGACCAGTCACAATGGAAGCTCGACCCCAACGCATCATACGTTTATATCTGCACGAACGAGACTATACATGGTATGTCAACTTAGGCTCCTCCTCCTCCAGTCGTGTTCTGCATGTCTGAGGGTCGTGACCTCCCCCTTCTATGACCTTCCTTCTAATGGTCTCACGCCAGCTGTTCCTATCCTCGGCTACTCGGAAGGCGTCGTAGACGGTGGACTCAAGTGTGGTGTGGATTTGATCAGACCAACGCATGGGACTGCGACCTCTTGGTCTTTTTCCCTCAATCTTGCCAGTTACCATGAGTTTTTTTTTTAACTTAGGCTATATTTCTTTATTATACAATTGTGGACATTGATATAGTAATTATAGACTTTAAAGTATAGACACTATAGGAACTGTTGTAATATGTGGTCTTACAGCTTCTTAATTCTTATCAGTTTAATATTTATTATGGTGACCCTCCAGACTAAAGGCATTATATTCTATTTTAGGGTTAGGATACTAACAAGCCGTTGCCTCAACGATATATTCAGAATCTAACATAATTCCTAAATAGACAAGACAAGTTAAACTAGTTAAAATCTAAAAGACAAAATTTATATTTCAGGTGTGGAATTTGACTTCATTCCTGACACGAAGGGAGTTCCTCTAGTCGCCGATATGTCTTCCAACTTTATGTCCAAGAAAGTCGATGTTTCTAAGGTAAAATTCGCAAAAAGGGAATTGTTTGTACTCAAGATAATATTTATTTCCTTATCAAAAATTGTGAGTGGTCTGATAAGGTTTAAATGTTATCATTATCTGTGGGATATTAACTAATACCTACTAGGTAACAAGATATGGGACGAATTCGCTAAGTAAAGCAAATAGTCAAGGAAAACTAACAAATTAACAATAATTTGTTGAAAATTAATAATAATTGAATAAATTGATGAATGAGAATTACATTGATTCACATAGATATTAGATACTGTATTAAATTATTACTATTCTTCTGTAGCTCTACCATGAGTTTAAAACCATAGTTTTTGTCGATACTCGATACCGACCACGTAAATTTTTAGTATAGCAAATTTTACAGCGCCTAGGTGGCAACTTGCGGAACTAAAATCGCCATACCAATATTTACGTAGTCGGTATTGAGTATCGATAAGTACTATAGCTTTAATTAAACTCATGGTAGAGCTACTGTTCAAAAACAAAAATATTATATTGTTCACTGATTCTACTGTGTTAACGCAATATCAATGCAGTTTTGTCCCAGTCCAGATCGTTTTCTATCAAACTACAAAATGATTTTCTCATAAAATGTCAAACGCTTTTCCATTGATCAAAACCATTGATCAAAATCCAAAAGTCTGTTGTTTGACGAATACGAGAATACTTATGAAATGTTCAATGACTCCATTCTCTATGTCGGAGATTACACGTTCAGTTTCTCATCAATTTGTTCCATCAATCTGGTAAAGATTGACACGAAACTGAACCTGTAACCCACGGATTGATGGACTGATAATTTTTTTATTATGTACTTTTTAGCCATCAATCTGGCGTCAATCTGAGATTGATGGACTAAACTGATGCCAGATTGAGCGTGTAACCTACGACTAAGAGTATCTAAACTTGCAGTTCGGAGTAATCTTCGGTGGTGCACAGAAGAACATCGGTACAGCTGGTGTGGTGATGGTGATAGTAAGAGAGGATCTCCTCAACCAGGCCCTCCCGGTGTGCCCCTCCGTCCTGGACTGGACGGCCAACGCCAAGGCCGACTCCATCCTGAACACGCCGCCTATGTTCGCGTGAGTATTATTGGACGATTCGACAAGATCCCAGAAGAAATTCGCACCTATTGGTTTCTTTACTAAAAATATTGCTACTTCGTTAAATCATCCTCAACGCGCAGATGATCGTGTGAATTTGATGATGTTCAGGATTCAAGAAGAAATCCATAGGGAAGTGTTGCTTGGCTCTTTTACTTCTTTCAAAGTATGACCGTATAGTTAGTAGATCCAAGAAGAAATTTGCACCTATTGCCACTAATACTTGTACTATGTATTCTGTGCTATGGCGTGGGTGTTTCACTCAAAATTTTTGATAGTTCCTCATGAGCACGATAGTCCTATTTTTGTGCGCGAGTGAAAGATGAAGGTAGCGATTGGCCATTGCGCTAATGTTTTAGATGGGATCTATTCACTGCTGCAGTGACGGGAAAGAAATCGATTGTCCAGAACTAGGAATATCTATTTAAACCTTTTGGTGTTGATGCTAATTTCTTGTAGAAAAACTACTTCTCAAGACGTACACAAGACTATGGCTCAAGGTCCAAGGACCAAGTGCTACATAATTGACATTTGGTTCCCCGAACCTACACGTACCTACATAGAATTGGACTAAAGGTCGTTCTTCCCACATCGTCTTCTAGATCTACAATCTTCTTGACAAAATCTTAATCATTCCAGTATCTACGTGATGAACCGAGTGCTAGTCTGGATCGAGCAGCAGGGCGGGCTAGACAAAATGGCCGAATTAGCCACCAAGAAGTCCTCACTAGTGTATGACGTCATCGACCAGTCCAACGGCTTCTACTACGCGCCAGTAGCCAAGAAGGATAGAAGCAAAATGAACATCCCCTTCCGAATTGGCGCGGCGACGGGAGATGATGCGTTGGAGAAACAGTTCTTGAAGGAGGCTGAAGCATTGAAGCTAATTCAGCTTAAAGGACACAGGTATGTTTAGATCCATACTAATATTATAAAAGCGAAAGTGTGTCTGTCTGTCTGTTACATCTTCACGCCCAACCGCTGAACCGATTTTGCTGAAATTTGGTATGGAGATACTTTGAATTCCGATAAAGGACATAGGATACTTTTCATCTTGGAAAAATGTACGGTTCCCGCGCGATAAACGAATTTTGGCGCCACGGAATTGCGGGCATCCACTAGTATCTAGGTATATAAGGTGCTGCCTATGTAGCGAACCGCAGTAACGCTATAGTTTGGTCAGGAGTTCAGGACTTTCTTTATGTCAGTAAAAAAAAACGATTGTCGATACGAAATTTGAATTCATTTTAAACTTTCAACAAAGACTTAAATCTTTAGATATTGCCCTTGCAGTAGTTTGGTATTACGCGAAGTATTCACTCTAGTCTCAAGTCTGTATCTCTAACTTAATGGGAGTGGGGTAAACTTCGCATTTTTTTTAAACTTTATTAAAATAACTATCCTTTTCACTAATTTCTGTTTCGTTTTTATAGAGACGTCGGTGGTATCAGAGCATCCACATACAACGCTGTCACAGTAGAAGAAGTGGCGAATCTAGTTGCTTTCATGAAAGACTTCATGAAGAGACATGCCAAGTGATTTTGAACTCTTACAATATTATGTTTAAGATTTTATATCAAATAAGATAAAAACTTCTATTATTACTGCTTACTATTTTCACGTCGATTAAACTGTGCTAAACTACAGACTGAAGACGTATCTACTTTATATATCTTTGTCCTTTATTATCCGTTATTTAAAATTGAAAGACTGTAAGTCCTTGTTTTTATAATATTTTGTAATAATGAATGTATTACTTTTATTACAATATTATAATTTATAAGTTAGATGTTAAGTAAAAACTGGTAAAACGAACAAGTTGGAATTGTGGCTGTGTTGAAAAATTATAATATTTAGATAAATCTTTGAAGTTTTAGTAAATAATAAACACCCTTCACTTCCTATAAACATCTTTAAGAATAAATTTAGGTAGGTACAAATGCTTACAAATAGTTTTTAAACAACCAAATTTAACAGAATGCGTCAATTTATAAGCATTACATCATGGCTACATCTTAATCGTATTCAAAAAAAGAAGTATAATATTATTTTAAAAATTCTCACCTAGATATTTATATATTCGTTAAAAAGCAACCCAGTTAACTCGACTCGTTAAAAACTAACTGCATTGCGCCGGCCGCGTCTGTCGGCGAAAAAACAATTACTCACAGCGGCCATTTCACGTTAACCCGACTTTACCTATGTGGTTATATCACACACATCTTGAAATCTACACTAATACAGAGCGTAAAAAACGAAGTGATATTACGTTAGGATCGGTATGGGATGGTATGGGTGCCCCTTATAGAGTAATTCGCTGTGAAACTAGCTGCTCTGAAAGAGTAACTTTTTTAAAACTCTTGTATGGGAAAATTCATGACGGTCACGGTGGAGCGCTTGCCCATACAAATCATAAAAAAAATGATCTTTCAGCGGCCAGCGCTGCTACTTTCACAGTGAACACACAATAAGGGACACATAGTAGAATCCCTAAAGTAGTAGCGCTGCGGGTGAGCCATGTTCAGCACGAATGGGCCGGCTCGACCGGAGAAATACCACGGGCTCACAGAAAACCGGCGTGAAACAGCGCTTGCGCTGTGTTTCGCCCAGTGAGTGATTTTACCGGAGGACCAATCCCCTACCCTTATCCCTTCCTTACGTCCCTTATTTCCTTCCCTACCCTCCCATATTCCCTTCCCTACCCTCCCTTACCCTATTACTCTATTCCCTCGTAAAAGGCCGGCAATGCACCTGCAGCTCTTCTGATGCTGCGAGTGTCCATGGGCGACGGAGGTTGCTTTCCTTTTGCTGCTTGCAACGTTGCTTTTTTCATAAAAAAATGTTACATAATATCACTTACCTTTGTTGCACCTTTTATAAAATATGTGAATGTGTGTCTCGGTCTTTACTTTATTTGTCTGTTACTTTTTCAGGCTCAGGCGTCTTTTGAGGGTCGGACTAGGACAGTTTTATACTGAAAATATGTACGGTTTAGCAAAACGAATGTCCAATTTTCGGCTCGAAGTTACGGGTAATGGTTAAAATGTTAGTTTTGATAAAAAATACGTGTGAAACACGGGGACTACCGCGGTAAACGTATTGTATATTATTTATTTTTATAATATGCGATTAAAATTCGCATACGTCTAGTCGCACGCACACAAACACCGTGCTGAAGTCTGGCAACGCTTATTATATGGGTTATTGTTTTCGTTACGGAATTTCTTGATTCGGTCGCCGCACTCAAGGCCCGCGATAAAAGCTATGTTTATTGCTTAAATATTATATTGTAGTTTGTTTGTATTTACTTGTGTAGCAGAGCAAATACTACTTTTTCGCCGTAACGGGGCAATTTTGAGTGTGAACTACTGTACCAGTATGTAGTATGTAACAGTTTGTACCGTACTGTATTATAATCTTTGTAACTTTGTTAGCTCTCTAAAACTTTTCTAAATTTCAATCATCTGCAGTCTCTATCGGATCGCAGTAATCCAGTCCATAGACTACACTCGTCTAATTGATTGCTTTTATCCTATCTAAAGACTAGGTCGGATAACAGAGGATGTTGTTTTCACTATCACAATGAATAGAGCGGTGTACAGACTGTTCAGACTTTTCTTGATCTAAATGTAAAAAAATTGAAAGTATAAAATTTGAGTTGAAAGAAAATAATAATAGTACTTACTTTATATTTAATGAAATTGTTATATTATAAGTGCGCGAATAATTATGTACAAATACTTGATTGTGAATAAATCTGAGGATCATGGTACACACTAGTGTTTTTTTATGTTTAATATAATTTTATACGTAGCACCTTTGTGAATTTTGAAGCACTTTGCTTAGGTCTTTCAATCTATCCTTTGCAAACTTGAATATAATTCCATTAAAATTTTCACCAAACATTTTTAAGGTAATCCTTGCGAGAGGTACCGGCACATATTTAAATATTAAAGAGCATGCAGGTGTTTTTAATATCACAGTATTTTGAGGGTACTTTTATAAACCTTAATCATTTTAATGTTTTACAACGAAAAGCGTTGGCTAGTGTTGAGAGAGTAACGTCGAAATGTATGAATTATGTTCTAGTCTAGGGATGTTCTATAGTTGAAAATGAGGTAAAATTTTTATCGATACCTCATTATTTTATTCTCTTTTTATTTTTGTTTAAAATAGGATTTTAAAATCTGTTTAATGACATGGTTCTTTTATTAAAATTATAACCTTAACAAAATTCTCCAAATTGTTGTTTTGAATTTACGATAATCAGGTACGTTTTAATATATTCTTCGTCTTACACTTGCGTAATCAAAATTTACATAAAACTGTTTGAAGATATAATCGCGCACGAAATATGCGCATAATAAACGTGCTGACATGATCAAAGAAGTGTTGTAGTGCTACATCGAAAATACAGCGGTCTAGTTTCGTATGAATATATAATATTATGTGATGTGGCGTAGAAATAATTTATTTGCTCTAGTCTGGATTAAAGTTTATACTTAGTAGAATAGATCAGGTTCTCTCTCGTTTATTTTACTTATAAAAAGGATGGCATCATAATAATAATATTATTATTGACTATATGGTTTAGCAATAGCCTAGAGCAGGAGTCACCAAATGGCGGACCGCGGTCCGCATCCGGACCGCCGCCGACCCATTGTGTGCGGACTGCGGACCAAGCATTTTCGAATATGAACTTCGTTAAAAATAAATTTCGGTCTCGACTTACCGATGGACATCTCCAGGATTTAATGTCAATAGCTTGCACCAATATTTCACTCCAAACTTCAGACCTAATAATAATGATTAGAGCCAACAGAAATAAAAAATTGTCACTGTTCTCATTGATAAGCCTTTGTAAATTCCGTAATTATTATCCTTGCTTAAAATTTTTTTTAAGTGTGGACCGCGAAGGTCATATTTTCATTTCTTAATAGGGACCCCGAGCGAAACTAATTGGTGACCCCTGGCCTAGAGTCTAGACTGCAGAAAAATTGGTGCGTTTTTACGAGTACGATGTAATAACTCAACTAATCAGTAACATAATATTAAAGGTTATAGTTTGTAACAAACAAAAACAAATAAAAAAACAGTTTCAATAATATGTAACATTAATTTATTTCTTGTAAAACTTACTTGTAATTAGTGTGGCGTTGCTGAGATATGTGATGTCGATTATTTTATTAAAAACTGTCATACATCGATAAAAGCATTAAAAATGTTGCACATCCCTATAATTTCTGTCTGGCCTTATCTAATATCATTGAATGGAAAGAGATAGAAAATATTTAAAAGGCGACCAACGCCACACAGTTACGTGGTATATTCATACATTTTCGATTATGAGTATTGACATTAAAATTACACTTGAGAGTAAAAAATTCATTAAAATTATGTAATTTACATTATATAATAAAACCATGTACATACACCATTCACGCAATATTAAAATACAATAAGTACAGTCCGTTTATAATACAAAAATAAACACTTAAAATATTAACACAACTGTTTTAGTATCTTAATCACCTAAATAGTTAATGATGTGTAAAATTAAACTAAAACGACGAGCGTATACATAAATATACAAAATATTTTATTTACAATAAACTCAATAAAGTGTATGGAATGTGACTCTTAGAGGCGGAGTTACGTACTTTCTATACCTATATTATATTTAATATTTATTATTATATTATATTTGGAATCAGCATATTGTCTTATAATATCAAGCTGTTTAACGTGATTCCTCATTAAGGAAGATACTGAATAATATGCGTATGTCTGAAAACTCAACAATGTAGCTCTTTGAAATTTTATCGGGCTACTTGAATTTTTAAATACCATAAAACTAGTTGCTGCTACTTTTACGATAACAACTCTACTTTTTGTTGTTAAATAAGATAAAGTCCGTTTTTCATGACGTATACACAGTAAAAATTAAATGTGAAACTAGCTGTAGCACTCAGTCCGCCTCTACATATGGCATTCGCCTTTGAGAAACGAGCACTATGCTCGAAATTTGAGCAATATGCCCGCAACGCAAGCAATATGCTCGATTCATGAGCATTTTGCTCGTATTTTGAACAAAACGCGACGTCCGCAACACGAGCAATGTGGTCAAGTCATGAGCATCTTGCTAGTATGTTGGGCAATATGCTCGCAACACGAGCAATATAAATATGCTCAAATCATGAGCTTTTTGCTTGTATTTTGAGCAATATGCTCGCAACACGAGCAATATGCTTAATGTTTGGCTCAAATTATGAGCATCTTGCTCGCATTTTGAGCATCAATGTTCGAACATCAACACACTCACTGTTCTCTAGAGCGATGAACGATTAAATTGCAATTTGTGTTACCCACGATCTGTAATGAACTCGCCACACCGTGGGGATGAAGTTTTCGGGTGTAAACAGTGAATGTGTTAATACAAACTAAACCTAATAATAAAGCTAGCGGAGTACAAATTCCTATGAACCCTACGACGTCTCGGTCGGTCGCGTCGATGTAAAATTTTAGATCCATTGGTATATTGAACTAAAGACCCGACCGAGGTTCGTCCAGAGTTATTTTACTCCTGACCTTTATGCCAATGCAATGGCGCAAGGTTCAATCTCAAAAACTCCGAGGTAATATAACTATGGACGGACTATAACTACGACAGTAATCAGTATTAAGTAAGTTGACCAGAATACGACAGAACGCAGTTCTTCAGTCATTAATGACCTTCGCTATCGCTGTCACTCTTATCTGAAACGAGAGAAAGATAGAAATATCATTAAATTTTGTTCTTGTATGAAAGGTATAATATTATAAACTACAATCTAGTGTACCTATAAAACCCATTTCATGTGAATATCTCACTACGACGCGATGTACTGAAATAATCTAGATCTACTACTAAAAAGTTTATTTTTTGACAGTTGGAAATTTAAATAAAGAATGAGAATTTATGTATATCGGAGGAACTTCAGTCAAAAGAATGAAATCGAGC
This sequence comes from Plebejus argus, assembly GCA_905404155.3. Taxonomy (NCBI): domain Eukaryota; kingdom Metazoa; phylum Arthropoda; class Insecta; order Lepidoptera; family Lycaenidae; genus Plebejus; species Plebejus argus. Next base: position 17,230,656 of record FR989931.1, on the reverse strand, counting down.
GAAAATAATATATTGTGTAGGTCAAGTAGACCGTATGTTTAAATTTTTCTTGAAAGTTTTTCTTGAATTTATTAGTTACCATTTTCTAGAAAAAAAAAGCAAGTTGTTTCTAAAAATCTACACATGCACTATCTACTAAGCTTATATTCTAGTGATCGCTGCAAATAATTACAAAGTGCACTAGCTAAGTGCGCCAAACTAACCTTTCTTACCAGGGTACGCGTGTCTTTTTAATCTGTCATACAAATCTTCTTTGGTCCCGTAAATGCTGGCGTTAGACCGGGCCAGGCTGTTCATTTTGCCGTTCATGCCATTATGAAGGCTCTCCTTCATGTACGTTTCGTTGTAGAAGTTGGGCATCTCCCAGCCGTCCTCTTCATCATCATAGTAATGGGCGTAGGTGGAGTGATGAGACGGGGCGATGGATTCCGCGTAGGGCGTATGAGCTCCGTAGTAGAAGTTCACTTGCGACCCGTTCTGGTCGATAGCCGGCGTCAGAGTCTTCTTTGGTTCCCTCTTCTTCGACGACCTGCAATATCGAGGAGTTTTACATCGATGGCATCGTGACCCAATAACATGTGTTGTAAGTTTGAAAATTAAACCGCATCCGAACTGTGGAAACGATCGTAACGGCGGTATGAACGACGTTGAATCGTTGTAAGTGGTGGTTACAATTTCAACGGCTAGCGCACTTGTAATTGACGGCATTTACACTGCATTATCGCGCATCGTATAATATTTACGGTACTTAATATAAATTAAGATAGGACTTAGTCCTGAAGTAGTCTACATTTAATGTAACTTATTATTACTAAAGGCTAAGTTACTTGTTACTTTTATATTATCTAGTACCGTGTCTTTGTTCAGGGGGGCTATTACGAGCTCTTATGTCCAGCCAGTTTACAGGCCGGTGTCTAGACAACGGCCTGTAAGCTGGCCGTAAACTGGCTGAATATTAGAGCTCGTAATAGCCCCCCAGGTCTTTATAATCACCCGGTATCTTCACTTACTCCGTGAAACAACGCAATTAGGGGGGTTTACAAATTATTACACGGACGGATGACTACAATAATTATAATATTATGGGCCAAGATGCCTCATGCCTGATTCAAATAAATAAATAAAATAAAGCCACACAACTTTGGTCACACGGCGAAAATCGACCGTCTAAATGGCAAAAAGACGGAAATTTTATGTGTCAGAACCGCTGGCAGAAAAACCTGGTATAAATTCTCTTATTTACTCACCTAGCGCAGATCATCCATACAAGCAGCACTAGGAAGATAATGAATATGACCCCTCCGGCGACGCCGCTGGCGATGTACGCGAACTCGCTCTTGTCGCGACACTGGCGGCCGGTGAAGGAGCCGGCGCAGCGGCAGGTGGGCTCGCCTCGCGCGTCCTTCACGCACTCGCCGCCGTTGTCGCAGAAGTCCAGGCACACGTCTGTAAAGACGACATAAGTTGATTATTGTCAGAGGGGTAATACTTATTTTTATACCACAATGCGTCTGTACTCTGTAATAACTACGTGATAGATATATTTTCGTGCCACTAATATTAGCTCAGTCATGCTCAGTTATGCGCTGCATCTCAATCGTGTGAAGAACTTAGGTATTCTGAGAATTCGATTGAATTTCAGTTACTTGGTAACTTGTAACTTGTAGGATAAGTGATGTCCCGTTAATTTTTGTAAATTCGAGGACAGTGTTGGTATGAGCTGTGCTTTAATTTTCACGACCATGCTGACTAAAAAAGCCATAAGAAATTCGGAGACAGCAGTTGCTATTAAATGTTAGAAACTACCAAAATCGATATCACAAATCAGGTTAGTAGGTATTTAGTGGCGGTCTGGCGAGCAGCATGATAAATCAACACGCTCCAGCGATTATTAATCACTTCTTGTTGATGACGGGTTAAGTGGTCGCAACTGTTAACTTATTACTTAATTAAACCTCTTTAGAAAGGATTTGGGATTTTGCGCAATTTAACTTGCTGGCTTACTAAATCTTCGCTTTAAAATTTTTTACTCTAGTGTTAACAGACATCGATATGTACAAAAAAATTGGTAAATAGTTAATGATAATTTGGTCTCAAAACTTATCAATTCCGGAATTTAACAGAGAGACGGCAAAATGAGGACCAAATCATATTATACGATTATTTTAAGAACCATATTAATAGCTCAGTGGCCTCATATTAATGGTAGATGAAGTATTAGGACATTACAAGTTTCAAAAGCTCTTAGATGAGTCTCTCTATATCTAACTAGGTCACTCTAATATCACACAAAGAGCGATGATAAATAGCGTTTCAGTGGAGTTTTAATGATGTCTCGCTCAATTTACTGACCCTACACGACCTGTCAAGTGTCAACCGCATTCCGGCCCTGTTCAAAAGAGAATTGTGTAATTCTTTGGGCGTCTGTTAATAAAGGGTTAAAGTTATACGTATCATAGAGTTTTGCTTTGAATTTTGATAGAATAGGATTATGTGGACGTAGTCGCAAAATTTAGGGGCCGTTTGATGATTTTCTTTTCGTTTCAGAGTAATCATGTCGCTATTAGTACTCCAAAGATATTAGTTTGAAACTAAACAATATTATGTACTATCAGAGAAGTTGATTCCTAGGCAGATGGGGCGTCAAATCCAGCCGACAGATCACAATTAACATTGAATTGACATGATCCTACCAAATGACGTTGGTCTGCCAACTGCCTAGGAATCAATTTCCTCGATGGTACCTAGTAGGAATGTCGGGAATAAGAACGAAATAAAGCAAAGTAACTTATTACAACGTAAAACTGACGTAGGACAAGCTGATCGAATTAGAAACGTAAAAAATAGAAACTTAGTAGCTCTTACAGAAGAATATAGAAACTCAAAACTAATAGACATTGCCATACCAAGACCGGTATATTATAATAAACCGGTGCCATTGCACAAAAAACTGATAGTACTTGAGATACACTTACCAACACACACTTTGCCGGTGCCGTTGAAGCCGGGCTTGCACTGGCATTTGAACTCGCCAGTCTCGGGGATGAGCAAGCAGTAGGCGTTGGTGTCGCAGTGCATGTCGGGGCCGCTCATCTCGCACGGGTTGGTGCATTCCGCTTCTGATGTCTGGAACAGCGGGAAATGGTGGTGAAATGAAAATAATATGAGAGACAGGCTTATTTATATGGCATATAGACGAGAAATAATTAATATACGATGAAAAAAAGAGAAAAGTAATAAAAATAATATTTTACAAAAAGAAATAGGATGTGAAGATCTTTAGTAGACAGAAGATAATTATTATAGTGAATTAGAAAAGATATTAAGAACAACTACAAAAGAAGTAGACTGTTTCATTACCTTACGCTACAATTATTAAGGGGAGCAGCTTTTGGTGGAGTAAAAAAGATAGATGAAGATATTAAAGAGGTCGAAAAAGAACTGAATGGATTAGAAGCGACACTTACAGCTCCAGCTCCTCTCGTGCTGGTGTTGATAGGGCATGGGATGCACATAGTCTGTTGGGTCTCCGACTGGTAGGTGCCCTTCTTACACTGGATGCAGGTGTTGAGTGTCACGTTGAGGTAGGATCCTGGAATGTTACAATGTTTATGGTAAATTAAATTTTAAAGATTTGCAGAAGAATACACATTTGGTACAAAAATTGGCAGACAAAAAGCTAACGTTTTGTCAATGTTTTGTTGCCAATGATGTTGCATTATTTTAGGAACGCCTACATTAAAATACAAAGGTGACAAAATTACCGTGAATTAAGCGATAGTTTATTAGGAAACTAATATTGAAGACTACCCAAATTGCATGAGCGAACACATGTCGCAACATGTTGCGTTCGCCCCGCTCCGGCTAGACACCTGCTTCCGGCTATTGTGGCACTCCACTTCCGTTTCAGATTCAATTTCTATTCGTATTGGTATTGTGTTCAATAAAGGATTGAAACATCCTGAGATTTTCGAGTTGACAGACTTATTTGGGGTTAAAAGACGAAGTTCAAGTGACAAAGATTTTGTAAAGTAGTGATTGAAAGTTGAAACATTTAAAACAAGTAGGTTTGAAAAAATAATGTACAGATCAGTGAGTATTGTAAATTGTAATTGTAAATACTTTGATATTGGTAGATATAACTATCAGATAAGTTGGTTCATAAGTCATAGGCAGATGGCGGACCTACGTATTTTGGTCACGTTATCTCAAATCCACCTGACAGATCACGCCTAATGGCCTGTATTCACTTTGATTACTGGTAAGTACAGGTGATTCGTAATCAGGAGAAAGTAAACTGTGTGGACAGCAACTGATTAGTGCAAGTCCTTTACTTTCTCCTAATCACTAATTACCTGTACTATCTGCACTCGCACCAATCAAAGTGAATAACATTGACTTGACATTTTATCTAAAGTTGCTTGCAAGTCATTTGGACTTTTAAATTTTTCATTATCAAAAACCTTTAGACATCTATTTTATTTTATTTTATTTTATTTTATTTTAAAGGAAAACTTACAGCTAGTACAAAGGTAGTATAACAAAGTAGCAATATAAATGCCAATTAAAAGTTTTCACGACTAAATATTTGACTAAAATGAATATAATTTTGGTTGACGTCGAATTAATATATATATATTATATACACACACTATGATTAATATATAAAGAAAAGGAACAATAAAAATGTTATCCTAATTCTTATAAGTAATAACTAGTAATGTGTAACTAAATCAGCTTGTATCAGTAGTACTAAAGAAATGGTCTGTTAACACTTTTCTGAGACTTCTAATATTAGAATTAAATAGATCTATGTCGATACTTTGAGACGCTGTGTTGTATGCTTTGCTAGCTCGCACGATGTACGCATTTTGCCGGTAGGTGGTAGGGGCATATGGAACGTGTAGGAGTTGTCGTCTTCTGACCGAGCTGGTGGGTATTTTGAACTCAAATTTACTGACTAGTTCCGGGCAGTCAATTGAACCACTGAATATTTTGAAGAGCAACGACAAGTCGGCAATGTTTCTTCGTTCGGCGAGAGGCAAGATGTGAAATTTTTTGCATCTTTCGATATAGTTAGGTAAGTGAGTATTTGACTTAAACTGTATGAATTTTAAAAACTTTTTTTGAATATTCTCAATTCTATGAATGTAGGTAGCGTAGTTGGGACTCCATACGGGCGAGCAGTATTCCAAAAGACTACGAACGAATGCACAATAAAGTATTTTAATTGTTTTGATGCGCGTAAAATCAGAGGAGAGTCTAAATATAAATCCCAACGCTTTGCGAGCTTTTTTAATTATGTGGTCAATGTGTGAGTCGAATAGAAGTTTCGAATCAAAGATGACACCTAGGTCCCTGATAGTATTTACTCTCGCTATGGTAGTATCGCGTAGTTTATAGGGATATTCTATAATATTAGATTTGCGGGTGAAGGAGCATATATAACATTTTGACACATTTAGATCTAACTTGTTGATGACACAATAGCGGTAAAAATTATCAAGATCTTTTTGAATTTTTTCGGCATCATTTATACTCCTCACTAGACATAGTATCTTCATATCGTCGGCGAATAGAAGCAGTTTACAAAAAGAAAAGGCGGAAGACACATCGTTTATAAAAATATTAAATAATAAGGGTCCCAAGAGAGATCCTTGGGGTATTCCCGAAGTAATATAGGAGCATCTGGATGAGTAACCATTGAGTACTACCGTCTGGCATCTGTTGTGTACGTAGGAGGTGAACCATCTGTACAGGTCCCCCCTTATGCCGATAGCTGACAACTTATGGAGTAGGACAGCGTGATCGAGGCGGTCGAAACACTTGCTGTAATCGGTGTATATGACGTCTACCTGTGCGGGCTGCGACATACAGCTTGACAGGTAGTCGGCGCAGATCGTCAGATTGGTTGTAGTCGATCGACCAGATAGAAAGCCGTGTTGTTGTTCACTGAAACTGTGTTTTAATGCGCTATACACTTGTCTATAAATAATTTTTTCAAATATTTTACTAAATAGGCATAGCTTCGATATGGGCCGATAGTTCTCGATCGCGTCTTTGGGGCCTTTTTTGTGGACCGGGGTAATAAATGCCGCCTTCCACACTGGAGGGACGATGCCATCTTTGAGCGAGCGCCTGAATAATATAGTAAGCGGCAACGTCAGACCGTCGGCGCAGTGGCGCACTAGGAGGGGCGGTATTTTATCGGGGCCTGCGGTTTTGTTTAAGTCAACCGACTTTAGGAGTTGGTTGACTTCTCGCTCCCGTATTTCAACAGTGTGTATGTCCGATAGTGATTCGATAGACGACGGATCTGGAACCGAATCCACGTTCGAAGTGGTGGCTGGGAGGAAGTTCGATTGGAAGTAGTCGCTGAACATGTTGCAGATCTCCTCTCCATTAGTCGCCACTGTATTTTGGAATTTAAACGTCGACGGATACGAGTTGTTTTGTTTTTTGAGTTTGACGTACGACCAGAATGCTTTGGGTGACTTTAATATATCGTTTTCGGTTTTGGAAATATAATCACGGTACATAACACACTCGACATCCTTGGCGCGCCGTCGGAGTAAGACAAAGGACTCGTAATCGGAGCGGTTGCCGTACCTCTTATATTTGGAATGAAATTTATTTTTTTCCTTTAGAATTTTAATTAGTGGCCGCTTGTACCAGGGAGGATAGCTGCCGCACGGCTTAGCCAATTTTGTTGGTACGTAAGTGTTTATTAACATGTCGAGCATATCGTAGAAGTATATAACGGCGTTATCGAACGATCTAGTACCTAGCTCGTTTTGCCAGTCGACTTCACAAAGATGGCGATTAATGGATACGAAGTCGGCCTGCCGGTATAGGTACACGGGCAGCGGGCGGTGGGGAAGGTCGTCCGACTCGTTAAAGTTAGCAGTAACGGATAGTGCTTTATGGTGGGGATCCTCCGGCACCAGTGGGTCCGTACAGAGGTTCACCTCGACAGGAATATTTGAAAAGATGAGATCGAGAATTCTGCTGTTTATATTTAAAAATGAGTTGTACTGCAGGAGGTTGTAGGTATCGAGATCATCGAATAGGTTTATCTGCACGGACCCGAGCAGGTTCGAGGGCCTCAGCGAGCGGCCGTCGTCGGTCGACAGATTCCATACTATGTTCGGCATATTAAAATCACCCAGAATAATATATCTGTCGTTTGAATTATGTCGCATTATTAGGTCGAGTTTGAGTGAAAAATTTTGAAGTTGAGACGCCAGAGAATAGCCTAGGTTTTGATTGCATATGTAAACAACGCACAAGTGTAAGCTATATGAGGATCTCGTTTTCTTATCGCGCAAGGATAGCGTGACCCATATGTCCTCAGCGGAGGAATGCCACTCGGGACGCGGGTTACTCATTAGTTCGCGACGCACCGCGACAAGCACACCTCCGCCCAGTGATTGATTAGTGCACGCGTAATTCCTATCGCGACGCCAGACTACGTAGCGGTCATCAAATAGCTCGCAATCTTCGATACCGTCGTATAGCCATGTCTCCGTTAGACATATTATATCGAAGCTAGCCATACAAACGTTCCGGTAAAACGGTGAAGTTTTAGTCCGTAATCCACGGACGTTTTGATAGTAAATACTAAGTGGTGACATTGTGATAAGTTGTTTTAATAGTAATATTGTGTAGTCTTGAATTATATTTAACTATGGAGTCGTAATAATATAAAGTGTCAAACGGTTGTTGCTGTGGCGGTAAATAATATATTGTGTCAACGTAATATTTTATTGTTCTGTGAGCCCTGTTAAATGAAACTAAATATTGGAGTCGCCATGATAGTCGTAAGTATATTTTAAAGTTGAATAAATAGTATTTTTTAGGTGTGATATAATTAATGATTTTACCAAAGTGATCCGTGATACTATACCAACAAGGTTCAAATTGTGATCCTCGAGAAATATTATTTAGCTTAGGGTAGGATACAATTTTTGTGCTAAACTGATGGGTTAATATCGAGCTAAAAGCACTTTTAACTCTATAGCAATAATGTTCAAAAAGGTCGAAAGAGTGACTAACTACAAGTGATATGCGAAACCAGTATTTGCAAGCTAGTTTAAAATAAAAAATGTTACCTGAGTTTCTCAAACTTTGACTTACAGGTGCACACAAAAACAGCGTTTCAAAGTTCGACGTTTGAATCAACAAAGTTATTGCATAGATAATTTCGAATGTATTTGCACAAAGATAATATTTACGTGAGGAGTAAGAATAATGTTTAATTACAACTGTAAATCGCGTAACAGAATAGAAACATATTATGCAATTTTGTTTAAATCCGAGTCTTTGCTGATAATGAAAACTGCAGAAGTATCATTTCGGCGAATATGAATTTTTCCGAACTTCACCCATACATATCGGAAATTTTTTTCCTTAGCCAGAATTTTGGTTTTGTTTAGCAGTTTTTTAGATGAGGTATTGAGATGGTCGTTTACATATATTCTTCTATTTTCGTCTTGAAATCCGATATCAGCTGCCGATAGTGACTTGCAGGCCCGCGCATAAGCAACGAAATCTTCCTTGACGTATCTGTTTATAAAGCTGACGACGATGGATTTATCCTTGGAACCCTGGAGTGGAACTCTATTTACGTAGTTTATTTGGGATTTTGGGAAGTTGTACTTGACAGCTTTGCTTATGGCTTCTACTACAGCAAACAGGTTCTCGTCTTTCTTGAGTGGGACGCCCTTTATTTCAACGTTGTTTAGACGCGCCCTTTGGTCACCAGCAATTATCTGAGCAGTAATGGACTCCACTTCATGCTGCAGGTCCTCAACCTTCTTTTGGAATTGTTCCACGTTAGCTACACGGCTTTCCAAGTTGGCAACTCTACCGAAGCAATCATCTATCCTGTTACTTATAAAGTCACAGCTATCTTTGACCTCCTTTAATTCCTCTTTGATGGATTTAATGTCGGCAACTAGAGTCGGCAGGCCGGCCAGTTGGCGCCTCAGGTCGCGGATCTCCTTCATGATGGACTCGAGTGAGGCTTGATCTGAGGCCCTGGCAGCCGCAGCGGCTGGTGGTGGTGCCGGTGATGACGGTGATCGGCAGGCAGGGCACTTCCAAGCGGCTCTGCGGTCGTTACCCAGCTTGCGCCAGCTTGACTCTGAGATTTGGGCACAGCTGAAGTCAAACTCTTTTTTGCAAATCGAACAGAGAACTCCGTCGACAAATACATCACCACACCTCGAGCAAGATTTCATTTTAGTAAGTGTACTCTGTGTAAGTTTGAGAACCACTGACTGAGCTTTACGTATGAAGCACTGTGTATGCGTGCGACCAATACGACGTCTACCGTCAAACTGACGGTAGACGTCGTATTGGTCTGGATCTCACCTGGCGAGCACACCGGTAGCGAGCACTGATCGGGGGAGGCGGCGCCGGGCTGCGGGGTGGTGGTGCCGGGCGGGCAGGGCGCGCACGCCGCCCCCGCGCCGTTAGCGCGCCACGTGCCGCGCGGACACGGCTCGCAGCCACCTGAACTGGAGAGCTGTTCGCCTGGAAATAGAAGATGTGGTTTAAGATAATTGTTAAGTAAGTCGGCTTAAGATGCTATCTTTAGTAAAAAGTTATCAATTGACCACTTAGTAATTTCGTTAGTGACAAAGATTAGCATGGCAATTCAGCACCTTATTGAGATGCCGCTGGAATGGAAATGAATACTTCGGGCCTTTGAGCTATGTACGAAGGTGAGGAAGATTATTATTAAATACTGATAATATTATTACTCTCCAATTTAAATGCAAGTTACGATTTTCTGTTTAAATCAGTATGATGAGGTCAATCTCTGTCACTCTTTTGCGTAGGACTTAATAAGCTCAACAAATATATTTCTTTCTCAATAATAAAAAATATGAAAGGCTCTCGATTTTCTTAATCTTTTTACCTGAAGGACAGTCATCTCTGCACTCCGCAGCGGACACTGCTTCTGTGGCCCTAGTGGTTTGTCCCCTTGGACAGGCGATGCAGGTGAATGCTCCCTCTCTAGGCTGGTAAGATCCGTGACCGCAAGGCCGGCAGAGTTCCGCTTCGGCGTCGTAATATTTGCCAGCAGCACATTTTTCTGAAGAGGTAAGAAGTGGCATTAAATGAATTTCAATCATAGTATGTGAATCAAGTTTTGGCATATAAAACATAAATGGAGACAAGAGCAGATTATGTAATCAATATAGGTGAAAACAGTCTGTCCTTTGCAAAAGCGTAAATGCTTTAAAATTTCAACGTTTTGCCATAGCTCCAAAAACTCGACATTTATAAATTTCATACCTTTACAATCAGCGGCACTCCTTGCGCCAGTAGTTTGAGTGACTCCCGGCTGTCCAGCGATGCTGGGACAGGATGTGCACTGCAGCTGGCCGGCCTCAGACTGGTATGTGCCAGCCGGGCACGGCTTGCATGTGTCACTGGCAGAGTCCAGGTATGTACCGACAGAGCAAGCCACTGAAAAAAAAAAAGTTAGTCAAAATATTTTAATTATGTTTTAATTGGATCTAATTAAATCAATATTAATTGACAGAGTCAAAGATTGACTCTCAAATATGTTGCTCTTCTCAGATCTTTCCCATCTTTGGGAACTATGCCAAGCTTTGACTTTATGGTTTCGACTACCCGAGACTTATTTTCTGAATATTTTCGGATAATACCATAATATTATTTTCTTACAATAAATCTGCTACAGTATCAACTTCCTATTAAAAGCGTATCGATGCGACTGTAATGCGAATAATATTTTATTTTAATCGCCTCAATCTGTTTGCGAGAAGAGTTGGATTTTATATCTTATGCCGTTAAGTCTGGGTCTAATTTCATCCCACCCCGGGCGATATCAATCTGGAATTACCAGACCGCGCTAGCAGTAAATCAAACAACAATTTACTTGTGTAAACTGTTATTGAGACAAGATCTATGCACTTGATTTAGTTTATATTGTAACGGTAGTCTAAGCTTCTTAGATCTACTTCACAAACTTAGATTTGAAATTTAAATTAGTTGTAGGAAACCTCTATAATCGGTGTTTTCTGGATACTTTTGAGTAAATTTATGAAATATCTATAATTTTAGGCTATCATTGTTAAAACCAAATTTTAGAACTTCTAAAATAAAAGTTAATACCGCATTTTCATTCGACGATGTTCTTCGCGTAGATATAGGTCTACCAGAATCTGATGGCAATTTTTGACAGCAGATTTTCAATAAATATCATTGGATTAATTTTTATATTTGCATATTTAACACACAGAATCAGCCGCTATTTAGAAAAAAAGGATCAAAATGTTTAATTCCAATTACCCCGGCATTGCTAGAGTCAATTTAATTTCTCAATTTTGCCATCAGATTCTGGTAGACCTATAGGCAAACAACTAAACCGTACGGTACCACCAAACATCTAGATGTTTATAATTAATTTATTTTAAGACCAAAATAACATACCACAATCAGGTGCGACGACCACTTGTCCCATTGGACAGGCGTAGTCCGACTCCAGTTTGAGACTGGCCGGGTCCGGTACTGTGTTCGGTAGGATGTTTCGTACGTCGAATTGTTCGTCTTCGAGGATGAGTTTTTCGAGCAATCGTTTGACACTAGAACGCTCGTTGTTGCTTCCGTGGATAACAGGGTCGCTGGAATATTTTAATAAATCATAAGGTCCTAATTTTTTAATACTTTGGAGCTTATGAAGCTCAATGAAAATGATTTCAGCACGTACGCGTCGCTCTCAAGAGGCAACAAGTGCTGACTTGAATGGGTCATTAGAATTGCAGAGAGCGCTTAGCAAGCCAGTTATTCTTTTACACCTTTTAAGGTAAGAAGTTTTTAGTGTCTACTAATAGGTACTTAAGCTGCAGTCCCATTTCTTCCTTAAACTTTTGGATATGAAGTTTCCACTTCATTTGGATTAATTAGGTTCTCAAATAGTGCAAAAGTGCAGTTGTGTTACTTACTTAACCGCCGGAAACGAGATTTCGATGTTATACTGATCGCCCGCTTGACGTCCTTCTCTACTGCTTCGTGTCCTAAGTGCCAACATGCAAGTGTTAAGTACTTTAAATACATGCTCAATACAGTGGATAAGAGAGTGTCTAATAGTCGTGCTTAATTGGTTCATTTATTGTCAAAAAGAGTATAACTAATAGAAGTGCTTTATTGCTTGGTCACCCTACCCATATTATGACGCGGACGTTTCTATCCTCTACGAAAGCCAGCACCTCAGAAATATCAAGATATTTTCGTCTACGTTTATTTCTATTTATATTTCTTTAAGTTGCATTTATTTCTACATACTTATATCTTCATTGACTTACTCTTCTACTGGAATTATTGCGTCCAGGACGTATGTGTCTTCTGCGTTGGTAGTTGGAGGACTGGATACTTGTCTTGTCTGACGAAGGTTGGAACGGTGGTCACATTTCACGTTAATATCCAATTCCTTGCACTCCCTTGTACCTACATAGTAAAATACAATACGTTCTAGGTGGTTTAAAGTTGTGATAGACATAACGCACAGAAGTTTGCGTTGCATAAAAATGACTGAAATTACATCAATCCAAAATATGCTTACCGTCAACAGCATAAGAACAGAAGTTCCAATCTCTATTGAGTTGGTTGATAGCACTTCGTACTTTCTGTCTGAGTACAGCTTGTCCAGCATCGTTGCACAGTACGGAGCTTGGGAAGTTCATTGAGATTTTGAAGACGCGTTGAGCCGGCGAAGCAGCTAAAGGAAGAAATTAATATTTAGAGTAAAGTAAAGTAACCTTTTTCATTTTGTAATTGTTGATGAAAAACTTACGCGAGCAAGCAGGGTATACGAGTGGTAGAGTTGGTTCGTTTGTTGGTCTCCAGAAACCTTCTGCGCCGCAAGTGTAGAACGGTGGCACTGGTTGCGAGAACCTGAGGCCATCGCGACAGGCTATTTCACATACTTTGAATTGGCCTCCCGCGCCCCAGTCGCGACATGATTGGTAACCTCCGAGTGGATCAGGAAGAGTAGGGCAGAATTCAGCTGAAAATAACATTATTATTAAATCGAATTTGGTTAGAAGCGTAGAAATTAGTTTAAGAAGTAAATAGAAATTCTATTTACCTAAAACTGTGACCTTGAATGTACAAGTAGCCGCGTTACCGGCACCATCGTAAGCGACATACGCGATTTCATACGCTCCCCAGGCAAGGTTCTGTCCAGGTTTGTGTCCAGATTTTTCGACAACTTTAGTGACTCCCACATTATCACTGAAGGTAGGTACATCCCAGCTAACGATCGATGATCCATTCTTAGCGATAACCCACAAGTCTCCAGGGCAACGGTCAACTCTCGGTGCCTCCTTGTCAACTTGAAGTTGTTGGCATTTCGGACCGCCATAACCATTGGGACATATTCTCTGGCCGCAATGTGATGGCACGATTCTTTCCACGCCACCCAAAATGTCTTCATAGCCGGCCCAAGTGAGAACTAGGCCACTGTAAAGTACTGGCTCGGTTCTACAGTCGCGAACTTGTTTTTGGATCTCATTTGTAACGTCCAAAGCACGATTCCAGATTTGAACTTTAGTCAAATGTCCTTGGAAGCCAGATTCAGTGTAGGTTTTGGAGTTATCCGACTGAGGTTTGCCGAGGGTTACCCAAACACTAAAATAATTTAAAGTTATCATATTAATTTGTATTAAAAACATAAATGGCTCACAATACAAAAGTTGAAATATAAATGAAACTTACTATTTCGGTAATGTCTTTCCGCTGCCATATCCCTTTAATTTGCTAGCAATTAGTCCTTCAGTAATAAGAGTCAGTTCACCGCCTTTGTTACCGTCCCAAACCAATGCGACATGGTGCCATTGTCCATCATTAATTGTAGCGAACTCTCCAAAGCTTAGATATACATCTTGAAGCTCTGGGAACAACGATACTTGTACTCCGTTGGAGTGAGCTTGGATAATGCTTCTTCTATTTAGTGCAATATGAGAGTTGCTAAAAAAATAATATTAATATCATTATTTCATCAGCTCCATTGTTATTTATTAGGTACATACAATAGTAACAATGTAGTTTCAAATATTTACTTAACGCTGTGGTACATACAATAGTAACAATGTAGTTTCAAATATTTACCTAACGCTGTATGCTGTAAAGAAAATTCCGCCTTCGTCCTGTTGAGTGTATTGAACCCACAAGGCGATTGTTAGGCTTCCGGTAGAACCAGTGTCGAATGGCACTACTTGGGCTGCACTTGAACGTAGTGGGTCGCTGAAGTAGAGGTCATAATCTACGCTGATCGCTGTAATTACAAACATTATTATTTTACAACATAATATGTAACTAGAATACTAACTTAACGTAGTAAAATAAAGTGCAAATGACTTACATTTTCTGCAGTCATCGCCAGTCATGTTGAATGGACACTGACAGTAGAATCTACCAGGCAGATCAATGCAAGTTGCAGATGGAGGACACGAATTTTCTTTGCAATCAACAATATCTTCATCGCAGTTCTTTCCTTTGAATCCAGGCGCACAGATGCAAGAGTAACCTTCTCCGTCATCGATGCATGTGGCACCGTTCTGACATAATCCAGCCTCACAAGCATCAAATTCGTACTGGCAACCAATGCCGGTGTAGTCTAAAGAACAAGTACAGTTTAATCCAGAGCCAAAGTCCTGACATTTACCGCCATGCATACAAGGACTGCCAATACATCTTTCTGGCGCGGTTTCACATTGTTTGCCATCTGTTCCGCTTGGGCACCTAATGAAAATAAAATGGTTTTATTTAATACACCAAGATTATTATGAAAAAATTGTTTATAAGATGAAATATTAGAATACTTACACACAGAAAAAGTCTTGGAAGAGGTCGATACACTTGGCATGGTTTTGGCATGGTAAGTTCTCACAGTTGCCGATATCACGTTCGCACCTGTGTCCAGTCCATCCAGGTTGACATATACATTTGTAGTTGTCGACTTCGTCCTTACAAGAACCGCCGTTATAACAAGGATCAGATGCACAATCATCGATGTTTGTTTCACACATTTCTCCAGTAAAACCTTCTCTACAGACACATTTGAATTTGTTATCAAGATCTATGCACCTTTCAGTACCAGCCGGATTACAAGGTTCGTTCAAACATTCATCTATAGCAGATTCACATTGTTGACCTATGAAACCCGGGCGGCACTTGCATACGAATCCGTCTATTTGGTCAATACATGAAGCACCATTTTGACAAGGATCAGATGCACAATCGTCAATGGTATGTTGGCAGCGTTTTCCTGTGTATCCGGCTTCGCAAACACAAGTGAAATCATCAATACCGTCCACGCATCGTCCACCGTTTTCACATGGGGATATGATACACTCATTGATATTGATATCACACGAAGGTCCAGACCAACCAGGATCACAGACACATTGATGCGAGTACAGTTTGTCGACACATATTCCGTGTCTGCAAGGTTCGTTAGCACACAGATCTATCTTTTCATGACATCTCTTGCCGGTGAATCCAGGTGGACAAGCACAACTGAAATCGTTTACTAGATCGGTACAAGCAGCGCCGAGCAGACATGGCTTTTCAATGCAGTCATCAGTGTTAATTTCGCAAAGTTGACCTTCCCATCCAGGTAGACATTCGCATTTGTAACGGCCTTGTTGTAAAGCTGTGCACGAAGCTCCGTTTTTGCAAGGGTTTCCATTTGCAGTGCAAGGATCAATCTGTAAAATAAGGGTATTTTAATTTATTCTCCAAAAAAAATATATATATATATATATATATATATATATATTCTTAATTTTGATATTGATTTTACTGACACATACACAATTTGTAATAATTTAGTACTTACAGTTATGTCACAATCAAGTCCAGTGTATCCAGATCTGCATAAGCAAGTAAAGTTGTTATATCCTGGTTCATCCTTGCACATAGCGCGTTCTGGGCAGGTGTCATTTCTACAGTCGGACCTTTCTTCTTGACAATTTATACCTCCATAGCCTGTTGGACAAGAGCACCTGTACCCTTGTGGCATATCGATACATGTTCCGCCGTTGTAGCAAGGCTGACTTGAACATTCGTCTATATCAATTTCACAACGACGTCCAGAGAATCCAGCAGGACAGTAACATTGGACACCATGTCCCTTTGGTACGCAAAGACCACCGTGTTGGCAAGCACTGTTGGAACATTCAACTGGAATACATTCTTCTAATCCAGTTGTACCCGTTCCTACTGTTTTCATATTAGTTGGACATTCCATACACAGTGTTTGACCGATCGCGTTTTGGTAGAAGTTTTTAGGACATTGAGAGCAGGGTGCTAAGCCTGTAGGTGAATATGTTCCAGGTGCACACTTAGCTCTACATTTGTCTTTTCCAGAAGCAGCTGGTTGATATGTGTACGTATTTACTGGACATGCCTGACAGTCCTTAAATCCTCCAAGAGGTGGTTCACCAGTGAAACTGTTTCTTGGGCACTCTAAGCATGGCACAAGTCCTGTGGGTGAATAAGTTCCGTAACCACAAACTGGTACACATTCAGATAGATCCTTTGATCCTTCTTCTTTGGTAAATGTGCCTTGAGGACATCTCAAGCATGATCCTTGACGAGCTTGATTTTGGAAGAATCCACGTGGACACATGGTACAAGTCTTTTGTTTTTCCCCAGCAAAAGTACCGGCTGGACAATGCACTAAAATAAAATATATAAAAGTTAGTTGGTATACTAAAAAGGTATTCGTTTAGTGTATACTTCTTTCAAAAACAAAAATACTTACAGCATCTTGGTACATCGTTGGTGTCCATATTTAACACCTCTCCAATGCTACAAGTAAATCCTCGAGATATAGAACTTCTGATAGCACGCAGTGGCGGACATTGATTTCCAATAGATGAAACGTTAAGTATAGGCTCAATAAGTGCACTTGCATACGGCACTGACAAATCAAATATGAGGTTCAAAGTGGAGCCGCAAAGGTCGTACAGTTGCGTTTGCCTTATAGCTGGAGTAATAGCGAGAACGAAGTCCATTTTAACAACATTTTCATCAAGAAGGTTTGGCATTACTTTGATGAATGTCACGTTAATGTTTACATTAACAGCAGAACAACGTTGTGACAACCTTTCGTTTAAGACTCCATCATACTGAGCTAGGAGATCTTTATATTGAGGTAGGCAAGCACTGGATACAGCTCCAAGAGCGCGATATTGAACACTGGCAACAACATGGTAGGACGCTTGTTGAGTATCTGAAAAAAGTTTTTAAATATTAGTACTTAACCTTAATATTAAAGTATACGGATGTAGAGTTGTTTAATATTTTTGTGATATTTACTTTCAGATACACAGTCAGGTACGACAGCAGTAGGCATCCATTGGCGTTTTGATTCGCATACAAAAGTTTTAACTGGCTCCCCATCAGTGAATCTGTAGCCAGGGCTACATGTGGCGATACATTGAATGCCTCTATCTCCGGGTAAGCAGTTAATGGCTCCGTTAGTTGGAGGCTGAAGTTCCCAGTCGACGCATGGAGTGGCTTGTACTGATACCTGTAATAAAATTAATAATTTTTAATATTCCAAGACATTTAAAACTTTAATAAATATAAAGCATAGTTAGGGTATAGTTAAGAAAATATGTACCTGGAAGTAGCATTGGGCCTTATTGCCATATTTATCAGAAGCAACGACGGTAACATTTTCATAGCCACGAATAGGTATTACTGCCCTTTCTGGAATAAATTTGAGGAACACCTCTCCAGATGCGTCTGTGGCGTTTATCCTTCTTCTTGTTTCATTAAAGTTAACCGCATAGCTGTCTTGCTTATCTACTAACTCAATTACATAACTTTGTGGGCAGCTTAGTTTAGGAGGCGTGTAATCTGGTACGGTAATGTTAACTTCGCAAATAGCAACATTACCGTCAAAATCAAATGCTACATATCTTACAACCATGTTGTGAAAAACTTGTATTGGTGTTCTGAAGTGTTGGGGAGTGACTTCTAATCTGGCGATAGCTCCAGAGTTATCCGTAGCAGTTGGTTCAGTGAAATTCACGGGCAATAGTCCACCATTCACATCAGTTTGTACAACAATTGGATGTTGAGGGCAGTTTTGGAAGACGGGCGGTTCATTGTCTGAAATTATAAATATTGTTATATAAACATACCAATATAATAAGATTTGATTTTTAAATGATGTAGTACATCAGATAAAACACCCAACTTACCAACACATGGAGAGTATCCATAGTCGTAACCTAACAGAGGTTCAATAGATGGTTCATCGCATCCCATAAGTTCGAATTTGAGGCAAGCGTTATCCATGAAGCTCACAATACCAAGGATAACAAATCTTGCTTGGACGTACTTAGGCAAGGTGATCATTGCAAGCTCACCGTAATTACCCGGATCTCTCATAGTTAGATTGAAATTGGGGAAGTATACCACATAATTTTCATTTTCGGCTTGCTTGTAGAAAAATCTTATTTCAGTTGGCCTGCCTACAATGTCTGACGTAACTACACCTTTAACTAAAATAGCCTTCACTCTATGTACTTTTCCTAAATCGACACTGACGTATGTGAATGCCTCTTGTTTTCCACACCAACCAGTTACTGAGTTCAATCTAATATTTTTGGCTTCATAGTTAGGTCGCTCCGATGTTGCATTGATAGCTGAATCAGGAATTCTGCCAGACGCTAAACCTAGAGGCTTAATGACTTTGCATTCTGGTTCGCGCATACAAGTGATTGGGCGAGGATTGATAAGAATGTATCCTGGTCTTGAGCAGCCGAACAATACTTCCGAGCCTTGTTCGTAGCTTCTTGCGATTTGATAACCATCAGCCGGACGGCCAGGATCTTCACAGACTGGACCTTCGCATCTCAAGTCACCAAAGTCCCAAATACCGCTGGCTTGACATCTCACAACGTTATCGTGTTTGCTGGTTTGTCCGGCCAATTTGAATGTATTTTGACATCCGAAGAAGAATGAGCTCTGATAACGAGTGTCCAAATATTGACCATATTCGGCACCAGGTGTTGGCATGGGCACACCACAATCTTGGCGTGGACACTGCGGTTGTGCGCCTGAGAGCCAATAATCTGGTAGACCCTGTGAGTGAAGAAAGTTAGTATAGTTGTATAGTTGTAATTATTATGTCATGCAACAAATTTTAAATAGTAGAGAAACGGCACATACCGGTTTTGGATCGTAAACACATTGCCTGAAGGATGATGTCGCAGTATTCCTTAAATATCTGCCTGGAGATGTACAAGTTATGGTGACATTGTCTCTGTATGGTACTAAAACGCTTTCAGGATCGTTCCTAATGATTTCAAGTCCATCATTTTTGTCATCCGATAAAGTTACACATCTAGCATCTGAAAAGGAAGACATGTTTAATGAGGTTTTTTTCGTTAAATTAATTTAATGTAGTGATGATGATTGATTTCAAAGTAGGTAACGTACATTGACATTCAGGAGCAGTTCCGTTCCATGTTCCGCTTGACGTACAAAGCAAGGAAGAAAATCCTGACATTACATAACCAAAATCACATTGGAAATCTACTATGTCTCCAAAATGATACTGCTCTTTAGTAGATAACAGTAATCCATTCTCAGGTGCAGACAATGGTGGGCACATAACAGGTACACATGACTTATTTCTTTGGTAAGTGTCACCGTCTCTTTCACCAGTTTCAGAAGTCTCAATAGAGAACCCTGCTGTTCCGTTGTATGAGTAGAGTTCATATCCAATATTACAGGCACACATGAAGTTTCCAGGGCTGAAATAAGAAACATATTATTTAACCGGCTTATTACAATCGAGGCATGTTGAACCTTACGAACGAAATTGTTTCGCTTTCGTTGCAATAAGCTTTAGGTCAATATAATGTTTTTCTACTTACGTATTCAAACATTTTTGGTCACATCTACCATTGTTTTCATTACACTCATTTATATCCAAACAGTCGAGTCGAGCGCAACCCATGACTTCAAGCTTCAAGCAAGGTGCACCAACATAGTCTTGGATTTTAAATTTGACGTACTGAGCTTCAATTGGCATGGGCAAATTGAGGACTGACAGAGTAGGCTCCAATATTCTGAATTCCACTGCTGTGCCATCAGGATTAGTGTAATCTTTGAATACATCAGCTAGATCGTTAGTGTATTGAATCCTAATAGCTGATGTAAAGGCAATATTGCCGTCTGCTCTCATAACGCTCATTGTGCGGAAACCTCTTATTATGGTAGGTGCTCTTAAATCGATTAGAACCCAATTTGCGCCTGCTTCTAAGTTATTACCACACCAGCCTCCTCCATTATTCAATCGGATCATCTAAAAATATAAGTTATACATGAAACATAGTAATTGATTATTTTTCATATTACATATATTAATTATGCTATATAGCATCAAAGCTTAATAATGTTTTATTATTTACCCCTTTGTAATATCCAGGTTCAGAGGCAGACGTCGTAATAGATTCATCGGGAATAGCACCATTTATTAGCCCTAGATCACCGACTGGTCGGCAATCCATGTTTTGAGCAAAGCCAGGTCGACATGGGCAGAAGAAACCACCTTGCGTGTTTTTACATTCTGTAGAAACTGAATCGCACTGGCTACTAGAACATTCGTTGTTGTCTTCGCATACTGGTTTAGCGTCAAATTGTTGGTTAGTTCCACATCTTATTATGCTTGGCCCATTCAGCTTGAATCCTTTAATAACAACAACAGTTAAGTTACAAGTTATCAATAAAATTAATACAATTTAAAGTTTGATGAATATGGCTAATGTATTACCTTTGTAACACTGTACTCTCGCCTCATCTCCATACATGTATATTTTGGTTTGGTCAACAATGAATCCGTTCTTTATTTCTGGGAATATAGGGCACAATGCTTTGGAACAAGTTGGCACATCCCCAGACCATGTTCCGTTGCTCATACATAGGAGGACAGGTTGTCCGGAACGTACGTAGCCAGGTTCACATTCATATCGTACGATTGTACCGTAACTCCGACCACCACCATTCAAAATGGTGACATTCGCGTGGGGTACGTCAGGCAGGGCTACACATTGAGATGCTGAAAAAAGATTTAACGTTACGTAAATAATAATGGTTGTTAAATGCATGAACTACTTTTACAAAAAAAGAATTCTCATTTTACAGCTTTAAAATTTTGTAAAATAGTAATAAAAAGTTTTCAATTTACCAAGGCACGTCGGCGTCCGTTCCCATCGCCCGTCGGATAAACATGAAATTTTTTCGATTGGCTGCCCAGTTGGAAAAGCAAATCCTGCGTAACATTGGTATGTAGCTACGCCTCGATACGTAACATTTGTCGATCCAATTGAAAATCCGTTATCAATTTGTGGTACTGGCCCGCAGTAAACCTCTGTAATTGATTTAGAAACCGATTTAAAATTGCTCTGTGAATGATTTGTTGTTTTATATAATTTTGTGGATTGCAACTTGCAACTATGCTAATTACCTTGACAGCTGGGAATGTAGGTGGTGGACCAATTTCCGCCATCTAAACACTTTGTGGTTATACGCGCCTTTCCTGTAGCGAACTCTTGGCCAATCGGGCATGAAAACTTGATCACGGTGCCAAAAGCGGTATCTCGGTTTGATGCTAAAGCACCGATGCCTGATTTCAAGGGGGGACAATCTGAAAACAAATTTTTATAAGTTAATAATATACTTAATATATAATAGTATAGATGAAGTCGATCGTGAAAAAAACAACTTATCTATTGTTATCGCGGTCTCATGCGACCGCTTGGGGCTTGATGAATTAAATGATGTTAAACTTTTGAGAATATAAAATTATTTACTAGTACTTACTACTTCAAAGATAAAATTTTGTACATAGGTAGTTTTTAAAATCAAAAATATACGTTACCTGCCGAGAAAGTTGCTTTCCAGCCGATGTCGTTATGAAGAGCGTCTGATAAAAATCTTATCAACATTTCTCCACTAGATGCCGTAAGAGTAATCCTAGGTTTCACTATGAAACCGTTATCCGAATGTAATCTCAGTCCATTTGTACTCGATCCATCAAAAACTTGTACAACATCTGAGTTATGTATATTAAACTCGTCAAATTTCAGTGAAAGTGGTCCACCGTTCGGGTTTTTAATTCTGAACAAGCATTCTTGGTTATTTGGGTAATTTGACAGGCCGTAAGCCGGCGACGTTATAGTGCCGTTTGAGGTAACAATTGTGGCCCTGCATCCCTGCGAGTATCTCATATTGAAGCCTTTTCTCGAATCGCCGAGGCTAGTACGGAAGTACATGTACATATTGTTGGTCGTCGAAATGACAACCTTTTGGTTTTCGTCACCAGGTCCGGTTAATCTAGCCAGGACTGGACTCGATGGAGAGCTTCCGTCCTTTATTACTATGTAATCTCTGTTCATTTCCAGATCAAAGTCTTCTATTTCAAGGGATACAATCCTTCCGGGCTGTGCTTCTATTATGTACATACACTCTAAGCCACCTGGATAAGTATTGGGGTAGCCGGGAGACGTTAAAACTTGGCCTTGAGGAGTAGCTCGGAGGATACCACCACAGTTCGATGATTCAGTTTTCCATGATGCACGGAATCCTTTCTTTTCGACTGATCCATCGGAGCTGAATTTGATAATCATAAAGTTTGAAGCCGAAACGTACGTTTTTGAAGACAAGTCCTGTTTTCCCGAGAGTGTGGCCAAGTTCACTGATTTATCTTCTGTACGTCCACCGACTAACACTTGTACGGTATCGAAAGACTTTTCTGTCTCGAAATCTTGGAATTGCAGGACAATATTTTGGCCTTGCGGTCCTTCGAGTGTCCATTTACATTCACTGAAGGCCGGGTACTTGTGAGGATAGTTGGGACTCTCGACGACGTCCCCACTACTGGCCATGTAAAAGTGGCAGTCGGCTGCACAGTCCATTTCATCAGATGCATCTCCACAATCATCTTGTTTATCACATTTGAAGGCAGCGTTTATGCATTTACCGTTTGAACAGTGGAACGTTCCTAAAATATGAAAAAGCATTATTATAATTTGTAAATAATTTTTAAATCTAGTGTATTTTATACCAAAAATCGAACATACCAGCTGGACAAGCGTTCGCTTTACACATGAAAGGTAATAGTTTCTCGCATGTAGTTAATTCCCAAGATTGACTATCGGAAGAGATGTGCACGTCCACACACTCCCCGTCCTTGGGATTCGGTTGTCGGATATCCCAGAAGCCAGCGTATTGGGATACTAGAGCCCCAGCAGCCGATTCTAGGGTGTTTGTTCGGAGGTCATCTACCGTGGCGAGACCGAGCCAATAGTGACTGTTGCTCGGGCTGGATGGCACAATACTTGCGGTCATATTGTTCTCTGAATACGTGTCTATGACTATCAACTCGCTTCCATATCTGTAATAATACATTAGAAAATTATATTATGCGAAACAAGATGACGCCCGTAACTCCATTGCACTAAAAAGCGTAAATCGCGCGGGAACCGTACTTTTTTCCGCAATAAAAGTATCATATGTCCTTTACCGGGACTCAAAGTATCTGTATAGATGACATGATGTTTAACTCAGAGTTAACTTTAACCCTGATCTGCGCAAGTGGGCCTTATCATGTTAGAAGAGTATTTATTGATAAATTGTTTTTACCTTCGACATAGTTCCGCCGCTTTCTCCCAGGAATGTCTGATGTTGAAGAATTTGTAACAGTGTAGACCTTTCAATTCCCAACCTGAAAAGAGACAGAGATATTTAAGAATGATCCAACCGGAGAATTAGCAGGTCGGATGTCTGTCAGTACGAATATCGACATTAATAACATTAAAATAAGATTCATATTAGCGCGCCTTGTACAGTGGCGGTTACGACGCTCGCCGCGTTCTTGATATGGCGAAAATGTATGAAAAAATTTGAGAATTTTTCTTATTTTTCTTATAACTGGAAAAGTTGTTTATTTTTATATAAAATTTTTGGCGGACTTTATAGAGGACTAAATAAGCAACAATTTTTTTGTATATTTATTTTCCTCAGTTCAGTGTATTTAGATATTAAGGTACCTAATCAGACCCCATTTTTTTCATATTTTGCGATTATTGTGATGGTTAAAACGTATTTTATGTGAAAATTTTGTAAGCGGCTATAGAATTTTTATGGTACAGTCGTGGAGATGAATTCGCAGTTTGACTCCTAATTCTTTAATAGGGTACCGGAAAATCGCTGATGTTTGTAATAGCGTCCTTAATATCGCTAATGACAATTGAACTCGAGGAAGGACTCTCGATTTCTAACAATTTTGTAATATAATGAAACGAAAAGTTAATTAAAGTTATTTTAGTATTCGAGAGTAAGTGTACTGTAATTACTAATTACTATGCTATTAAAGACCTAGAGTATGCAATCGAGGCGATCGACGAAAAGGGTAAGAAATAGAAAGTGACATTAGAAATAAATGCACGAAAAGAGCACTTTTGTGACTGTTAAACATTATGTGAGGAGAAACTTGAGCATTTGTTTGCGTTAGCTGTTAGCTCTGTAAATTAAATATACATTTGTAAATACTGGATGCTTTCACTGTGCGAAGGGCTTGTAAGGCCATTGTAGTGAAAACATGAAGGCAACAATGAGAGGATGACGCCTACTAGAAACGTTGTTTACGTGTTTTTACTGAACTCTCCATTTCCTAAAATGTTTTGTACGTGTCGTTCATACGAAAGTAAACATTATTATGTTAACTTCATAGTAATGTTGGCTACAGACATACAAATTAAAGACAGAGGTGGTCAGTATATTATTATTGTTATGTTATAAATGTAGTTTCGAAAGATCGCCAAAATACAGCATTCGATTTAAAATTATTAATGAGTGTTGGTTACGGCTATAATTTAACAATTACAAACAGAAAAATAATAATTTCTTCACATAATAAAATAAGCTTCATCTATATTCTGTATTTATTTCTAAGGAAGTCTAAGAAACTCATGTATAAGTCGAAACACTTCATCTCGACTCTTTAGTTCGAAAAACATCTCTAATGATTCATCATCGCTAGTTTCTCGAGTACAGCAGGTTAAAGTACTTCCGTGCGTGCAAAAAGCAAACAACGACAAATAGAGCGTGCGAGTTTGCCGATGGTCGCGACGTCTTCGCTGGAGCCACGCATCGCTGAACAAAGCGATGCAATGTCTGCCCTACTTTGTGTTATGTTTCTACAAACATTCAACGACCTTACGCGTCACTAGTTGCGATTGACGTAGATATGTTGTATGCGCGGCTACGAGAAACGGGAATAGTGTACTTTTTCGAGATAAAAGTAGCCTATTAATCTAGAGCAGCCTAGGGCGTTATTATCGCCCCCTTGTGGCCCCCGTGGGGGTGTGGGACCTAGAAAGAAAAATGGGGGGGGGAGGCTTTGTTTAAATTGAAACAATGGGGACGCTAAAACATAATTTGTTCTCAAAGTGGGCAGTAGGCGAAATAAGTTTGGGAACCCCTAATCTAGATAATTTTAGCGTCTTAGCTTCTACCGACGTGATTAAAATCCCTGCAGTAGTTTTAGTAATAATTGAAAAATGCGCGCGCTGCTATGAATAAAAGGTTAATAGTTATTCACTCCCAAAAGTCTCCATTTACTCACAGATTTCACTACAACCATGCCGAGAAAGAGAGGAAATTTTTGTAAGCATAATTTTATTTGGAAAAGATCGAGAAAATGAGATGGACTTTTAGTATTTTACTCTTGAAATGTTCCAAACTCTACTACTATATATTGGTAGAGAACAGATCCGTTTCACAACTTCAACCATAACTTCAGACAATAAGGTTCAAAACTACACCAGTTTTGTTTCTATAGAATGTACTAGTCACTCGTTACTGTCTTCCGTATCCGAAAACTGTAGAACACATTCCGTAAACGTCCCCAAAACAGAATTAAACTCGCGTTGGCGCAAAGTTTGGATGCAGATATTCCCATATCGGTCGTGGGTGAACGCTCGTGGAGTCAGTTACTTGCGGTCTGAATCAATTGTAGCGTATCCAAGCCAAGCATACGAGAATATCCAAGCATACCCGTACCCTTTGAGAAACTGCATCCGTCGCCAGTCTGCCGGAGATTAGGTTTCCTTTGTGGATTCTTGGTGTGAAATTAATTAATTTGTAACTTCGTCGTTTTGGGAGGCGATTTGAAATTGGCTGGACTAAGTGCGTTGTGCGTTGGTTGAAAATTGAAATGTTTCAGATTTTCTTTCGTTTGTGTTGTTAATCTATACCAATACAAAGTTCTCTTTGTTGTCTCTTGTTTAGTTACAAAACGTTTTATCGGTTTAACAATCTTATTTTTCTTTATAAAAAACGCGATTTGAAATACTCTTATTGCTCACAAGTTGGCTAGAGTTTAGGATGAAGAACGTAAGAAAAACATGAGTATACTAGTTTTAGATGTGTTGTGGTTTACGTTTCGTAGTTTTGACCTCTTACGTAGATACTACAGCTTGAGTCACATGCATGACAAAGCCTTGCCTTTCACTTATGAATTACCGAAGGCTGCACGATCGATTTTATCATACTGTATTATGGAGATACATCATTTAATTATGCTAATACACGATTTACTTTACTTTCAACAAGATATTACATGTTGATAAATTTCTTATCATGACTTTAACAAAAAAAATTAACATCTACCCAGATTTTTAACAGGCAGTTAAATTTTTAAACATTATCTTGACTCATACTCTAGTTCTAGGATTTTAAGAACAGAAGGAGACAATCTGCAATATAATTTAACCTCAAATATCTTACGCAAATCACCAGTTTTTAAAGTTTGAATGAAACTCTTAATACTATATGAATGAAAGTCAAGAGTGAGTTGAGCAACTGTCATTGTCACCGGAGCCGACCCAGATTGTGCCGCTCCAAATGTTATCAGGCGCGGAGGAAATTATCTCAGCACTGACACTGCACTCAATGATCAGCTGAAAGTTATATGAGGTTAATCGTCTTGTTGTAATGGGAAACACCACGATGATAGGCTAGAGTAAGTAATTCAAGCAGGTAATGATACAATAATATTGTTGTTGAGACCAATTCTGTGGATTTTAAGAATACGCAAAATTTTTTAATTTAAGAATTTAGTGTTTAATTAGAATGTAATCAAAAAAGTTTGTACAACTCGTATATTTTAACCTCTAAAGACCGAAGCTAATTTTTGCTGAGTACTAATTATCACCGAACGTACTTTCAGAAGAACAAACTTTTCATAGTCGGTAACGCCGAGCATTTCACATGATGTTTTTTTTATGTTAGCTATTTTCTATCGTGCTCATATTTTTAGGGGTCTTATATAATAGTGTATAGAATATATTTTAAGCAAAAATACTAATATTTAAAATAACTTTTAAAAGAACACTCGGTATTTTCGACTTTAAAATGTAATAAACAAGAATATTGTTTTATTCTAGTTAAAAATCCAGTTCAAGTGTAAACATTTGAAAAAACCAATAGTTTAGAAATACGTAAATATTAGAGTAATAATCTCAATTCAACAAAAGCAAAGGAATTATTTTAATTTTGAATTTCATGATTTGTTCTTTTCAGAGAACTGTCGGTCTTAAATTATAGAAATATACTTATGATTCGAATATTTTTATTAAAGACATCGTGTACCGCGCGCAGCAACTGCACGCCGCAGTGTTCTAATTGCAATATCAAAATACTATGTCTATACGTTTAGTAATAAAATGAAACCATTAATATATTTTCATATTTTAGAAAATAAAATAAAAGCAAATCTTATACAGTAAATACCTAACGTTCTTTGCAACGAACTATCAATTTTCAAATGAAAAAATAACTCACTCAACAACTTGTAATCAGATTTTTTTATGGTAATATGTTTAGTAGTATTTAGCCTATTAAAACACTAAAAATATTCGCAAAAAAACAATTTTAACTTTAAAAACAAGGGAAATTGCTTACCGCGTCGTCTCGTGCGCACCATCTTGACGCAGAGAAATTGTCATATTTCGTTTATAATTATGTTTTTTATGAAAACTGATTTTGGATACACAGAGCTTATTAAATTGAAGTCATAAACAATAACTTTTTATTTCACATGGTCCAAATTTTTGAACTCAAATCGATCGCTAAAAATTTTGTTCCTTCTGAGGCACGTCCGGTGTTTCTTCCAAGTTGCTTTCGTAAAAGTCTCGGCTGTAACGACTATAAAATAAATTTCCTTTAAAGGAACATCCGGTCTTTAGAGGTTAATTGCTCTTATAACAACAAAGATGTGTGCTGTTATAATAGCAAAAAAAGTTTATACACATGCGTGTGGACTTATATTTTATTTAGATTTTTGAAACACAAGGACAAAGATAGAACGGGTAAATTGGATGCTCTATCTCTTTAAGACAGAGTTGGTGTGTTAAACACCAAAAGAAGCAAGGCAATTGTTTAGGCTTACAAAAGAAGAGTGGTAACATCTTTTTCAATCGCAAAAAAATAATCGCAAGGTACCATCTTTTTCAATAAACCATTGTCTCTCAAAACACAAAACAATAATTCATCTCAATATAACAATATACAAAAGTAAATAATAAACTTCTGAACAGTTTACTTAATATTATATCTGCAAAATTAATTACTCCCTTGATCCCTCGAGTTACGACCCCGTTAGTACTTAGGCGTGAATATCTCTGTTTAATATATATCTATTATATTATATTATCTTTATATATTAAGTATATAATATTATGTTCTTGTCAGACTTAATGATGTTATTTATGATATTAAGCTTTTAAAGCTCAAGTCTAAGTTTAGAAGGACTCATAATTTTAAAGTTTTAATGGTTGGCTCTGTTTATTTGACTTTATTCGTAAACTTCATGTTTAATTAGAATTTTAATATGGTACAGAGCTTATTATTAGATATATAAAATATCACCCCCAAGAGATAAGTAGCTATTAGATCAATAGAAGATTTTCCACGTATTCAGTGACCACTGACCAGGTAACAGTGACAGAGTGAAAAGTTAGCACATTGCTGGCTATGAATTTTGATTGTATTGAAAGGTAGAGGTAGTGCATTTAAAATTTGTTTTACTAACGATCAGTATCTCTGATTCTCTGAACTTTGCTGTGACAATACAATAGAAAACGTTTACTGTTATAAGAATCAAACGCGTATAACAGCTAGTTTTGAAACACAAGGACAAAGTTGGTTTCTATAATTTTTATAATAAAAACTTTGTAAATACAATATATAGCTATTATTTGTTGGTGGAACTTGAGTCATCATAACTTGGTCGGGGAAAGCGCTGGCACCTCTCCCCCCTACCCTCTGGTAGTCCTCCCACCTCCATGGACAATGGACAAGTCCGGTTAACACTTGGGACACGTCCTAGTAAAGGATTGATCGCGCCGATACATTTTGTAAACTCGGCGAACAGAGAGGACTTATAGTTCTTGACAAACAAAGATAGACATATTATGAACCAATAGTTTCTTATTTCTTCCATATGAAAATTTTAGTATTTGGCTTACCTTTGTTACTTGGAAATAAGATAGAACAATTTTTTTAGCGCTTGTGTGGAAGAGAGAAGCAGATATAGAACAATGGCTGAATGTCTCTATGCCCGGCGACTGGACTTTAGATGCAGGGATTTTTTATCGGAAAAACGTATTGTTGTCTCAAGAAATTCGACTTTTTATGATATTGTTATGTATAACGCTTTGCAGCCTGAAGGCTTGATAGATTTTAGCTTGACTGCTGGTGTCAATAGATTCGTGTTTACACTTTACTGTGAGTCTGTGACAGTGATACAGGGTATAATTTTATTAAAATGCAGTTAGGTATTTTAGTATATTAAACTAACGTTTTACTTGTTATTTAATTAAAACACACAATTATAAGTATAGACGAGGCTTAAACTGCGGCATTCTGGCGACTGTTAATTGAATAGCTCTCTGCTCGGTCGGCCCCTTTTTATATTGTGCTAAGATATCGTAAAATAATATTTCCAGCGCTCGTCTATTGACGGCGTTTTATTTTCACCCTCTCGTTCAAAAGTTTAAAAGTTTATTAACGTTAAATGGTTTAATAGATCCTTTTATGAGGGGTTCAATTGACTTTTAATGGCTCTTAAAAGTCAATTGAACCCTTAGAACACTAGCTAGATTGGCTAATCTAGTCTAGCTAGTGTTCTAAATGCGAAAGTGCACCTGTCTGTCTGTGTTACATTTTCGTTCGTATACCGCTGATCCGATTTAGATGAAATTAAAATACTTAATTGCGGAACTTATTCGGTCCAAAATAAAACAAACTTTTATTAACAATATAATGTGTAATGTGTCGACAATTCAATATCAAGTATCATTTACGATTACATCGAAAGGTTAGATGTTAAGCATCCTAGTATTATGTCATGGATGATTATAGTTATTTTTATACGTCATGACTCATAACATTACTTTTTAGGGTTCCGTAGCCAAAATGGCAAAAAAGGAACCCTTATAGATTCGTCATATCTGTCTGTCTGTCCGTCCGTCCGTCCGTATGTCACAGCCACTTTTCTCCGAAACTATTAGAGCTATACTATTGAAACTTGGTAAGTAGATGTAGTCTGTGAACCGCATTAAGATTTTGATGCAAAAATGGAAAAAATATTAAAAATTTTAGGGACCCCTAAAATAACCCCATAGGTACAACTGAAACAAAAAAAAATTTTTTTCATCTAACCTATGCGTGTGGGGTATCTATGGATAGGTCTCCAAAAATCATATTGAGGTTTTTCATATCATTTTTTTCTAACCTGAATAGTTTGCGAGAGAGACTCTTCCAAAGTGGTAAAATATGTGTCCTCCCCCTCTAATTTCTAAAGTAGGGGCATGATAATTCTAAAAAAAATATATGACGTAGATTACTATAAAAACTACCAACGAAAATTGATTTGAACGAGATCTAGCTAGTAGTTTTTTTATACGTCATAAATGGTAAACCTTAATCTAAATTTCATTAAATCGACTGAAATATAAAAATAAATCAAAAACCTTTTAATTTCATAAAAATAAATCTTATTGCTGCTGCGGAACCCTTCATGGGCGAGTCCAACTCGCACTTGGCCGCTTTTTTATATGTTAGTAGTAAACATTTATTTTGATAGACGAAGGTTATGAGTTATGAGTACCGTAACCGAGTACCACTGGTCGATGTCGTAGTATTGACATTGTAGAAAATGTAGGACCCAAAATGCATCATAATATTGACTCTATGACCGCTTTTTCATGTGAGAGATGGCTTTTTAGGATATTAAACCTTTAGGTTTCAATATAAATACTCTACAATATTATCTTCATTTCGTCTGCTGCTAACTAACGCTCTTTGATATAGTTAGTTTCAATAATAAAATTAATTTATTCCGTAATATTATGAATACTATTCTAAACTTTATTTTTTTTAAAGTAATGTACTATAATAATATTAGTATGTTTTGATCTACCTTTTCTCAATCTTCAATGCAATATTTTCTTTCATTTCGTTTGTCGTTTGTTTATATAAAACCGATGCACTATTCTTTTGTATCGGTTAAAAAACCGTTGCACCGTGCACAATAGTGTAACTTCCTTCTAAACAAAAGTTTCTCGTTCGGAATCAATGGAAGTTCTGTGACAACTCGCCCGTATATCGTACGTTACTTTATCTTTTGTACGGCTAATACAAAGTTAAATAAAATGTTATTGATGTTTCAGGGAGAGTGGTGAAATTTTCAAAGAACAATTAAAGTGAGGTGAGGTGAGGTGAGGTCAAGAAATATAATATTATTCTTTTCACAATATATACCTATTACCTATGTATTGGGAATTTTTGAATTTTTTTTATGAAAAAAGGGGGCAAACGTGCTAACGGTTCACCTGATGGAAAGCAACTTCCGTCGCCCATGGACACTCGCAGCATCAGAAGAGCTGCAGGTGCGTTGCCGGCCTTTTACGAGGGAATAGGGTAATAGGGTAGGGGAGGGTAGGGAAGGGAATAGGGGAGGGTAGAGAAGGAAATAAGGGAGGGTAGGGAAAGGAAATGTGTAGGGGATTGGGCCTCCGATAAACTCACTCACTCGGCGGAACACAGCGCAAGCGCTGTTTCACGCCAGTTTTCTGTGAGCCCGTGGTATTTCTCCGGTCGTGCCGGCCCATTCGTGCCGAAGCATGGCTCTCTCACGGTAGTAAATGTTTAACTAAAGTGTCTCTATCTGCCTGTCTGTTACCTCTTCATTTTAAATGTAATTTAGTATGTAGAATGTAGATACTTGGAGTCTCAAGAAATAACATCTAGGATAGTATTTATCACGAAAACATGTACGGTTTCTGTACAAACGTAGCCAACCTCTAGGGGTCTATACAAACGGACCGCACTTCAACTGCAGTTAGTTCTATTGCAGCCATGTCAACTGCATTCAAACTGCACTTGAACTGCAATTTGCGGTTGGATTGCAGTTGAAGTGCGGTCCGTCTGTATAGACCCTAATCAATCGTTCATAGAGAAAATGTTTGTTTCTTGTCGTACAAGTAAGGCCACGGGCTGCTTAATTACATACAAATTGAACATGCTTATCAGTTATCAGTTATCAGTCTGTCAGTTAGCATGTTTGGGATTGTTGAAGCGAAAGTGTAAACAGCGTAATGTCATAACTCATCTAACAATCGAAATGTTACGTAAGCTAAGGTCGAGTAGCATAATATGTCACACCCACAACGCGATTGTGTTGGAAACATTAAATACTAGGGCCGGTATAAATAGTCAGTACTTAAGATGCATCTCGGTCTCAAGACGCTGTTCGGCTCTATGATTGGTCCAAATTTTGACAGCCAACCAATCACAGAGCCTGAACCGTGCCTTGTATTAAGAAGTCACGTAAAGCCTATTATAATTATTAATAATAATATATAGATATACCTTTTAATATTGTTAATACCTATACCTACTAGACATTTAAACGAGATTTTTGACAATTTATTTTCTATAATATATTCTATTATTATCTTTAACTACTAAATTTAATGTCGGAAGTCGTCGACGATGTCGTTCGTCGTAAGCCATTTTCCTTAAACTTTGATCAGAAATGTTTTTGAGTTTAATATAAATTAGCCGTAAATCAGGTCGTAAACGTAAAGATGGCGAAGTGAGCCAGTTTAATCAAAGTTTTAATTAAAGGTGCCATCTGCCGTCTAAACATTCCGCTATTGATATCTGATACTAGCTATAGAAATGACGAGAATATTGGTTTCTTGCAATCCGAGCTAAGAAATGTTCTTGATGAAATGAACTGTTCTTCTAAACTAACCTAAATAGTATATTGAGACAACTTAATATCTTACTGAAGTGTCAATAAATAATGCATTTAATTCTTTGTATTACTGCGTTTATCTTAGTTCCAGCAAGTTTAATTATAAAGGGTTACACTAAGACCTTCGACTACACGACCGGACTGGGCTATGGCCGTTTGAGCTCAGTGTGCCCCAGCGCACTGAGCTCAAACGGGCAAAACTCTATATGACTATTATATAAACAAAAATGTGTTCCCTTCACTGTACTTCTCAAAGGGTGTGCTATATTTTGTAAAACATATAATTACGGAAAGTCAGAGCAGAGGGCGATAACACATAAAGTAATCCGACCAAAATCGGACATGTTGCACTATATCAGAATATTGACAGAAACTTTGCCAAACGTAGGACAAAATATTTTGTTTACTGTCTATGCTGGTGCTGCCTCCAGCGTGAAAACATATTATGTAATATGTCCTAATGGGTAAATTAAATAATCAAGCAAGTACTAAACAGAGTTACACGAGCCCTAGAACATTTTTTTTTGATTATTACTATCAAGCAAATTTTTTGTGAGTAGCTTATTTTGATAAGACGAACAACATATTTTTTATTTGCGATATATTTCGAAAGTGGTAGCTATCAGAGATAGAAAGGATTTCATACTTTGAATTGATGGTCCTAAAACATGGACTGTTTCATTTGTAGGACAATCATGTTACTCTTAAATTATATTATTATGACTATTAGGGCCTGTTTCACCACTTCCTGATAAGTGCCGGATAGACTATCCTTTTACAAATTAACTTGGGAGATCGAGTATGGGGAATCTGTCAAAAAAGTCGTGAATAGCCTTCGGCACGTTATCAGGAAGTGGTGAAACAGGCCCTTAATCTATCAATATACAAAAAATTTGCTTGTTAGGGTTCCGTTATAGGGTTCTGTAGGTAATCAACAAAACTTGGTTGACCATAACGGAGCCCTAAAATGGACGACTCTAACCAGCTGATTTTTTGTATATCGATAGGTTAATATTATATAATTTGAGTAACATTGTCCTACAAATATAACAATCCATATTTTAGGAATTTTAAGTCAAAATATGACATCCTTTCTATTTCTGTTAGCTACCACTTTCAAGATTTTTCGCAAACACTTACTTACAAAAGTGAAATAATTGCGGTTAAATACAGTTATAACCTTTATAATATTGTAAGCGCTAAGTTACACCAATCTACCCCAAAGTATAGGAAGGTATATTTTAAGGAACCCGTTGCCACAATAAATGTTTAGAATAAATCTCCCGGAGGACCGCGAATGTCTCTGGAGTCTAATTTCCATGGTAATTGAACAATTAAAGAGGAAGGGACGATTGTAACGCAATGTTTACCAATTAATGTGATAATTAAAATACCTCAAATTAAGTATTATTTACCAAGTGAACATTAATAGTGAAATACAATTCTTTGCTTACCGATTAATTCATTTGATAAATACAAAAGTGTTGATGGTGTATATTTAAACTGATATTTATTAAAATGATGTTGGTCGAAAATAGACTATTTTTTTTTTCGGGCTTTGGCCCACCACACATTCCCACCACTGTATCTCCTGTGTCGCCAGGATCGACAGCGGTATCCAACCACGAAAACCCTTTGATAATATGATCCCAGGGAGCCCGAGGGACATGCTAAACTGTCTTGGGACCCGCAACGAATTTAATCAGAAGAAAAATAGGAGGAGTAGGAAGATTCCAGATTCCCTCCCTATACAAAGCGGGAGACAGCACAAAGTTACAATGACCAAAAGTCAAAGAACTGAAAATAGGCTAGACTTTTTTATTTATTTTCTGGAGACGTGAGTGTTTTATATCTACATATTGGGAGTAACCTATACAGTATACCTATACACCATACACCTACTTACAGGTATATCGTGTATCGAGGTAACTAGTTTGCGGCGAATCAATTCCCTGCATTAATTATAACCCGACGAAGACCGGTGGCCCGTGCCATCCACTTAACCCGTACTAAATTATATACACTTTTAATTATTATCGGCAGAGGCCAAACTTAAGGTTCATTAAGGCTATAATAAGGTCGCACTGATAGATTGACTCTATCAGTGCGACCTTATATAGTACATGTATCTTAAACGCAATGCAATTAAAAAATGCAATATCGTCTACCGTCGCTTGGGAAATACGACCGTTGCCGAAAATTTTTGAAAATTTTTATGCGCATTATCACTTTGGGAGCACTGTACTCTAAACCCGTAAAAACTATTTAGTCGAATCTCAGACCAAATAAAAACTCGAGTTTTTATTTGGTCTGAGAGTCGAATCGACAAAATATCTTGTTTTGCCATAATATACATATTTCGTGTAGCGAAAATAGATTTTTTAGCCAATTTTCAGATACATAATATAAATATGCACACACAATTTTAACAAAATATGAATTTGCTTAATGAAATAAAGTCTTGATTTTGAAGCTTATTGATTTAAATCGCTTGTAGAAAGTAAGCTCTTGCTTTTAGTAGGTATACTTTTAACCTGCATCGTGCATGAAAATATTCTCAATTTTATCCGTTGTGTATGTGTGTGTGTGTGCATTTATGGACATAGCAGGCCGACAGTAATATTTCGCACCACTGTCACTCTATATTCATGTTCAGGTTTGCAATTTCGGATCTATTCCGAAACAGAATTTCGAATGTCTTAAGTGTTAAGTGCGTCCTGCATCCATCGTCATGCAGTGCTAGGCTATGTGATAACTGATAAGTGTATAAATATCTATAAAGAGGACGTAAACTTATAGACTTGCATATATTATTCATTACTTATATGAAGAAGTGTCTCTTTTTAACTGTAAACAATGTCGGTCAGCACCCGGGAAAGGCATAGGATAGCTGTAATTATCCCGAATATATTATT
Source organism: Plebejus argus (assembly GCA_905404155.3). Taxonomy (NCBI): domain Eukaryota; kingdom Metazoa; phylum Arthropoda; class Insecta; order Lepidoptera; family Lycaenidae; genus Plebejus; species Plebejus argus. Next base: position 17,194,350 of record FR989931.1, on the reverse strand, counting down.
AAAGTGTTGTAAACTTATTTCGGCACAACAAACCTTAAATTAGTGAAAAAGATTTGTTCAGTAAGTAATTTTTTTATGGTTTTAAAAGCATTTTACCAGCTTCAATGCTCTATAATATTGTTCCATGAAGATTGAAAAAAGTCTCTCGGATTGAATGTTTGTAAACGCTCTATATCAGAGGGCAAATGTCAAATATAATAAAACGGTAAACGGTACATCACTAATGAAGTAGTAAATTGCTTTTGTAACACCTGCTAGCCTTGTCTTGCAAAACGGACATGTTCCTTTTACATAAGTGATATGCTGTCAAAAGTAACAGCCATCGTCAACTGTCAGTAACGCTGTCAATGATTTTCAATTACGATTGGTGTTTATGAAATTGACAGTTCTTTCATAAGGTTAGGTTTGGTTTTGTGGGTTTGGTTAGTTCAATTCTCAATTTTGTTGAAGAGTTCTTTTTAATGTTGAAACTTGAAAACTTCGTCTCACACTAGGTACTATAGTGAGTGTGGTAAAGCGCGCCGACCCGGCAAGTGCACCATATATAGCTATAATTCCATACTGCTGATTGGAAATCTCCAATCAGCAGTATGAAATATAATTATACTAAATAATAATTTAATAATTTTTATCAAGTTTTCTGTTGAAAACTGAATAAACTGCAGGAAAGTATTCGTTTTTCCTATTTATTCAGTCTGAAAAATCTTTGTTTAAAAAGAACTAGGACAAAAAAGCGATTTACAAAAGCTGATTAAGACTTAAAATGCAGAACATAATCTAATTAGCACACAAATGATATATTATGTATAAACGGGGTATAAACTCCTCTGAAATGTAAACAATTCCTGAAGAACATTAACGAGACAGAGTTGTACCGGCTTTATCATAATATTCGTGGCTTACGTGCGTGATTGTGAGAGCGAATCATACAGGGCTACCACATTGACAGACAGACTCGAGACTACTAAGTGCCGCATTCAGAGACGAATATTAATTTACCGTAAGACTTTGACTTTAGAGTTTAGCCCCATGCATTATCTGTCAAACTCTTCATTTCTCTGAGTAAGGTAATAATTTTACGGAAGAGCGAAGTTTTGCCGTGCCATTAGTTATATTCTACTATGAATAAATAACTACTTTAACCTAGCAGGCAGAATGGGCACAGTAGATAGTATGAAAAAGAACGAAAACTGACAGATTTTCATTTTTTTTTCGATTTGTCACGCACTTTGTGCATTCTACTAATAGAAAGAGATCTTTTCCATGGTAGTCAGTGTTTTTCTCATATTAAATATTAACCATCATTGTATTTAAATACAAAAATGACTTATTAAGATTGTATGCCAACCCTTATACGGGAGCATGTCATTTAAACTTGTTAACCGAGTCAGATTTAATTTTATAAATGTAGTCGTAAGACGAAGCCTCTTAGCACGGAGCTCTGTTTAAATTAATAAACATATGAAAATTATGCGAATACGTGTAGTAGAGTACTATTCAGCGAGTTAGAAATGTTTTCATATTGTATATCAAAGTTTATTATGTTTTAATCCGTTTACAAAAGGCGCTACATTGTACAGTATGAAATGTATTATTTTTGAAGTTTTCTTTGTGAGAGTTAATTTGATTGAAGTATTTTAGGCTTGTATTTTTAGTGGTAGCAAACTCTGCTAAGTTAATTAAGCATAGGTTTTTATTTTATTAGAACTTAGGGTCTTAGCCTAGGGCCTAAGAACCTAAGTTCTAATAATTACTCTATTTATGTCGCAAAATATCGAGAAAGATACGTGAGTTTGTGCATAAAGTCTTCTGTTTTTACATTCCTTTGTAAAATTTTACTTACCATTTGGACATGTGAACAGGTTGTCCTGAAACAAACAAGATAAATTTAAAAACATGAAACTTAAATTATATTGGTAGGTAATGCATAAATAAATTATTTACATAAATAATTATGTATCTTAATAACTATACTATATATAATTAGAAAAATATTATCATAATCAAAAAATTATCTTGTAATATTAATTGTCGTAGAACCAAGCTTTTACAGACACTGCAGCTGAATTTTCATAAGGTCGTATTTCTTCCACTTATCACATAGGAAATGCAGCTTTATTATTTGAGAATAGAATGCAGATTTGCTAATTGAACAGTGGATAACTGAAGCAGTTTAGTTACCCAACTGTAGAAAGTGTGGCCAAGGGCGGCCGGCGTACTAGCGTGTCTATTGAGTTCATATCGATATCCATTTCACAATTATAATAACGGCGAGGTTGTTTAGATTTAGCCATTTTGGAAATTGTCTAACGCCTAATTGGGCACTGTTAAGCATTTGTGTATCATCGTACAAAAAATTACGCTATATGAATGCAGTGATGTTCTTTAGATCGTTTAGCTTACCTAGGAGATTATTCATTTAATAATGCAAAATATGCATAAAATATGGCCTAAGTTAAAAGTAATAACTAAGCAATAATAATAATCAACAACGCTATTGAACGGATAAATTCTTGTGACCCAGGACATCCCTCTGTAATCTGTATACGGTTGATGGCAAATCGCAGGTGGTTTTAGAGCTAGAGGGTTTCCCCTGCGCATAAAAAAGAAGTTAGATAGGCGCATATTAAGGTTGCGGTACAGTCATACTGACCGACTCAGGTCTAGTTTGAATGCACCTTTTGTAGCGGCAGTCAAAAGAAAAGTTTCACTGAAAATTCACTTTTGAAAACATTGGTACGCAAGAAAAAGCATATTGAAGATAATAAATGTCCTCTGGCTACTTCGTACCTAGTTCGGCCACTAATTCATAGACCCCAAAATTCTCTCTAAAACTTCATATTTATTTAGTTTAATTGAATATCTAATGTTGAAACATTTTTAAAATTCAATTGGCAACCCGCCTGGCACATGCTTTTACCCGACCAAACACAGTGAGTGCATCTCGCAAACATGTTTATCCAGCGACTTACGAAATGTCGACGTCAACAGTTCATAATGTATCCCCGGTGCATTCGTCGGGATCACGTTCATATTTCGGATACATTTTAAGGTAGACGAGATTACTTTACATTTTTTGACGAAAAAGTAAGTAGTAAAAAATTCCTGTAAGTGCATTGAAAGTTACTTTGATATTAACAAGATGATAAAGATGATTGATGCATCGTATCATTATGTGAATATATAGAATGTAGATGCATCAAATAATACATAAAATTGTCAACTAAATAAAATGATTGTAAAATCGAGGAAATTGATTCCTAGGCATTTGACGGACCTACGTCATGTGGTCGGATCATGTCAATTCAATGTTAATTGTGATCGATCGGATAGGTTCGGTAGTACGTCGGTAGTACTTCAAACTACGGTCGGTTTATGTCAAGTCAATGTCGTAATTCGTCAATCAGTATGAGTGATACTGATTGACGGTCGTATTTCTTCAACTGTACTTCTTTAGTCATACTGTATGACCAAAGAAGTACAGTTGAAGAAATACGACCATCTTCATAAATGTTACAAAATATTTAAAAGCCCTTATTAACATTTGTGTGGAAACATCTCATAAACCTAATTAGTAGAAGAGATAACCCAGAATAGTTACAATCGAAATAAAAACCAACAATGGGATAATCAATAGCACTATTAACATCCGCTTTGTGGTGCTCCGGTTACACAGGGTGTAATAATGTATTACAATGGGGCGAAAAATACAAAAATATTATAAAGTTCTACTACTTTTTCTATGTTCAATCATATTAAACATGGGCAAGGGGGTCATTTTTAAATTTAAAAAATTCAATTAAAAAAGTAAAAACGTCAATGTCATAAGAAGTTTCAAAAATGTAGGTATTTTAAAAAGTCGAAAAAAATAATGAAAGTTAACTAGGAAGGAGGGGAAGGCTGCGGTATTATGTACATTAAGTAATTGTAGTTTTTCCGAAATGGGATTTTTAGGAGAAACGGTTTTATTTAATTAATGGTTCTGAATAGATATGGATAACCTAATTTTTTAAACTTAATCTAGGTTAACAGTTGATATCTAAGTTATAGTAACTATATGTATATAATATAATTTAGTTTATTTTAAAGTCACTTATTATAACAGTCCGGTTAATACTATTTTTTATCTAAACCATTTCAACCTTCCAGGAAAATAATTGTATTTACGCTGAAATATATTTTGTATGCTTCAAAAGCAGAATGTTTGCTACTACAGATCTTTTGTTAACAATATTCTATGCAAATAAACGATTATTATTATATTAAAAGAAAACCACCCCGTATATCGCACGTGGTACGTGTTACAAATCGCCAATACCAAGATTGTTTCCCCTCACAATGGGAGTATTGAAGGAAGTCGTTTATATTCATTACCGCGATGGCCGATAGAACCTACAGTATTCGAACAAATGCTCTAATAGATTTAAATTAGAGAATTCAATATTTACCAATTGATTTAGATACATTTGTAACTTTTTCGCCGGTTTCGCTTGTTTCTGATCCTCTATTGAACTCCTAGGTTGAAAATCCTCACTTCAATATTTTGAAATTTTCATAGCCACAGATTTTTACTAACAATCGGTTCACCAAGTTTAAGGTTTACTTATATATAAATTGTAACATTATTGTTATGACAACGTGGGATTTCTACCTCTATTTAAATATATCTATGTTTTTAATTACACAAATCTTTATACATTTCCCTGTGCCTGATAGAAAAGTATGACGCAAAAGATTTTTAAATAAAACAATATGTTTCAAAAGTTCAACTCTAATGTTTTAAAATTTCAATTCTACAATATTATAAAACTGAAAACTCTATGTTCGAGCGAAAAACTGAAAGTAAACTTAAAGAAGCAACTTGTAATGTAGAGCTACAGTAGAGTTATTAAAATAGTTTTTGGCTCTCATTGTAAACTTTCTCATTACCTAGTTTCTTAACACACATTCATACAGAATTTAAGTGCGGTGTGTTGTTTCGGAAACGCTTAGTGCCATCGATGTTAAATAACTAGATGCTACTTGACAATATCTATTATACACGTATTTCAAGGTAAATAACTAGATGCTACTTGACAATATCTTTTATACACGTATTTCAAGGTACTAGGCAATATCGTGATAATATAATAGCTAAATAAAAATCTGTAAGACATCAATCATTATCATCATCAACACAAATGCTAAAGTTGCTTACTTTATGAAAGCAGGCTTTAGTAATCCTCTTTGATATTTGCGCGGGTAATTCACTGCATTCTTAGCGGATACGCAGTAGAACTTGAAATCTAATATTAGTGCTAACTTGTACATTGACACAGTAGCGAGTACTAAATACTGGACGCAGGACTGGATGAAACATAGAGCTAGTTATTAGTTACACAGGCAGAGGTGTCCCAGCGCCCAAATTTTGTGATAGAACCAGTCATCTATACTTACAATATCTCAAGACTTCCGCAAAAACCATGCATCTTTCAAGAATTGCCAATATTGGGCATTTTCACACTGCGACGATAACGATACGACACGATAATGTTGTGTCGTCTGCTCGGACGACAACGATATCGTCCGACGATATCGACACGATAAAAACCAACAGCTTGTCATGCGGTAGACTCCGCGCACGATAACTCTGCGTGCGGCTGAACGAAACTTTTCGTCGGGCCGCCATATTTACATAATAATTGATACGCCTATTCCTATACATAATTTAAATGAGCATTTATAAGGATATTAAAGTGAACCTAGAAATAAAATATCATTGGGATTACTCATTATTTTAATGAATCCCTACGCTGTCGCGCGCAGAGTTATCGTGCGCGCACTCTAATAGTTGTATTGCGCCAACAAAGGTATGTTGTCCCGATATCGGCACGACAATCTGTTGACGACGATATCGTTGACTACAACGACAACGTGTGAAAGCGTTTAGTAGTGATTGTATGAAACTACCAGTCCGACGATATCATGTCCTGTCGTTATCGTCGCAGTGTGAAAACGCCCATTATATTACCCGTGGACTATAATAATAATATCTATTCTAAATTTCAACAGATTAATATTCGAGTAGTCGAGTAGTTTCATAGCCAAGTTATAGGAGAGCAAAAACTTTTTTCATTCCACTCTCTAACTTTATAAGCCACTGGAGAGACACCTGCAGGCTTAGCATGGTCACCATAGAAACGGTTTCTATCTACGGAGGAATAGATATAGTGACAGATAGACCTAGGAAATTCGCCATTTTGTCACGAATACCTGTCAGTATGTCTATTATTTCCCGTTTCTAATGTTGTCATACTAAGCCTGCTGCTACTTTAAAAATGTACGGTTTACACGATTATTGAACGAGAATGTAGTTATTATAGATCGACTCACCTGCGAGGTAGCTGGCGCGGCGAGGAACAGGAGCGCGACGGCACACAGTGCCGCCGGACACCTTATCAACATCGTAGATCTGTAACAAACATCATAACGTTGTATTATACTGTAAATAGATAAATGTAAGATAAGCTTCGATCATATATGTATCAGTATATGTATGTATATAATATATTGTGATTGAAGAAGGTAGGTTACTATAAATATAGCGTAGAGCATCTTTATGCTAGACTAGCATCCTCGCGTTCCATTTGATGTTAAAAACGATCAAAACGCTCAACATAGGAGGCATTTTGAACGTTTAGATCAAATGGAACGCGGGGTAGATGATGCCCGCAACTCCATTGCGCCAAAATTAGTTTATCGTAAATCGTGCGGGAACCGTACATTTTTCCAGATTAAAAAGTATCCTATGTCCTTTCCCGGGACTCAAAAGTGTCAAGTTTCAGCAAAATCAGTTCAGCGGTTGGATGTGGAAGTGGAGAGGTAACAGGCAGACAGAGAATCAGACAGACAACTTTTGCATTTATAAATTATAATATTAGGTTATGATTGAGAAGATTGAGAAAGCCGTAATTGTATATATTAGAGCGATTCCAGATATCTGGAAGTAGCTAGACTATGAAGTACTTATAATATACTGCATGTGATTAAACCTATTATTTTTGTATATGAGGGAGTTTGCTTTCAAGGATAGAGTAGAATTATTCTACTGTATGACACTTATATTGTAAGGTAGAGTATAGGATATAATATTGATTATAGAGTATTCAGTATTGGCTCAGTAAGTCATATTAGGAAACATTACCTTTCGAGAAACTTAAAGTAAATTACTATTATAGGATTAATTAATAAAATGATGTTCCATAATATCAACCTGTCGATCGTGGAAAAACGAGACACAATAGCTTATCTATTGTTATCGCGGTTGCATGCGACTGCTTGGGGCTTGATGAATTTAACCATTTTAGGCTGATATACATTCAATGTTAAACAATTTCAATATTCGTAATTTCGGCCCATAAAAGTTTAAGCACGCGATAATTTTATAGGGCCGACCCTTTATTCAATAAACGCATGAAATAGGGAGCAGTCATTTAATAAACCGACTTCAGCTATCGGGCGGGACGTTGAATTAACTTTTTATTTAATTTTAAAAGCTCCCGGTGAATATCAAATGGCATTTCAAAGTTCTGCCACAAAGCTCGGTTTTAAATCAAAGCTAGGTAAATTAAATTAACGAGTATTATTTGTGAATTCAACATTATATTATGTTCGTGATAGTTATTCTAGTTTTTAGAATAAAAATAGAGCTATGAACCATAGAAGAACCTACGTCAAAATTTACTTATGTAAGAGACAAGAGTTTTAAAAGACAATTATTAGCCAATCCATTTACGGTTGTGATACAACTCATACACCATACACTACACCTAATGTCTATAAAATTCATATTTCTCATAAACAGGACATAAAAGCTTAAATATCAACATGGTAATTAAAAAATTAAACAATTTTATCTGTACTCAATTAATTTAATAACCCATTTATGTGTAAATAAAAAGTTATTATTCTCGTGCAGTTTAAAACAAACATACCGACAAACAATTAATTTCTGCTTCTCTTTTATCTTTATAATTAAATAAACGTGTATTTTTAACATCGCCTGAACGAGCGCGAGCTTCGTTGGAAGATTTATTTAAATTGCTGACAACATTTTACGTTAATAAAGTTAAATTATTTTATTATATCACTATTTACTTTCATACATTTTATCCTATGTCCGTTTCCGGGACTCAAAGTATATCCATTAATTGTAATAGCATGGCTTATTAGCAAATTAGACCGAAATAAAGTATATTGTGTTATCAGCCATTTATTTTGTATATTACTTACATTCCTAGAAATTAAGTTGTTGCTATTTTATTTCAAGATTAATTATTGACATTACACAAGTCGTACGTCAACTTTATATTATCGAACGCTCATGTCAATTCCATACATTTTGATCGGCGATTGCATAAAAAGGGATAAAGAAAACGTCCTGGCTAAGAGGACAGATCCAAACCGAGAAAGAGTCCGTCACGTGCGATCGTAATGGGCTAAGAGTAGAGCGGCTAAATTCATTAGCGAAGTGGGGCGAGGCCTGCCATGCCGCCTGAGACAATAACGCGGTGGAACAATGATTGCTGCCGTTTGCTTACACTTCCACATAATATGACCTACATATTGTTCCGATTTGATCTTAATATAAACAAAGGTCAATATAATGCTACCAATTCAATTGTCACTTATTACCGCGATTAAAAAATGGCATAATATTACATATATCACACAAAATCAGTATTGATCACAGAAAATCATATTAATATTATGCCGCTTCTCCGAGTTGGTGTATCGTATACTGATTATAAGTTAAGCACAAGAAACTCAAATAAGGCTCTTGAGTCTTGTCTATTTTGGGCTAAAAAAGAGTTTTCAGAAACTATTAAGTGGTAGGTCGTTAACTAACTACAAATTATATTAATTATAAATGCTACCTAAAGGTTAGCTCACATTACACGGTATTTTTAACCCCCGACCAAAAAGAGGGGTGTTATAAGTTTGACGTGTCTGTCTGTCTGTCTGTCTGTCTGTCTGTCTGTGGCATCGTAGCATCCAAACGGGTGGACCGATTTTGATCTAGTTTTTTTTGTTTGAAAGCTGACATGACGGAGAGTGTTCTTAGCTATAGTTCATCATCATCAGCCTGCACATTGCTGAAATATCACGGTATATCTGGTTCGTGATAGGACGATTAGCAACTTGCAGTCGTTTGATGGGTTTTATATTTTGCATCCTGGTTCGTGACACTTATGAATATATACACATTATAGGAAAGTTGACCTGGTGGTGCAGCATCACCTGGTAATCAATACCCAACTCCTCACCAACTTAGAGCAGAGGTTTCGTGTTTGGGCTCATTTTAATTGCGACAACCAGTAAGACGTAGATAAACAGTAAATATTTGCATGCTGCTGCTGCAGCATCACCTGGATTCTATAGGAGCCAAGCTCCGTATGAACCTAAAGTGGAGGTTTCATGTTTGGGCTCATATTGACGGCCTCATCCAAGAGGATATATTTTATAGATCGTATTCATTGGGATATGATCCAGTTGATAGGAATTATTATTCTGCACAAGTTTAAAAAGCATAAAATAAAATTAAATTAAGAAATTTAAAAAAACTCCCGCCAAAAAACTTTAAAAAGTAATGAAATAACATTTCCTGACTAAGTTTAAATCATTCCTAAGAGTAAAGTAATATTTTAGTCCATAATTTTGTCAAGGTGTGTCGGGGGACCGCTAATGTACATGTTTGATTTCACATAACATTATAAATTCAGGGTCTGTTCACAGCGACCCGAATCGAGAGAATCAGCGACTATTATGGCGATACAAAATGCAAAAGTCGCTGTTGTGGTAGTTTACTTAGCGGTCCCCCGACACACCTTGACAAAATTATGGACTAAAATATTACTTTACTCTTAGGAATGATTTAAACTTAGTCAGGAAATGTTATTTCATTACTTTTTAAAATTTTTTGGCGGGGGTTTTTTTAAATTTCTTAATTTAATTTTATATGCGCCTTGGGACGTAGCAATGTAAATTGTTCCTAATGGTGACTAAGGAAGTGAATTGGTGAAAGCCCCGTTTAGCTCTAGCTTCTACGGAGCTAGTAGGTGAAAATGTATTAGTCACTTTAGTTCACTAAACATTTAGTTGCACTCCTAAATGTTACATCCGTTTAAAACCAGTCCTAGGATCCTATTAGTCATCATGATCTCATCAGGGAAGCGTTGAATGTAACCTCAGTTTTTTTCTTTACTTGTTATTCTAATTTTGTAAACACGCTATAATTATAGTTATCCATTAAGCTAGTACCTATAAGGTAAAGATGGGACTTTAGAGTAAAAAGCTGCGGCATAGAAATATTTTATTGTAGCGATAAAACTGTGGTATTTGATCCACATCAAGATTTTTTTCATATAATATGCATATTTTTTTACGACGCCGGCTACGCAGAATGGGAGTGAAAACTGCAGGGGTTAAACACAAAGAAACTATCATTCACTTCATACCTTCCGACTTATCAGTTACTTTTTTCGAAAATCGTCATCATAATAATTGATACAAATTACAGGCTAGGGCCTACCCTCTAAAGCAGAACCTGCGTGTTCTGACTCCAATCATCATGTGGAAGGCCTCAAACCAGACCCAATTAGGGGACAAAGGACGTAATAACTTTTATGACTGTGCCGAACACAATAACGGATATATTATATTTATTGAAACTTAATTCTCGCGAGGAAATGATCGTTTCTAGTTTAATGTTAAATATTACTAGAAAACGTTACGGCTTCCTTTCGGCTAGGAAATAAATGTTTAAGACGATAAAATATTATGTTGAAAGAACCTTTAATTGGCTGTACAGTTCCGCGTAATATACTTTACTAATACGCGAGTGTTCTTTAAGCAGTTTTTCTATTAGCAGTTCTTTATTGTGGTACTGTAATTTTCCAGGCAGACCTAAGCTTTGTAATTTAACCATAGCTGTTAATATTATACATATACTTATAGGAAGAAATTTTCTCTTCAGAAATTGGCTCTAAGAAGAAGACAATTTTCTACCACAAACACTGGCAGTTGGCACGGTAAGATAACATGTAAAGTTACTTTTTAAACAATCTGTACCTACTCATATCTCAAAATGGTGAATAACCAGACACCAGTAGGAGATAATAATAATAATAATAATAATAAAAATGTTTATTTCAATTAAATCGATTTTACAAGAGTTTTACATAATATGGAGAACGCAAACCGTACAGTTACTCAGTATAATATAGCGTTGGGAGCCGTACTAGTATAAACTGTGACACAGCTCCCAGCGACTTCCACTCTGGACCCATCGTTTACAATATTAATGTAATTGACAAGTTTGAGTTATTACAATGCAAAATTTAATAAAGTATTAATAGTTATAGACACAATTTTAGTAGAAAAGTTTTACAAGCGTTGGTGTAACTAACCATCTAATATCTAAGTACACTGATCCTCCCTAGCCCTACGATATATTAATCTTGGGGTCAGTAACAGGTACATACTACTAGGGAGGCAGTGAAGTTTGCAAGTACCTGTGCTGTATTATGGTCTATTATGTATGAAAGGACGTGCTTGTGTTAGAATGTCACAGAGTAAAAGACAAGATCGTCTCCGTTTCCCTATAATTAAGATTTCGCAGCCATCTCTGTAATTCTTTTTTACATTTATAATTATTTAAGGAAATCATATTTTTTATGGCACGATTATAAATACGAGAGCCACAAACATAATAATGCCGCTTAGCTACGGCAGTATGATGTTGGATACTGGGACATGCATTACGGGTTTTACGTCGTTTGTGCAGCAAGTTGTACTTTCTCACGTCTGGATCTTTATGTTTACGCAAAACAGAATGCAATATAAAGAGCTGGCGGACTGTTAAGACGGAAGCTTCTTTGTAGATATATTCTTTGTAGAAGATACTAATAACTGTTACTGTTTATACATATATCTACTATCAACTGTTACATACATAGAAACATGATAAATATTTAACACAAGAAGACGTTTTTCATTTCATGAGTCATCAAATTCGATTGAAGGTTAACGATTACAATAAAATTTAACACAATGGTTATAACGGCTGTAAAATTTTATTCACATAAGTCTCAGTAAGTAATGTTGATGTAACTTGTAAGTGCATATTATAATATACCTATTATTATATTGTACTAAGAGTATTAATAAAGTTTTACTAAGTTATTATCTGAGAAAATCTGTTTATTTATAGAATGAAAGTCAGATGTATGATTTAAGACTCAAGAGTCCAGAAATTATTTAATATGAAGGTTTATTAGGTTTTTCATTAAAATCCACATTTTTAACACTAAATCTTCGGTTATAGTCTATACAAATATTATATACATAGGCTGTTTGTTAACCCGTCACCATTATGAAAGCGAAACTCGATTATCATATGAGGGTAAGACTGTGTTAATATCCGCTTTACTATTGCTAAAATTTGACCAATAAAAACAATCCCACGAATTCAAAGTCATTGTCGCATTAATTATATCCTTTTACAATAGTTTTCACTTTTGTAATAATTTTGTACATCAATTAATTACTTATTTAAGTTAAAAAAATTCTTGAAAGTTTTGGCTATCTTAATTTTTATGGAAACGATAGACTATGTATTAAACGAAGAGTTTTCATAGATTTTCATGATATTTACATGAGAAGTATAGGTCGATTAGTATGAGAGCCCGATAAAAACTAAAATAGCAGCCATTTTACAACCGTGAAAGAGAGAAAAGTTTGAGTGCCGATTAGTCGATAAAACACTATAAGGCTCGGACCCTGGTGTCGGGACACGTATAAGTTTAATAGGAATAATGCAAACTTTTTAAGTTAATTACATTTTGGATTCATAGTACTGTTAGATAAGATATAATATCTAATAATACATTGGCATATAATATACTGACAATCAGCCCGCCATAAAATCTTTTAATTTGTTTCCTTATTGTTCTTATATTAGTCATGCTAAATGTTTTATGGATGAAAATTTTATACAAACTATGTTTCTTTATTGTAGACATTGAATACTTTGTAAAGGTAATGTAGTAGGCATATTATGGTAGAAGAGCAGGTAGAGTATTCTTTGAATATTTTTTTCGGACAATTAAAAAAGTTCCCTGCAATTTTTTGTAAATAAATCAAATATTTTTTATTCCAAACCTATATTACATTCTCAAACCACTGAATGGAATTGAACGTTGGTATTTTAGATCCTTAAAAAGGGGATGGAAACCTCTAATTGCAAAAAATGTACACACTACACTTACGTCTACCAGACCAACAATTTTGGTGGGATGAATATAGCTGACAACATCTTATAATAAATAAATAAAAAATAATACTTTTAGCAAGAGGCTCTACTTACCAATTGTCAGTTGTTACGTTTCGATCGAACCTTTCGTTCGTAACTATAATATAAATAATAAACAGTAGGATCTTCATTTTAAATCGCTCAAATCAGGCGCACGCACACATTACCGTGAATTTAGATAACTTGACGACACAGAACAATACAGTATAATGTCGCGCGAGCGGTAAAGTTGCATTGTGTTGGATAAGTTTGATTTCAAGGACACGACTAAGTTAACTACTGTATATAATATTTACACTGTGGTAATCCGGCGACGCGCCCTCGTAACCTCTTCCCACGCCTCTGAGAATCGCTTATTATGTTCATAGAGAGCTTTATAGTCTGAGAGCCGACGATGAGATAATAAACTTTGGGCTTGTACTATCAGAAAAGTTGATTCATGGGCAGATGGCGGACCTACGTATTTTGGTCGCGTTATGTCAAACCCATTTCAGATTTCAGTTAATATTTAAATGACATAATCAGTCTAATTAACATAGGTCCGTTAAAACTGCCTATGAATCAATTTCTTCGATGGTACCTAAAGTTTAATAATGATTAAAACCTTAAGTCAGGATTTCAATCCACATAATAATTGTTTTAGTGGGTCCAGGCTTTTACAAAGAGTTTTCTGACATAATAGACTGCACAATAAAAACAGCATAAGATAATTGAACAGTAAAATAATTTTAACAAGAAAGTGCAAAATGCTGGTTTTATTATAGTTATAACTATTTAATTTTTTCGTAAGCAGTGCGATAAATGCAGCCACGTTTTGAGTACTGGTATTCTTAATTTATACCGTCGGCTCCTGGTCTATACTCCACCAGCACCCACAATAGGACATAATTAGAAATTGTATATTATGGCTGTAACTCGTATATGATTATGTATTATCTTCTTTTATTATTTCCTATACATAATATCGTATAACTAGGGCTCATAGAATGTGGTACAGAGGAGAGTTTTAATTGATGGTTAAAATAATTATATTTGACGCTTACAATATGTATATTAATAACTAGTGGTCCACCCCGGCTCCGCCCGTGGTACATACATAGCTTACCGCACTCAGGGATATCTTAGCAGTACGTTGTTTAAAGAATTTTTGAAATCGGTCCAGTAGTTCCTGAGAATATCGCGTTCAAACAAACAAACTCATCAGCTTTATAATCTTCTTATTTTGACTTGGTGCCTTTTCTCTTTCTTCTCGACTACGATGCTTTCTTTGTCCTTGTGGTCTTTGGTAAATCGGTGAAGCAAGCTTTTCCCCTCGGTAGTTTCCTAGGTGGCCGTTATAGAACCTTTTTGGTTTCTGAGACAACGCGTGAAATGTACCATCGAGGAAATTGATTCCTAGGCAGTTGACAGACCAACGCGAACGTCATTTGGTCGGATCTGCCGGCCTAGCATACGCCAACGAGATATCTCTCTCTACATGTTTTTCGATGTTTGATAGTTTGTATCTTCATCTCTATTGACCCTAGCATGACAAACATTTTTTCTTGCGAAGATCTATCATCGAATTAATATCATATTTTTAAAGAGTTTTGTCGAGATAATGTCGAGATTTTGACATTATGAGACGAGTAGTTTTTAATTATCTCGAGAGTGAGATATCTCGTTGGCGTATGCTAGGCCGGCATGTCAGTTCAATGATAATTATGATCAGCTGTCGGCTGTGTTTGACATACAACCAAACTGCGTAGGTCCCCAATCTGCCTAGGAATCAAATTCTCTGATAGTACTTTGGACATTAAAATAGGCTGGCCGCATACACATGTTTTTCGAGTTCGATTTCCTAATCTGGAATTACGATTTTGAATTCCGTGAGACTAGTGCAAATGTTCGTTTTTTTTCACGTTGGCTTGCACTTGAAACATAAAAGTGGATTTCGTTACTCGAACTCGACAGTTAATGTATTTTCTACTGATTCTATGCATACGGATTTTAGAACACGGAAAATGAATTCAGAAATCGAACACGGGAAACGTGTGTATGCACCCAGCCTTATGGCGCATTTTCATTAGTCGTTAACTCGTATACTGATACAGCATACGGGGAGTCCCCGCAGCCGAGATAGCAACTAATGGCGCATTTTCATTGGTCGTGGCATGCGTTTCAGAAATCTCCCGCACTCCGCATGCGGTCCCTATCGACCAGTGAAATTGCGCCATTAATGTCCTATCTTTGACGCTCTGTGACATATCCTAATTATTAGAGTCGTCAAGACTATTGCAATATCTACATAGTAATGTTATGTTTCGGTTCAAAAACACCGTGTGATCGACGCCTAATCCTACATATTTTAATTACAAACACAAAATTAGG
Organism: Plebejus argus; assembly: GCA_905404155.3. Taxonomy (NCBI): domain Eukaryota; kingdom Metazoa; phylum Arthropoda; class Insecta; order Lepidoptera; family Lycaenidae; genus Plebejus; species Plebejus argus. The sequence goes on along the minus strand of FR989931.1, from coordinate 17,178,629 downwards.
GCACGCCGCACCAAATTGACCATTATCAATGTGAGAGAATTACAAACTGACCTCTTTGGTTAAAAGAATAGTTTTGAAACACTCGCACGCTTTGTGGTAACTTCTGTTTCAGTAATTCGTTATTACTTTGCCGCATAATTGTGTACACGCTATTTTAAGTGGCTGAGTAACTCTACAACACGCAGGTTCAAAGTTATCTATAACAAAAAAATACAAAAATCTTCAACTTTGAAACGTTAAAGATGTTCGTTGTAGTAAAATCTTCAACTTAGTAAACTTTGAATATTTTTGTATGTTATGGAAACGCAGCCTTATACCGCATTATTCAAGCCTCAAACATCAAACAATTTATATATTAAAAAGTATTCATTATTTTTAACCATTGACCACTAACTGTGATAATAAATCAATTTAATATTTAGCGCGTCCATTCATCGGTAACAATCGAAGCTTTAATTACCAGAACGGAAATGATTTAACAGATGTCATTGACTTAGTTCGTTATAATTAGGTTTCGGGACCGCAAAATTACAAAATTTAATTACGCAATATTGGTATCCATATATCCATACTAATATTATGAATACGAAAGTGAAACTAAACCGATTTTGCTGGGTATGGAGATACTTCGAGTCCCGAGAAAGGAAATGAGATACTTTTTGTCCCTGAAAAATGTACAAGTTAACCGCGCGATTAACAAATTTTGGCCCAACCGAGTTTAAGTTTAAGTGAAGTGTTTTTGAATAAAAGTGTGAGAAATATCGTTTACTAGACGACGATAATAATTTCTTCTGTTATTATATTAGAAGACTTCACACTTTTACTGTAATTAGTATTAGAGAGTATAGGAAAAGTCTTGAATTATACATAGAGCGGTATTTATTCGAGCAGAGTTTCACCTTACACGTTTCAAAGTTAATTACAGAATGTATCAATCAATGCAATATGGCTGGCTTTTATACCATTTTAAGACAAAAGAGACGAACTTCCGTTGACAATTCAAATATAGTAAAATCATATAAAATACATTAAGAATTAAGAATAGCTAAGAATTAGTTGAGTACATAATTCTTAATATTAATTAATGTACTTCTCATATTTAAGATAATTATTTACTTAAATATGAGAAGAGGAAGTTGTGTAACTAACTATCTATGAAAATCAAGTACCTTACTTATTACTATTTAAAATATTATATCACTAATTAAATTTATATATAGTGACTAACATAATATACAGATTTAAATAAAATAAATATAATATTATGTAGCTTATCCATTGACATCCGCTAACACTCGGCCATCCTGCATTAGGCGTGTCCTCACGACGTTCCCATGGTTTGCTCCCCTGTGCTGTACCAGTGCCAGAACTGTAAGTGGTCTGAAACAGAGAAAGACATCGAAACAGTATTTTGTAAAAATTTTAGTATCACACCTCATCTCCAGCCAACATGGCATTTCTGAAGCCTAAAGGTAATTTATGCATTTTAATTTTTGTACTTTACTATTGTAATTTTTAGCTCAATTTTAGAATATTTGTAAGGTCATATTATATACGCCGGTCACATAGACGCCGCCGGTCACATAGACGCCGCCGGTCACATAGACGCCGCCGGTCACACAGACGCCGACGGTCACACAGACGCCAGTCAGTTATAGTCACTATAATTATATACTTATTGTTAACTAGCTGTCCCGGCAAATGTTGTTTTGCCATATAAAGTATAAATTCCGATTTCGCCCATATTTTATTGAAGTGACTAAATAAGTATGGCACCATGGCATCGTCCATCACTATCCCGTCGCATCGCACAAATGCATTCTGTCAATTATATGTCAAAGCGCTAAAGTTAGAGTAGAAATAAGAATTTTTAAATTTTCTAATATTCCGCTCAATTTTCAAAGTTTTCTGTTATAACATTGATCTCCGGATAATAACAAACACATCAAAATAAGAAATAGTGAAATCGATCCAGCCGTTCAGGCGTGATGTCATGACCACGCGAATATAGGTCACACAGACTTTGGTCACACAGACGACTATAATATAACCCTCGTTCATTTTTGTAGTAAAATCTTATGATATTATCTTGTAAGATGCAGGCCACAGACTACTATATCAGGTCAAATAGACATCAGTCACGTAGACATAGTCATCAGTCGCGTAGACATAGACATCAGTCGCGTAGACATAGACATCAGTCGCGTAGACATAGACATCAGTCGCGTAGACATAGACATCAGTCGCGTAGACATAGACATCAGTCGCGTAGACATAGACATCAGTCGCGTAGACATAGACATCAGTCGCGTAGACATAGACATCAGTCGCGTAGACATAGACATCAGTCGTGTAGACATAGACATCAGTCGCGTAGACATATACATCAGTCGCGTAGACATAGACATCAGTCTCGTAGACATAGACATCAGTCTCGTAGACATAGACATCAGTCTCGTAGACATAGACATCAGTCTCACAGACATAGACATCAATCTCGCAGACATAGACATCAATCTCGCAGACATAGACATCAATCTCGCAGACATAGACATCAGTCTTGCAGACATAGACATCAGTTCACGTAGACAGACATCAGTTCACGTAGACATAGACATCAGTTCACGTAGACATACTTGAATCGTGCTAAGTAGTAATTTATTTTTTTGTTTTAGGTGCAGCTTCGGGACCAGTTTCTTATCAATAATATCAATTGTGAAGATTGTAGAAGCAGAAAAGCTAAAGCGTGATTATAATAAAATAGTTATTAAATTTGTATATTATACCTATTCGATTTTGTAATAGGTACCATTGCAAAATTAAAATTTAATATCAATAAAATTTGTTTCTGTACTCATGATACAATATATTAAATTATTATCTCTAATCGTATTAGTTACATTATAGATATACAAAAATTATAATAAAATTAACTTTCTATCAGAATTTTCAATCAATTAGATCATCTGCATTCGTGTCTATCTTGGCCTTAGTATCAGAAGTTACCGATTTATACCTCACCCCTTACTACAGCTGAAAACTGTATTAATATTGAAAACTTCTTACTTTTAAATTTTTGGGTCACTTTTCACCCACTGAATATATCCTACATTTCTTGTGAGTTTTGATAAATCTATTTTTCATAACAGTCATAATTTTTATCAATTATTCGTAGTTTTGCTGTTGCCCTTCATTCAGTTAATGCCTGTCGTTGCGAAGTATGGTCACTAGGACCACTGGATAGTGTTGGTAAAACCGTAAAAATAGCATTAGCAATAATTAAATTAGTCGTACTTGCTAAAAAAATACGATTGATAATATATTATCGTGCGTAGCAATAGTCTGCGATCATCATAAAAATCACGTCCCCGCTGTTTCGCACCGCGCTGCTAACTATTAATTAATTGATATTTTTCACTCGATGCGAACCGATAATTCACGATGCCGCGTTTTAGCAAATAGCAAAGCAATAATACTTGTTTTGACATTAAAATTAAGCATGTTAAAATTAATTGAAAATAACATTAATTCCCATTACTAGCACTGAATGGAATAGCTGGTAATTTAGAGTTATGGCTAAAAATAAGTTTAAATGAAGGGAAGGAAGTAGTAGAATAAGGTGTATTATTTATACCCCACACTATATCTATTAATTTGTCATCGGTAACAGTTTCATTTTCAGACATTCCACTGGACCATTTGATCTGGGATTAGCTACAGCATCAAGGACATGTTTTAATTGCATGTCTTCTGTAAATTTTGGTTACTGTTAATATGCGGACTAGGTTTCTAAACTGGGAAATAATATCTTTTAAGAATGCTCCAACCGGAGAATTAGCAGGTCGGATGTCTGTCAGTACGAATATCGACGTTAATGACATTAAAATAAGATTCATATTTCAGATTAAGATCAAAAATTATGACTGATACGTTTTTTAACTAAAAATAAACAATAATTCCTGTATTTACTTTCATTGATTTTATATTGTAATATTCAAATATAAAGGATCGTACCATCTGCTGTGTGTGTGTGTGTGTGTGTGTGTATGTGTATATTTATATATTATATTAATAAGTACTGTCAACTCCATTATCTCACAATTTTAGATCCCTCATCCATCTCTTGTGATTTAATAAAATTTAATATAATTTGTAGTTTGCCTAAAATAATTTATATTTTAAATAGTTTTTACATTTCCTTAAGTCTTGTGTTATCTGTATTGTCAGGACTTTGATAATTTTAGCCTTAACTTATTATTTACTAGTGGAAACTTGTTATTGGCATGTCATTATTTAATAAGTATTGTCACTGTTATTGTTATATGCTGTAAGTTTTCCTAATAAAATAAAATAAATAAATAAAATATTAGCGCGCCTTGTACAGTGGTGGAGATGAATATATTATCTTTCATTTGAAACCAAAATATCCTCGCAGTTTGACTCCTAATTCTTTAATAGGGTACCGGAAAATCGCTGATATTTGTAATAGCGTCCTCAAGTACTTTGTGGTTTTTATGGAACTAGACTTTTGACGGACTTAGCAAAAACAAATTGTGAACGCATCAATAACGACAAAAACGTGTGTGTTACCATTTTAGTCTTAACAATACGATTGGACGATACTTAATTTGCAGGTCATAATCTTGGATGCTAAGCGACCATCGAGCAATATGAGGAACAAGATGCTTTTTTTTTGCTATGGGTTGTGCATAACGGTGCACAATCAGTTACAACTTTTACATGGACACCTATTATATAAATACGGGAACGCTTTAGAGATTCCACGACGGTTAATGTTTTTAACTCGTTAAAACCGTTCTTTGGATGTGACTACCAAAATAGGCTATAGGTTGAAATGTGCCGTCCTGCTGTTTTTTTGGATTTGTATTCCCCCTAAACCTAGTTTACTAGCATCTGTATAATTAACCTGGGGGTTACAGCCATATAATTTTGACACTTGGTCCTCATTATGAAGCAAAGCATACCAATCTTTGTGTGAATTTAAATTTCGGTAATCAATGCACAGCCTGTTATCTTTACCCTTCATTTTATCTAAAATCACTGGACTAGTATATTCAGACAGTGACGAATGATACCAGCTTCCAAAAGATCGTTAACCTTTTCATCAACTATTGCATTTTTTAAGACATACCTATCCTAATAGGGCTTACGAAGCACGACTACTACTGCTTATAAAGTAGTCTTTATTCTCATTTGTAATAAATATGTGTACCCTAAACCTTTTGTATCCCTAGTGAATAAAATAAATTATATCTATCTAATATCATCATCTTTTTTTATCTAAACTTTCACCAACATCTACCTTACCTAAACCCTCTAATTTCCAATACCTACATATTTATAACTTTTATAAATGACCCTCAACACTTACAGCTCCTCCAGGAATTAAGGAATTATATAATACACAAATACAAGAATCATAATATAGCACATAAACCGTTCCATTGAATTTTTCCTATTTGAATCGATATCTACAAATACATCAATATTACAGCAACGATTTTTAGGTAAAATTGTATCAAGCTTCAGCACTTCAGCAAAACATTTTACTTATATCTATCACTTATATTTGTCAGCTGTTTGTAACCTGTCAAACAAATTATAAGTCTCGGCAGAATTAGCTGTAGTAACTGGTAGTAACCAATAAAAGGCTGGTGAATTATTGATTGTCCAATAATTATGTCACTTGGCAGTAGTTATACATAACAGTCTCAGATTTCATTTTCATTATTCTTGTTCATTGGCCCCTACCCACAATTGTGTTTTTTTTTGTAAATATTATTCACTAAGACATTAATTGAATTATAAAAAGTGTTACTCACTCGTGTTGAATTCTGCGGTTGCCGAGTTGTTCGCTGTATTTACGAACCAGCAGTTAGCCGTCGACCGTCGTATGACCGGGGCGTTGAAAAGCTTCAATGGCCTACTATTCGACATTTGTAGCGATGTTTATTCATGGCTGGGGAGCTGCTGTCGATTTTCCATCACCTGCACTTTTCCTCCAATCCAAGTAGTCTTTCGCATTGGCTTGGCTTGTACTGTAGTTCATTCGGCAACCCTTTTATGACGCAAGATATTGCATGCTCGCCCTGGATTTCGCATTTCTTAAGCAGAGAGACTTTATCGTTGTAATATTTGGTCATCGTCGCGCTTTCAGTCTTTGTTCGAACCATCATAGCTTCAATGCAGTCATTGTTTAGCGAACCTACGTAAACGAAATTGCACGATGAACTGTCGATCGGCACTGTTCCATCCGTAAACCTCTCTAAGCTGGTCGATTTTATGCAGCCATGTAGCTAAATTATAAGCGTCGTCTTCTGGTTCAAACTTTGGTACCACTTCTGCATCAGTTTGAGTAATTACTAGGCACTCTGGTTCACTATCACAATCACTGTTGTCTATAATGTTCGAAGAGAAAAAAAAACACTTTCTACGCAGTGGGACGAGACCACTTCTGAAATATTAGAGAGTATAGGAAAAGTCTTGAATTATACATAGAGCGGTATTTATTCGAGCAGAGTTTCACCTTACACGTTTCAAAGTTAATTACAGAATGTATCAATCAATGCAATATGGCTGGCTTTTATACCATTTTAAGACAAAAGAGACGAACTTCCGTTGACAATTCAAATATAGTAAAATCATATAAAATACATTAAGAATTAAGAATAGCTAAGAATTAGTTGAGTACATAATTCTTAATATTAATTAATGTACTTCTCATATTTAAGATAATTATTTACTTAAATATGAGAAGAGGAAGTTGTGTAACTAACTATCTATGAAAATCAAGTACCTTACTTATTACTATTTAAAATATTATATCACTAATTAAATTTATATATAGTGACTAACATAATATACAGATTTAAATAAAATAAATATAATATTATGTAGCTTATCCATTGACATCCGCTAACATTAGTCTAAACTCTAAAGATATGAATCACGCGCACACCTGCCATCGAAAACGAATTTAACCTACTTTGAATAGAGGAAGTTATGATTTAGACTAGGACATCTAACGGACGTTGCTAAAGTATTACATAACGGTTCACAATTAAATGATATTCCGTTGAGAAATTTATTGATATAGCCTAGTTCTGTTTAAATGTCGTGCATGATTATCGAACATAACTTAGTAGGAAAACAACCTGTATGATACGAAATTTAGGCAGTGCATTTTGATGACATTTGATTGGCTTCTGAGACGTCAATCCTGATCAATGAGTTAGTGAGCACACTTGTAGACTGTTTGTAGTTTAGGAGTACACCCTTTAAGTTGAAGGTTTTAACAAACATACAGCTGTTAGTCTTTACTCTAATTACTCTTTTTTTTAATGAAATAAGGGGGCAAACGAGCAAAAGGGTTACCTGATGGAAAGCAACTTCCGTCGCCCATGGACACTCGCAGCATCAGGATAGTTGCAGGTACGTTGCCGGCCTTTTAAGAGGGAATAGGGTAATAGGGGAGGGTAGAGCTAGGGATGGGAAGGGAAGGGAATAGGGTAGGAGATTGGGCCTCCGGTAAACTCACTCACTCACTCGGCGAAACACAGCGCATGTGCTGTTTCACGCCGGTTTTCTGTGAGGACGTGGTATTTCTCCGGTCGAGCCGGCCCATTCATGCCGAAGCACGTCAAAAAATTACTTACTTATCTCAAGAAAAACAGTGTTTTTTTGTGACAATTTCCTTCATAAATATAATAACAGTTAACCCGGGGATCCTTTGAGACGTCTAGGGTCAAATTGACCGCACCGGTACACTTTAACCCTTTTCATGCTGCGATTACTTAACTCCATATTCGGCGATTTCAGCATGAAATAAAAATACGTCATTTTAAATCTTTCCTATTTCAAAGATTATGTTGTAAAACTACACACGTCATGCCAGAGAAAAATACTTCAGCTTATTATTTCGTAGCTAATAGGAAATCTAAAAACTATTCAGTGTCTAGATTTCTAAAAATAAATAGGAATTCTACTCAGTTATAATATTATGCGCAAATCTGTGCAGTTTATTCCTCGCGTGCTCGAAGTGGGTCGAGGAACCTATGACAGTGACTTTGACACCGCAGATTAGTAAAGTTGTTGAGATACTATAAGATAGCAATATGTGTATTGATTAAAATTAACACAATCAAAATCGCTATTTAATTTACATGTATGTCGTTATATACTTACATTGTGGTTCAGGAGTGATAAAATGTAAATAAAATATAAGATATTGCGTCAAACTAAATTATTAATAAAATTGGTAATAGTAGTATATTAGACTCTACATTACCCTTAGACCTTTTTCAGATAAAAAATAATCGGAGAATCGTCGATGTTTAACGCAAAAACTTGTACATAAACTACTTTCTTTTTGTCAACAATTTTGTTTTCATTTTATTTTAAATATCAGCCTTCACTTACACTACAATAATGCAACTTGGTTATTTTTTACTGGAATCATACTTATTTTGGGATAAAGGTTGTCTTGTCTCCTCGGACTCAAAGCATCTTTGTACCCACCAAAATCGGCTTACCAGTTTTACCATAAAGAGGTGTCTAGAGTCTAGACAGACATACTTTGATAATAAAGTTGAAGTCCATAATAATATAGTCATATTTCAATTAACGAGTTGATATAGGCTATTATTTAAATGATTTAACGGGAAAAGGCCGCGTAGTTCCAATGGTGATTTTATACGATAATTAGAATGAACAGTTTGCAACCGTTATAGGACTCAGCGCGCCCTGAATACAGATTTGAAACATAACAGTTGCAGTAGTCGCAAGAATGTCACACTGTTATATTATGTACAGTATTTTGACATTCCTCAAACTTTAGTTGTGAAGTGTTGTTTTACGTTTGCCTTTTTTTTTTTTATTTTGTACAGTATGCAGTTAGCATAGGTCAATTGAATCTGTCGATTGAGCAGTCTACGTTAAAGTTTATATTTTGTTAAAATGTTAGAAGAAATATTCTGTTCTCTACCTTCCTTCTTGTGATAAAAAAAATGACATAAAATTTCATACATAAAGATGAGTATTGAAAAATGTCAATATTTAAACCTTTCTTTGCGTAAAAATGAAAATGATCAATGTATACCTACTTTCACTTGCTCATTAAGATAAACGATGAAAATTTTCATGTAATCGTTGGAGTTACCGAATATTTCCTAACCTGGCGCTGATTGTAAACTGACTAGATATTGTGATCTAGAGGTGATTCCAGCTCTCGATTTGTTTGTGCATAGTATAGTAGTCAGTTTCAGGTCAATATACGAAACAGTTAGATACGTCAACTGCAAATAATATACTCGCTGTCAATACTTTAATCGGTATAACATTGCATATGAAAATTGACGATATCAATAGGTTGTTTGCGATTCAAGTTGAGACTTAGGGCCTGCAGTTAGTGTTTCACCGCCGGATACGCTATCCACATCTTTTTTTGACAGATGGTCGATGGAGTATGGAGTATCTGTCAGAAAAGTTGTGGATAACCTATCCGGCACTTTATCAGGAAGTGGTGAATCAGGCCCTAGTTGTAGTTAGCTAATTAAAATATGCAAGTTTTCAGTGGTTTTTCTTATAAGTAAAACCTTCCTTCACTTTAGTCCTCGCCGCTTTTTGGGGTTTGTGTTTGGGGATGTTTCAGTTGGTAAAAAAACGGTCTTAAGCGATAAATTCTGGTATCACTTCATAGTTAAGTAGGTACTAAAACTTTGCTAAAATTAGATTTCATGGAAGGTTGGTATTGCGTACTTACACGTTAAAAGTTACCGGTTTTAAAAGAACATGAGCCGGTGTTGCTCAGGAAACTATTTATCTACGAAGTATCCGACAGCGAATTACCTGTGAACAAAAAAAAAAAACAAAAAAAAATAAACAGACAATTCTGACAACTTCATTCGCTTGATTTTCATTAATTGCTTTTAAAATTCCGGCCGTTTTGTTCAAGTTTTTTAAACGTTATTCTTTTTACGCCAATTATTCACTTCTGTTTGCAATTTTTTTAAGGTTTAAATATGAGCTGGTTTATCTACTAGCCAAGATACCTCATCAATTTGACTGTTAAACTGCGCACTTACTAATGACTTGGGACTTCCTTTAATTTTCTATTCTGAACTTCGACGGAAATCAACAATTAATTTTATTTAGGAGCCCAGTTTATCTTATTTTTACCCGACTGCCAGGAGGGTTATGTGTTTGGCGCGTATCTTGTATGTTTGTAATATTCTTTATTACCTCGTATCTTCAGAACCGCTAAGCGGATTTTCATATTTGAGGTATCGTTAGATTTGTCTTAATGGCCCAAGTGTTCTTAGATAGGTGACATGAAGAAAAAACCAAAATGGTGGACGTTTGACGCCATATTGTGAGGTAAAAAAAAATAACAATTTACCAAGCATATCGAGTGGGGTATCAAAATAAAGGATTTTAAACACTGATTCTAAATATGTATATAACTTGCAGTTTTATTATTAAATCGAACGATAAATCTACACTAATAGTGCAAAGAGGAAAGATTTGATTTTTTGTTTGTTTGGCTCGGAAACTACTGGACCGATTTGAAAAATTCTTTCACCATTGGAATTCTACATTATTTTTGCTGAACATAGGCTGAATTTTATTTTGGAGAAAAATAGGGTTCCGTAAAATATTTGGGTTCTTCGGACGCAAGTTGTAAAAAATCAACCAGAAAAGTTACTTATTTTACGTACGCTGCCTAAACTATAAAATATAGAACCATAATATGTTCTAAGTAATTATAGAACTTGTAAATATCTACAAAAAAGTCCGCGACACACTATACCTATCTATGTCGAGTGAGGCACAATAACCATTATTTTATTTAAAAATCTTGAATTTTTTTGGACTATATTTAAACGTGTTTAATTTATTCATTCTTTTAATCCTTATCAAAATAAATTATTCCATTACTAAGTACAGTTTATGTAGATAATATTTGGTCTTTGAATGATTAAAATTGGATGTTTGGTTTTGAAATTATGGCGAAATTAAAATATTACGATGGTGGGCGTCACCAAGGCGGGGGTGCGCGTGCGGGAGGAAGCATGGACGGACCTCCGTCCATGCTGATTGTCTACCTAGACAATCAGCTGTGCAGGCAAAAACCCGCCTGAATGGATAAAATATACAATCTATAAAAATAAGAACATTGGCTACATTACTGCAAATTGCAAAATTTGCACGACAGAGGTGCTTCCGCGGTACGCTTACTTCAAACTTCAATGTTTACAGACAGACAGACAGACACAAAACTCTTCTTACTTATTATTTTTGCGTAGGGGGTTAATAATTGGGGAGTGGGGTCGAACTTCGAAGAGTTCGAAGTCGAACATTGACTTCTTAAGATTTCAAACATTTCTTCAAATTAATCGGAAAAGATTCCTCCATCCTTACCACCTCTTATAGAAACACGTTTAGGTAAGCGATGGTGCGATGTAGAAGACACATGACAGCTCCAACTCCAACAAACTTAATTTGAACAAATTTACCTACGCATTTTACCCCGTTACAACTCCTTTTTCCAGTTAAAAAGTAGCCTATGTCCTTTCTCAGGCTTTAGACTATCTGTGTACAGAATTACATAACAATCGGTTCACAGACAGACAGACTGACAGACAGACAGATATACTTTCGCATTTATATTATGTATAGATTTGTATGTGACATTTAGTTCCAACTTCCGTCAATAGATTTCGCTGTGCTTTCTTTAGATCGCGCTATCGCTTGTCTGTACACGTTTGTATAAAGTCTTTACGTTTTTTTCAACGGCAGTCTCCTTACCGACGAAGCTAACACGGCCCTATATCACATGGGGCCGCTAGCGTAGATCCATTCGAAAAAAAAAAAAAAAAAAAAAAAAAAAATGATATAACTGAGTAATTGTCCGTGCTAAATTACCGTCAATGAAAAATGTAAAATTAAAATATAATAGTGTACCTATAAAAATAAAATATATTATTATAAAAAAATAAAAAATAATTAAAGATTAAAGAAGAAATAAATAAATTTACCATTTCGTTCGAAACATTAGTTGTAAGTTGAAACTTGAAACTTTAAATTTTCGTAACTCGTAAAAATACTTCTCTATTATCATTAATTATCTTTAGGCTTTAGGCTGCAAAAGAGAAGACAGAATCTCCTATTTCACGTAAAATACGCCTTGATAAAATGAAAGATAGAATGAAGTTAGCATAGGATCCAGATGCAACCACATGACATAAACTCATTTAAAGAATTAATCCGGTTACGTAATCTTTCTTAACTAAAAAGACATAAATAAAGTAAATTAATTAAAAAATCAAAAAACCCGACTGCAAAAAATTTTAACTAAAAAGACCGAAACAAGACCTAATTCTGCCGGAAGCTTCAAGCCATGTTTAAATTGATACGACCATTGCTTACGAGATTCATGTCAAGATGAATAGAAGGCTACATTGAAAGATATAGAAAAAAATGGACTACAAAATGCAGTCGGAGGCATGTCGCACCAATTTAAACCTTTTAATAAAATCATAAAATATGCCTCCGACTGCATTTTGTAGTCCATTTTTTTCTATATCTTTCAATGTAGCCTTCTATTCATCTTGACATGAATCTCGAAAGCAATGGTCGTATCAATTTAAACATGGCTTGAAGCTTCCGGCAGAATTAGGTCTTGTTTCGGTCTTTTTAGTTAAAATTTTTTGCAGTCGGGTTTTTTGATTTTTTAATTAATTTATCGAATAGGTTACCTATTGAAAGCCTTAATTCTGATAGCTCGTATTAGCCGGCGTACGGCTGCATCTGAATTAAGGCCTGCGGGCACCCTAGGGGGTCTAGTGAACATATTTGACGGATTTCCCATAGTCTGGAAATCGCAAATATGTACGCTTTATTATTGATGACGAATTTGAACCTCGGTTCCTGTGTAATCTTTTATATTATGTAGATACAAGAATATTTTGACTTGGATGATATTAGCTATCGGGGCAAGGCTGCGAAAGAGCTGTTACTCAATAATGACATACTAATGAATTAAAAATGATGTACACTAAAATATGAAGTGTTAACAGTCTCGTTACAAGCGGCTAGTTTACTTACTTAGTTTTATTTTTAATACTTTTTTCTTTAAATATAATATTATGTAGAGAACACAGAGCAATTTACATAAATCCATAAAGATCATCTAGATCTAGATAAGACCCGGTGAACTTCGTATCACATTATCTCTATAAACCTCCCCTAGAATTACGAATATTTTTCAACAGTAAAACAAGCCAAATCGGTTCAATCATTTTCGAGTTTTAGCGAGAACAAATTCAATTCAATTCAATTCAAAGATATAAGACACCTTAAGCACGTATAATATGATTGTAAAACAATACTCGCAGCGCTAGTTTGAGTAACAGATGGTGGTAACGAACTCAGTTTCCGTTAGTCGCGCAGACGCTTGTTATAGTTTTTGTAGGTTGAGTAGGCGTTGCTCTTTGTAATATCATAACTAAATTATTGTTAATCTTAGGCAGTAACATACTTTCGTTGTCTGTTCGCTTAGTAACCATTAATAGTACTGTAATAATAAGTGTAGAGGTTTTTTGAACGGGAGTTTATTTCAACAGTGATGTTGATTGGTTAGTGTCTTGAAGTAAGCCAATACAGCGCTAGAGACTTTTTTTATCGGGCTTTGGCCCACCGGCAGCGGTATCGACAGCGGTACCCAACCTCCAAAACCCTTTGATTTGATCTCAGGGAGCCCGAGAGACTCAACCTTGGACTTAAATGTGTTCTAAGCTCTATAAAATAAAAGGACTCAAAACTGCAAAGGGATTAGAAAGCAATACGTCCCGTACACGTAGACGTACGTGATGGACGAAAACGGACTCATTGTCAGTTTACAGTTAGGCCTTTTTCTAGTGCGGCCCCAACGCGCCTTCCATATTCATATTTCAAAGTGAAACGGCGCATGTTTTTCAAACGTTGGCTTATTTTATGGTTCCTTTGAAGTTTCAGGATTTGAAGGTTTGTTTTCTAGTTTAGCTATCAGTTTAGAAGATTTTATCCAAGTATAGAACCTAAAAAGCTTAGGCTTCTGAAGCAACAATGATTTAAACCTATTGTCAACAATCCTTAGCCTAAAGGGTGACATCGAATAAATAAATTTTTTCAAACGTTGACTTGGGACTATATTGGTGCCAACAATAACGAAACATTGTATACAAAGTACTATGTTTTTATGAGTAAGGCGCTCTGATTAGATTTACCTCTGGTACTTACAATTTACCCTATTGCAACATTTTTAGATTGGCAACTCAGGTTTACCTGGAAACCAATCGGTAATCTTATTTTCTCGGAAACCTGCATCTGCCCGAGAGCTGGTATTCCTGGGATTGCTACAGAACTTGTCAACATGATGCTATTTGATGCAGACATGTGACAGACATTACAATCACAATATAGGCTTTCGTGTAATTTGATCAAATTCTTATGTAGGGTGGGTATGCTACTCGTAGATTAGGGTATGCTACTCGTAGATTAAAAATTAGTTCACTTTATACTATTAGGGCCTGCCGCCTGTTTCACCACTTCCTGATAGGCTTATTAATTTGACATAATTATCGATTATGGAGAATCTGTCAAAAAAGTTGTGCACTCAAAGTTGTGTATTCGGCACTTTATCAGGAAGTGGTGAAACAGGCCCTTAAAGTTGTATTTTAACATAATATTATTATTTACAACAGTAGCTGAAAAACTAGAAAACAATTAATAATTTATTTTGTTATAATTACAATATTTTACATTAAATTATTATTAAAGATATATAGACTTTTCTTGTCTATAATAATATCGTGTTTTGTGATGTATTAGAACAAATAAGCTATTTATATATTGTATTGTTTATAGATAAAAAAATATTAATAATTAAACATTGGAAAAGTAATTTAAGTAATCGGGGCTTTTAATGACTTAGCTTGTGCATTTTTCTCACAACAGTTTCTAAGTTTATTAGTTCAGTACATAATTAGTCAGCTACAAAACAGAAATTCGCTCAGTTAATTGAAATCAGCTGAACAAATATGATACTTTATCCCCAACCACTTAGCTCTGGATAAACAAGATGTTTCTCGGAGGCATTGAGACATTCTCAATACCAAAGCTGTTATAGTGCTCCAAGGGTATAAATGAATGTGGACGGGGCGCTGCTGGTAAAGGAGAACTGTCAAACATATTTTTTTTATTAAATAAAGGGCAAACGAGCAAACGGGTCACCTGATGGTAAGCAACTACCGTCGCCCATGGACACTCGCAACATCAGAAGAGCTGCAGGTGCGTTGCCGGCCTTTTAAGAGGGAATACGCTCTTTTCTTGAAGGTTTGCAGGTCGTATAGGTCCGGAAATACTGCTGGTGACAGTTCGTTCCAGAGTTTTACAGTGCGCGGCAGAAAGTTACGCGAAAAACGCACTGTGGGAGACTGCCACTCATCAAGGTGATATATTATGTCAAAAATGACGTTTTTGTATGATATCAGCGTTAGTTCCTTTTCTCGCCACGTTCATATTTTAAAGCCTTGTCGTGCTGTAGTTCAGTTTTCAGCGTACTTGGAGAGATAAGTTCTGATCTGTTGTTTTGAAGAAAGTATATTTCGTTTGCAAATTGTTAACTTATCCCTGTTACTGAGTTGGTTATTATAATTACTTACATTACACATATTAATATGTTTTGTTAAAAAAAAAATAGAAATAAATGTCACGTTTTAATACAGCAAAAATGTAACATAGTAAGAATAATTTTATGGGAAAGCATCTGAAGCTACTTTGAAGTTGGAATGATTTTCGATCTACTACAGGTTTAACAACAAGGCAATGCGCATAACATTTACTTTTGGTCTTGAATATAATGCTTAGAAATTTCTAGAATAGAATAGCAACGCAAGAATTTTGCTTCTTTTTATATTTAACTAGCTGTTCCCCGCCGTGTTACCCGCGGTTTATTAGAGAAAATAAATTGTGATATTTTAGAATTTAGATAATTAAAGTAGCCATTGTGATAATCCAGCTAATGCAAACTAACTCTAAACCAAATTTTATTAAAATCGGAAGTAACAAACATACAAATTTTCGCCATTATAATATTGTATAACTGCCCAAAACGTAAAATTGTTAAAGTTCATAGTAATAAAATTAAATTAAGAAATTTAAAAAAAACCCCGCCAAAAAACTTTAAAAAGTAATGAAATAACATTTCCTGACTTTAAGTTTAAATCATTCCTAAGAGTAAAGTAATATTTTAGTCCATAATTGTTGTCAAGGTGTGTCGGGGGACCGCTAAGTAAACTACCACAACAGCGACTTTTGCATTTTGTATCGCCATAATAGTCGCTGATTCTCTCGATTCGGGTCGCTGTGAACAGACCCTTAATTTATATTGTTATGTGAAATCAAACATCTACATTAGCGGTCCCCCGACACACCTTGACAACAATTATGGACTAAAATATTACTTTACTCTTAGGAATGATTTAAACTTAAAGTCAGGAAATGTTATTTCATTACTTTTTAAAGTTTTTTGGCGGGGATTTTTTTAAATTTCTTAATTTAATTTTATTTTATGCTTTTTAAACTTGTGCAGAATAATTCCTATCAACTGGATCATATCCCAATGAATACCATCTATAAAATATGTCCTCTTGGATGAGGCCATCAATATGAGCCCAAACATGAAACCTCCACTTTAGGTTCATACGGAGCTTGGCTCCTATAGAATCCAGGTGATGCTGCAGCAGCAGCATGCAAATATTTACTGTTTATCTACGTCTTGCTGGTTATCGCAATTAAAATGAGCCCAAACACGAAACCTCTGCTCTAAGTTGGTGAGGAGTTGGGTATCCTATTGATTACCAGGTGATGCTGCACCACCAGGTCAACTTTCCAATAATGTGTATATATTCATAAGTGTCTCGAACCAGGATGCAAAATATAAAACCCATCAAACGACTGCAAGTTGCTAATCGTCCTATCACGAACCAGATATTCCGTGATATTTCAGCAATGAGCAGGCTGATGATGATGAACTATAGCTAAGAACACTCACCGTCATGTCAGCTTTCAAACAAAAAAAACTAGATCAAAATCGGTCCACCCGTTTGGATGCTACGATGCCACAGACAGACAGACAGACAGACAGACAGACAGACAGACAGACAGACAGACAGACAGACAGACAGACACGTCAAACTTATAACACCCCTCTTTTTGGTCGGGGGTCAAAAATAATGGGCCAAGTGCGAGTCGGACTCGCTCACAAAGGATTCCGTACCGTTAAAGAGCAAAAATAAACAATAATAATAAATTTGTGTTTCTTGTATTTTAATATTATTATTAATTATTAAAGTAGGTACTCATATAAGTGAGGCTTTTGTGAAAATTTTTACTTTAGAAACTAAATACAATACATTGGAAAAAGTTGTAGAAAATCAAGGACGACGCATTCAAAATCTAGAGAGGACGGTCAGAAAAAAGAATATTATTTTCTTTGGTATCCAAGAAAACGAAAAAAATTATCACGACCTACAACAACTTATACTTGACATTATAAACGAAAATATGGGACTCAGCTACAGCATGGTGAATTTAGAAGAAGTTAGACGAGTAGGAAAGAAAAACGAAGAAGGAAAAATTAGACCAGTTATTGTTACCTTGAGTACGTTAGGAATGAAAATCGAACTTCTGAAAAATAAGAAAAAACTTAACAACTCACCTTACTATATTCAAGAAGACTTCCCCCCAGACGTACTCGAAGAACGAAAACAACTAAAAAAGCAGCTGACTGAAGAAAGAAGCAAAGGTCGTAAAGCATATTTAAAATATAACAAAATTATATTTTTTCCAGACGATGATAACCAAAAACAAAATTTCGCGTCCACCCAACGTCATTACCACAAAAGAAACTTATCTGAGTCTCCTGAAGTATCTATGGATCATAACAACAGTACTAGTGTGAGCTCTATCGGCAAGAAGAAACCATCCAAGAAACAGAACTCTAATATCTACGAATATATAGTAAAGAACCAAACAAACAGTAACAAAGACAACTCGATTGAATCTTCAGGTTACAAAGAGCACAGTACTAATTATTAGCAGTCACTAAAGGCCCCTCTCCATTTACATCAAGAAAAAAGTAACTATAAATTATCAGAAAATATACTCCCAATACGGGTGGTCGCCGCGGGAGTTAACGACCATAACCCTCCATGCAAAAGATTTTTTGAAAAACAAAGAAATCATAAGAAGAACCAGTGTTTGAAAATATGTACATACAATATTCGCTCGCTAAAAAATGACAGTAGAAAAATACAATTAGATTATGCACTCAGTAAAATAAATTATGATATTATTGGATTATCAGAAATAAAAATAGTCGGAGAAAGCATAACAGAGAAAAATAAGTATATACTATTTTATAGAGGAGACAAAAAGGCTAGAAATGGTGTTGGCTTCATAGTAGCATCATACTTGAAAAAATGTATTCTAGAATTTACAACATATTCTGATAGAGTCGTAAGACTCGACCTAAAACTAAAAGATGAAACTCTACTCAATATTATTCAAATATATGCACCAACAGAAAACGCAACAGAAACAATTGTAACCGAATTTTACAAACAACTTATTCTAGCTTTACAAAACACAGGAAAAGACACCATAGTTATGGGAGATTTTAACTCAAAAATTGGGATACCTCTACCAGAGGAAAAAAACGTTTGTGGTCCCTATGGATATGGCGAAAGGAATCAAAGAGGAGATTTACTACTAAATTTTTGCTACGAAAACCAATTAATAATCACGAACACACTATTCAAGAAAAAACAGAAACAGAAATGGACGTGGAAATCTCCATCAGGGAATATACTTAACGAAGTAGACTTTATACTTGTAAAACAAAGAAACAAGGTTCACAACGTGGAAATAATCTCTACCAAATTTTCTTCTGACCACAGACTGGTAAGAATGACGTATGACGTTAACTCAAACAGGAAGAGTCGCTCATATTTTGGTTGTAAAAATAAAAATTATACCCCTGTTGAAATAGAGTCACTGAAAAATTTTATGTCCTTAAAATCGCCAAACACAGAAAAAAATAACATCAACGAAACATATAGAGCAACAATATCAGCTATAAAGAAATGTGTTACACAACTGCCAACAGAGAAAAAGAAAACCGAACCCCAAATAATAACGCAAGAAGTAAAAACACTAATCGAGGAAAGAGAACATTTAAAAGGACTACACCACAGGACAAAAGAACAAAGAAAAAGACTTAAACATCTACATAGAAAAATTGTCAAATTAATAAAATCGAATAAACACAGGATAAAAATGCAATCTCTAGAACGTGAACTTAAAAATCGAAGCTCTACAAAACTAACAAAGAAAAAATTCGATACAAAAAAAGAATGGATACACGGTATGAACAACGTCTCGGGTCAAAAAGCTACAAACAGAAGAGATATAATACAAAATTGCAACTAGCTTCTACTCTACTCTCTATTCAAACATCGACAAAACTAATCCGCAACAACATAATATTGAAAAAAATCAAGATGTCCCGGCCTTCCTGACACACGAAATAGAGCGAGGAATAAAAAACTTAAAGAAGAATAAGTCACCCGGGGAAGACGGAGTCTCGCCGGATACAATAGTTGCAATGTTAGAACCTCTTACACCCCTGTTGACAAAACTTTTTAATAGAATTCTCGAAAATGAAGAAATTCCCTCAGATTGGCAACATTCCATCATAACACTTCTCTACAAAAAAGGTGACCCAAACCTAATCGATAACTATAGACCCATAAGCCTACTTCCGACGCTCTACAAATTATTTTCATCAGTGATATTGTTTCGAATAACAAACGCCTTAGATGAAAAACAACCAAGAGAACAAGCAGGATTCAGGAAGGGTTTCTCTACTATAGATCACATATTTACACTGACCCAGTGCATAGAAAAATGTAGAGAGTATAATAAAACCATCTATCTGGCTTATGTAGACTACACAAAAGCGTTCGACTCTATATCCCACGAACACCTTTGGAATAGCTTAAAAGAGCAAGGGATTCCCAAAAAATACATAGCTATCCTAAAAGTGATTTATAAAAACTGCCAAGCTAAAATCAAGACTGAAATAATTGGCCCAGCTTTTCAGATAGAGCGCGGTGTGAAACAGGGGGACCCTATATCGCCAAAAATGTTCACGGCTATTCTAGAGTCAATGTTTCAGAGACTTGACTGGTCGTCACATGGGCTAAATATAAACGGAGAGCGATTAACACACTTACGCTTCGCGGACGATATTGTGATCATAGCTGAAACACACGAAAGTCTGAAACACATGCTAGAGTCGCTCGACACGGAAAGCCGAAAAATTGGTCTACACATGAACTTCAACAAAACAAAATTAATGACAAATGGTGAACAAATACCTATCCCATTAAATAATACAATAATTGAATACGTCAGCGAGTACATTTACCTGGGCCAGCAGATAGCTTTTGAAGACTCTACTTCCAAAGAGGTAGACAGGAGAATCGCTAATGCTTGGAAGAAATACTGGACAAACAAAGACGTATTTAAAAGTAAACTCCCAGTACATCTGAAAAAAAAATTGATGGACAATACCATTCTTCCTTCGCTCCTTTACGGATGTCAGACTTGGGCACTCACCAAAAATGTAATAAATAAAATTGCCACTTTTCAGAGAGCCGCAGAGCGTTCTATGCTGGGTCTAAGACTAATTCCCCCCGAAGGTTGCTCGCCTTGTCGTGGCGGTGGGGCTCAGTAACCGCGGCTTGGACAACCGCGGTGAAGCGAAGAGGCAACCAGGGCCGGCCGGTGTCGCCGCCTGGCCCGAGGAGGGCGCTCCCAGCGGACTGGAGGAGTCCGCTGCGGATGCGCACCGAGGTGGGGCCGCAGAGGAAGAGGCAAGTAGGTATTACGGTGCGCCGCTTGCCCTATCCTCTGCGGCTGAGGACGGATCGCGGGGGGGAGAGGCATTGTGGTAGGTTGCCGCTTTCCCTACCCCCCCTGCGAGCTGGCCGTTCCGTTTGAACGGCATTGGTGGGGCCGCAGAGGAAGAGGCAAGTAGGTATTGCGGTGCGCCGCTTGCCCTATCCTCTGCGGCCGAGGTGTGGTCGGTGGCAGAGCCACAGACCTGATCTGCCACATGGCCTCCAAGTAGCAGACTCGGGGGGCGTCTGCTACAGCCCTGGTGGGGGCCGAGGAGGAGGGCGCACGTGTCGTGCGCCCATCGTGGAGTCTTCGGACCGCTGGCGGGGTCGCGGATGTGTGTATCGTTCCCGTGGCCCCGTCAAAAGGCGGCGTGGCGGAAGATGGGGGGGGGGGTTTTAGTGGGTATACCGTGGTCTCATCAGCTACGGGAGTCCCACATCACCGCTCGGGTCGCCCCCTGCGCCTGGGTGGTATGCGTAATGCATTTCCCCCTCCGGAAAAAAAAAAAAAGGGTCTAAGACTAATTGACAAAATAAAAAGCGTCGACATCAGGCAAAAAACAAAAGTCTTAGATGCAGTAACGATGCTCTGCAGGCTCAAATGGAGATGGGCAGGCCACATCGCCAGAGCTACTGACGGCCGGTGGAGTGAGCGTATCCTCCACTGGCACCCCCGAGACGGCGCGCGCGGCCGCGGCAGGCCCCGCGCCAGATGGAGCGACGACATCGTGCAGGTGGCGGGCGCCGCCTGGACACGCACAGCACGTGACCGTAACACTTGGCACAACATGGAGGAGGCCTTTACTCATTTTTGGGTGCCTTAAAATATATATTATAATAATTAACTTTAAAGTATGTATTGTTTATTTTTAATTTTAGGGCAAATAAAGGCTATTTTATTTTATTTATTTTGTGAAAATTTCCAGTGCCTAACTGTTGCCATTATTGACATCAAGCAAAAAAGACCAAAAAAATCACGTTTGTGGTATGGGCGGAGCCCCCCTTAAATATTTAATTTATTTTGTTTTTAGTATTTGTTGTTATAGCGGCAACAGAAAAACATAATCTGTGAAAATTTCAACTCTCTAGCTATTACCAATCTCGAGTTACAGCCTGGAGACAGACGGACAGACGGACAGACATCGAAGTCTCAGTAATAGGGTCCCGTTTTTACCCTTTGGGTACGGAACCCTATATATACCAAAATTGTAATTTAATCTTGGATTAAGTTTCTTTGGTGAAGTTTTCAAATAACGATTGGTTCATGACATTATACAATAGTTAGCGGCTTTTATTTGTTTTCTCAGTGAAAGTTCCATTTGGTTATTAATTGTCGGAGTTACATCATTTTCGGCAAAGAAATGAAACGTCAATACTTTCTACAAATAAACTAATGTTTTCTTTAGTTGTTAAACATTTATCTTACGAGGTGGAATGCAAACTACAAAGCTGAAAGTATTGATTTCTTTTCCTAGTAACATAAAAAGATACCCCCTACTAATAAGAAGTTCCACTCTTTATCTTTGTGTTATACATTTTTTGGGATGGGTAAAATTTTTAAACTCAGCATAACTCACGTGATCGAAAAGACCAAGGCAAAGTTGGCCACCGGCGCAGCGTAGGAGAGGAAGTAGGCCCTTTTTAGCCCGTGGCGAAAATATATAATAATATGTTCAAGTTTCACTTCTGCCGGCACTCCCAGAGTGCAACCCTTTTAGCGCCTATTTGTCGCACAGCATAGGTCACATTAACACGGCACACAGCATTAACCTGTCACAATCATGCTACATTCAACAGCATTAAAGCCAGTATCAGCTGAGATTTAGTGTAGTTACGAGGGTAATTAACTTAGAAAGCCGGTGTCGGACACTAAGTAGGCGCTTCCGCGGACGGGGTTTAAGGGACTTACGCGGTCAGTGGGACACCAGCTTTCTGTTCGATAGATACCTTTAATTAAACCGCTTAGTTATTAGTTATATGTATGATTATATCCCTGTTTTATTTGTGGAATACTATGTATTTAATATTTATACTCGGGAATTATTTTGATTACTTAGTGATACGTGGTAGCTAGGTAAATAAGAAGTGTAGGCACTTGATGCGGCGCAGCCTGCCATTTTGGGGGAATTACACGAGATTATTTTTTATTTTATTTTATTTATTTATTTATTTATTATACATTCTTACAACTATCATTACAGACTGATATCCAATTCGATAGCGTAGTAAATAGCTTATAATTTAAATTACTTTTTTTTTTTTTTATTACTATGCATAACATATAACCGATAATGTCACTTTTGTGAACTCACTCAAAGGACATACGAATAGGTCCAATTTGATGCTCATTTTGTTCAGTATTCGGATTGCTTCTACAATGGGCGCGTATTTTAATAAGTTTGTTCTAGAGTGCGGCGTCGCGAACAGCTCGGGAGACCGCCTCCGCCACACATACCTATCAGGAATGTTCAGTGCCAGCCATTGCAGTAAACCCGGATAAATTAATTTGCCACGCAACACTTTGAACATAAAGCACGCCAAACTCAAGTCCCTTCTGGTCTCCAACTTGTTTACTTATATATATATATAAGTAAACAAGTTGGAGAGGAGTATACTTTACAATCACAAGTACTTGTCAAAATAAAAGCCTGACATGGTCAATACTCATTTTATACAACATTTTTAAGGGGTTCCATTATGAAATGTGGTCCTACATAATATAATAAAGTAGGTATCCTATATATCCGAAGAACAAAGTATAGATGTTTCTATCGAGTTCGAGTGAGTAAAAAATCTCGTTAGAAAATGGGAAGTCAACGGGAGCCAGGTTGTGTGAGTTCGCTTTTAGTGAATGTAATTTAAAATTGTGAAAACGTATTTATTTTCATCAGATATAAAATTTTGCGCAGCCATTTTCAAAGTTCTGATGCTAAAAGATTTTCTGTGTTATTTCGCTGATTCACATTTTTTAGCGTCTGTAGAGAATAATATTTTTTCAATAGTTAACTTTAATAAGGATTATAAGTGGTAAAAACTGTTCAAAAATGTAAAAAATTTGGATCAAAATAATGCATGGCTTAGCTAACCTTCATAAATATAACATTTCTTGTTCAGAAATATAGAAAATTATTATCAAAATAAAGAAAGACTTAGCAGATAACTTCACAAAGATAATATCTATCTTCTACCAGCCCAAGTTATCATAAAAGTAAAAGTTTATTTGAAAACTCCGACCAGATTACTCTTATCTTTGATGACACTAGTTAAAGTACCTACTCTTCACACTTATCTACGGAAGAGTAATGTCAGACCAAAGACCGTAAGTTACGTAACTAATTCTGGTCAAACATGAAATGTGAAATCTCCATGGGAAGCGTTTAAAAAGTAAATATGAATAATTAATATGAAAGTATCAAAATTTATGATGTCTATACGTTGCTCTTGGTAACTATTACTCAACACACAAGATGCACGAAAAATACTTTTTACTTTCAAATACGGAATGTCAAGTTTAAATTACAAAACCGAATTTGATGTAATCTGTTACCGAGATATTTTGTGTCCAAGGAAAGCACGTCTTTTTATGTCAGAAAATGTAGTTTATTAGCAATACACGACTATAAAATATTTTGTTACAAAAAAGGTTTTTTTTACATAATGGGTATCTGCTCGTATCTACAAAAGTACTAATCGTAAAAAAAACATAGCTTAACGATGACGTCACATAGATGACCTCACACTAACGTCATGAAGCTTTTAGAACATTTGAATACCACGTGCATACGTTTTAAAATTCGGTACACGTTGCAAAAGGAAATTCAGCGAGATGCGCTATAATATTGAATGCGCTAAAGTCTGAAATGTGGAAAATGATATTTTCAACGGTAAAATATTCAAGTTCTCTGGTGAAACATCGGGCTTAATGGAATTAATATTTAACAATCGTCACAAGCGTAACTCTAACATAACATTTCTTAAATATATAATATCTAGAAACATTTAAAGTTACTAATTTAATTAGTTAAGTTGTGGTTAGGTTGAATGAATTGAGTTTTCAGTGTTGCAGAAAAAATAATGAAGCAATGTGCTGCCAATTGCCATTTTTCTAACGTATCGAATATACTATACCTATACTTAAGTAAAACGTCTTGCATAATATTATAATTCATTGAATCATTGAAGTTCTAAGTTCTAACACCACGTAAGTAATTTTTTGTACATTTTGATACAATTCGTTAGAAAATCGGAAGACGCATCGTTTTAGAACACGCATCGGCCAGCAAAAGCTCGTAAAACAGTTAAATAAGTAGTAAATCTGAATTACTATGGAATCTGTACAAAATTCAATCATTTTTTTTCTCTTTCTTGAAAAGTTGCTATTTTTGACTTACGTGGTGTCATAACTTTAACGACGATATTTATAATAGTATAGCGCTATCAGTAAAATATTGTAATGTTCCAGTTGCACCAGTATGGTTCATGTATCGATTATTATTAGTTTGGACATGACTCCATATATCACATGTGGCACAACAGTTGGTTGATGGGTTCACTTCCTAAAGGATACCGTACACCTTCCGCCCGTACCGTTACCGGTTCATGGCACCAATAATAGTGTAACCACATGAAAAATAATAGTAAACTACTAAGCGGTTTCGGTGACGGTGGCCGGTTTCATGCCCATCCGACGCATGGATCATCTTATTTGTCAGACGATCAGATGATCAGTCTGCAATATCCTAACCAAACCTGGAAATGACATGTTTTCAACGCGGGAATCGTATCCACGACTTTCTAGTAAAGAGTTTTAAGCTACTGGACCACGGAGGCATATAACCACAACTGTAACCCTGGGTGACGAAAACCACTTAGCGCATAACGGTTATCGAGTTTCACAAATTTGTGACATTTTTCTATACAACTCACGTTACGACACTGATCTCATAGCGGTAACGCTACTTTTTACCGACTACCAAGCAAGGTGTTGCTGTTTTTTATTCCACTAGGAAAATACTTATAGAAGGGGCTATTATAAAGGATATTGTGATTTTAGGTATACGCTCTTATCTTATCTTCTTCTTATATATAAAAATGGATTTTCAAATGTGTTAGTCGCGGTAAAACTCGAAAACGGCCGAACGGATTAGGCTGATTTTAGTCTTAAAATATTCGTAGAAGTCCAGGGAAAGTTTTGAAGTGACAGGAAGTTCAGCGGGACAGCTAGTATAAAGATAAATTCTGCATTTTAATAAAGTGGAAGTTCGATTGCTTGCATCAAATAAGCTCTAAAACTATTTCACCCATTTTGAAGTGTTTCGAACACGGAAAACTACTTGTTTTTCCTTAATTTTATGTACGTATACTGTAATAACTATTAATTATTTTTTTTAAACAAAAACAACATTACAATCGTCAACCGAATGAACACATAAGCCCAGTAGCGATTATATTAGTTTTTAAGGCAATATTATGATTTTCAAGTTACATAACTCTACTATTAGTGTAATTTTAAAATACAAGACCCTAAATGTCCACATCGATCACCTTCAATGTGAAACTTCACATAATTGGGACTTGGGAGTTGGGACCGCAATGTCAATTTTGAACTACTTGTTTACTTATGACCTTTTGGGTAACAGAGCGGTAACGCGGTAACGGAGGGGACATGGCGGTGAGAGCTACGAATAATAAATGATATAGAAGAGTAAATATTAAATAATTAATAATGTTAAATCAAGAAATGTATTTAGAAACAACTCCCGATTTAAAACTTTAATACTTTGACAGGAATATTGAAAAAAATGCAAAATATTAAATCGATCACACCGCTATAAAATTGTCCAGCACCGAGCAGGCTCATGATGATATCGCTTGATCATTTTAGCTTTCAAATAAATAATACTAGATCAAAATCGTAGACACGACAGGGTTTGGATGCTACTAATGGCACGGAAGGGCACACACAGAGACAGACAGACAGATAGTAGACACGTTAAACTTACAAAACCTCTCCATTTGGTCGGGGGTTAATAATGGTTTCGCAAAATGCAAATTTAGCTGTGCATATCGTGGAACTTTCGTACTTTCATTTGGTTATCAAATTCGGGACGGTTATACAGTTTTTTATTGTTCTAGCTACGTTTTTATGACATAGCTGGAGGCATATTTGAGCAGTCTGATGATTATTGTTCTATAATGTATTGTGTTTCGAAGGGTAAGAGTAACAGGCGATGTGCAAACACGATGTAAACGATCCCTAAAGTTAAGCGCTATTTACACTCGTGTATTTGGTTTACAAAGGACAATCCTATCTCAAAAATCCGTCAAGCGTCTTCTTCAAACGAATGCCCATGATTTGTATGGAACATTATATTAATCTAAATGCACATTATATTCTACTTTGTTTTATTTTTTTAAAATATTAGTCAATTTAATGAAATTTTCGCTAAGTATAATGGTCCATGGTATAATCATAGGTATAATCTATAGCTCTAATAGAGATAGTACTCACACAACTGTACATAATAATGAGTAAGAACATTTTTAAAATGAAGATTCTGTGTCAATTGTGGTTCAACAATCAGCACATAACAAATTTATTGCAAAAGAGAATGAACTGAAGTGGTCCAAATGTCCACCGAGACCCACATATTGACTTAACATTATCCATTAATAATAATTCATCAAGCATACGGTCACCGGCGATCGAGACACAATAGATATTCTATTGTGTATAGTTTTCCCACGATCGACGGGACTAGCTGATGTTCCGCGTGGCTTCGCCCGCGTAATTTAGGAATTTCACGGAAAAAAATAGCCTATGTCCTTTCACGTGGTCTATTCTTTATGTGTGCCAAAAACATAAAAATTGCTCCAGTAATTAATAAGCAATTTCATATAATTTTCCCTGGTTTTTTTTTCCACATTTTTCTCTGTTTCTTCGCTCCAATTGATCTTAGCTTAATAATATATTATAGCATATAGCTTTCCTCGATAAATTGTCTATCTAACACTGAAATAATTTTTCAGTATGAATGGATACTCGTAAGTCGTATGTCAGTAAAACTCTACATTCCAGATTGGGCACATCCTACTAACATTGACAATAGCTTTATGAATATTTATTACAACTTAATAGCAATTTTATCGTTCTAGGCCATCTTCTTCAACCTAGATAACAAATTGGGATCTTTTTCACTTTTGTTTATGTAATGTATAATTTCAGCATTTTCGAATCAGCTTACACAGAGCGAAAAAGAAATGACGTCATCAAATCAGTTTTACAGATATTTAACTAGGTGTGACCTAATAATTCTATTTCTATCGTGTTAAAATATGTATTAAGATATCTTTGCAAATAATGAAACCTACGAATAATACGTTTTTATTATTCGTAGTGACGTAGAATGAAACTAACCAATAACGTTGCAGTATTAACTTTTCTCAATTGAATAAAGTTTCATATTTTATAAGCATTTTGTAACATCACGCGTTATTTGAACGAAGCTTACTCTACAAAAGCAATAAATTATTGACAGAGCTAACAGTTTTAGCTATTTGAAAACTTTTAAATATCCCAGCTCTGCAATTACCATTTCGATTAAAATTCCTTAAAATTTACATTTCAATCGGTTTTAGTAATACAAGAAAAAGTGCTTTGTGACTATTTTTATCGATTTTTTCTTGTCGTCAAGGTTTTATACATATTTTAATCATTTGTAATGTGGTCAAGTTCAGTTCACACTTTCATTCATTACTATATTTTAGTATTTACTTGTAATTTATGTAAGTAAATGTTTTAGTCTGCCCTGTGACTTGCCCGATGTGTCAGACAAAAAACAAGCAGACCTTACCCTATAGCCAAGACGTTTTAGCTCTATCGCTTCTTAATAGAATCGCCGATAAAAATGTATGAAATTGACATATAAGCATCCGATACAATAAAGTCGGCATTCGACTCATCACCATCATCATTCATCATCACATCTTCATGTCATGTCAATTTCATACAATTGGATCGGCGATTAGATAAAGAAGCAATAAAGAAAACGACTAGGCGCCCTTGTACAATAATTGTACGCAATTTAAATATTTTTATTAGTAATGGCGTCCAAGTAGAATGAACCGTGTATTGCACTAAATTCTAACTTACAAGCCATAACAATAAGCTGCAATAATATAATCTTCATTCTTCCACAATAATAATTCTTGATCAATTTTTAATTCCTTGCGCATGTTGTTAAAAAGGCTTGAGCAGGTAAAATTTGAGGAAAATAAAATACAGGAAGATACGGGAAATTGCCGTAATAACGAAAAATCCCCAATAATCCCCACGCCGCAAACTTAATTGGGGGTTTTACTAAGTTTGGGATATTTCATATAAAATAACAATATTCGGAAATCGGAACCCAAAAAGTTGATGTAACATTCTGTTACAAATATAAGCAATTGACAATTTGCTATTAAACCGCGGGAGAGCCATCATGCTTCGACACGAATGGGCCGGCTCGACCGGAGAAATACCACGGGCTCACAGAAAACCAACGTGAAACAGCGCTTGCGCTGTGTTTGGGCGATTGGGTGAGTTTACCGGAGGCCCAATCCCCTACCCTTTTACTATAAAATATTTAAATAATAAAAAATATTTTTTAAAGTTTAAATATTTTGTAGTAAATTTACTATTTATTTGTATATTTTTTAGTGTTTTTGTCTATTTTTTGGTGTTTAAATATTTAGTAGTAAATTATTTACTAAAAAATATTTAAACACAAAAATTTTTTTTTAGTATTTAAATATTTTGTAAAAAAAATTGTTCAGGACCCTAGGTAATTTCTATCTTAAGCTGAAAAATAACTCAAACATGTTAAATATTTTCGTATGAGAAAATGATTTTGGTAATTAGTATTAAGAATGTATGAAAATTTCGAGGGTACCCCGGCCTCTTAACTTCCTTTGCTGAATAATAAATTAATATAGTTACTACGTCTACCGATGACATTTCTAAAGTTGTATCAACATCCTGACAAACACCGTACATTTTACATACCGAGTATGTTTGGAGAAAATCTTGGATCACATAATATCCGCGTTATTCTCGTTAAACGCCACGTTTTTGCGTCTCCATTCAGGGCGCAGTGCGGAATTGAATTTTTATGGTAAAAGTGAAAACGTCACCGCAGGAGGCAATGACACGACTTCCTCATACCGATAATAGGAAATGTAGCATGAAATAGCTATGACAATATTTCATGGTATGATGAGGAATTAAAAGTGAATGAACCTACAAAAATTGCTGGAGAACCGAATTTTTCCCTAAAATGGAAAATTTACAATTTATTATTATGTGATGGTAGTGTATCTCTTGCGAATAGGTAGTGTTTCTTGTGTCAAATAGCTTATCTATCAAGCTTATCTATCATCTATATAAATCAAGTTATCGTTCAAAATCAGTTGTATTTTATACAAGTGATTTTGAACGATAACTTTATTTAAATATAATGTTATGTGCTCACAAGCAAAGTCAGTCAGTTTTTAAATTAACACTTTAACTTTTTTAGTAGAAGTCTTTACTTTTTTAGTAGATCATACTCACAAAATTAATTGGTTTCACTAAAATTTTATTGTTTTCAGTACAAT
This sequence comes from Plebejus argus, assembly GCA_905404155.3. Classification (NCBI taxonomy): domain Eukaryota; kingdom Metazoa; phylum Arthropoda; class Insecta; order Lepidoptera; family Lycaenidae; genus Plebejus; species Plebejus argus. Next base: position 17,147,967 of record FR989931.1, on the reverse strand, counting down.
ACAAAATATAGTTTACAACAATCCGAAACTTGAAATTTTATGGACACGCAGCTGTAAATGTTGTGGTTAAAATGATGGATGTTATGTGGCACCTGGCAACCGATTTACAAGTTTAACTGCGACACAGATTGATGTACCGAATTCCGCAAACTTTAAATTGAATTTATGGAATTTTTATCGAATTTCCGGAAATATGATCATCGATAAGATCGATCATCGCGGCTTACAGCTCAAAGGGTTATTTTAAACTTAATATCTATCATTCATCACACGGTGACATGTACTTCCTAGGGATTTAAAATTCGCTTAGAATTTGTTGGTTAACTATGTTACATTGAATTCGGAGGCTTTTATCAGTATTATATTATTGAATATCGTTCACTTCTTTTCAATCATCTTGTTTGTAACAGCACTATAAGGCTGTTTTTACCTTTGGTTTTTGCACGTAGTCCAAACTAACACCGCAATAATTTTTTTCAATTAGTTAGCACTAACTTTCCACTGCCAGTGTCATTCCTGCATCAATTAGCATGTAACGAAAATTAATACTATCGCTCGTGCTGGTAATAGGTATTAAGGGTCTGTTGCTTAGCATCTACGCCCATGACAATGCCATCAAAGAGTCACAAGATGTGTGATGTGTGTGTGCAGGTATGTGAGTTGACTTCGATGTTTAAACAAGAACCAAAGAACCATAGAACTTAGTTCATGAATCACGATATATCTTTTTATGGTTTATGAAATATTCAGCAATGTAAGGAATAATTTGGGGAAAACTTATACATAGGCAATGTAGGTCCATTATATTTACTATATGCAGGCAGAAAGGTATGAACGATCGCACACATAGATAACAACGTGTTCGAAATCGCATCACATATTCAACACTCTCTAAGCTTCATCATCACTATCATCATCATTATCAAATTGCAATGTATCGAAATGCCCATTATTCTAAATAAAATTAGAGGTCAAACGAGCAAACAGGTCATCTAATGGAAAGCAACTACCGTCGCCTATGGACACTCACAACATCAGAAAAGTTGCAGGTGCGTTGCCGGCCTTTTAGGGGGGAATACGCTCCCTACGCTGCAAGTTTGCAGGTCGCATTGGCTTGGAAATGCCGCCAATTTTAAGCATACATTATACAACATATTCCGCCATGAAATAGAATACCGATGACTCTAAAAAGTCAATACCAAATTACCGGGAAAATATTAGTGGGCTTTCGCAAAATGAAATTGGTCATAATAATTCATTCATAAATTCCTTGATGAATAGAAGTAATTTAGATAATGACTATAAAAGATAATATGTAATATCAATAAATAGTAAAAGCTTTCACACAGTTAATTTGGTACCAATAATTTGATTTTGTGTTAGTTGATTTGGTAAGTACCTCAGGTAGATCTCAAGGGTCGCAGTGACATCCAGGGCGATTTACACTTCCTTCAGCACAAAAAAAGTACCTTCACTACAATTATAATTTGTATTCAATGAATAATATATTTTATGTGACATATGAATAAATATAAATGACTCATTATTTAGTCATGGTCTTGGTATTCGATAGGAACGTTATATTATGCAAAGTTATATGTCATGTAAAACAGGTTTTCAATGTTTAGCGACAAGATTTTAGTACTATGTGTGCTAACGCCGTGTTGATTGAGGCTAAAAATGCCAATGCAAAAGACACATTGAACATTTTGGGTCAGGTCGAAAATATGAACATAGAACAGTTTTAATATTTCCTTAGAATCATTTTAAAGTGGGTTAGATAACATGAATGAAAAACGTGGTAAAAAGAGTAGTTACATTGCTTTCTCTCCTCTAGGTCAGCAGTCTACTCCTCTCCATCTTACGAATATTCAACCAGGCGCGTCCTGGACCCTGGTGCGAGTGTAACATTTTTACCCACCCCAGAAAAAAATGATCACATAATAAAATATTTCTCAATCTTTTTATGCAGCCTAAATTTTTAAGTAAATAGGCTCATTCTAGCCTCATTCAATTTTGCTCACGGAAATATTCCAAAAAGTAAGCAAAATTTACAGAGCAGTAACTTATCGTTGTTACCTGCAGCGTAGCTTTATCGTCACTCTGATACACTTAAAGATAACCAGCCTCTAAGATAACTGTATATTATATACGGTAAATTATAATTATATATTTTGTATGTCGTAGAAAGTGACTTAAACAGGTTGTGAAAAGTGAGCTAGTACCATTTCAATTGTGTATTATAACTATAGCGGTTATTAGCATACAATGAAAAAATGTAAATAGTGCAAGAATACGCATACCAAATGTTTATGAAACATATTGCAATATTATATCTAATTATTTTTATAATAATTATCCTATTTGGTAATCATTGATTTTAAGCAATAATTACTAATGTTAATTAAAAGCGCTTGAGAGCCTACATCAGTTTAATAAACTAATCATTGTAATAATTTTAATTCCAATGAACAAATCTGAGTAATGATAAAAAGGTAAGACTGCAATTTAAATTACTTAATTAATTACTAATACTGTATACAGGCTGTAACAAAAATAAATGATAATACTTTAGGGTGTTTATGTGCTCCTTGTAGAGAGTTCACTGTGGAAGTAGCAGCGCTGAAAGACCAAATTTTTTTCACTTTTGTATGGGGAAACTCGTGACGCCGCGCTGGGGCGCTTGCCCATACAAAAGTGAAAAAAAAAATAGGTCTTTCAGCGCTGCTCCTTTCACAGTGAACTCTCTATAAAGAACACGTACATACCCTAAAGTATTATCACTTATTTATGTTACACCCTGTATTAGGTTTTATAAGAATATGAAATCAAGTTGCCAATATCCTTGTGGGCCAGCAATTTGTTTATCATGTCAGAACCGTGCTGGGACGAATGAAATCATTCTTAATCTAAATCGGATCAGTTACTTTAGAGTTTAGGGTGAAAAGCCTATTCACGTAGCTGAGCTATAACTATGCTAGTAAAGTGTAACAGAAAGACAAACACACATTTTTGGATATTAAAGTTTCAAGCCTGAAATTCTCAAAGCGTCGTCGAAAAGGAAAATACAAAACCATTTGGAATCCCGGAATCATTTGGAATCCCGAAACAAAAAATAGCATTCATTAAGCCACGTACGACTTGTAGTATTTAAAATACTCGTTAATTAAACAACAAAAGGCTTTCTAAAATCCAGCTGAATGGAGCTAACGAGGGCGACTGTAAAAGATCTTTTGCGTTTAGTTTTGCTTAATTTTGAATCAGTGTTGCCAATTTGCAAAAATATTTACACCTAAATTGAAGTGGAAATCTAAAAGCGGTACAATTATTGTACATACGTACACAAAATACAATTAGTATAATATATGAAATTATATGATATATACTAACTATCATGAATAAAATAATGTTTTCTACGATTGTTTTTTTTGCTAACTTATAATTTTTTTAAAGATAGTTTAACATAAGCTTTTGCAATTGCGTTGCAAATGTTTAGGTACATTTTAACAATTTTATTTTAGGCTACTTACTTCTTACCGTACCGTAAATACCGTACGGTAAGAAGTAGGCTCTGTTTTTCATATTACTCAATAACTGTTTTAAGATACCCAAAATAAACAACCCCTAAGATCTTCCATCCCACTTAATTTTCCCCCAAAATAAGCAAAACCTCTAAATTGGCAACAATGTTTCGCCCGCCCGTTTTGGTGTTCTTTTGTGAGTTTGCCTTTGCCTTTGATTGGTTTTCTGCTGGTGATTGTGTAATGGAAAAAGCACATAGCGCGACATTCCGGATTTTCCAATGTATTTTCAAGCGAAATTGTCAGTTATAATCAAGTTGAAATTCGAACGTGACTGTAGTCTGTAACTTTTATTATAAAGATGGCAATATTTTACTTTAAATATTATTATGATTTATTAACTACTAGGCAACTAGGCATCAAAGTAGCTTAAGCTAGCTAGGCTCCTGTTTTAACCTTAAACAATAAACAGTGTTTCCATTTACTGTAATAAATCTTTTCATAGGTAATATTATAATCCCAAAATAGCTAATCTATATAATATTATGTAGTAAACCCTCGATCCCAGATTCTTGGAAATCTATTGTTCTTCTTTTGATATCGCGGTCGCATGCGACCGCTTGGGGCTTGAAAGGAGATCTTGTTAGATATCCATAAAGTTATTTATAAATAAAATTAATATATTATACGAAAACTAAAAGCACAACTTTACAGAAACTGATAAACTACGACGAAAAGTTTTGCAAGCTCATTTCATATTTAATGCCTATATTGTATGGAAAATTTCCGGGATTAAACCCGGGTAATATAGTATGTTGCGGTTACCGCAGGTATAGGATCTTCGATTTACAACTACTATTAAACCTTATTATTATAATAGTAAGGTTGATAACAGCAAAGCTACAAGTCCTCCCCTGTCGGAAAGTTCAAGGATATCAACGGACAAACCGGCTTTCGGTTTTGACGTTTCAACATGGCTTCCTTCTTAAGTTTTGGATTGCCAAATAAAATAATTTCTAACCAATTTGCTCAAAAGTTTGGCCATAGAAATTATTTTCATTTTCTATGACCTAACTTTGTATTCAGAGTCTCAATTATTGCAGACCTCTGCAATAATTGAGACTCTACCGAAAACTATCTCTAGCTGTAGTCGTGACAAAAAATCTTCCTTTTTCTATGCATGAAGCACTCTTTTGTAATAGGAAGAATGGAGAAGAAGAATCCAAGATTAAACCCAGTCGGGACCAGTGAACCTAAGATACTGGTAGTAGATTTATTCACTAGAAACTCAACAGAAAACTATCACTTGTTGTTATCATGTCAAAAAACGTCTCTTCTTTTTAAAAGCATGGAGCACTTTTCTATAAATAGAAAGAAAGATAGAGCCATAATCCAAGATTAAAACATGACGGGAATAGTGAGCCTATGATACTGCAAGAAGATTTATTCACTAGAAACTCGTCAGAAAACTATCACTTGTAGTTGTCGTATTAAAAAAACTTCCCCTCTTTTTAAAAACATGAAACACTCTTCTATAAATAGGAAGAAAGATAGAGACATAATCCAAGATTAAACCCAGTCGGGAACAGTGAACCTAAGATACTGGTAGTAGATTTATTCACTACAAACTCAACAGAAAACTATCGCTGGTAGTCGTGAGTGTACGTTTAAGGTTTATTTTTCCTCGATCAGGTTTTGTAGGTCTTTAGCACAGAGATCGTCACCGACATTGTAAAGGTCAAGTTCCGCAAACTCTACCTACTACCTGGCTCTGACGGATAAACCCTCGATAATCTAGATTCAGGATATTGACACCTTGGAATTCCGGTCCCTTTTGAGGTAGACCGGCCAGTCGTTGAGGAAGTCCTGTGTTTGTTAGATCCGGGATATCCCTCCTTTCTAAGGCTGAAGGCGAACCGCAGATGGTTTTAGTGAGTAGGAGTCTCACGTACCCCCGGGGTGCTGAGCACATACCCAACCCGGGGGACCCATGATGGGTTTCCCCTGCGCATCAAAAAAAAGGATATTGACTCCTTACGCTAAAAAGTGACGGGGGAACTGTACAGTGTACAGCTTTAGACAAATTAAGTTTTTTTAATGTAATTCGGGGCCGTCTATGGGCTGTTCGCCCATATCCTTTTTTTGCTCTCTTTTTATATTGGTTTTTCGCACCAAGGATAATAATTATTGAAAAGAAAAAGTAAGTTCGTTCCCGTGCTCTACTCTACATCATATAATATGCCAAATTTATTTTTCGCTCAGTGGTTTCGGAGCTTTCTCGTTTTACAAGTTTCTACTCCTAATAATAATAAACACGGATAAACCTAGTGCCAAATATAATTTTGCTTAAATAATTTCGACAACATTAGCCATACACTAAAATCCCGTCTCTACATAAATTCTCTCCCAACGCCCGTATTTTAACAAACCTTTTACCTAGCTTATTTCAAATTCTCCATTCATATTCTCGTGGAAGGAGTTTATTCAGCATTAAGATACGCTGCTAGATCAAACAAAATCACTATTGAGAAACTATCGAGACGAGCTTTATTTTTCTACACAATTTAAATGCCACGGTGCTTTAATGCCAAAGGTTAAATGTAGGTGTTGCAATTTGATACTTGGTCCATTGTGTTAGAGTCCTAAATTGCATAAGAGGGCGATGACCTCGCCTGTATAGCGATGTTCACACGGCAAATAATATGGAATTTTACATTATGGACCTTCAAGTCTACGTTAATCATTGTCGTTTACAATTAATTATTAAATAAGTACATATAAATAAAAAGTTAAAAGAAAGTTAAAGAGGAGTTAAGTTCTATAGGTAAAAATACCAAAACTCTGCTATCTCTATAATATAGTGTATAGAGTTAGCAGCCAAATAAAAAAAAAAATTAAAGATATTTTGGTTTATCATAATTAAAAAGACTCTGCCATTATATAGCTAGAGGTACATTAAATTTTTCTTTAATATTAGTACTGTGGTATTTTGATTTTAGTAAATAATAGTGGTTTTCGAAGCTAAGAATAATTATTCTTCTGGTAAGAAACTACAGAGCGTGAACAAAATAATAATTTAACCACAAACAGCCAAGGATGTTTATGATACTGCACATAATGAGTCATCATTATAAATATTCTATAATAATAAAAAAAACATTACCTCATCTAAATTCTTACACGTAATTAAAGATTTTTATACATCTGTAAGTTATAACTTATAACCCTACATTTAAGGTATTAGGAAACCAATTAAATGTCCAGTAGCTAAGTTTATTGACTGGAGTTTATCATTTCATCAGCATCGTGGGTTAATTAAAATTTTGACCACATTGACACTAAACTTGACCGTCATGTAATCTATATACAAAGGGTTAGCTCACATCGAGTCGCTACGCAGCGATTCACTGCGTAAGAAGTATAGCACGTAGAACAGCTGCTGCTGCTGTGGCACCCCGCATTGTGTTACGTAATCCGATTGTAGATGCAGATAAAAATGCGATCTCTAGCAATGAAATGTGTATCTTTTTATGTAGAGAATAAAACTCAAATTTGCAAAGTTAATCCGTGCCGCATCGCGTCTCGTCTCGGTGTATATTAACGCTAATTTATAATAATATGCAGAATTAAATTGTTTACAAATAAGTGACCTTGAGTCTTCCTTATGTTAACATCAGCGTTATTGTTCAAACTTTCTCACGTATGGATATTGTGAATTATTCGGATTTCGTGCTGGTAGGAAGTGCATTAATTATCATCAGCTTCATTATAATCTTGAGTATACCAAATTATAATTATGGAAATACTAGAAATTGACCAAATGGAAAATTGGAATATACATATTATTATTATATATACTAGAAAATTACACCCGCAACTCCGTTGCGCCAAAATTAATCCTATGTCTTTTCCAGGGACTCAAAGAATCTTAATACAAAATTCCAGCAAAATCGGTTCAGTGGTCGGACAGACAGACAAACAGATACACTTTCGCATTTATAATATAAGTATGAATTTATATGAACTCTAACAATGTAGATCTTTGTCTAGAAAATAATGACTTAGGCTCGTATAAATAGTCAGTACTTAAGATGCGACCCGGTCTCAAGACGCGGTTCGGCTCTGTGATTGGTCCAAATTTTGACAGCCAACCAATCACAGAGCCTGAACCGTGTCTTGAGACCGAGATGCATCTTGAGTATTGACTATTTATACCGGCCTAAGTTTGCTCGGAGGTGGAGCAATTATCCACATGGAGCATGGAGCGGTACAATATGATGCATCACTGCAAAATAACTGTTTGGTAATAATTAATTTAATAGTCAACCTTAAGTTAATAAACCTTTAAATATATAGAAAACTAGATGACGCCAGCAACTCCGTTGCGCCGAAATTTGTTTATCACGCGGGACCGTTTTTTTTTCAGGATAAACAGTATCCTATGTCCTTTCCCGGGACTCAAAGTATCTCCATACCAAATTTCAACAAAATCGGTATAGCGGTTTGGGCGTGAAGAGGTAACACACTTTCTCATATTTTATGATGTCAGTAAGTACGGATTATATAGTAATTAGTAATAGTATAAAATGTAAATCTTATCGTTATAAAAATGTTCCAGACAAAAAAAATCAAGATTTAGCGGTGTAAAAATTGATAATACTTCTGGCATAGAAACGCCGTATTTCACAAAAGTTTCTAAGTGCTCCTTCAACTATTAAAATTTCTCGAGGTCCTCAAATAATTTAAGTTTTAAGCAAAGCGCTCTCTAGGATTCTCGGATGCGAGAAAAGTGTCTTGTTAGGCATGGAGACGGTTTTGTAGAATTTTAAATGACGATTGTTAGAGATACGTCCCAAGAACGAGAACGTAAGATTGCATTTTAAACGCAACTTAGGAGAGAAACCTTTTTTCTGCTCCAAGATTTTAAATAGTATAGTAATACTGGGCATAAACCAACTACGCTACAAAATTATATTATGCTTATCTTACCCGGATTTAATATTTAGATATATTTAGGGCCTGTTTCACCACTTCCTGAAAAAGTGCCGGATTGGCTATCCACAACTTATTTTTCACAGATGCTCCAAACTCTGTCAAGTTAAGTTGTGGATAGCCTATCTTATCAGGAAGTGGGGAAACAGGCCCTCTATCTAAAAAAAAAAAAAATTAGAGTGTAGAGTGCAACAAACTGTCTTTTAACATGTACTATCAGAGAAGTTGATTCCTAGGCAAATGGCAGATCTAAGTAATTTGGTCGCGTTAAGTTAAACTCATCCGAACCGATCACAGCTAACGTTAAATTGATATAAGCCGACCAAACGACGTAGGTCTGTCAACTACCTAGGAATCAATTTCCTCGGGTATACATCGTTTTGGCTTCGTCGTTCTCAGGTAAAGTATTTGAATTTTTGTCAAACATTTTAAACGAAATCTAAGCAGCAAATGACTTTCACGGGTTTCAATAAGACCCAAATCCGTTGGCTCCAGGGGACTCAAAGTCGAGTCCCCTGGAGCCAACGGATTTGGGTCTCGACCGGGTCTTTCATATTGTCAGTTTCTTTTATACATGACACCACTGCCATTTATTATTCCTCCGATGGCTATACGACGTTAGCGGAATACTAAGTCGGCACCAGATTTGAATGGGCTTAGCGAAACTTCGGTACTAACGTATACGGGATACTTTTCGACAATTAGGCTGGTGGTATACAGATTTTAATATAATCAGATCATTTTGTTTAAAAATCTTTGAAAAACTTCAGTACGAAGTTTCACCGAATTCTTTTCGATAATTCGGCTGGTGAGTTGTACTATTTAAGCAGTTATATATTATTATTTTAGTATTAGTTATAAGGTATTTTACAATGTGACAGGATCTTTATATATTTTAAAGTCTTCAGAACTTATATTACAAGAAACTAAGTACTTTGATCTTAATCTACGTAAATTCAATCATAATAATTTATTTCCTGTGTCGTAACATTTCATATTGAACAAGGTTTAAGTTATTCAAATCAACGTTTCTCAGATTCTCCGAAGTGAATTAAGCTGGTTGCAATTTGCGAGCTGCGATTACACAATACTTTAGTAATATAGCTTCGGAGCGACCGAGCTACATTATTAAATTTTGTTAAATTATTCACTCGTCTGATGGAAATTACTCAAGATGCGAGCAGTAAGATCGCTTCTGACCAATGAAATTACTCACTGGGATGGTCTCTTATCCAAAGCAAATAAGCGATATTTTATTATTTAAACATTATAACGAAATATTATCTGAACAAATAAAAATGATTTTTAAATTCTGTAAGTAACTCTCGCAAAAATTTGAGAATGGCTGAACCGATTTGGCTGATTATAGTCTGGTCTTAGAAGTTTATATTAAGAGCAAAGTAATACAAAGTTCATTGGTTCATTCTAGTCTTTATTAACTGTTTATTCATCTCCGAACAGTTTCTTTTTAGCTCCTAAGACAATATTTTAAATGTTACGAACAGCTGATCAAAATATCTAATATTGTAAATTGTAAATTTCTAACAAAACCAAAATGTTATAGTCCATCGGCAAACGAAAACAAAAACTACTAATTATAAATAACCATTATTATCGCGAACAATTAAATTAATTGAACTAATATCGCCACGTTAGAGGAATCCCGTAATGAGAGTCACGCGAGCGTTCCGCCCGGTGTGTGTCAAGCCTAATGCTTATTGGAACATGCTTAAGAATTTCACACCGTTATCTCTTTCACAAACATCCTAATACTTTACATGTACGCGTAAGTACTTTATAAATATTTGGAGACTTACTCTTTACCGAATTTTGCAATATCAAGTCTTGGCCAGACTCCGTTACTATTCGCTATCGATTTTATTTTCTTCTTTTCAACCAATATCACATAATATTATAAACATCTAGATGACGCCCGCAACTCCGTTGCGCCAAATTTCGTTTATGGCCCGGGAAGCGTACATTTTTCCGGGATAAAAAGTATTCTATGTCCTTTCCCGGGACTCAAAGTATCTTCATTTCAGTAAAATCGGTACAGTGAGGCTTGGACGTAAAGAAATGTTTCATTTATAATATTAATTTAGATTTTGACTTTATTTAAAAATCACAAAATATTCAAGAATTTTCATACTCACCAATAAACAAGTGAGCCTTACGAAATGTGTTTCCACTTATGTAAAGCAGGTTAGTATTCGTAAGTAGAGCTTCTAGACGCAATTCAATTGAGAGTCTATTTTCTTCCAATTTTATTGGTTTACCCCGAAGGCAAGATTGGATGCAGAATAATGAAAATCCAATATTATTTAGAGGATAGAAATTTAAACACGTAGGAGCTAACATCACGTAGACATACGTGAGGGTATGCTTAAACACCTTTTAACGTTGAATATCTTATGAACTTTGGAGTTACGGTGACAATGCAGTAAAATAGTGGAGCTTAAAAAACTTGTTACGTTTGAGGTGGAGGCGAACTGTTATAAGTATCATATTCAACTTAATCCAAACTAAAAGTAAAATCCATACTTATATTATAAAAACGAAATTATGTCTGTCTGTTTTACATCTTCATAACGAAATTGCTGAACGGATTTTGCTGTGGATGGAGATTATACTTTGAGTCCCGGGAAAGTACATCTAAGGGTACTTTTATCCTGGAAAATATATGTAGGTAGTACTAGTAATATTAAATAATGCCCGCATCTCCGTTACACCAAAATTTTATCGCGCGGGCATCGCATATTTTCCAGGGACAAAAAGTATTTTTTGTACTTTTCCGGAACTCTATATGTCTCCAAACCAAAGAACAATGGCCAAATCGTACCAGGTGGGCGGTGGCGTCCCGATATGCAAAAATTCTCTAATATTTTAAGACATCGAAAAACATTAGAAATGTGTCTATAAATAGCCACAAAAAAAAAGATCAGTTTCGTTGTTGTCTTTCATATGTTCTGACAGCCGGCGATCATTCGCATTCGTTCTATTTTTTGGGTAATAACTCTAGGCAAAATTGAAATAATTAGAAACGAGATCGCCGAATATACACTTGTAGGCTACACCCTCGGAAAAAAGGTAGTTCTTAAGTCTAACCTCAAAATAATTGTAAACGTTAATAATTATTATAAAAAATCGTGGCTATTTAGACATAATTCTCAAACGGAATTATGTTTAGAGCATAAGAACAAAGAAATCTAACTATAGTTTATTTTTGGACATCAAAAATAAAAGTCGAGTCCAGCTATACAAATTTGGCCATGATTCTTAAAGCAAAATCGGCGAAGAGGCAAGTCAAACACACTTTCGAATTTATAATATTAGTATGGAGTGTTATCTTTTTAGTTAAATGGTAAACGTGTAAATTAAAATTTAAATTAATACCTAAATTATTGTGGTTTAAATTCCGCTCTAATAATTAATTCTGTCTCTTCATTTTAAATGTTGCTAATTGTTATATGTATATCACTGCTGCCTTATGATATAATGCCTTTTATTATATAATCTGTTTTAAAATATTATATCACATTATTTAAGAGATTTATTAAGTAGTGTAACGAAATTTTATGTAACGAAAAAGATAAAAATTCTTCGTGCATTTGTTAATAGGAAGTCGTTTGGGTGTTACCACAGACCAAGCTATCACGTCTTGGATATGGCAGCGAGACTCACACGTTTCGTTTTAAAAAATAATAATTTGTCGATTTCCATTTTCCATGCGTCACTTTCACAAATTTTCAGAAAAAATCTGAAAAACAAAGACGTAGAATGGATACATATATTAAATGTATCCAATTAATAATTATCCATTTTATATCTGTTAATACAATAAATTTTTCAGACTCAATCAATGCAAATGCAAAAGATCACAGCGTTATCCGAATAAATTAATCATGCCCAAATGTAGCAGCACAACTTTTCTTAAAAGTCCTTATTATATGGCTATTAAAATATATAATAACTTGCCAAAAGACTTAGAAAAACTGAGCTTAATTCCTTTTAAAAGAAAACTAAATGAATGGCTTATAAATAATTGTTTTTATGATGTAAAGGATTTTTTCGTTGGTACTTATTTCTGACATTTCTCTATTGACATTAATTGACATATTGTGATTTGTGACATTTAGTAATCGTAATACTTCTCGGAACAATAACTAAAGCATGGAAGCCGGAGTAAAATAAAAGTCGAGCCACCTATATTTTATGTAATATTATCAATTAGCATGTCATAGGTGTGAGTGAAACAAAACAATGGTGTTTGTTGTTATTAATTTTGAACGTGTCACTAAAATAAAAACGATAAACGTCAAATGGTTACCTTTGGTCATCTTATAATACTAACAATTTAAAAAGTACTATCCAAGGTGTCAAAATTCATGAGTCGTATCGTCAACATAATTTTGTAGTTTTATGATTTGTTGATACGGAGCGTGCATTATCGATTATAAAGTGAGAAAAATTTATTAATTTCACTTTGAAAACGTGGTCTGGAACTATCAATGTGTGGTTAAAAGACAGTGTTAGTGTCTGGATAAAATGTCTTGTGTTGTTAGCGGGTGTAAAGCCCATAGTTCGAGGAAAGAAAATGAGAATGAATCTTTCACATTTCATCGGTAAGTTTAGACAAATATTTTTCATTTTAATAACATAATGGAAATATAAAAGTGATAATATGTAAGAAAAAGTATTACTGTATGTCTGAATATACAGAATAATTCACGTGTTTACTGTTTTGTGTGTATTTTCTGTTAAATAAAATTGTTGCAAGTATAGGTTATTAGTGTTGTAAAAATAGATGTCGATAATTTTACCAAGTAATCACATTTATATTATTACAGATGTCCTAACGATGAGGCTATGAAGATTAAGTGGATTCAATGCATTAACAGGCCCAATTGGACACCAAAAAAGCACAGCTGAATTTGCTTACAACATTTTACCAATGATTCATTTGTGCCAAATGAAAATAAAAAAATGGAGACGGCTAATATCAGATGCTATTCCTACATAAAATACCCAAGGAAACAGCCAATTTCATTGTGGTAAGTTTGTAGTAAAAGTACCTACTTATTTGATTTATGTTACACACCATACAAGACAATAGACATACCTAACTCACTTTCATTACCTATGGACTTTTCTTATATAATTTTTTATAACTGTCTATTATAATGACTATAATATCATTAACAAAAAATTACTTACGCAATAATGTTACAATTGTTTTCAGGAAACTTTACCACCAGCAGAAACAAATTATAGCCTGGCAGGACCGAGCACAGATTGCCATAATAAAATCAATATTAGTTCCTCACCTTTTTTAGTATAGGTAGTGCGTTAAGAAAGTGAAGAAATCAAAAAGTTGGGACATCGTAGTGTCATCCCTTTTTTCTTAGATTGATTTGAAAGGGATGACAGAGATGTTGCCATTTTTTAATTTCTTCACTTTTTTGACAGACTATATACAGTGTGTTAGTGTAAACACCGTTATCCTTGAAACCATCAAATGAGCCCGTCAAAATGAACAACTTTTTCTATGAGAACAATGCTGGGAACTCGAAAAAAATATGCCGTCTTAATACCAAACGGATGCCCAGATCGGCAATTATATTTAATTTTTTTGAGTTCCCAGCATTGTTCTCATAGAAAAAGTTGTTCATTTTGATGGGCTCATTTGATGGTTTCAAGGATAACGGTTTTTACGCTAACATTTTGTATATGAAAATTGCAATGATTATTTTTTGTACTTAAATGTAATTTGTATGGTGAAGTAAAAGTCGCAAAATAAATATTGTCCATTTTATTCGCCTTGTATTTAATATTTACTAAGAAATTAATTATCATCGTCACACTCCGCTTCGTTCCATCTCGTTCCACCCTGATCCGCACCGCTCCGTTCCATCTCGTTCCACCCTGATCCGCACCGCTCCGCTCCATCTCGTTCCACCCTGATCCGCACCGCTCCGCTCTATCTCGTTCCACCCTGATCCGTACCGTACCGCTCCGCTCCATCTCGTTCCACCCTGATCCGCACCACTCCGCTCTATCTCGTTCCACCCTGATCCGTATCGCTCCGCTCCATCTCGTTCCACCCTAATCCTCACCGCCCAGCTCCACCACGCTCCCACTACGCTCGCCTCCACTTTCCCATATATTTTAAGTCAAGTGGTAAAAAGTAGCCTATGTGTTATTCTGATGTTTCAGCTATATTACTGTAAAGTTTCATTAAAATCCATTCAGTAGTTTTTACGTGAAAGAGTAACAAACATCCATAGTCTACTCACAAACTCGCGTTTATAATATTTATAAAAATAGGATAGATCTTTAGCTAAAATCATGTAGTTTTATACGTTAGCAGAGTTATAGCAAGTAAGGTTTTATCATAAAGTTAATATACCTAGGTATCTTAATTTTATGGGTTTTATCTAATTAATTGATGACAAAAATATATTATTTAACCTAATATCGATATATACCCATCACTAGCAAAATTCTTAACTTGTGACAACCTGCATAATAACGAAACAGAACATTACTTATTGTCTCTTTCTTGCGCACTATCAATACCGTAAGCAAAAAAAGATCAAGATATATGCACTGTATTGCTATTTTAGCCCGGCTTCCATGCTTTAGTTATTGTTCCGAGTAATACTTCTACTTCTTTTCTCCACTTTTTAGATTAATGAAATGACATTTGCATACTATTCATTTAGTTGAGTGACATGATCCTATATTTTATTATGAAGACCATACTGTACATTTCACTCTGGCAAATAAACTATTATTATTATTATGCTTAATGATTTCATATTATAAATAGATAAATTATATCAACAGATTCTTGCATACTTTATTCATACTCACATATTGATAAATGTTAGATACCGCCTAGTTATGAAACTCTATCAAAAACATCGTACCATGATCTTAAAATCTATGAAGTTATTGTGTTTAACTCTACCATTATTTTGGAATCATTAAGACTAGAATCTATTAATATAATATAGTAGGTTTGTCTGTACATTTATTGGTCTATGTCTTGAACAATACTAATATAAGTGTGAATTGCTGATTACATAACTTCTTTTGTGCGTTTATTTCCGCTTATATTGTTGTATTTAATAGGATATTTTATAATGTGAGGATAATTTTATGCAAGACTGTGCAAAAATTGCTTACGGTTGTATCAATCAGCATTTCAGCAATCACCATTTATAACAGGATTTAATGTGTGAAACAGTAGTTGTAACTCGTACCTGTTGATAAAATGAAAATTATTATTATTTGTTACATTAAATTTCATTTAATTTCAGCATCTGTTATCAGTTACTCAAGCATTAGCCCCTAAGCCGACCAGGATGTTAATATGGAGACATCGGAGTCTCAGAAAAGGACACATGATAGTTTTTATCGCGGCGATGTGCACTGCTTGTCGGCTGATATGAATTTCTGCACAAAATTAGCAACATCGACTCCCATACGTTTTCTTTCAGAAGCCTATTCAAAGGTTCAAGACAAAAACAACATTTCAAAACGTCCTTGTGAATGGCCGTACATTGCTTTTACGTTATCAAGGATCGATAGCAAAAAACAATACCTACTGTTTTTCAAGTTTTGTGGTCAAACAGTCCATTGTGGTCAACAGTACAAAAGTAACAGGCATGTTCTCATTTTTTATTTCCTTAACGTGAAGTCGGTTATGCCTAAATATTACAATAAGACACGTAATTTTATTTAAATAACTGTTGATCTAAATAGCAAACATTTCTTAGATAAGTACGTGTCCAAATTCGGACTATGGTTATATCTGTAATAGGAATTTTTAGCACGTTTCCGCCTTTACATTTCTTGGCTATACTGGTTTTAAAATATTATCTTCAAATGGTTTATAGTGGTATAAAATAAAGTTTTCATAGATATTTTTTATATAAAATAACAATCAATAAACAATCCAAAAACACAAAATAAATAAATACAGAGACTAATTGCAATTATTACACTTTAACTCAAGACTCAAGTAGTAACGCATACTGACTATTTAATACAGAGTTTTGTTTGTAACCTCCTAAACCATAGTTCTTAGTCATTTGACTTTATAGTAGGTATATAAGTTTCATAAATCTATCAAAACCAAAGATGCATGCAAAAAGTAGATGACGTGTTTATAATAGCTAGTCACGAGTGGTGTGCGATGCGTGTTTGTGCAATAACTACAAGTAGGCGACTAAACTGTGTCATTGGACTATTCGAAAACGAGTAGGCTTCGAGTATTGTACTTGTTGCCAAATCGGCATATTTTAAACTACATTACTATACCATATGCATTTACATTGTTTTATTAGTTTCTAAGCTGACGATATTACAATCTATTTCTTTGTTATTTTATTTGAATGAGATAATCTTGTTTATTTGCAACAGGTTTCCTGAAACGAATGCATGATTTTCATGAGTGTAAACAGCGAATTAAAAGGTTTACCAATGTTTAATAAATCCAAAAATATTCTAGAAAATTTCAAATGCAGAACCATGGAAGCAGAAATCCATACTAATATAAATGCGAAAGTGTGTCTGTCTATCTGTCCGTCTGTATGTCTGTCTGTATGTTACCTCCTCACGCCCTAACCGCTGAACCGATTTTGCTGGGTATTGAGATACTTTGAGTCCCGAGAAAGGACATAGGATACTTTTTGTTCCAGAAAAATGTACCGGTTTCCGCGCGATAAACGAGTTTTGTGCCAACGGAGTTGCGGGCGTCATCTAGTGAATAAAATATAAAAACCACTTAAGAGCGACCGCAGACTTACAATTTCAAGTTGTACAACTACAGTAAACTACAATTTTTAAATGATAAAAATAATATGAGAACTTTATTAATTCGCATTCGCATAATGCAAGGTGACAATATTTAAAATGTACACATGTTACATGTGCGGTCGCTCTAAATGATAAAGCCAATTACTTATCTTCTTATATTAAATTAAGAAATTTAAAAAAACCCCCGCCAAAAAACTTTAAAAAGTAATGAAATAACATTTCCTGACTTTAAGTTTAAATCATTCCTAAGAGTAAAGTAATATTTTAGTCCATAATTGTTGTCAAGGTGTGTCGGGGGACCGCTAAGTAAACTACCACAACAGCGACTTTTGCATTTTGTATCGCCATAATAATCGCTGATTCTCTCGATTCGGGTCGCTGTGAACAGACCCTTAATTTATATTGTTATGTGAAATCAAACATCTACATTAGCGGTCCCCCGACACACCTTGACAACAATTATGGACTAAAATATTACTTTACTCTTAGGAATGATTTAAACTTAAAGTCAGGAAATGTTATTTCATTACTTTTTAAAGTTTTTTGGCGGGGGTTTTTTTAAATTTCTTAATTTAATTTTATTTTATGCTTTTTAAACTTGTGCAGAATAATTCCTATCAACTGGATCATATCCCAATGAATACAATCTATAAATAAAATATGTCCTCTTGGATGAGGCCATCAATATGAGCCCAAACATGAAACCTCCACTTTAGGTTCATACGGAGCTTGGCTCCTATAGAATCCAGGTGATGCTGCAGCAGCAGCATGCAAATATTTACTGTTTATCTACGTTTTACTGGTTGTCGCAATTAAAATGAGCCCAAACACGAAACCTCTGCTCTAAGTTGGTGAGGAGTTGGGTATCCTATTGATTACCAGGTGATGCTGCATCACCAGGTCAACTCTCCAATAATGTGTATATATTCATAAGTGTCTCGAACCAGGATGCAAAATATAAAGCCCATCAAACGACTGCAAGTTGCTAATCGTCCTATCACGAACCAGATATACCGTGATATTTCAGCAATGAGCAGGCTGATGATGATGAACTATAGCTAAGAACACTCACCGTCATGTCAGCTTTCAAACAAAAAAAACTAGATCAAAATCGGTCCACCCGTTTGGATGCTACGATGCCACAGACAGACAGACAGACAGACAGACAGACAGACAGACAGACAGACACGTCAAACTTATAACACCGGTTAGTCGCGCTAAAACACGAAAACGGCTGAACGGATTGGGCTGATTTTAGTCTCAAAATATTCGTGGAAATCCAGGGAAGGTTTAAAAGTGACACGAAGTTCACCGGGACAGCTAGTATCCTTTAAAATATTAATACGCACAAATAGCTGAATATTAAATAAAATATCTGGTCTCAGTCAATCTCGAGAAGGCAGGGCGAAGGCACATTCCTACTGAAGGTCGACTACATGATTAGGAATTAATTCTAGGAATGTAAGACAAGGCGTTAAATTATGGCCCAAAGTTTCGCACAGATAAAAGAGGGAAGATTTAGGATGGAAACTCTTGGGGTTCAAGGGAAGGGTACAAAAATAATCTAAGGGTTCAAAGCTAATCTTAAAGTTTAAAGCCTGTTATCCAAATTCAGTAAATTCCTTTTATGAAGATATTTACTAAATATTGTGATAAATTATTGTGTCTGTCTGTCCGCGATTAAACCGACTCGTTGAAATTCGGTATGGAGTATGGATCTAGTCCTGTAATAAAATGCAAATATTCCTTTAAAATGTGCGGTTCTGTGTGAAATTCGAATTTCGGCGCGTTGTAGATACGGTTCTGGTTCATTTTAATAATATTTCCAAAATCAGTTATAAAAGGTTCATCTACGCTACTAAAAGTTACAACCGTTTTTGTCACGGCGCGGGAGAGGTTAAAGAACTATGGGTACCTAATTATTCTAACCGAAGACACGACAGTTTTTTTTGCTGTTGAACGATCTATCAGACATGCAAAATTGTCACATATAACCGATACATAGCTATGAATCATACTATTCCGACGAAATAGCCTTTTAACACGAGATAAATAATGAAATTTCACTTCACGAGTTTTGACCTACAGATGAATTTTTACATGTAAAAACACAATTTGTTATCTACAAATGCTTTATTTGAAAATCCTACTAATATTATAAATGCTGTCCGTTTGTTTGTTACCTTTTCACGCTAAACAGCTGAGCCGAAATTGCTGAAATTTGGTATGGCGTTACTTTGAGTCTCGGAAAAGGGTATAGGATACTTTTTATCCCGTAAAAATGTGCGGTTCCCGCGCGATCAATGAATTTTAGCACAACGAAGATACGGGCGTCATCTCGTATTATAATAATAATTTTTAAATATTCGGTAGGTACTTGAAAAGTTAGAAAATCGTCTTTTATTTTTGTAAACGGCCTACCGCACATTCCCACCACTCATGTATCTCCTGTGATGCCAGCTTCGATGTAGAAATAGGTAAGATGCTTTGAATTATAAAAATTTAGGTCCCCTAGGTAATTCCTGTATTTTAAGTAAGGGTTTTCTAAGGGCACGTGTCATCCTTAAGGGTACATGATACTACATGCAGGGTTCCTCTTGCATTACTTAGGCATCTAGGTTCGAGGTTGGAGCCCTCAACAAAACGTTATTGGTCACATTCCATTAAGGTGAGCGACAAGCCTTGCTCGAGACAAGGCCAGGTGAAGGGAGACAATATTCATAAGTGATCTAGTATAGTACTTCCTTCACTATATTCGTCAAACGGGTTTCATTCGGGTCATAAGCGTACGCAATTTGATGACGATTTTATGTTTTTTAAATTTTAATTTGGTAATTTCTTTCTGTTTAAAAGCCGCGTGCCCAATATTTTTCTAGCAGATATTAACGCATGATATCTGGTTTTTGATAGTCTGATTAATATTATAATTTTCTTTAGAGACAAAAAAGCCTTGGAAAATAATAATCAATACAGGAATAATAAGCTTATCCTGTATTGATTATTATTTTTCTTTACGCATCAGACGGTCCATAGTCTAATGAAAGAAAGTTAGCTTTGTTGTTCATTTATTTGCTTAGTATCATTTAATAATGTATTTAGTTAAATGTTATTACCCGTATAAGTTAGATAAATAAAATATTATATTATTTGGAAAGCATAATATTCATGTTTCTCACGTTACATTTATATAAATCGATAATTTGACCCAGATGGAGACTAAAAACGTGATCACAGCACTTTGAGCTGTTCACTGGAATGTATCTAATAATTATTTTATATACTATACGGTCTACTCATTCATCATAATAATATTAAGATTAGGCCGCATAAAATATTTATGCTTTACGTTTGTATTACTATTAATCTGTAAATATTATAAAAATATGTACTTATCAGTTATCACATATGTGATAAATAGGTACTTCTATCTATGTAAATAAAAATGTTGTTAGTCGCACTAAAATCGAGAACGGCTGAACCGATTTTGATAATTTTAGTCTTGAAATATTCATGGGAAACCAGGGAAGATTTATGGTGGGAACTGATACGAAGCTCACTGGGTCATCTAAGTAGTAAAAAATATTATATAAACACTACGTCCAGGATTCGAAAACTTAAATATTTGGAATCATAAAATTAATTATCATCTCAAAATTACAACTTATAAAGAAGCGAAACCAAGTTTAATATATCTCCATTATCCATAGATACATCATACAGCAGATATAATTTATCTTGAAGATACACCGTTAGAGAATACACGATTTGCCTAAATACGTATATTACCAACATCGTGCAAGCGAATTGAAAAATTTGGGTGAAGAGGTCGTGGGATCCAATATTAATGAAGACATAGTCGGTAAACTAATTAAAGATCAAGATACGCAAACAAAACTAGTAGCTAATAATTCAAGTTTTACGTAAAAAAAAATTTCTTTGCAACGTGTTAATTTTTGTAACTTTCTCACATTTCGCTACAATTTTGCCTTGACCTTTCTTGTAATTATGCCGTATACGAAAAAGTGAAGATTGTTACTAAGAAGCTGCAACATTACACCTTTTTTTTTTAAGGAGGGGAAATGCATTACGCATCCCCCGCCCCCTCGGGGGAAAGGGCAGGGGTGTGTCGGACTCCCTCCGCAGAGGTGTACCGACTAAACCCCATGCATGCAGCGGCTGCCTTCACCAAGAGGCTCCCCGGGCATCGGGGGAGCCTTTCTCTTCGGGGCCTATGTTGTGGGCCTATGTTGTGATCCCCCGATCAACCGCCCACAGGCCTAGGCTTCCACCTCCATGGCAGGGGCGTTTCTCGCTCCAGCCTCGTCAGCTCCAGGCCGCTTACGCGGCGAGCCTTGGAGGGAGCCTTGCGCTTCTTCCTCGTGCTGGGCGGCTTTCTGGCTGCTGCAAGGCAGCCGTTAGTCTCCAGCACGTGGTCGCTCTCTTTGCCGAGGCAACATTACACCTACGTGCACTTTGTCTTTAGACCAACTTCGTCTTTGCAAACTTTGTACACAAAACTTTGCAAATCGAATTAGCGAAAGCAAAATGCCCCGATAATTTCTAGGCATGTAAGGGTAAGACAAATTTAAGATTAACTTGACGAGTGCTTCACTCGTGTGCCAAATAGTTTGAATGCCTCAGGCGACCCGAGAATTTTCTATGATGCAACGCTAGTTAGCAAACCAAAATGTGCTCTAACGCGGTGTGGAAAGCTCGCGATTGGCTCGGCGTTTTAATCGTATGCTGTTGTCAGACCGTCTAAACCAGAAAACGGAGGATCGTTGTGGATAATCGAATTCATTAGTACTCTTTGTAGGTTCAGTATTGGACGATCGTATAATAGGTAGTCTAGTGCAGATGGAGTTCGATAGATTCCAACAATGCTAGTTACAAAACCTAAGTGATGTTCGGGTTCTATAGAAGGTTCTACTTGATGCTAATTTTGCTTTAAGTCAGGGAGTATCTTAGATTTTTGTATGCGTAAACTTTTGTGTGTATCTCAGATTTTTTAATGGAGTTGCTCAGTTATAGTAGATCTGTTTTGAACACTGTAAAAGTTTCAAAATATGCTACAAATCATAAATTAATGTTCAAAACAGTATAGCATGTTTACATTTTAATTCAATGAAAAACTCAGTTTAACTTCAGTTTGAATTCTAGGCACTTAGTTTTTCTTAGTAAAAATACCACACTTTAAATCAAGATTAGATTTATTCTGAATTCTTAACTGCATCTGAGTGCGGATAGCATTCTTAAAGGTGTTCTATCAGAATAAACGTCAAGATGATTGATTCTCGAAAGTTCTCGTGTCTTGGCTATTTCATGCATGATTATCATAATGCATGCCGCTCATGTCTTTTACTCCGAACCAAAACATCTATCATTTGTACAGGAACTGTGTTTTTAATCTGTACTTGATAACCCGGTGAACTTCTTAATATAAAACTTTCCTGGACTTCCTTCTTTCCTTTGGAAAATTAACCAAATCGAATCAGCCTATCTCAAGTTTTAGCGAGACTAATAAAATTTCAAATTCTTTTTTAATTATAAAGATGTGGTACATATTATTATATTTGAACTTTGATTTAAACTTAAATGTATTTTAATAAGCTTTTGAACTTTTTTAAACTAAAAAATTGCTTCGATCCTGCCAGGATTCGAACCTGGAATCTTCTGATCCGTAGTCAGACGCGTTATCCGTTGCGCCACAGGACCGTGAGAGCTAATGTCGAAATTTTCATACGTGTACCAGTGATCTAGCGTTTTCTAACAATAACTTTAACTACCCACGTGATTGTATTTTTATCATGGTCTTTATTGTTAATCGTAGATAGTTACAAAAACTCTGACGTGTATTTTGTATTTATAAGAAGGTAATACATATATTTAAAATTGCCAAAGTGTGTATGCATATCTATTCTGTTGCCTGCCTCTTTACACATATTAAGCTACTAATTCACCAATTTAAGAATGCTCTAACCGAAGAATTAGCAGGTCGGATATCTGTCAGTACGAATATCGACGTTAATAACATTAAAATAAGATTAATATTAGCGCGCCTTGTACAGTGGCGGTTACGACGCTCGCCGCGTTCTTGATATGGCGAAAATGTATGAAAAAATTTGAGAAAGTTTCTTATTTTTCTTATAACTGGAAAAGTTGTTTATTTTTATATAAAATTTTTAGCGGACTTTATAGAGGACTAAATGAGCAACAATTTTTTGTATATTTATTTTCCTCAGTTCAGTGTATTTAGATATTAAGGTACCTAATCAGACCCCATTTTTTCACATTTTGCGATTATGGTGATGGTTAAAACGTATTTTATGTGAAAATTTTGTATGCGGCTATAGAATTTTTATGGTACAGTCGTGGAGATGAATATATTATTATCTTTAATTTGAAACCAAAATATCCTCGCAGTTTGACTCCTAATTCTTTAATAGGGTACCGGAAAATCGCTGATATTTATAATAGCGTCCTTAAATAACGATTTTTCGAGTCATTACGAATTACGATACTTTTATTGCGACAAAATATTGTGTTATCGAGCGATAAACGAATTTCGACTCAAATGAAAAAGCGACCGCATATTATAATAGATAACCTAACAAATCTTGACCTACAAAAGACTATAATTACTATATCAATGCTAAATAAGCGTAAAATAGAAAATATAGACACGATCGCACATACGGCGAGAGTCGGTGTGACCCCCTTCCTAATAACGGGCCACTAACCGTTCTGTTATATAAGCCGCTCGCAAGTCGCACTTCCGTCAACGTAGCCATCAGAAATGAAGAAAATGTGAGGAAATGTAACGAAAATTATACAAAACCAAACCCCTACTATTTCGAATTCTTCGAAATAGTAGGGGCCGAAGTCAAGTTATTAAGATTCCACTGTAAAATTAAAGATAGTTTTAAGTTAAGAGGGCGACTAACCCAAAAAATCTAACATCGTCCTCCTCTCTTCACACTCACCTGTCTTTCATATGCCAGATGAAAAAGGACGACGCGGATTCATCGCCAAATTAGTTTTTTCTCAATAACTCGATAATTATATACAACATTTTAAAAATCCGCTAGATCGATTTCAATAATAGAATTTTATACAATGTGTTAAAATATTAACTTAGTTCAATGCACGGTTATGGCAATAAATGAAAAATTCGTGAAAATTAGATGCATCTTTGTGATTTTTTTTATCGAGAAAATTTTAAGATATCGTGTTTTTGTTCTTGAAAATATAATGTAGTATCTAATTTTAGAAAACTAAATAATTCGGGGCTTATTTTCAAGTATAAAAATCAATTATAAAATGGAAAATTTTGGGTTAGTCGCCCCCTTAACGCGTCGCTAAACGCAAAAGTTTATTCGAAAAATATTTTGTTTGTCACTGTCTCTTGAAATAAAGTAAGCGGAGACAAAAAATCGATTAATTTAATTTACACGAATAAACGATCTTATAATTACTAGCCTATGTACTATAGGTACAATATCATACAGATCAAAAAGTGAACATTTAAATCCTATAATAAGTAGATTTAGTTCACTTAGAACCGTTTATCTAATTTGCGTTAGTCTTAACTAAGTAGAAAGGCGGTTGTGGACTGTGGTACTATGGCTGTGGCGAGTTTCAAACGAGTTTAGAGGTTTTAGTCGTAGGCTTACAACACAGATACAAACGGGTGATTACCTGTTTGATGTTTAAGTTTTTGTAATTTTTAATGAATTTAACAATTAGTATGATTGTTATTAATTATTTTGTTGATGTCTCAATTTAATTAATAAATAAACTGCAACGTATATTTGACATGAATGTTATACATTTCTGATACATTAATTAAATAATGTTAATTGAGTGTGGACGTAAAAAAAAAATTAAAAATATGTAACAAAATTGACAAAGAAATTATAAATGTTATTTTACACATCCTTTATAACATATTATTAATTCATTAAAAAAGCTAAATTAATTAATATTACCAGCTCCTCAAAGAAGGGTTGCCCAACTTAAAATAACGGGCCCCTCCCTCGTATTCACAGTACAAAATTTTTCATTTATATCAACTAGTAAAGTGGTGGGGCGAGTCATTTCAAATTAGACAAGCTCTAACTAAACTACGTATTGACCAGAGTCCAGACAGATCAAGAGCGTCTGAACTGCTGACTGGGTCTGAGACCATAAGACTTGGAAAACTAAAGTTAAGTCAGCGAGTTTGAGTTCAGTGATACCACTGAACATAACGAATAACATTTCGATTTAGCCTGCTCTGCCCTGATACCAGAAAAGACCGCTACGTGCAAAACGCAACTTT
Organism: Plebejus argus; assembly: GCA_905404155.3. Lineage (NCBI taxonomy): Eukaryota > Metazoa > Arthropoda > Insecta > Lepidoptera > Lycaenidae > Plebejus > Plebejus argus. Next base: position 17,122,311 of record FR989931.1, on the reverse strand, counting down.
TGGTAATTGACAAAAATAGCGGGAAAAGAGATTTCTTGAAAAGTATTATGATTAGATAAGATCTAGTTATTGATTAAAATAAGTGACCTTACGTAGAATATTTTCATGTTCTCCTTTTCTATATAATATGTTTGTAAGGTAATTTAAAATACAATTTTCTGGTTTAGCTTAGCACATAAATAACTATTTCATTCACGCTGCTAGGTTAAAACGCAGTTACCTCGACGGTAACTGCCGTTTAGCGTATGATTTTTGTCTTTAAATTTTGATATACCTATTTTTTACATGAATCATACGAAAAAATACCGCTATGTGGCCTAACTGCTTTATAGATTATTACGTAACTGAGAAGAAATATATTCATCAATCTAAAAACGCCATTATGTGACGTCAACGGCATTTTTGATTAGTTTAATCAAAATTGGTTTAAAAGTTATCAGTATAATACTAAAAGAGAAAGCAGTTAAATGCACTACCCACTTAATAACTGTATTTTAACTAAGTAAACCACTTCAAATAATCCTAGTGATTAGCTGAAAAGACCATTAGATCAAAAATGCAACAGCAAAAAAATATTATATATGATCAGAAATAAAACTGTAATATCAAAACAAATTATTTATTTGTGAAAGATACTTTAATGCTTAATTTATTATTTGGTAATAAATTGTAAACGACGTTAAACATCTTAACAATCAATAGAATTCTTACTGACTTCAGTCCTAATAATTTCTGGTACAGTACCGTAACTAAACATATGAAAATTATATTTATTTATTTATTTATTTATTTAAGAAAAACATTACTTCTATGAGAGATCAAAAAGTAGATATATTAATGATCGGCCAAGTGCGAGTCGGACTCGCGCACGAAGGGTTTCGTACCGGCATAGAGCGAAAGTAGACAAAAAAATGTGTTTTTTGTATGGGAGCCCCCTTAGATATTTACTTTATTTTAATTTTATTATTAATTATTAAAGTACAAATACAATTAAGGATTTTGTGAAAATTTCAAGTGCGTAGCTGTTACCATTATTGATTACGAGCAAAAAAGGCCAAAATAATCACGTTTCTTGTATGGGAGCCCCCTTTAAAAATAAACCTTATGTTATTTTTAGTATTTGTTGTTATAGCGGCAACAGTCGCCCATGTCGCCCATGGACACTCGCAAGATCAGAAGAGCTGGAGGGGCGTTGCCGGCCTTTTAAGAGGGAATACGCTCTTTTCTTGAAGGTTTGCAGGTCGTATAGGTCCGGAAATACTGCTGGTGACAGTTCGTTCCAGAGTTTTACAGTGCGCGGCAGAAAGTTACGCGAAAAACGCACTGTGGAAGACTGCCACTCATCAAGGTGGTGAGGATGGTATGTTTTTCGCGTGGGATGATGGCGAAAAGTTGCAGGTGGTATGATTCCGAACAATTCCTCAGAGCACTCCCCGTGATACAACCGATAAAGGATGCAGAGTGAAGCTACATCTCGGCGTAATTCCAAGGGGTCCAAGCTGTTTGAAACACTATGGCAGTCAACAATTCGAGCGGTCCTTCGTTGGATACGATCCAGAGGGAGCAGTTGGTATTTTGGCGCCCCTGCCCAGAGATGAGAACAATATTCCATATGAGGCCGAACCTGCGCCTTGTAGAGTTGTAGGCGTTGGTCCGGACTGAAGTACTGTCTCGCTCTGTTAAGAACACCAAGCTGCTTCGAGGCTTATTTGGCCTTACCCTCCAGATGATATCGGAACTGGACTTCGCTCGATATGTTGACGCCAAGTATCTCAATGCTAGGGGAGATGGTTAAAGATGTACCCTCGAAACGAGGAAACATGTAGCTTTTTCGTTCAAAACTAACTTATTGTTTTGATGTTGTTTGTGAGTAAGTCCTTGGGCGTTGCAATGTATTCAAAGGCATTAGTCTTGTTTATTTTGCTTGCCTTCTGATTCAGTCCTATTCTTTCGTAAGAATCTGCTGGTGGTTGGAATGGAGATCTTTTCCTCTTTTCATTCTCTCTTCCTTTAATTATTATCTTGTCATATTATCTTATAAATGCCCTGTTTCCTTTTAATCTCTTCCTTTACTTTTTTCTTCAGAGCTCCTTCCTAATTTTTAGAACTTCTTTTGAAAAGTCTTCTGTAGCGTATAATATGTTTGTAGGGAAGTTTTTGCATTTTTTTTATATTTCTAATATTGGTCTTTGTTTTCCGCTGATTTTCTTTCCTAATCTTCGTACTTCGCTAATCTCACATTTGTCAAATTCGTTTATATTTTCTTCTATCCTTGCATCATTTAGTGTTCCTATAACTTATGGGATCCATAATGTTAGCAGTTATCATTACAATTATCTCGTTGTAGAAAATAATTTGAACACCTATGTACTTTTAAAATTTAAAAGTACATAGGTGTTTAATGTTTAATGTTACCTCAGCTGTCCCACGAAAATCGCACCAAATTCTTGGCGCGCAAAGCAAGCACGCGACCTTCCCCCATGCGGCACGCCGACAAAATATTGACTGTCGATCGCGGATCGATCGATGCCCTGCGGGCCTGCACCCTCTGCCTCTGCCGCTGGCGCGTTCGTATTCCCCCCCGCTCTTCTCTCAATCAACATAAATAGCGGTCTTTTTGTTTAGTTTTTTAATTAAACCGCGTTTATGAAATGCCATCATGCAAACATTTAAATAAAATCCTAAGTTAAATGACGGTCATAGTTTTGTTGTGTAGTTTTTTAGTTTGATTTATAATTATTCTACTACGCTTAAAGACAGTTTACATATCATAACGTAGTTCTAGTGTATGATGATAATTTAGCCGTTTTATTGCTTATAATGGAAATGGTTCTGGGCAAAAATTTGCTACGTATTAAGGTCGTTATAGTTAAATAACGGTTTTTATACTTATCATGACCATTTCACGGCATTCTCGTGTAGTAGTTCCCCAACCATGTTTTAAATTTTTACTAACATAAACATCAGTTAAGATATTATAACATGTTTATAGCTTAGCAATTTAGTTTAGCGGCTTTTTATCTTATGACCATCTCTAAAAACTGAAAATAAGGGTCTTATAGCGGCAACTTATCTCAGAAACTAATAAACTTAAAAATATAAGTCAAATAGAACCAGAAAGCTGACAATCTGCTTAGTTTACACATAAAAAAATAAAAAAAACGTATTTTTCACGTAGCGGTCTTTTCTGGTATCAGGGCAGTGCTGTTTACACCGCATAAAATAATTAGGTTCCGAGCTGTTATGAAGTTATCGCTAAGCTAGTTATTGTAATTTAAAAGATAAAAAGGCTACTGGCACCAATGTCGGTTATTTCTAATCGATGGTCGGATTGTTTTTCTTCAAGAAAGTAAAATATAGCATGAAAATGTTCAATCCACTACAACTTTCAAGACTAAATATACCCCAGATAGGTGAAAATAGGCCAACAAAAGCAGGACTACAAAGGTCGCAACTATTTCGGTTGTTATCAGATAACCGCGCGGCGTGCTGCTTTCTCCTGCAGTCCACGTACAGACCACCAAAGAATATTAATGGCCATTAATAACTTTCTAGTTTCATTTTTCTTCGGTTTTATTATCCTTTCTCTTGAAGTGTTAGTTTCTATGAATCCTGATTGCCAATTTCAGACGTGATTGGTTCCTTTCAACAGATTTAAATAGTCCTGGAAGAAATAATAAAGCTTAAGGACCTGTTCACAACTTTTTTGACAGATTCTCCATACTTCATCTGTCAAGTTAAGTGGAAGAAAGTAGTGAAACAGGCCCTTAGACTTATTGGTCTATGTTTGTACCTAGAGCTTGAGAAGTAGTTTTATATAGATAAACATACTACTGTAGATAAACGTACACAAAAAACGGTAAATTTTAAGACATGACTAGATATTAAGCTAGATATTGTATAAGGATAAATACGTTCTTCTTTAAGGTATTTCATCTGCATTTGTACACATATTATGCAATTCATCACCCTCATTTTTGCTAAAACTATCAACATCCGTATACGTCACTATCAAGTTTTATTATTTATATTTGTTTCAGCCTGTATCCCTATTATGTAGTCTACACAAGAACTAAGGATTTTATATCTACTTTGTATTATCCTAAGCCAGTAATGCGGTCATGTGGCGTGGCGTGGCGTGGGGTGTAGCAACTGTAATTAGCCGCTCAACTTGCCAGCTGAGCAGCCAAGCGCTAGGATTGTGATGAGCTCACGAGCATAGGGATAAGATATCTTATGAAATTGATGTCGATATAATCAGTGAAGGTATAACCTGTACTTCATACCTATTTTACCAAATCTATATTGTTACTAATATTATAAACGAGAAAGTGTGTCTGTCTGTCTGTTACCTCTTCACGCCCAAACCACTGAACTGGTTTTGCTGAAATTTGGTGCAGAGATACACTTTGAACCCCGTGAAAGGACATATTATGATACTTTTTATTCCGGAACAATGTACGGTTCTCGCGCGATAAACGAATTTTGGTGCAACCGAGTTACGGGCGTCAGCAAGTAACCTATATGTCGTACTTATTTTATCAAATTACTTTAAATCGAAAGAGCTTTTAAATATCAGCTGCAAGATCTTGTTATTTTCTTTAAATGTTTACCTAAACTTGTTCATTTACTGAAATTTTAACACACACATTTTAAGGAAAAACTAAAGAGAAAATTTAAAAAGATGCTTGAGTAGCAGCAATGAGAAAAGTACAGGAATAGGGATGTTATCATACGTGCCCTGAGTTACGCTTGGACAGATAATGTTTTTATTTACTTCAAACCATGAATAATGTTATGGAATACATAAATAATATAATTATGGGGTTATTTTTAATAACAAGTTCATTACCACATCAATGTACTAATTGGCACTTAGTTGCGTATAAATTATACGAGGTATTATGTTATTTTTGTACTTCCATATAATATTAATAATATTATAATTGCAAAAGTTTGTTTGTCTGTCTGGAAATTATCTTCTGTGCTTAGCTTGAAGCAGACCAGAAATGTAAAATTTAAACCTATCATTATTACTGGATGGATAGATTAATACCTGTGAACCGGAAGAATGTCAATCAATTTTGCGGTACCCTAATTCCTTACTTAAAATACTGCATCAAAATATCAGGAGCATAAATAAAAATTTTGAACATCTTAATGTTTTACACAACAGATTACAACTAGACCTCGATATTATAGTTCTGTCTGAATCCTGGCTATCGTGTGTAAGCAACCTTCCTACACTAACTAGTTATAAAAGTTACTCAACTACCAAAAACTACAATCAGAATGACGGTATAGTCTTATTTGTTAAGAATGAGTTAGAGTGTAAGGTTGATGAACCCAATTTTGTAGAAGCAAATTGTTTGATTATAAAAATCGGAAAAGATACAGTAATCATTGCAATTTACAGACCTCCTTGCTTTCGCTTGTTGGACAATTTTCTTAAGAGCCTAACTGATCTACTCGAAACGATGACATCTTGTAAAAATATTATCTTAATTGGTGACGTAAATATTAATATTGCCGAAATTAACTCCGAAACGTCTGGTTATTTAAATGTTTTGGCTTACTACGGTATGGTCCCAACCTTTTACGATCCTACAAGAGATGATAGTTGCCTTGACCATTTGATTTTGAAGTCAAATTTATCATCACATACTTTTGTCCTTAAGAGCGCTATTACGGATCACTTACCTGTACTTTTTTGTCTTAAAACAAAAAATACGACTACTTCCTACACGAAATCAAAATATTTCAATAAAATTAAATTTGACACACTTCTAGAAGAGGCTAAATTAAGTGACTTCAGCAATATCTACAAAAATGATATTTCAGTAGATCAATCAATGGACCTATTTATAGAGCGTATTCAAGGTCTAGTAAAAAATAATACTGTTCAAGTTAAAAAGACTAAAAGTAAAAGTAATTTAAAACCATGGATAACAGTAGGCTTACTCAGATGTATTAGAACTAGGGACAGAATGCACTATAAAATAAAAAAAGATCCTGAAAATAATATTCTAATTGATTCGTATAAAAGGTACAGGAATTTTTGCAATGAAATTTTAAAAAAATGTAAACAACAATATGAGAAAAATGAATTAGAATCTGCAGGTAAAAATAATAAAAAAATGTGGAATATTATAAACACGATTGCCAACAGAATTAAATCAAAAGAAATTCCCGTCGAACTTTTAAATATCAAAAGTACCCAAAAGGAGTCTACGGAATCCGTAAATGAATTCTTTGCAAATGTAGGAGCTGATCTCGCAAACAAAATAAAAACAAGTACAAAGGAATCAACAATGGCGGTAACTGATAATAATGAAATTAATTCTTCCTGTGATTCATTTGTACTTTTCCCTACTACGGAAAAGGAGGTTGATCGTTTGATTCTTGATTTAAAATCAGATTGCGGAGCTGGATATGACGGGATCACATCTAATATCCTAAAAAATGTTAAAGATGTTATTGTTCCACCACTGACATTTTTATTTAATAGATGCTTAAATGAAGGTATTTTCCCTACATCGTTAAAAAAATCTACAATAATACCAGTATTTAAGTCCGGTGATAAGGAAAATATTAGTAATTACCGCCCAATTTCTATGTTGCCAGTTGTGTCAAAACTTTTAGAGCGTATTATTAACAATAGCTTAGTAAATTATCTAGAGAACAGAGGTATTCTTTCAAACAACCAATTTGGATTTAGAAAACAAAAATCCACTAGTCATGCTTTCCACAATTTGACAGAACACTTAGTAGATTGTCTTGACAGGAAGAACAAATGTCTCTCAATATTTATTGATCTTCAAAAAGCATTTGACACGGTTTGCCCTCTCAAGTTATTAGATAAACTAGAGAAAATTGGTGTACGAGGAACCCCACTTTTGCTTCTTAAAAGCTATCTGCATGACCGACGACAGACCGTAAGAATCGGTGATATGGTAAGCAATGAGCTCCCTGTCAAATTTGGTGTTCCTCAAGGTAGTATTTTGGGCCCAACACTATTCCTGTGTTACATAAACCAACTGTGCAATCTCAAAATCAAAAATTGTAAAATAATTGCTTACGCAGACGACACTTGTCTCACATTCTACGGTCTCTCCTGGAATGAAACTTTCCAATTAGCACAGGATGGTTTTAATATTGTAACGCGCTGGTTGGAACAGAATACTCTTACACTAAATGCAATAAAAACGAAATATATTACCTTTTCAATTAGAAAGTCTAAAGAAATGGAAAGTTGCCTAAATAGACTCAGAATCATAGCCCACTCCTGTGGTCTACAGACATCTGACTGCTCATGCACAGAAATCCAGCGAGTTCCTCATATTAAATACCTGGGCATAACTATCGACGGAAACCTAAACTTTCATGAGCAAATAAAAAACGTTATTCGAAGGATACGAAAATTAACGTATGTGTTCAAATGTCTCAGGCACATAACTGACTGGAAGCTGCTAAAGACAATATATTTCTCCCTCTGTCAATCCATCGTGAACTACGGCATAACAATCTGGGGAGGATCCGACAAAACGATAATGCTGGAAGTTGAACGTGCTCAGAGAATGCTTCTTAAAGTGGCGTTATGCCAGCCACGTCTCTTGCCCACAGCAACTCTATATAAAATGACAAATGTTTTAAGTGTAAGAAAATTATATATTTTAGAAGTAATAATTAGAAAACACAAAACAATAGAATATCAAGCCTCAAATTCCATCCTTCAAAATCGTAGACACTTTCACATTTGTCCATCCATTAGAGTCAACACTAGTTTTGCCAGAAAATTTTACAATTTTAGAAGTGGCAAACTATACAATACAGCAAATAAATTATTTTCAATTTATCATCTAAACAACCGTGAATGCAAATTGAAGTTAAATGAGTGGTTGATGAAGCTTGATTATGATGAAACCGAAACCCTACTCCTGAACATAACATAGTCTTATTATTAACACTATTTATGTCTATGTCTATCATTATTATATATCTATATATGTATGTTTATGAGCTTAACATGTAATTATTATTAATTGCATGTTAAGCTCTTAAACATAGACACACATGCACGCACGCACGCACGCATGCACACACACACACACACACACACTAACACACATACACACATACACGCACCACATACACACACACACACAATAATAATTATAAAAAGCTAGTAATACTTACTTATAATATAGTTTTAAAATGTAGTTACAACGATTGTTATTTATATTATGTTTTAGTGATTTTTCAGAAATATTACAACTCACTGTTAAAATTACGGCGATTTTTACTTCACTCAAAGAGAACTAGAGAGGGGGAGCCAGGAGTCCCAAGGCACAGGGTAACCTAGTTTGGGCTCCTGTCTCCCACACTGCAAGTCTACAATGATATTATATTGTATTCATTTTTTAATTTTGTCTTATACTCAATGTACTTGTTGTGGGAGAAAATAAACTAATTTATTATTATTATTATTATTATTATTAGATTATTCGTTTCAATTCAATATAAATTACTTTATCACACGGTAACCGTTTATTTTGCCTAGATCAAAATTACCTATTTATTTCTCGACTCGCACTTGGCCGATTATTGTAAAATAAATCATATCATTATTCATTGTCATTGAAAATTACGAGATGTTCGAATTTGAAGTGTATTGTAATTTATATTCAAGTTTTTTTACAGAATTACCATGCCATTTTTCAATATTCTGTTCGGTTATTTTTTTACTTTGTTCCTTTCTGAGTCTACATCAATTTTTATGTGTGAGAGAATTCCACATAATTTCCTCAGTCTGGAAGCTTAAAAATCAGTCTTCGAACTGGCCTCGCCTTAAAATCTTTTTGGCTGTTTAAGCGTGAAGGGACAAATAGACACAAAATCTAAAATATCCCAAATCTGTGTCTCATTATAATTGCGTAGGAACCGTGCAATTTCACGCGATGAAAACTAGCCTAAGACTAGACCAGCTAATGTCTCAGCTAACCACGTTTCCTACTTCTGTTCAAAGTCACACAACCTTTCGAAGCGTGACAAATGACTGTAACTAAATATGTCTTCGTAGGTCGCGGCTGGTGCAACCGTCAGTTACACTTAACCGTGGTTAAAGATTGATTAACTATTTCTTTTCCTTGAACATCTCTTATAGCAGAATTAAGATTTTTTCTTAGTTTAAACGAAAACTTAGTTAAGATCAAGAAAAATTGTATTGGTAAGAAAATGTTAAAGCAGATTTTATGATAAATTTTATCTACCATAAGCGGACAAAAATGTACGAATGAATAAAACATAAGCCATAAAATATTTTCCATGGCCAACTACTGTTAAACATAATATTATAATAATTATATTATATAATTTTTTATTTTCGTATGTTGATACTTAAAACTATTTTTACTATTATTCCTACAAAATTTGAATATAACTTAAGTTTTATTAACTTCCGTGACATAAAGATGTTCAAAATAACGGCTGGAAATTTGCGAAATGTGAAGGAATGTGAGTCTTGAGGCAAGACGGGCAGGGGAGCGTACAGATAAGGAGGGGGGGATACCGGTTGCGTTCAAGATGGTCATGCTAGAGTGTCCCCGTTTGCCTTGTATATTGTTTACAAATCCCTTTTCACCCAACGATTAAAACACCACAGGGAATAAAATTATGGAACCATCAACGATGAAGAGCGCACGAATTTTAGATTTTCGTAGCGCCGTAGAGCCTAGCGCGTTGATGTCTTCCTTACGACGCTACGCGACCCAAAACGGGACGCGCGCAAAGTGATTACGGACGAAATTAATGTCATAACTCGAAGAAAGTTCATCCGAAAGCGTCAAGAGAATGGAATTTTGGTCCGGCGCGCCCACCTGTACACATGAACCAAAAGTGTGTCAATATCGATCGGAACTTTCACAACACTAGACTCGCCGCTGCGACTCGAGAGAATACGAACCTTTTTTCACGCTCACGTTGGTTTAAAAAATCCAGTTATGCACTATCAGGGATTGGGGTTAACGCACGAGCACAGTCACAGAATCATCACGCCGGCCGTTGCGCACAGGTCGGCCGCCAACTCACTACTGAGGCTTTCTTCGAGACGGTGCGCCCGCGCAGGTAAAACTCACACATACGCGACGCAAGGCTCATTATTATTATTATCACGTTATGTTTATTGAATAGCTGCGTCTGGTGAGGGCGGTGAGGCCTTTCTTCTGCTAGAATATTGTGAGTTTTAGTAGCGGATGCGATGTGATATTTTTATATTTAACACAAGAAAATTAAGTTTAAGATTTTTTAATAAAAGAAAAAATATAAAAATACTGTTTAAGTAGAAATAAATTGTAAAATAGAAAAACTATCTAGGTTTTTTTTGTAAAATGATGTAAGAAAGTAAGCAACATAAAAAAAAGAATATATTATTATTTCCTAGAAAATGTTGAAAACGTTATAAGTAAATGTACAGAATAAGACTAGAATAATTTTTTTCTCCAACTCAAACTTTACTCCTCGATGATTACGATACTTCAATACCAATTAAAAGTAACACAAATCCATCAATTGCATAATCCTATAGTTAATTGTTAAGATCTCAATCCAATGGTTACTGCTTGGTCTACTTTCTCTGCACGTTAACGGGTTGTTAACGATAGATATCTGATTCCTATTGGCCTTTGATGGTCGTCAATAGAATGAATATTATGACGTCATTGTTGTTACTGATGAAGTACATAATATGTATTTGATTATTATTATTTCTGTTGTTCAAATAAAATTATCATAAAAGTGCAATTAGAAAACAGATTTTTTCCGTGCTGCGTTTATAAATATATTTTTATATTTAATTGCTAGTGAATTCGCTAGGTAACAAAATAATAAAGTAAATATAATAACTTAAAAATACAGTGGAAAATTTTAATAACTAGCTAAAAGCCGAGATTTGTGATTTGTGAGGGCTCGCGTCGTTTTTCTGCGTGATAATAATTTTAAGGCAATTTTTTTTTATATTTTAATAGTAACCAAACCTTGACTGACCGATGATAACACATTAAACAACAACTACATATAAATTAAAATTACTATGCTGAAACACAAATCAACATAGTAATTTTCATTTATATACATTTTATGTGTACTATAAAATGTACAGGTTGTGGGATATACTAGGACTCGCTTATAATAATATTATGGAGTTAATAAAACTAGGGTATTTCTCTTTTATTGTAATCTTCGTATGGTAAAGTAAACATTAATTTATTTTACTTTTCGATTGGAATCTATTTTTATTTGCCTAAATTTAGAAAACATAATATTTTCATCAAAACCTTGTACCGAATTTTAAGCGATCTAGAATTTTCCATGCTAATGAGCTTAGTCTAATTTTGACAATAATTTGTTTTTTATAAGTGATTTTTGCGGAATTCCCATTCATTGTACCTGTAGTAACTGTACACATCAATAGGCAGGTTACATTGTCTTTTGTGAATAGGGCCGATACGCAAAAAGGTTGCGTTCTATTTTTTTATACCTATCACAGGACTTTGTGTCAACGATATAAGGATCATTTAAAAAAAATCCAAGGTAAAATAGCAAGCATTCCTTCCCTTCCGAGAAGTCGTAAAACCTTTTGTCAACATCAAGCGGCTGTTTGAGGTGTTTTATACAAGTTGAGACGATCAAAATGCGACACTAATGGTAGTATATAATAATATATATGTACAGGGGTAACTTAGTCGTGTCCTAAATATTAAATCACTCAATCGAGTAATCCAATTACATGGTGTGCATTGTTATTCTGACAGTCTTAGAATGAAGATGTTCTACAGTTCTACTGTATTTATTACTTATACTGTATACAACAGAGTAACTCCTATAATTTTTCACTCCTTAAAATAAAACTACTCAACACTGTTGCATTCAACATTCTTTTGTTATTTAAAGTTATCTGAAATCAAGCTAATACGCGTGCAGCATCTATTCTGCAGGTCTACAATTCGATGGTCTACTGTATATGTTTATATTGTGCTAATGGTTACAATAATTTTGGCTGTGATTCAAGTTACATAAATTACGGACTAAGCCTAAGCTTTAGGATGTTGTATACAAAATTAAGTATATCTTTTAATAAATGATCAAACGAACTTACCAAGTGAAGTTCGATCATTATTATATGAGTCGCTTCATTCAAAGATATATTAACCAAGTAGTCCTTTGTCTATCTGCTAGGCAATCGCGTTTTTTAAAGACGTATGTAGGTAGTTGAAAAAATATCTTCCCACCTCGGTCACTCGCTCTTCGACGCGCCTCATTATGTTTAGAGAGAGGTAATGCAAAAAATCTTTCTTTCTTTCTTTGGGTACTGCAGCAAACATAGTTTCTTGCAGACTGGGTGGGAGGGAGATTATATCTTTGAATGAAGCGACTCATATAATAATGATCGAACTTCACTTGGTAAGTTCGTTTGATCATTTATTATATTTCTTCGCTTCATTCTTCGATATATTAACCAAGTAGATTTTCAGAGTAACGAAAGAAAGATTTTTTACAAAATACTTAGAATTTATATTATATACTTATATTATACATTATGAATAGTAATCATTATATTCGAGAAATATTTTTAACATTATGCCCATAAATAATAATAATAGTCGAAACAAAACTTAAGAGACCTCTATGGTTTTGTGATTCAAATGATAACGTACTGGGATCATGGTGATTAAGATTATATAACTGATTCAGCGAAACTTTGTTCGTCGATAAAATTATGGCTTAGGAAAATAGCGAAAGTATTGGAGTCACTAGTCCTGCCTGTCGACTGTCGTCTTACTAATAGGTCCAGTATCAATCCCCGTGTCGGCGCTCGACGTGTCGACGCCGCGCCGCTCTCGCACAGCACCTGCTTTATCCAGCGGCTATTACCGAATGGGAGGTGGCTGTTCTGTGCAGAGCGTTAAACCCGTACTGTAGCATTATCCTATTTAATATAATCTTGAATAACCATCGCAGGGCGTAATAACTTAAATATTATAACTTCTTCTTCTCTTTTTTTTTTTTTTTTTTTTATAAAAAGAGTTACATAATTTAAGAACATCCAATCACGCTCAGGAGTTTGTCTTTGTAATATAAATTTCGAATAATTTAAAAGTTAAAACCGTATTTTTTATTTTGCCGAGTTTTATTATTAGGCAGAAAGTTTTAAGTCAATGATCAGTATTCAGTAGGTACAGAGTGCAAGAAAAAACAAATAATTTATAACTGGATCCTGGGTACTACACTAGGTACTCAGGTATGGGCTAGGAATTAGAATGTTTACCGGAAAGCTTCTTTCAAAAGACACTTTAAACATTCAACCATTCAATAATATCAACATTGTTCATCATAAACAATGACAGTGCACAGTGACATGGCTGTAGAAGATATCGTTTTACAGCCATTGTCAAATTGTTTGGCAAGGTTCTGATGAAGCAGACGAAGATCTCTGTAATAAGACTATTAACTAATGAGATTGAAGAGAGTATTTACCTAAAGTCTAAGTCGAAGTAGAGCATTTTAGAATAAATTTTAAGGCGTCTACTGTTATAACTCATAACTGTGTCCGGCCCTGTGGTCGTCGACTCGTCGATAGTGTGATTATTGCATATTACAAATTACAATTACAATATGATTGAAATTAGAGAATATTGTGTTCTCGGTCCAGCAGGATAAATATTTATACTTACACTTATATTATTCAAGATTAAGTGTCATTATGTTATCGTATTTATCATTGCATTTATTTAGCATTAAAAATTTTAATCGCTGAAAACCAGTTGCATTCCGCGACGGGGGTCAGAAATCAGGTGTCAGAACACCTATCAGTTGAGGTAGCTCACGAATAGTACACTGATTTAACTGTTCTATATTATTTCGTTTTTAATAGGCTTATATTATTATTATATAATATATCTAATATTATGTAGGTACATAAAATTCTCGTATCACGGTGTGCGTAGTTGAACTCCTCTGAAACGGCTCGACCGATTTTCGTGAATCTTAGCGAGCATATCGGCTAGGGTTGAGAATCGGACAACGTCTAATTATTTTTATATTGATGTGTGTATTTTTGAATAAATAATAGTAAAATGTTACAACTCGAGACTGACGGCGACCATTGTTTGTACGATGGGATAGCAATCATAGACGTCATGGTGACATACTTACTAAGTCACTTCAATAAAATAATATGGGCAAAATACTTTATATTATGGTAAAACAACATTTGCCGAGACATCTAGTTATGTTATAATAATATGTATTGTAAGCGTTAAGACTTAAATATTTACATATTTGTTGTGGATTTAATACACCCATGGCACTATTAACAATAAAACTTAAACAAAAAAGGGGCGCCTGAGGCCGCGCCTAGAACACTGGTATTGCGAAAGCGTGGTAAGGCTAGTAGTGATAAAGCCTACTACGCCTGATCTGGTTTCCTTCTTTATATTTTTTGTGAGAATAAATGTAAGCGCATCTGTCTGTACGTCAAGACTTGAGGCTTTAAATCTTTCAATCGAATAGTGAGTTAATAGGAACCAACAAGTAGCTGGCTTTTAAATCTATTTTTGACAGATATCCACTTTTGGATATTGCCTTGAAAGCCGTACGGTAATTTTCCAAATTAACATGTAAAATAATTATTTAGAAATAAACTTACGAAGTGGATTCAAATTGAAAATAATTTTTAAAAAATTGTATTTAAAATATAATACAATATTTAATAGTTTGAAGAAAGGAAAATCTTTGAAATAAGGTAATCTTCGGTGGAGTTATACGAAGATATAGTTTTAAATTCTAATAATAATTTATTGATGTCATGATGTATAATACATTAAGCCAGTGGCCCCCAACCTGTTGTTGTTTTTGGAACGAAGTTCCCTATTTATTTATTTTTTAAGCGGGCCACAAACTTGTTTTGGTCTTGGTGTCGCGTGTCGTGGGCCGCAACAAACATTTTTAGGTTTAAAAATAACGTTCAAAATCAACGATTTACTAGTGAACAAAAATAATTTACGAGTTACGACTTTCACGATTACTGCTGGTGGGCGTGAATTTCAAAATGCTTTAACATCACGCGGGCCACAAATAAAGTTCCGGTGGGCCGCAGGTTGGGAATAATAATAATAATAGTAACATCTATAAAATATGTATAAAAATAACTGTTAGCACTACGGCTGCGGTGTTGAGCATTTGTTCGCCTCAACGTTCTTCGAACTCGAAGGGGGTTGATTGTGGCGTTACAATACTAGTGGCGCCAGCCGACGGTTACCACAGTCCACATCTCTCCCCCCCCCCTCCTTGACGGGTAACGGGAAGGGTTTGTCAGAGCCCGAAAAGTACCCGATTGATGATGGAATGTACTAATTTGTCTCTGAGAACAAATACTGGAATTATCCAGCGAAACCATAATAATCTCGGTCTGATATAACAATTCTTATAATCTTGTCTTGTCTGATAGTATATTATCTGATAAGTCTGATAATAATTAATATCGAGATAAGTTAGATACTGGCGATAACTGATAGGTCTTATAATTTCGAGACATTGTCAGGTGAAATCTATAATGATAATAATCGATCGAAATAGAATCGAGCTGCAACACTTATTAGCAGGAATGTTTTATAAGCAATAGCTTATCTTAATCGTCTTTGTGATCCTTTAAAATCATAATCTGGCGAACCCAACAAGGGTTCACCTAACGTCAGTAGAAGCTCTGGATCTATCCGGATCTGGTCCGGTGCCGGTGGGTCAGAATCGACCGTTGGCACCTGGTTTAGGAGTGGGAAAACTTCTGGTTTATTCGTAACCTGATCGACCCGTATATCGGTCACTTCTAGTTATATTTCCCCGATAGTCTGGTCTTAGTGACCTAAAAAAATTATTGGGGTAGTTATATTGTTCGTTATAATCGACTTATTTGTCATATAAATTAATATTATGTTACAAAAAATATTGAGGGTAGTAACTATCACGTTACGAAGATATTAAGTAAGTTTCGTTATACACTCGCGGTGTATCCCGAATCCCAACATTGGTGCAAAATTTATTTAATAATAATAGTTACATACCGTCAGACATAATAAATTATAATCGTAGTTCTATATTTAGAACAAAAGGTGTGCGGGACGCGCATTGGTTGTTAACTGATAAGACTCGCGGTCAATGTAGTTATTAGCTCGAAATATTTTTGTATAAAATGGTAAAGATAATATTATAATAATTATGTAGTTCTATTTATAGAACAAAGAGCGCGGGGGAACGCGCGGTAGTTGCTCATTTTTATTTTTAAACATTGTCGGAGACTCCCAGTTAATCCATACTTTATGTTGATTTAAAGAATAACAATATATTTTAAATTTAACTAGTAATTAACTCGCAGTTAATCATCTCAAACCAGCCAACATATAATATTATAGTTCTATTTTTAGATATAACATCGTCAGAGACTCGCAGTCAATTCCGATGCATAAGAATTGCGTTTAGAGACTCGCAGTCAATCCACACATTATGGCGGTTTATGAAATAACTCGCAGTTGATTCAGACAAACCGGCCAATATATAGCTATTTTTATAGAAAAGCTGAAAAAAAAACATCGTCAGAGACTCGCAGTCAATTCCGATGCATATAAATTGTGTTTAGAGACTCGCAGTCAATCCACACATTATGGCAGTTTATAAAATAACTTAATATAATTAAGTACTTGCAGTAATTAACTTGCACTTATTTCCCCCAATCGGACAAACGTATAGTTCTATTTATAGAATAGGTAAAACATCGTCAGAGACTCGCAGTCAATTCCGATGCATATAGATATAGATTGTGTAAAAGGACTCGCGGTCCAAACACACTGTACTTATTGACTCACAGTCGCAGTACATGCCGGTTAATTAAATAATTGCAGATGTTTCCCCCAATCCGGCAAACATATAGTTCTATAATAATTATTATATTTATAGAACAGATGAAGCATACATAATATTATAGATTGTGTATAAAGACTCTCAGTCCAAACACATTGTACGTTTATTGACTCGCGGTCGCAGTACATGTCGGTTAGTATTGAATTTAATTGGCTCGTCTTGGCCTCGGTAGTGCCTGCCGTTTATTTAAGTATTTAATAGTACTTACATGTATTTTCTTGTTACACGATAAAATAACACTGATTTTAATTACAACACTGACTCAATCATCTTAAAAAAATAACCAATTTTCGTCTAAGCGCTGCGCTTTGGCACGGTTACTTAGTATACGTGCACGCGTTGCCTCGCGTTAACAAAGAATGAGGCGCGTCGAAGAGCGAGTGACCGAGGTGGGAAGATATTTTTTCAACTACCTACATACGTCTTTAAAAAACGCGATTGCCTAGCAGATAGACAAAGGACTACTTGGTTAATATATCGAAGAATGAAGCGAAGAAATATAATGGCCTCCAAACGATATTGTTTGGAGGTGACGAAAATTTTAAGAGCTTACGTTTCTACTCAACTAATTCTGGAACCATTTAGTCCAATAAGTTTATATTATACTAGAAAAAGCCTATATTATAATGCTATCGGGGTTACGACAGTGCCACCAAGTCAAGAAAAAATAACTTTAATTTTTCAACTTAAAAGTTACTAGTACGCGTGTTCACATCATTTTAAAATTTTCGAAAACAAATTTCTTTTTAAAAATTCAAAGTAACGTCTAACGGGCGGTAAATCGTCGGCTCACAAAGGAAATAGTTCTGACAAAAAGTTCTTGAATATTACGAATATTTAGGTCAGGCTTTTAAAACAGCCGGGACATTTTTTTAAAAGTAATTTTCAATTTCATTTTCTCTCTTTGTGAATTTTAAATTTTGACATCCTCGTCATAAATGCATTATCGTCACTCATCAGTTTTACTGGCCACTTTGATGCTTGGTTCTTGAAGTTTTTTGATAACGATTTAAAATAATCTAAGCGTGGGTTGCACCAGAGGCGTTGTTATAGAAGGTAAAAGGATTGGTTAGTTATCGTCAAATATGGCACCCATTATTGACCTTAAGGGTGGATTGCACCAGAAGCGTAGTTAAAGTTAAGGTTATCGTCAAATATGGCGTCCTTAATGGACTTTCACTAGGGATTTGACACTTCATTTGACTTTTTGTTATGGTTAAAGTTATAAAGTAAGTTCGTCTGTCGATGCAACCCACTGACTCCCCTAGACTTCTACAAATATTTGAAGACTAAAATCAGCCCAATCCGTTCAGCCGTTTTCGAGTTTTAGCGCGACTAACACATTTGAAAATCCATTTTTATATATAAGATATTGTTACCTCCCTTACTGGTACTAACAAATTATACGATTCAAATTTTCAAACCATACTTTAATAATATTAAACCATTAAAATACTAATAATAGGTTAACTATTTACCTCCGAACGCGGTCCCAGTGGGCCGCGATAACAATAGATAGACAATAGATTTCCAAGAACTCCACGAATTTAAATATTATTATTAGTGAGTTTAACTAAATCTTTATAATAATACTATTAATTTACATGGTCCGTGATATTAGCGACTTTCTTATATAATTTAACTGATTAGTGTTATAGAAATAGATCAATGAAATAATAATGTTCGCCAACAACAGCTGTTTCAGATCACCTTTCTTACAACAACAAACACTTTGTTGACGGGTATTATAGATATTTTGTTGTGGCTCTTTTTATTTTAACATCATTAAGAGCGTTTACGTCGAACGCATAATGTCGAGTTTCATGTAATTCAGTGCAACTTTATTCACACAGAAGCAAGTGCGTCTGTGTGCGTGAGTTGGTTCATTATAGTCAAATCAAAAGATTTTGATCCGTGCGGAATGCGGATGCAATGTCGATGCGAGTCGGTTTATTATTATTGATTTACCACTACATTTTAGCATACTATTACCATTAATCCTAATGCATTATGTTGAATGTTTTATGTTACTTTATAAAACATAAAATGAGTAATATGAAATTTTGGGCAAAGTTGTAATTTTATGTAGGTACAATAAGGTGATTGTCATAGTGAGACACAATTATTATCAAATGTTTATCATTGTATTAAAATAAAAAAATCGGATTTATATTATTTATTCAAGTGTAACCCTATTAATATTATGTACGCAAAAGCTTGTATGCATGGACATATTTTGTTACTCTTTCACGCAAAAACCACTGAATGGAGTATAATGGAACTTTACAACAATATAGCTTTAAATACATCAGAATAACACGCAACAATTTATAAACCACTGATCTCTACTATACAAGTACGCTGGATAGCTGATATCCTTTGAAATGACAGCTATTCCTTGTGCCTATTTGAAGCTGAATCAGCGCCCCCATTATTCGGGTAGAGAACTAAATCTGACGTAAAAATGACATTTGAAAGCCGCCATATTGGCGCTGATAGCAGTAATGAGAGTACTTGGAACTAATACTAGTGATGACAACTGTTGTTATTGGTTGTGGTTACGTCAAATTTAGTTCTCTACCCGAATAATGAGGGCGCTGATTCCGCTTCAAATGGGCACAAAAAGCAGGTGTGTATCAGCTATCCAGCGTACTTGTATAATAGAGATCAGTGTTATAAGCACATCGTGAAAATCCAAGATGGCTGCCGCCGTAGCCGGCCGGTAGTTGTAAGAAAAATTGCAGATTACACATATTTCTTATTACTACCTCAATATGGATATCAAATGAAAGGACTTGATTGGTAGAGAGGTAAAAAGCGGCCAAGTGCGAGTTGGACTCGCCCATGAAGGGTTCAGCAGTAGCAATAAGGTTTATTTTTATGAAATTAATAGGTGTTTGATTTATTTTTATATTTCAGTCGATTTTATGAATTTTATTAGATTAAGGTTTACCATTTATGACGTATAAACAAAAGCTACTGGTTAGATCTCGTTCAAACCAATTTTCGTTGGTAGTTTTTATAGTAATCTACATCATATATTTTTTTTAGAATTATCATGCCCCTACTTTAGAAATTAGAGGGGGGGGGGGACACACATTTTACCAATTTGGAAGTCTGTCTCGCAAACTATGCAGGTTAGAAAAAAAAATGATATGATTTTTTTGTTTCAGTTGTACTTATGGGGACCCCTAAAATTTTTAATAATTTTTCCATTTTTGCATCAAAATCTTAATGCGGCTCACAGACTACATCTACTTACCAAGTTTCAATAGTATAGCTCTAATAGTTTCGGAGAAAAGTGGCTGTGACATACGGACGGACAGACGGACAGACAGACAGACAGACACATGACGAATCTATAACGGTTCCGTTTTTTTGCCATTTTGGCTATGGAACCCTAAAAAAATGATAATATATTTTATTATTTCGCAACATAACTAAACGAAATGCAGGCAGAAATGAGTGTAACTGAAATGGTATAGAATAATTATTTAAAAATCAAAAGCACAACAGCTTTTCAATAGGTAAACTTTTTTATTTATGTTATCAGCTACATATTCCTTTTTTTCTTTTCAATTTTCATCCACTATTACGGAAATCGGAGGTTTGCATGATTTTTACGCTCTAGGCATTCCACTATAAGCCCAATAAAGAATTCTGAAAAAAAAGGGAATTTATTTGATATATTTTATTATGATTTATGACGGCATAGCAAAGAAAAAACTGCCATTAAAATTTAAAATACGTTCAATTCAAGGTACCTTTTCTTAGTGTTGGTTTTCACATTCATCTAATATTCTTATTGTTTTTACCTTGGAAATCGGTTTAAATTTTTTGTTAAAAAAAATAATTTCACCCTTTTTAGTTTTTTAAATATTAAATAACATAAATGTCAGTTGCAGATAGATATAATTTAGGCATGAAACTAGCACCTATTAACTGTACTTAATTTCGGAAGTCGGAAGTCGGTCAAAAAAAAATACTGCTATTCAAATACAATTCAAGGCATCTTTTCTTCGTGTTGGTTTTCACATTCATCTTTTTGCGTTGTTGTTTCTTCAGTTGATTTACTTTTATATTGCCTGAAATAAAAACACAAATAGAAAGCACACAAAACACGTTATTTCTAAGTAATTAAATGAAAAAATAAGTTGAAGTAAGGATACCAGTGATAATAGCAACCTTTTAGCCATTCTTGCCTTTTCCAAGCTTTCCAAATTTTCTACATTTTTGCGCTTTCTTTTTTTTCTTAAAAATATATTCGTTTTGTTTCCCATTAGTTCTGTAATGTAATGTGTTTTAATAGTAAAATTATTTTCCGCCATAAAAATACATACATAAAATGTATTATATTACTTACTAACAAAATAAAATATTTACTTACCAAACAATCAAGATTTTTCGATCACGCTATAAATGTTCACTACTCTAGTATGCGCGACAAAGGTCAACAGAGTTCATGCGCAGCAGGGAGCGATACGTCCACCCTCCAGCAAGCCTCGCGGCGGTCTGATTTCAATTGCTTTGCGCGCAGCCATTTATAGTAAGTTTTAAAATATTTGTAGAAAAAAAATAACAAAGTATTTGTTGATATTTAAAAAGTATACTTTTAATTAAAGTGTTCTTCTATCATATGAAGCTATTATTATATTGAAATAAGTAAGATAAATAGGTAAAAATAAGGTTTTAAATCCTTGATATTTCTCATTCTTTGAATTTAAATTACTTATAGTTAAATACCTAAATTAAATATTTTTTTCTGATAACTATTTGCTTAAGGATCTTGTCAATAGGTTATTATTTTTTTCTAATTAGATCTGTCGCTGGTTTCGTAAATTTGAGGCTTCGAAACTGATACTATAACGGAATTTAAGAAAACCTCTGTTATGGTATCGAGATTTAATGTACAAATACTCTATAAATCGTATTTTTTTCTCTGATAACTATATAGACAGTGAAATTTCCTATAAAAATAAGTTACCAACATTTTTATAAAGATAAGTGGTTAATGATTTTTTCAAGTTTGAAAAGTACAGTTTTAAGCCAAATTGAGCGTGAAAGGTGTAAACGCTCTTAATCGTATCTTAGAAGGTAACAAATTATCCAATACGATAGATTACAAGTAATTTAATAAAATCATTATAAGTATACGCTATAAATCTAACACTTTTACGAAACAACTCACAATGGGTGGGAACGAGCGGCTATTATGTGTGTTCGTACGTTTTTGCCACATTGTTCCTGACTGTGTTTTCTATTACAACTTCCTATTAGACACGAGCAAATTTGAGACAATCTAGGCGAAGCACAATAGTTTTTATCTAGTAATTTTATTGACACGAATCAAGTTCATATAGGTAGAATTGTACCAGTAAACGACATCAGTAGCTAAATGACAAAACTGTTGCACACAGCAGAGAGAAGAAAATAGGGGGAGCAGAAAATATTTTTATCCCTAGCAAGCGAATAGATAGTATACTGCGCGACTGGTGAGACATGTTCAATACTTGAGGACGTGATATTTGGCTATTATATTAGTTGGAAAAAATAATATAAAAAAATAATATCAATCGATCACTGAGTAAATGTAGCTTAAAGTTAAATAATTATTTACCCAACGCATGGACACCCCGAGCGGGAGGGGTAGTTGTGTGGTGTTTCTTTGGTAGCGCACACCTCTGCACCGGCCGCATAGTATGCCTACTTGCCTAGCCGCGTAATTTACTTGGTATCCATGATTCATAAATTTTTGGGAAATTCAAAAAAAAAATTAAGAACCTAATTTTATTACATATTTATAATGAGAATCGAGTACTCTCCTTAAATATCGGTATTGACTCACCAGTCATGCTGTATATTATTTTAATCTGCAGTCAGTTATGAATCTAGGTAGCATTAATCCGAAAGCTATAACCCGACTACGCACATTACTGCGGCCAGTACTGCGAGTCTACTGTAGTGTATTTTTTAATTTTAGCCGACTTCAAAAAGGAGGAGGGTTTTGAATTCGACCATAATTATAATATAATATAATATATGTACTTTTACTCCTCAATCTTCTTTAATTAGACAAGCATAATATTACATTAATTCGCAGCCTATCAAAACGAAACATTTTACATTACGATACATTTAATGTTTTACCTCAACGTAGTCAAAACGAAGTTGAAGAAATATAATTTTATAATTTAAACTAGCTGTCTCGGTGAACTTATCACTTTAAAACCTTGCCTGGACTTCAAGGATTATTTTTAGACTAAAATTTGTAGAATCGGCCCGGCCGTTATCGAGTTATAGCGTCACTAACAAAATTGGAAATCCATTTTTATATAATACTAGCTTACCCGGTGAACATTGTGTCAATTTGAAACCTTCCCTGGACTTCTACGAATATTTTGAGACTAAAATCAGCCCAATCCGTTCAGCCGTTTTCGAGTTTTAGCGCGACTAACACATTTGAAAATCCATTTTTATCTATAAGACTGGCTGTCCCGGTGAACTTCGTGTTACTTTAAAACCTTCCCTGGACTGCTACAAATATTTTAAGACTAAAATCAGCCCAATCCATTCAACCTTTTTTGAGTTTTAGCGCGACTAACACATTTGAAAATCCATTTTTATCTATAAGACTAGCTGTTGCCCGCGACTTCGTTCGCGTTAGGATAGTTAGATCACGTCCCAAGTATTATTTTTCAAAAATATTCAATGTACTGAATTGACTTTCTTACGATTTTATTATATGTATAGATAGGTAGATGACTTAGTTTGTGCCTTGAGAGAGAAAGATTATTAATTGATTAATATATTACATAATTATTAATTTTTACATAAAAAATCTATTCAAAATAATATACAAATTTTCAATTCATTCAGCAGAAAGTCTAAGAAAATGTCTAAAAACTTTTATCCCCTATTTCGTCCCCTTAGGGGTGGAATTTATTGAATTCCTTTTTGAGGAGATGCCTACGTCATAGTATCTTTATGCATACACAGTCTCAGCCCGATCGGTATAAAATTGACAAAGTTTCATTCAAAATTTCATCCCCTATTTTACCCCCTTAGGGGTAGAATTTTTTAAAATCCTTTCTTAGGAGATACCTACGTCATAGTAGCTTTATGCATGCAAAGTCTCAGGCCGATCGGTTTAAAATTGACAAAGTTTCATACAAACTGTCAACCCCAATTTCACCCCCTTGGGGGTAGAATTTGCAAAAACGCTTAAATATACATCCATTTAATTTTAATTAGTAACCGAATAATAAAGTTTCATGTTTCTAACTTAAGAAATGACAGACTTTCATTCACACCTTCAATCCCAATTTCACCTCCTTGGGGGTAGAATTTTCCAAAACGCTTAAACACGTATCTATTAATTTTTAATCAATAGCCCAAAAATAAAGTTTCATGTTTCTAACTCAAGAAATGACGGACTTTCATTCAAACTTTCAACCCCAATTTCACCCCCTTGGTGTTTTTTGGAAATTCTACCCGAATTTCCAAAAAACACTTAAATAGGTACGTATTTATTCATTTTTATTCAGTAGCCCAAAAATAAAGTTTCATGTTTCTAAATTAAGAAATAACGAACTTTCATACAAACTTTCAACCCCTACTTCACCCCCTTCGGGTTAAAATTTCCAAAATTCCTTCCTTAGTGGGTGTCTACTTAATAAAACAACCCTGCTCACCAAATTTCGTGGCTGTTACTTTAACAGTTTTTGCTCTGCGATGATGAATCAGTCAGTCAGTCAGTCAATCAGTCAGGACTTGTAATTTTATATATATAGATAGGTTGTAACATTAAAATCCGCTACTGGCCAGTTTTAAGAACTACAACATGAATATTCCACAAGACCTCTGCTTAATATGCTTAAATTTATTTGGCGATAACTTATGAATTCCATAAATTTCAATTTATTTAGTAAAATGTTGCCCGAATTTTCGAGTCTCGAGGGAAGGGCTTAATAGCTTCCCAATATTTTAAGGGTGACCTTAATAATACCCAAAAATATCCCTTTCCAGCCCTTATGTATTTATTTATACAGTATCATGAGTTAAAATATGTAATCTATGCTTGTGAATTCTAAGCTGACCCGCGTATGTTGAAGTAATAATATATTAACAGAGCACAATATTATGATTGGCCCATACTCAAACGGAGATATTAAAAGTTAATACGATCCTCATAATATTATGTCTGCTTGTGTGTGTCTGGGCCATCGTAGATCTTAAATAGATACAATTATTGACCTAATCTAGACATAAATTAGTAGAAAGTATTTAGTTTTCCTCTTCAAGCAAAGCGGAGACTGAACAAAATTGCAATGACCATCACATCAAAAATCTAAATACGAAGCACGACGGAAGTTAAGATATAAAGATCTTTTAATTAATAGCAAATTTACTATTAGCATTTATGTGTATTTTGTACAGGCGCTTACTGAAATTAGGACAAATTGTGCTCATCAAATTCCACCTTGCCGTATAATGAATAACCCTAGCCTGTTTACAATATCTGCGGCAGCCTACATCAGGTATATTATATGAGCTGGGGAGGTTTTTCACGGTCATAATGAGGGTCTCATCATTACGACTGACCCGTATAAAAAGTATAAAAAGGGATAATTGCATGTCCGATTCCGGGGTATTACGCAGAAAATATGGCCATAAACATTCAAATTATACTTCGTTTAAGAGGCTTTAGGATAAAACTACTTGTTAATAATAATAATAATAACTCCCACACCAGTTTCGGTGACGGTGGCCGGTTTCATTGAAACCAAGCCAGTTACGCAGGAGTGATTTTATAGTGCACAAGTGTGCGCGCAGTACACAAGAGCACCCTCTATTCCTTTACTCTCATAACCCAGTGGGACGGACGACCGACATGACTGGTGAGAGATAAAGTGCAGGACCGACTTTTTACATGCCCATCCAACGCATGGATCATCTTACTTCGTCAGAAAATCAGCCTGCATTTTCCTTACCAAACTTGGAAATAACATGTTTCCAACGCGGGAATCGAACCGACGACCTCCGAGTCAAGAGCCACGCTCTAAAGTATAAACCACTGGACTACCGGAAGCGTCAACTAAACTTTAACTACTAGTTAAAGTTCATGTTAATAAAATCAAAAATGTACGTTGGTCTTTCTGGATAATAACTTAATATTTTAATTTAGTCTAACCGATTATTAGGTTAATTTGGTTGGTAAGGGGCAATAAAAATATTTATTAATAATCGAATAACTATACAAGGTTTGCTTATCCGATGACAAACAAAACGGCAAGCCTTGAACAGCTCTACACTGTTCAAATAGTTATTATCTTTATTAGTTAGGACTTAGGGGGTAGGATGCATTTTAGATATTAAGCTCTTAACATAATTACTTAATATTTTATCCTTCTTTCAATGAAAAGATAAATTTACTCTTAATAATGATACATAACATTTGTTCACTGTTCGTTTTAGCTACTATTTATAAATCACATCAAGAATATTCGTTATACATAAAATATAAGTATGTTCACGGAATTGGCATACCTGGCGATGGTAATATTATAATTATTATTATTATATTATTACCATCGCTATTTTCCAGTTAAGTACGCTGTAAAAAGTTTATTTTTAAATTGTAATTTAATTAAAAGGTACTCTAGTAGCAGGTACCACTCGTGTGAACAACTCTCGTCCGAAATCACTTAACGAGAGCCACTGTGGGAAGGAAATTATTACAACCCCTTTGTAGGTTTAATTTTTAACTTCGTTGTTATTTTTCAGGCGCTTTTAGAGTATT
Organism: Plebejus argus; assembly: GCA_905404155.3. NCBI lineage: Eukaryota > Metazoa > Arthropoda > Insecta > Lepidoptera > Lycaenidae > Plebejus > Plebejus argus. Next base: position 17,095,547 of record FR989931.1, on the reverse strand, counting down.
ATTTTATTTAGTCAGGTTTTAAAAGATCTTAATACATTAAAGTTCTTTCTTCATGTTTTTTTTAATAAAGAAGTATAATATAAACAGACAAATCTATACATATAATAAAACTGTAGAAATGTGAATTCTGTACATTAAAGATATTCAAAAAATAATAAGCAGGGGGTGTTACTACATCGCTATAGAAGCCAAAACTGTGGTTAGTTTTTTGTCTGTCTTTCTGTCTGTATGTTTGTTCCACTATCACACGAAAACTACTGATCCGATTTGAATGCGGTTTTCGCAGATATATTTGTCTTCTTCTAACTCAACATCTGGTGTATAAAAATCCCCCCTCCCACCCCTCTAAGGGGACCAAAGAGGGGGTCAGATTTTGTATCAAACTTTTTTCTTGGACTTACTTCATATTATTAACTGTGTTTTCCAACTTAACATCTGTTGAAAAAAATCCCCCCCCCCCTCTTAGGGGACAAAATAGGGGGTAAGATTTTGTGTCAACTGATGAAGTAGAAATACTTTATATGGCAAAACAGCGTTTACCGGGTCAACTAGTCATCTATAAATGTAATGGTTTAATTACCGGAAAAGTGCCTACCTCCCTAAATAAGCAACGACGCTAATAATCCTGACTAGACTACGTCATATTATGCAGACATGGCGGTCACTATATTATTATTATTATTTTAAGTACTCTATATACAAACGTAAATAATATCTTCTGATCGCAATTTTGTCGATATTCTAGTACTCCTTTTTTTTGCGCCGAGAAAATGCTTTTAAGCATCTTGCGGGAGATGGGGTCCTCCGCAAGTATGTGGGTCTCTGCTGCGTCCGAAGATGGTGTTAGACGCAGACCCTACCGACTAAAAACTCGGCGGAACTCCACTACGCGCCTTGGGCGGGCCGCGGGATCGCGTGAGCCTACACCACGACTCCGCCGGCGAGCGCCTGCTGCTGCGCAGGCTCTTCTCTGTGGGGGCTTTTCGCCCCGCTGAGGCCAAGCAGATGCCCCAATGGGCTTGCATGAGCCATTTATGACTTACGTTGCGATGCACAGGAGCACTCCTAGATAGATTTAACCAGGTTGTCTAGATTCGTAGGTAACATACGACACACATCAAGAGTATTGTAAGAATTAGTCAACTTCTAGAAAATAGCTGTAACGTCGCAAATAATAAAATATGTGGTCCGCGAAAAATTAGGAACTATCTAAAAATATAGTACCTAGTATCGCGTCTTGGTTGTCACGGTTGTATTGCTTGGCACAATCAATATTATAGTTACTTATTTGTTGAAAAAATTTAATTTATTATTTTTTAATATTTTATGCCTGTTTAATTTGAAAAGCAATTATTTTATTCATGTAAAAAAACTTTAGGCGCCGCGCTATCACTTTTTCATTTTATTCGTTTTCCACTTAGTTTTTTCTCAATAAACGAACAGTAGTATAATACTATAGTAATAATAAATAGAATAGAATAGAATAGAATAGAACAGAATAGAATAGAATAGAATAGAATAGAATAGAATAGAATAGAATAGAATAGAATAGAATAGAATGGAATTTAATTTAAATGTTATATTGTATATTTTAATTTAATAAGGATTTTTTGTTATTTTATTTGTTTTCTCTATGTAAATAATTCTTTTTTTTTTGTTTCTGTTGTGTAAGCCGCATTTCTTACACCCTGTACTTTTTAAATTCCCTCATAGGACAGGCCTCGCCTAGTTTGGGGGACCATCACTCTTGAAAATTGGAAATTACTAATTTACGGTAAATAAAGTATTTGTATTTGTATTTGTATTTGTATAACAATAATAAAGTTTATAGTACAACTATTCATTTTCTTCAAGCGTAGCCACAGTCGTAAGCTAGTTAGGAATATTTATAAGTTAACTGTCAATACTATCTATGATCGGGGTCAGCAGACGCGACATGCAAAGAGGGCATTGACCTCTATAGTTATGCGTATTAAATAATAATAATGTGATAATGTATGATAATATTATTATGTAGTTAAAAAACGATGTACAGTAATCTTATGAATATTTTAGGTTTTTTTGGAGTGTCTTTGTCAATTTAATTATAAATACTTGGTACCAGAAGCCATTTATGCCTACATGCGGTAATCGTACATTTTTCCGCGATAAAAAGTATCCTATATCCGTTTAAGAATACGTGAGAATACGCATAGGAAATAATCGGCCAAGTGCGAGTCGGAATCGCGCACGAAGGGTTCCGTACCATTATAGAGCAAAATCAGGCCATATAGGTATATAGGTTATCGTGCGCGGACCGAAATTTTTTTCGGACTAAAAAATATATTGTGTCCTTTAATTCACTATAATTACGAAATTCTATCGAAATCGGTTCGGCGGTTTAAGCGTGATGGTCAATCAACCAATCAATCAATCATTTATTTGCATTAAAAGTGGTACATTAGCTGATGTTCACATAAGTTCATTGGTCAAGTTTTACACAGATAGTAACAGACTACAAATCGTTACTACATTTTTTCTAGGAAATGGCTTTTATTTCCACAGGATACAAGTAACAATAGCGCTTCAATGATTTCCTGATGGACGCTAACAGAAGCCGACATTCCGGGTCTAGTTCTCTTAGAATTTTCTAGATTTTTCTTCACAATTTTCTTGTTATGAGCTTAATATGAGCTTAATAATTTCATTTAAGTAAGCAGGACTTACTTAGGGTGAATTGCACCAGAAGCGTAGTTAAAGTTAAGGTTAAGGTTATCGTCATATATGGTGACTTTTGCTAGGGATTTGACAGTTCATTTCACATTTTGTTATGGTTAAAGTTATAGTTAAAGTAGGTTGATGCAACTCACTCTTAGGGTGAATTGCACCAGAAGCGTAGTTAAAGTTAAGGTTAAGGTTATCGTCAAATATGGCGACTTTTGCTAGGGATTTGACAGTTCATTTCACATTTTGTTATGGTTAAAGTTATAGTTAAAGTAAGCCGGTGCAACTCACTCTTAGCCTGCCTGCAAAGTTGCGGGTTTAAGCTTAACCTATGTTGAAATATATTATTATGTTGCCTCTTTCTTAAAAGGCTCCTCGGTTTTTTCAATATGAACGTATAAGGTACTCCCATATTTTCTCATAAACATATTTTTAGCATACATTACTCTTGCTCCAGTGTCATCATCGTTGAAAGAAGTGATCATAATGAATCTAATATGTTAGTACAAGTTAATTACATGATATTGTCTGTTCGGCGCACCGACCGCACGGTACAGCCTGTGGGCAAGCACTGCCTTTTGTTCTAATAATATTAATTTGGTTTATAATAGCCTATTTCGATTATCAGCTAATATAATAGATAAGCTATTTACGGCTAATCAGCACTAAAGGCATTTAGCAGTCAAAATGGTGGAAAATTACAGATGATTATTTCTACTTTACAAAAGGAATTGATACAGAGGTCACTTGCATGCAAGGCAAGTGTTGTAAGTAAGTAGAACTAAATATATTTACTTAAGTTGTAACGTTGTAATGTAAGGCTCCGGCAAGAGAGTACCTACCTGGACCTACCCCGTGACAATGTAAGTAGTTATTTTCTATGTACACCTAGAATTCTATAGGTAAGTGAATACTGGAAATTATTATTATTATTATTTTTTATTTTATTTTTTTTATTAAATAAGGGGGCAAACGAGCAAACGGGTCACCTGATGGTAAGCAACTACCGTCGCCCATGGACACTCGCAACATCTGAAGAGCTGCAGGTGCGTTGCCGGCCTTTTAAGAGGGAATACGCTCTTTTCTTGAAGGTTTGCAGGTCATATAGGTCCGGAAATACTGCTGGTGACAGTTCGTTCCAGAGTTTTACAGTGCGCGGCAGAAAGTTACGCGAAAATCGCACTGTGGAAGACTGCCACTCATCAAGGTGATGAGGATGGTAGCTATAAAACGGACAAAAAAACTCTTATATTTATCACTATTTATTACGTAAATCGTTATAACATCAAAAATACCCACAGCCATTTTGTCATAAGTTTCTTAAAAATATCACTTTTGGACGAAATGTCAAAAAACCTATTCAAAAATTAAAATTATTTTCATTAATTTTAAAGCTTTCATTTGTGCATGAGCTAAAGTGTTTAAGACACAAAATTAACCCTACGAACCGTGACTTACACTTATCCTACAGTGGCGTTGCGAAAAATTGGAGCCCCAGCTCAAGTGAAGGTTTCACACACGTTTGTACCCTGTAACCCAGTGGAGCCATATAATGAGGGTTTTTCACTCCTGTGTTTAACACAATAAGGTCCTGTGTTTGACAAAAGGCAGATAAATTATATTTCTTGCGACAGCAATGAAACAGGCGAAAATCTTACGATGTCTGCTGGTGACCATTGCTATCTCAAGATACATATTTATTTACTCTGCCAATTGATACAGAATTTTAACAATTGATAGAATACTGGAATGTGCCCAAAATTCTTAATAATTTTTCAGAATTACGAAGCTACTATGCTCTTCTGTAAATTGGATCTGTCGCTGATAGCAAAAGAAGTACACTGAAAAAAAAATATGTTTGCTTCAACCAAGATCTTGTTTATTCCTATAATGAATCATGAACCCATATGAGCCTTCCAAGATCATAGTTGCTGCGACTAAGAGAACTTTATTAAACTGTCTTAGTTCCATCTATCAAGAACTATACTGGCCTTATAAAGGCTGCTTAGTTAGTTTAACTAATATCTTGTTTAATACAAGCATGACACTTTATTATATTAGTTAAATTGATTAGTAGATCTAAATAATCCTACAGTTCCATCAACTAAGACTCTTTTTTAACCTGATTATTAAACTTCTTCAGATCAGTTAACATTTTGCTTCATTAAACCAAGTCACTTAGTTCCAATTAACTAAGGTAATAGTTAGCCTAACAATGATAGTTATTCATTTCAAGTAAAATTTTGTCTAGTGTGATTATTATCCATTGTCAAATGAAAAATAAGTTTTGATTAATTTAATTAAAGTCTTAGTTAATTTGACCAACTTGTCAATAGTTGTATCTACTAAGCATAGTTGTTGATGTAGTCATGACAGGTAATGGATTTAAATAAGACCCCTTTTCTAGTATTTTGCCAAATAAAGGATAGTTCTAGTAGTTAACACAGGCACTTGCGTGCCTATGTTAACTACTAGAACTAGCCTCCACTTAACAAAATACTAGAAACAGAATCTTACTTTAATTCAATACCTTTTCTTCCTGAAAAGGTTTGTGTAATATTAAAAATTTAGGTATTTTTTATTAATGTAAATATTTATTTATAATAATATAATATGGCACAGAGATAGAATGTATTTTTCTGGTTCTAGTTCTGGCTCTGGCTCTGGGTCTTTTGATTCATCTTGTTCATAGTTTGAGTTATCCTGAAAACAATAAGGTTTTATTATATTAACAAAAAAAGTGAAGGTAAAGGTACCCTTGGTCCAGTCAGGGGATTCAATTCTTTCAAGTCCTGGTTGGTTAGGGCTGACAAAGCCTGGAGTGTTATGCGCTGTTCTAAACTAAAAGATTGGTATTTTTAGTACCTACAATCAAGTTAATAGATAAAACATGCATACCTACATGCCTAATTATAATTTAAACTGTACCTTTTTGGATTTTGAAATGTAAGTAGGCAGGTACTTACCTAGGTCTTAATAGGTAATAAATAATAATCTATATAATATGAATGGAGTGCTGTGCGATATTGGTTGAAAATATGGTAAATAACTGTTAGATCGTAGATATAGGAGGACATACCTGTAAATATCTTTATTAATTCCGGAAGCTCCCATGTTTTAAAATGATCAGTGACGTCGTCCATTAGGGTAAGTATAAGGTACTACTGATAATATCTTCTTTGCCGACACTCGAAGTCGCTTGCATATTTGCTCGTTATGCACTTGATCTTCTTGGGGATCCACTGTTGTTAATTGAAACACTATCAAGTGTAAAAGAAATCACAGAAACCATTAAAAATCACTAGCGTAGCGTGGTGTTCAGTCGCACTTCAGAGAAATGGCGTCGTCGGTCGAATGGCGTGCGTGGACGCTTCTCTAGGAGGGTAAGGCGCGGCGCGGCGGGGGACATGCGAATCAAGTGCTTAGTAGAATCTACTAAGAACTTTGTCGGAATATTCAAGATTTTTTTTTAATTTAACGCATTAGTTGATTGCCGTAATTATTTAAGTTTATTGCTTCAACGATAATAATTTGTTGATGCTAATATGGGTAAATTGTAGATTTTACTTTTATCTTGTTTCATTCTACTTCACAGCTTCTGTGATGTAACATATCTAGTGGATACTCCAACTAAATGCCTAGTTAATATTAAAAACATAAACTGTTAACATAAACACAGGGTCTTTATAGACCCAAATACAAGATTATAGTTAATTTGACTAGGTTGCTGTATAATCTCAAAGAAGTATTAGTTATTTTAATAAAAACATATCTTCAATTTAACAAATGTCCTCTTTGATGTTATAATTAAATTTAGCTTGTTGTTAAAACTAACTCCAGTTGTTCGCTGTTACAATCATCTTATTTTTTGTGAACAATAGTAAGGTTATTCCAATTAATTTGGTGCCAACTAAGAAAAAAGACTACTTAGTTGGAGAGTAATTTTTTCAGTGTATCAAAAACCCTCATTGATACAACATTTAAAGATTCACCAAAGTCTTCGTTTCTACTTAAAACTAGCAAAATACTGTCTAAAATCGTGCGGTTGTTTCCTCGTCAGCTGTTTGCTCTGGCTAATCAGTGCTTTGAAGAACGTCGTCATTCGTAGCTCCGTCTCAAACTTCTTGCAGTGCTCTATCACTATGGGGTAGAGATATTGAAGTTCCCCATGGTCTAAAGTGGGGAAGAGATGGTGGAGGGAATGGCTGCCGAATCGGGTGAGGCTCTTGAAATGGCTTCTGCTGTGGTCGATGTTGTCCACGATCGTATGGATCTGATGGACACCCCAGTCGAGTTCCTCATTGCTGAAATTGTATAAGCTTGATTAATACATTTTATTTTTATAAGGTACTGGTCCTGGCTACTGGTCCAATTAAGATGAAGGAAGTTAAATCGATCTAATAGGTAGTCGGTTTAGTGAGCGGTTTTAAATTAAAACTTAATAATCGGGACTTAGCGCGACTTATTCTAGTAGTAATGCTACTACGAGTACATACTTTTTCTCGACTTTGAACGGTTTTAAAAATGAATTTACAGGTATTCGACTCTTTTTTACTCGTAATCCGGTGGAACGGACACAACTAGCAAGAGATTAGGCACAGACCCTAACTTCTTACATGGTCGTTAAACGCGTGTATCAATATTAAGTAATTATTGTCTTCACCAAACATAGAATTAACTTATTTTGTCGTTCCAATGACGTGGCAAGTAAACCCACGGCCTCGTTTTTAATTTTACTTATCTTTTTAGAGTTCCGTAGTTATTTTCATATTTTTTAACAATTCAATGAGAGTTCGTTCATCATAATATGCTTAGAATTAAATTTATTTAGATATATTCATGTGTAATTATTATGTTTGGTACCTTTATTCTCTGAAGCATTACGTTTTATTATTTAGAATAAAGTTTTTATCTACGTTTTTATATAAATTCATGTGCAATTATTATTTTTTTGTTACGTTTTCTCAAAAAAGGAAGAAATAATAAGGATGATTACTTTTACTTACACATCAAAGCTTTTACCTCACACGATGAAGAGAGCACTCTTCTTTTCGTTTAAGAAGGAAGTAACCTTTAATTGGAACTTTGAAATCGATTACATTATGCAACGTTTGGTTTGAACATTTTTAAGAACATCCATTTGATGTAGCAGATAATTTTAAAATGAAAAGTCCAGTATCTTTAAGTAGTTAGTTATGAATTATGATTTTATAAGGAGTATACAAAAACTCGATTACCTTAGATATATAAATAATTAAAGAAACTAGATTGTCTCTCTTGATTAAAGAAAACTCGTTTGTCCAGCGGCAACCGTAAATTTTTCAGGGGAAAAAAATATCGTATGTCCTTTCCCGAAACTTAAAGTAACTCCCAAGAACCAAATTTTAGCAAAGTCGTTTCAGTGGTGAAGAGGTAACACACAGAGTACAGACAGACAGACAGATCGACAGCCGGAAAAATATAGCTGGAATATATTCTGTTTATCAAGCAAATACTTTGTATTAATCTTATACAAACTACACAGGAATTCAAAAGCCAACCCGAGGAACGGTACAGCAATAATTCTAAAACTGATTACACAGTGGCAATGCGTCGGTTTATGCAAACGAGCGACACGTTCGTGCGGAAATAATACACTATCGCGCAAATTAAACGCAAATCCAGCGTTCGGAATAGTTGGTGAGCTACCGAATTTCGAGTCGTTGGATAGGTTTTTTAAAAATATTATGAGTATTCATAGATCATTTTCCGGTTTAGGGATCCATTTGTGAAATATTAAGTTTTAAAGTGGAAAAAATCGTTAGAGTCCAGTGTCCCCCCCTTCTACCAGCTAAACGGTTGCTTCTGGAAATGTGAAAAAATTTACGGGAGTAGAAAATATGCTGAATTTAAAAGGAAAACTATTACGGCTAAGAAGACTTCATAAGTTATTCAGTAATAGTCGATCAACTAAAAAAAATGTATTCGGCGAAGTATAAAGGAACTTTTCGTTCAAATTCCTTTGAAAGTAACTGAGATGATGTTGAAAGTAGTGTAAAACATGTTATAAATATACATTCATTGACCATACAAACATTTTCAAAAACTAGCGGTGCTACGGAACCCTATATTGCGCGTGGCCCGATAAGAAGAGGGTAAATAATATTACAGGAGACCCATATCAGCATTCTTAGCATGACCACCATTGAAAGCGTTTCTTGCTATAGAAGAATAGACTACGTGTAGCTGGATGGAGAGGTTTGTCTGCTAGTACCTACAATCTATTTATGTGTTACAAAGGGTTAGATAAGAACACATTGTCCTCTTACGCCAGAGCAGCAGTAATTAATTAATATAAATAACTGATAATTTTGTTATAAAACATACTAATTACCTAGGTATATCACCCTCGAAAAACGTCGTATGTCCATGATGTCCTGCTGTCAGGCCGAACACCATGAAAGCCAAGCTGCTCATCAATACCATGGCTAGCCATATAACCACAGCCCATGGAAAATATATGCCGCTGGCTAGCCACATCCAAATTGGCAACGTGAAAGGTATTAGCGTATCCCACGTAAATTCTTTGCCATTCAGACCGAAGATACTTCCCAAGACTCTGAAAAAAAAACACAAATTAATGTTAAGGCGACGCCTTGATATTTTGGCTGTAGCGATATCGATTTTTCTTAGCAATGACTAAAGCTAAGAAATTAAAGTTCATTGTTAGTATTAATAATGTCTTTGTCTTTGAATTACCGATAGCATAACACGATTGGTCAACTTTTATGACACAGAATAATCAATCAAAAATACCTCTGTAAAAAAGGGATTCTGATTTTGCCAACAGAGGAGAGTGATTTAAGCTTCCAAAATTGGTACTATGATTTTAAATTAAGCGACAAAAACCATTTTGTCGTTTACGCCCTTTCCATTTCTTGCTGTTCCATTTCTTGTTTTCTATGAGAGGCCGACCCGGCCTCTCATAGAAAACAAGCAATCTAAAACATATCTAACACGGTTTTTTACTTAACGAGATCGCGTCAGCCTCAAAAACAATTTCTTCGCCAAAACAAAGACTTGACTGCAATGAACTTTTGAGTTTAACCAGAGGTTTAGCGATCGTGACGAATCTAATGATGCCTCTCAAGGTGGAACCCGACTGATCAGTAATACCCTAAAAATACATATTCATTCGAAGAAGCATAACTTTTCTTCAGAAGTATTCGGGTAAAAACTAAATTTAATGATAACCACCTGTTTGCTTTGAGAGGGATGAAACAAGTAATATTTTTTTACCACTATAATCTCATTCTTTGTTTTCCAAATACAATTATTATCTATTTACGTATATTTTTACGATGTTTCTCATTGTTGAAGTAACCCCATAGACGTAGTTTCCATATTGGTTAGATGACCGCATCAAGTTGTAAAGTTGTAAGATTTTCTAGTTTTCCACAATAATTCATGTATAGTATAGAATACAAGATGACTCAGACGGAGCAAGCCATTATTACAACCTAGCAATTATCTGTCAAAGACTGTAATTCTGCACAGAACTAGTGAGATATTAAGTACTACGTCTAGATGACGTGCCGGAGTTGCGCCAAAACTCGTTTATCGCCCGGGAATCGTACATTTTCCAGGGACAAAAAGTATCATAAAATGTCCTTTCCCGGGACTCAAAGTATCTCTATGCCAAATTTCAGCAAAATCGGTTCTGCGGTTTAGGCGTGAAGAGGAGACAGACAGACAGACACACTTTCGCGTTTATAATATTAGTATGGATATTGGATAGTATAAGGACTGAGGAGTCCACTCAGCCGTTTTTCCATACAAACGTTGTCCCCTGTTTCCTCCCTGGATAATGCCGGTAGAGTTATAATTTTTTCCTGAATATCTATGGCCACTAATACAATGTCCCTATGTTTTCCTTTTTTTCATAATTTAATTATAGAGTCAAGAGTTAAACGGAGACAGTCATAGTCACATTTCTTCTTGAAAATAATTTATAGAAAACAATACATAAATTGCAAACGGTCCTTATCCTACCAATTGTTCCTATATATCCGTTCTTGAAAATATCGTTTCTTATATTATACTCATTTATAAATTTTTTTTGCAATAGGGAATAAACAATACCTACTTACTTAGTTATTATAATAATTCTATGTTGTAGCCAATAAACGATACTTAGGGCCTGTTTCACAAATTCCTGATAAGTGCTGGATAGGCTATCCACCACTTAATTTGTCAGATAGAGTATGGTCAAGAATCTGTCAAAAAAGTTTTGGATATAGCCTATATAAAAGTTATTATAATTCTTTGTTGTACTTACAATTTCAGGAACAACCCCAAAGAAGCGAAGAGGTATATGATGGGGAAGTAGATAGCCGCTAGCTGTGCCCAGAACGGTTTGTCTGGTTTCGGCAGGTACTGGAGGAAGGGTTCCAGCATACTCAGCTCCAGGTCATGCGCTGTGTTGGTGTAGAGGTGATGAGACATGGCGTGGCTCACTCTCCATTCACTGGAAAATATGAAAAAAAAAATTAAGACGTAGTTAGTGGAAGAAGCAGCGGCCGTACCTATTAAGAAATCGTTTTGAGAGTCAAAGAATCGTACGAGATAGAATGCCGCGTCCTACTCTAACAAGACGTGATGACGTAGTTAGGGACGCGGCATTCTCATACGATTGTTTGAATCTTAAAACGGTTTCGTAGTAAGCCTACTAGTTAGTAACAGTAAAAAATGAGTACCTAATTGCCTTCGCTACAAACTTTTAGTTACACATTTCATCAACTCATGTCTTCAGTTGTGTTCTAGCCAGGCAATACACACAAGCTGTCTTTAATGATGACATAATAATATTAAATTCATTTATTAGAAAGTATTTGATAAAAGTATAGGTATTAATACAGCTGTTGTCTAGGATGAATTTGTGGGAACCTACATTTAAATTATATTAAGTATAATAAAAGTGGCCTTTTGGTAATAAACAAACGTCAGGCATTCTTGAATGATAATATATTATGTAATTATGTAATTAAATTAATTTTATTAAGTATAATTAGCTGGATATCCCAGTTTAAGGAAAAATTCTTTAAGATCTATTCTTATATTTTGAAATAAAATATGTACTTACTTATAATATTATATTAAAGTTTATTATATCATGCATTTCAACATTTACTTTTAAGGCGTGTTTTATTCATTTTACTTGCTGGAGACCTTACAATTAAGCTGCTTCTATATAAAAGCGGATTTTTTAAACTATCGCGGTCAAGTTCGACGACCTCTGTGGACCAGTTGGTGGGCTATTAATTGGTAGCTCAAGTCGGGGTTCACGGGTTCGAATCCCACCGACGGAACAAATAGTTTTCAAAGTTCCTGGGTCTTGGATGTGTATTAAATATATGTATGATAGGTACAATAAAATTTTGAAATATAAGTATACTTACCTATGTATAATGTAAAAGTATTAAATATATTTCCGTTGTCTGGTACCCGTAACACAAGTCATTCAGGTACTTAGCACAGGGCCAGACTGACGTGGTGTGAAGCGTCCATAGATATAAAAAAAAATCGTAATTTTTGCATTTAAAGTGACGTAAAATGGAACTGTGGTGGTACCCACAATTCGCCTAACATTCCTGCATCGCGCTATCGAAGTTTTCTGAGCGCGTCGGTATAATATTATACGACAGCTGAAATGTATCATGTGGGCTCCGGCCTGACCGAGCATACCACCTCGTTCGGTCGGAAGATTCCTTTGGGCCTCCACGCACATTCTCACATTGGTGACCCTAGACAGAACACGCCTCCTTCATCATCATCACTCCCCGCCCCTCCGCACCGCGCCAGCCAGCATTGCATCGCCTCATCGGGTACCTCACAGTATAGCAATATAATATCCCTACAGTAACGAAACGCCTTTGATGTCGCACGATGCCGCCACCGGTGTAAGTACCAAGCAGATATGCCAGGGTTGCCACTTGCCACGAAACGGGAAATAAAATAAAAATAAAATATTGTGCTTGTAATTAATCAGCGTGTTATATTTACATATTATGTCGTACTTCCAGATATTTACGTGAAACTTTATTTTAGATGATTTGAGTTCTTTACTAGATGATGCGCGCAACTCCGTTGTGCCAAAACTCGTTAATCGCACGGGAACCGTTCATTTTTCCAGGACAAAAAGTATCCTTTGTCTTTTCCCGGGACTCAAAGTATCTCCATGCCAAATTTCAGCAAAATCTGTCCAGCGGTTTGGGCGTGAAGAGGTAACAGACAGACAGACAGACAGACACACTTTCGCATTTATAATATTAGTAATTACTAATTAGTATGGATTTAAAAATTTTATTAACCTATCAAGCCCCATAAGCTCACCGGTGAGCAAGACACAATAGAATAACAATAAATTTCCAAGAACCCACGATCGAAGGATTAAAATAATGAAGACGCATTCGGATATATAAAATATCCAACAATAATTAATTATCATATTATAACAATTGGTAGGTACGGTAGGCCACACGTCAGGTGTAACAGAAGCACTTCAAAACTCGCTCTTATTACGTGCGCGGTAAGGGCGGTCCAAAGGTCAAAATGTTACACTTGATGTGTGGCCCTGTGTACCAGCTAGGTAGGTACTAATTAGTATGTAACAGGGTATTTGACAGTTTTTTTTATTTTTATTCTATAAATTGTTTCTCTCCTTGTTACACTTCTTACAACGTAAACAATAAAACAGAGATGCAAATTGCAAATAAATGCCACCAAGGCCAACACAATTTAGTGTGAACTGTGAGTCGATATTATATTTTATGACAATTAAATCCTTTTTGTTTTTTGAATCAGATTTACATAATTATTCTGTACACTGAACACTTGTTATATCCCATTGTTTATAAAATAAGATGTTACAGGCTATCGTTTTACAACACAAAACACAAAACGCGCCAACGTCACACCTGCGCGCGAAGTCGTTCAAACTCGCGGAGTTTGGCGGACTGGGCCCGCGCCGCCCGCTTCCCCGCGGGTACCCCTCCGTTGCTCTGCGCAAGTACATTCGTTTCACTACTGTAGGGATATTATATTGCTATACTGTGGGGTACCTCGTCCACTAGCCGCAACGTACCGCGGCCTGGGCGACTCCTCATCGGCATCATCGGGCTTTCTCACTACACCGACCGGTCAGCAAGCAGAGCACATCTCTCCTGGTCACCACGTAGCATCGGCCCCGCATGGCAGCTTATCCGACTCACTGGATCCCGTGCAGCAGCTTACAGTTCCGACTCACTGGGACTCACTGGCACTGGCAACTCAAGCGAACAAGACTTCAAGATTCAACCTCCGGTCTTCGGGGGGGAGTGGTGTGGCGGTACCCACAATTCGCCTAATACCCAGCTAATACCCAGGTTGGAGCAAGTGGGCCTAAGCGTAAAAGTTTGTGTTTAATGACAATTAAGAATTGCTCATTTGCTCGAAGAACCCTCATTATTTGAATACACTTTATAAGGATTGAGAGCCTTTGAGGAGAACTTTTTTGGAGTTGCTTATTAAACGAGCAGGCAACGGTCGTCAGCAAAAAAATAATTAATTTGTATACTTTCAAACAAGGGGTTGTTCATTACAATAATATTATGTTGATTTATTTAACGAAGTACTGGGCTGAGTTTTAGATTTCATTTTGGTACCTACCGAATTTCGTTTCTATATAATAATAATAAAGCCTTTTATTCCGAACTAGTTGACCCGGCAAATGTTGTTTTGCCATTTAAAGTATTTCTACTTCATCAGTTGAGACTTCAACAGAGTTAAGTTGGAAAACACAGTTAATAATATGAAGTAAGTCCAAGAAAAAAGTTTGATACAAAATCTGACCCCCTCTTTGGTCCCCTTAGAGGGGTGGGAGGGGGGATTTTTATACACCAGATGTTGATTTAGAAGAAGACAAAATATATATCTACGAAAACCGTATGCAAATCGGATCAGTACTTTTCGTGTTAAAGAAAAAAGTTTGATACAAAATCTGACCCCTCTTTCGTCCCCTTAGAGGGGAGGGAGGAAAAATTTTTATACACCAGATGTTAAGTTGGAAGAAGACAAATATATCTGTGAAAACCGCATTCAAATTGGATCAGAAGTTTTCGTGTGATAGTGGAACAAACATACAGACAGACAGACAGACAAAAACTAACCACATTTTTTGCTTCTATAGCGATGTAGTGACACCCCTCGCTTATTATTTTTTAAATATCTTTAATGTACAGAATTTTCATTTCTACAGTTTTGATATATGTATAGATTTCAGAGTTTTCTTACGAAGTAAACAATAATTTATACGCTAATTATAATATTATGTCTCTACGTTCGGTGTGCCTTACGAGTTACGGCATAGGCTTTCTCCTTACACTGTTTCCTATCGGTTGCAATTCTTAGCCACAAGGGGCCCAGAGTCCATTTCAACTCGTCCTCCGATGGAAGGACATGTTGAAATGGACTCTGGGCCTCTCACTTTGCAACCTCCTTGATCCGTCTCTTGCATACCAGACTGTTACCTGGTTACTCTATTTATCATATTTGCAACGAAGCATAAAATATGTCCGGTCCATCTCTATTTTAATTGTTTAATATGTGTTAGAATATCTGTTAGTTTAGTTTTGTGTCTGATATCTGCTTAGCTTTATCTTTTAATTTTAATCGGAACACGCTCTATGTACTTTTCACATTTGTATTTATTATGTGAAAAGTACATAGAGCGTGTTTTTGAACCTTTGTATTTGAACCTTTAGATGACTCTGTGTAAAGCCTCATCTCCGAATGGCAGACGCGATGGGACTGTTCCACCAAAGGGCGACATCTATATAACTTTTTCCCTAATATTCGAGAACGGCTATCCAAACATTGGATGGATGTTGACCACTGCGTTTCTCAATTCCTGACCGGTCATGGAAATTTTAAGGCTAAACTTTATGGATTTAAACTAGGAGCATCACCTATGTGCGAGTGCTCGACCGAAGGCAACATGTTTGAACAAACCGCTCATCATGTTCTCTGGGAGTGCGGTCTCTGGCAGGAGGAAAGAACTATAATGCTAAACAACCTACTCAGTACCTCTGGAGTCGCATACTACGGTGATCTCGTGGACAGTGCTAGGAACTTCCGTGCCTTCAAGCGTTTTTGTCACAATTATTATTGGCATCAATCTAACACAAAAAATTCCAATATTAATTTAGCTATAGCGTAGTAGTCAAATTATTAACTTTTATTCCCGTGGTGCTTCCCCTTCAGTTCTTTGACTTTCGGTCATTGTAACTTTGTGCTGTCTCCCGCTTTGTATGGGGAGGGAATCTGGAATTCTTCCTACTCCTCCTATTCTTCTTCTGATTAATTTCGTTGTGGGTCCCAAGACAGTTTTAGCATGTCCCTCGGGCTCCCTGAGATCATATCAAAGGGTTTTCGTGGTTGGATACCGCTGTCGATCCTGGCGACACAGGAGATACAGTGGTGGGAATGTGTGGTGGGCCAAAGCCCGTTTAAAAAAAATATATATATTTATAGATAAAGCTTTTTATATTATACTTAATATTATGAGTATTATAGAGTCCTCTCATATTATAATATGCTTTTTGCTTATTAATTATACTTAATTGTCGATAGACATAGTTATTATTATTATCTTCAGAAGTTTAACCTATTAACTTTAACCTACTCTTCTTTTTGTATTACAACGCATTAATGTTTTCCTTTTTTATAACATAATAAATCATATTAAGTACTATACACATACGTCACATGCTTTTTACAACTGTTTTGAGTACCTCTGTGATTTACTCAAGTAATTACTTGTATTATAATAAAAATTAAAACAAAAAACTATTTCTTAGGTTGATCTTGTAGCAATATTGTAACGAAGCCAGCTTTTTAAAGCTTTTATGAAAGTATAAAACGTATTTTTAATGTTTTCATTTTACAGAAGCTTTCGCCGATCGTAATAAGAGCGCCCAAGGAGCTTATAAGCAGCTTAAGACCTCAGTAAAAGAGCGATGGTCTAGCCAATTTACAGAGACGTATAAACAGGACTCAAGACATTTTGTACTTTAAATCCATACTATAAATGTAAGGATAATTATAAATGCGAAAGTGTCGATTTATTTTAACAAAACCGATATATCGATTTTGTTAAAATTGGTATTGAGATAAATCTCGAGAAAGGACATAGGATACTTTTTAACCCAGGAAAAGCAACGGTTCCCGCGCGATAAACGAATTTTGGCGCAACGGACTTGTGGGCATCATCTAGTCCAAAAGACTTTCCCTCTTACTGATAAAATAGTTATTATCTAAGTACTAACTACTTAGTACTACTACTATTACTAGATGACCTGGTGAACTATGTATCACTCTTGCTCTTCTAGACAAATGGCAAGCGATTATCGTAAAAGTTAACAAAATGTATGCGATTTGAAATAAGTCATCGCTTCGCAAGCGAATACTAACTAATTCCATACAATATTTTGTTGGCGTTCACGATAATCGCTTGCCACTTGTCTAGGCCCTCTGATATAAACCTTCTCTCCACGAATATTTCAAGTCTAAAATTAGCTAAATCAATTCATATGTTCTCAAATTTTAGCAAGACCAACAGAATTAATTCTTATTGAACAGGGCGAGCCCTAGTATATCCCACAAATTTGTCGTACACTTTACGGAAAATTTATTACGCCTATTGATTTGTGCTTTAACATAGTAATTTGTATTTCACAATTACGATAGACAAGAGCTCCGTTCCTATTCAAAACTTCTCCTTAACGTTCCCGCCCATAACACTAAATATTTCAATTCCTCCTTTACCGTTAAGTCTATTTTACTTTGGAATTCCTTACCAAATCATATAAGGCAAGCTGAAACCTTGAATCGCTTTAAGTCGTTGCTATTTAATTATTATTTTGACATATCTGTCAATCAATGATAGTTACAGCTTAATATACTCAATAAATTAATATGGTACGTATTATTATTTGTTAGGTATTAGTCATATTTTATATTAGGTATACTGATTATTATCATTATTATTATTATAGTATATTATTATAGTAGTATAGTAGGTATATGTTGTATTATAGTATATTTTGTGGTATTATTATAAATATATATATTATTATCCATAATATTATATTTTATGTATAGGTATATGTATTATGTATATTATATTTTATGTATACTTTTGCACATCACCTTTTTTCTGTAAATATTCATCATCACCGTAA
The DNA here is from genome assembly GCA_905404155.3 of Plebejus argus. NCBI lineage: Eukaryota > Metazoa > Arthropoda > Insecta > Lepidoptera > Lycaenidae > Plebejus > Plebejus argus. Next base: position 17,077,587 of record FR989931.1, on the reverse strand, counting down.
AATATGTTATAGGGTTGCCTGGAAGAAATTGCTTTCAAGTAATAAGGCCGCCCTTGTGTACAATATGTCTCAACTTTTAATTAATGTAAATTTCACTGGTTTGTGCACAATAAAGTATATTTGTTTGTTTGTTTGTTAATTTTTATTTATATTAATATGTAGATATTATATTATCATCGGTCAGTCAAAAGTTTGGTTACTATTAATATATATAAAAAAATGCCTTCAAAATTATTACCACGCAGAAAAACGACGCGAGCCCTCACAAAGCTCGGCTTTTAGCTAGTATATTATATTTACTCGTCTTTCTATGGCATTGACCATTGTACAAAAGTCACACGAAAGACAAAGATAATAACAAATAAATAAATAAAATATTTTAAACAACGTGTAGTGGTTGTTTTCCCGCAGCAGGACGATTTACCTATATTATAGTAGTACTATCGAATCATGCAAGTTATTTTTTGAAAATACAAAATAATATTTTGTATGACGTACTATGGCAACTTTATGCCGATAGGCGCGAGCGGCTATGGAAACGGCCGAATTTTTTTATGATTTGAACAAAAAAAAACTTCACAAATCTATTGTACTACTAAGATACATTTTACTGCGGGAAAACAACCACTAAAATTTCACGTTGTATAAATGTCACTCCGGGCTATGTAGTTTTGGTAATTTAATTTTGGAAAATTGCTGTGTAAATAAAAATATTTTCAGTAAAAAACATTAAAAAACATTAAAATTGTAAGAAATAATATAAAGTGGAATCAGTGCAAGAAAAGTATTCATATCGTACTGTGAATTATGAATTTCCATCAAGAAGCACATTTAATATCATAATCATAATAATAATTATTTTAATTTAATGTATCTCTGATTTCTCAGCTGATATTTCTAGTAATCTTTTAATATCACGTACTTAGTTAATTACACTACTTTTTCATGTTGGAAAATTTTCAGGTAAGTAGTTTAATTAGAAAAATTTTTGAATTCCTTGGTAAGTATTTCTCATTGAAATACTTGAAGTGTTTCTTGAATAAAATTCTTGAGCTTGATATATTGTATCTTTAATTATTCTCATCATATTTCCAAAATTATATTTTTAAATACATTTAAATACCTTTTAGATATCAGATTCGGCACCCAAATTAATGAACAACAATAACCGATTGCGTCGAACAAAAAAGGCAATCATTATAATATTTTCTGTGAGTCATCAAACAAACTAATAACATAATGGTTTTGTAATCAATTAGCTATATTTTGTTAAATGTGAGGTATGTAAGTACACATTTTTTACCTTTTAAAAAATTTAAACGATTCAAGTGCCTTTATGTACCAGTAACTTAACTGTACCTACTTGTATTGTATTTTCGACAACGAACGATGAAATTGTATATTCTAGACAATAATCAATGTTATCAAATAAGTGGCAGCTTGCCTTTGTTGATAATAAAGAATCTTTAAACCTATCAAATGTAGCAAATCATCGTCCTCCCAAATTAAAAAGTGTATAATTATACTCATATTTTCTGCTCAATGGATATAAACACTGATCATAATATTATAACTAATAGAGAGAAATTATAATATAGTATACCAGTAAGGCTACTAAATTTGACCTTACTCAAGGATCTCTAGCAAAAAATGTGTAACCCCTCACCTTTCGCATTGTCATTATCACTGCTACGAGCGAAATAAACAACGTTATTTTCTTACAAGATTTTAATATTTCGAATATATTCTTCCTAGTTTCGTAGAAAACATGAGCAATAATAATATCGCAGAGAATGAATTGTATATTTTTTATTTACTCCTGCAAAAAACTAAAGAACGAATTTCATACAATACGATAATTTCTAAACTTTTGCGTTGCATTATAATTAAAACTTATTAATCGGGATATAACGCGTTAAGCGGTTAATAAGTTTTGATATGAGAATAATTATTATAAGTTATGCAAAATCAGGCATTGGATACTTTGTAATATTTTGTATCTCAAAACATGTTTTTCATCGTTTAGTTTCAATGCTATGTAAACGTTTGTACCCGAGGGCAAAAGCTAGTTAGTTGTAATGTTATATTTCAGTTTTTTGTATCCAAAGAAATGAATTTATAAACACAAAAGAATGATCATAGTGCTCTTAAAATAATTTTATGCACTGAACAGGTTTCACAAGGTTACAACTTACAACACAAGCGCGAATCACCTCGTTATATATTTTTTGAGGAACCAACTTTTAAGTTGCTTAAAATTAAATATTTGAGTATACTTTAGTCGGATGTTTACTAAGACACTTTTCTGACTAAACTTGCAGATGACGAAGGTACTTAAAATATAAATAAATGGGAAACCGACAAATATAATATAAAAAAACTCTTATGAGTAAACACTTAAAAAGGTAAAACTTGAAGAATTATATGCATTTTTCAACATCCCACGAAATATTTATTTCACTACATACCTAATAGTTCTTTAACTTTGACCCTACTAATTTGTATCGATATAATATAGAAAAACAATAATTATTGTCCTATCTAGTTTTACAAAGACTTTGGTTATGGTCAGGGAGCCCTAGAACAAAATATTATTTTTTTGTTTTTACTAACAAGCAAATTTTTTGTGAGTAGCATTTTGATAAGATGAACAACATTTTTATTTTCGAAAAATCTCGAAAGTGACAGCTAACAGAGATAGAAAGGATTTCATACTTTGAATTGATGGTCCTAAAATATGGATTGAGTTATTTGTAGGACAAGGTTACTCTTAAATTATATAACTGTGAACCTACCAATATACAAAAAATCAGCTGGTTAGGGTTCCGTTTTAGGGTACAGCTGTAGTCAACCAAGTTTTGTTGACTAACCTAACCACATTTTTGGCTTCTTTATCGATGTAGTGACACCCCCCGCTTATTATCTAAGTATAATTATATATTTTATTTACAGAATTTTAATTTCTACAGTTTTATTATATGCATAGATAGTATTATAAGAGTGGGTTGCACCGGCTTCCTTTAACTTTAACCATAACAAAATGTGAAATGAACTGTCAAACTAGCATAAGTCGCCATATTTGACGATAACCATAACCTTAACTTTAACTACGCTTCCGGTGCAATTCACCCTAAGTGTTCTAGGCTTACCTGTAAGAGAATCCGCTAAAGTTGTACAAGTACATTCGCCAGTTGTCAGCTCTGTGGAAGTAGTTGTGGGCGCTAACTGCCATCATACAGAGCACATAGGCCGCTCCGACAGTCGACACAGCTCCATACAAGTAGCTCTTAGTCCAGAGCCAACAGGAGAGTGGACTTAAAACGATCAGAGAGAAAAATAGAGAGTCGATTATAGCGTTGCTCTTACTCCTGATATCTTTCGGTATCTCTTTCAATTTAGGGACGACCTTCCCTTTCAGAGTTTTATAAAAGCCGTCCTCTTTAAACGTGTACGGGTAATTCCGGGGTGTTTTTGCCTCCCTCACGAAGTACTTGGGTAAATAGGATTCGGCGATGCCTCTTAAGTGGTGTGTTTCAAATGACTCAGTTATGTCCGTCCCCTGAAAAACAAACGTTTACTCTACACCTTCGTTTTAAAGGAGTGTATTTCGTGAAGTATCAAGATTGTTAACAGCTGGAACTTTTGTTGTCTACGTTAAAAATAAGAATAAACACTGTGCAATGTTTCATTCAAACATAGGTACATAAGAGAATAAAAATTGCTTGAAACATCAATCATATTATGAGTAGCTCTACATAAAATTCTAGAAATAAGCATTTTGGTTTTTCTTCAAGAGTTGTATTGTAAATTATACTCGAGTAAATTGATTCCTGAGCAGTTGATTGACCTTTGTCGTTCGGCTTATGTCAATTCAATAGCTTTGTCCACACTGTGCCTTTTTTTGTTCATCAAGGGCATGCATTATAGCGCAGTCAACAGCGAACGTGAGGCATGCCCATGACGCGCGCTGAAATCGTAGCGCTCGCTATGACAATTATTTTCTTTCAACGCGGGTGGATTTTGACGCATTCAATTATTGAATATGCCAAACGGAAGTTAAATAAAAAGATGACGAAAATTGAAGATGAAATTGCATAATGTGGACATAGCTAATGAGCTGTAAATTGTAATCTGTTGGGTGAGTTTGACTCAACGCGACCAAATTACACACTTAGGTCCACTATCTGCCTAGGAATCAAATTCCTTGATAGTACCAACGGGCTACAATTAATTAAATTGATAGAAATAAAGAAACGATAAAGAAAATGTCATGGCTACAGGTTCATATCACTCACCCTCGTAAACAGCAGCCACTGTGACCCTCCCGGGTGGGATTTCACGAAGTCGGTAAGGTCGTACAGTTTGTCGTGCACCCGCCAGAGTCCTTCGGCCCCGTCGTGCATACGCTTCCCCTTCAGCCAGAGGTCAGGGGACCTGGTCACCTCGTCACGAAACGGCGGGTACCTCAGCTTGGGGAAACTCACTTGAGTTTTCTCTGCATCGGGCGCCATTTTTGAAGATACGTCTGAAAAGAGTGGTTCTCAATTTGCGGAATTCTGTCTGTAGCGGTCATTGACTCCCTGTCAAAAACTTGTAATCTATCTATCTATATACATATAATAAAATCGTAGGAAAGTCAATTCTGTACATTGAATATTTTTGAAAAATAATACTTGGGACGTGATCTACAATCGATATGGAAGCCAAAAATATAGTTTTTAGAATTTTTGTCTGTTTGTCTGTTTATCTGTGTGTCTGTTTGTCTGTTTGTCTGTTTGTCTGTATGTATGTCCGGGATAAACTCAGAAAGTACTGAATGGATTTACTTCAAATTTTGCACGAATATTATATAGAGGTCGGGTCAACACATAGGCTATATATTATGACGATATCACCTAGGGCGGGGGGAGGGGCTCAAGTTTCAATATTTTTAGTTTTTTGCTCATATCGCTAAAACGGTGCGTTGTAGAGAAAAAATGTCCTGTACGTAATGAAAGCTCATAAAATTTCCTACAAATTTCTCCTTCACACTTTGTATCTATCTTCACTCCTTGCCATGCTATGAGCTTTTGTCTATCTTTTCTATACAAATTTCGAGTGTCGTTTGATTAACATACTGGGAGCTTTGGCATCGGTCTTTTCTTGGGGGGGGGGGCTTCGCCCGCCCAACCCCCCCCCACACCTCCCCAAATTTTGCTTCAAACAAAGCGGTGTTGCGGCGTTATACATCTTTTTTAAGAACAAAGTTAAAAACTAAACTACACATACGGTTTTCCAGTGTCTTTTGTTTTGGGGGGGCGCAGCCCCCCCAAACCCCCCCCCCCCTTATTCCTCATGAAACTTTTGTTCATAATTAAAAGGTATCGTGGAGTTTGTATTGCATCTTAATTATCCTTTGTAGGAACATCTATCTATACATATAATAAAATCGTAGGAAAGTCAATTCTGTACATTGAATATTATGTTTGAAAAATAATACTTGGGACGTGATCTACTATACTAACGCGGGCGAAGTCGCGGGCAACAGCTAGTTTCCTATAAATTACATCTTCACATTTTTACTGTACGATCATTACTTTAGAAAATACAGAGTATTAATAGAGTACGCTAACACTGTTTTGCCATACAAACGTATTCCTCAATTTACTCCCTGGACAATGCGTTTAAAATTTTACAATTTATAAATGAATGCTGACTATACTTATAAAGTTTAACATCAGCGTGATGAAAATATATTTAATTTAACAGGATATTGTTAACAGTTTTAAAATTTACTTTTAAGCAAAATATCTCCAATTGATATTTTAGGCCTCAAAACACCAAAACAGGTTTGAGATATTTTCCACTGCTTATTAAAACTCAATCGAAAACATAATTATTGTAAAAAAATTTAAGGTTATTGCGGTTGCGGTTGAAATAACAACAATTTTGGAACTTAACAAAATAATATAAGACGTAATATAAAACAGTTTAAAATATCAAAAAACGAATACCAACCGTATCGTGCTTTTTCTGGGGCATAAAAACATAAAATAATGAGTTGGCGGTACTGACGCAAATTGACGTCAACTAAGTACTAATACTTACAATATTGCATTCTCATAACTCTTAAGTTTTTTTTTTTCAATTTCATTCAATTTCTCATCTGTAGAGACGAGAAATTGAATGAAATGATGATGAAATGAATTGAATGAACAGGGTGTAACAAAAATAAGTGATAATACTTTAGGGTGTGTACGTGTCCCTTGTAGAGAGTTCACTGTGAAAGTGGGGAAAATGGGGAAACTCGTGACGCTCGGGCCCTTGCCTATACAAAAAGTGAAAAAAAAATTTCGTCTTTCAGCGCTGCTACTTTCATAGTGAACTCTCTACAAGGAACACGTACATACTCTAAAGTATTATCACTTATTTTTTTGTTGTTTCACTCATTCTTCGTATTTGTGAAAGAGAGCATGATATTTTTTAGTATTGTGGTCATTTTCTAATATTAAATATCATTATAATAATTATATTATAGAGCTATAACTCAATTGGCAGTTTCAAATAAGTAGGCGTAAGATTTTTATTTTAACAAAACAGGATTTAACGATTTAACGATAATAATGTTTTATTATATTAAGGGCCTGTTTTACCACTTTCTGATCTGATTACTGTATCTGCCAAGTTAAGTGGTGAATAGCCAATCCGGCACTTTATCAGGAAATGGTAAAACGCAGGCCCTAACTCTTTTTTTATGGAAAAATGAATGACGCCAGGACATTTCTTTTAGAAACAGAAACGTCAAAAGTAACTCTTTCAGCGCTCCTACTTTTAGGTACTCTTTTTATTCAAAGAGCACAATATACACACCATAAAGTATGTATTATCATCTTGTTTGGCTACATCCAGCAATAATTTTATTATAAGCGCACTATTATCAAGAGAAGTTGATTTTATTTACATAGATACATTTGTGTTTTCTGTAAAAGAGTAAATATTATGAATTATTTACGATAAGTACACATTAAATTAATGTACGGTTCCCGCGCGATAGACTAATTTTGGTGCAACGGATTTGTGGGTGTCATCTAGTTATTATAATATATATTATATTATATATTATACTAACTAGATTTATTAGGATTTAGGATAATCCTAAATCCTAATATAAGGGCGCGTTTGCAAGTAGAGAACAGCAATAGCTGTATTTTAAAAAGATAAAACCAACTTCAAAATTGTACGTAATTGAGAATTAAAACTTCTTAACTCCAAAACCACTGAACCGATTTTGATGAAACTTGCACTTTTCCCTAAGTCACAGAATATATAATAGCTAAGTCACAGAATATATTATAATAGTACTCCGTACCTAAGTTGAACAATACCTAGTACAACAAAAAAGAATGACTGAAATCGGTATCGTTGTTCCAGAGATATGCAAACAAACATAAAAACATACAGTCATGTATGTATGTATGTATGTATGTATGTACATTGTACATACTACATACATACATACTTACATACATACATACATACACTTGAAATTTTGCACATTTGTTCAGATGCTGATATTGACTAACATAATATACAAAAACTGGGCAGTTCTAGAAATATTACATACATACGCGTCGAATTGATAACTTCCTTTATTGAAGTCGGTTAAAAAAGTACACGTTGAAATGCGAAACTGCAAGCAAAATAGTCATGAAGATATTTTATACTGTACTCTGACCTAACCTAAATAGGTATAGTTTGTATCGCTGTTTACACGTTTAGTTACAATAATATTATTATTATGTTATGTTTTTTAAGTAATTGATTGCATTTAAATATAGACGACAATATTATCAAAGATAACAAACTAATGAGGCTTATATTTTATAGGATAGATTTATAAGATAGAAAAGATCGAAATACCTTGTAAATTCAATTCAGTACACTTCACAACAAATTAATTATAATTGGTAATATTATACAACCGGCGTGTTATGCTGGTTGGCCGTGACTGACATGCGCGTACGGCTGGCCAAGGGCCACTCTCAGGGCTGAAACAAACCAAAGTTTGATATATTTTTAACCGACTTCAAAAAAAGGAGGTTATTAATTCGACGCGTATATATTATGTAATATTTCAGAACTGCCCAGTTTTTGCATAATATGTTAGTCTATATCAGCGTCTGAACAAAATATGTGCCTTTCAAAAGTGTTTGTATGTATGTATGTGTGTATGTATGTATGTTTTTATGTTTGTGTTCGTATATCTCCGGATCTACAAGTCCAATTTCAGTAATTCTATTTTTGTTGTACTAGATATTGTTCAACTTAGGGAACAGTGCAAGTTTCATGAAAATCGGTTCAGTAGTTTTGGAGATAGGGAGTTTTAATTCTGTATTGTGTAGGCTTCGTTCACGGTATGCTGCGCGCGCGTCGCCCTTAACGCCCTTATCCCGTCAAGTTATGTAGGTCAGTCGCCAGCCGGGCGCCACCTGTTATGATCTATGACGTGACGTCATATTGCAGTTGGGATGAGTCATGAGAAAAAATTATAATATTTTAATTTCACACTATAAAATCATTCTTACAACATAATTTGCCTATATAATTATAATATGCCTATTTATAAAATATATACATACCATACATAATATTATAATATTATCACATAATTTTTTAGACTTACTTAATACTTATCTATTTTTTTTAATTAATGTACTTACTTATTTATAAAGTTTTTATATATTCTTACTGTTCCGTTTGTGCTGACGCCAGTGTGCATCTGTCGAGCGAATTGACATTGATAAGGCCTCACAGAACACCAGGGATCGCGGTATAGGTATTATACCGTGATCATCACCTGAGTGGGGACCTTTTTTGGTGGAATTCGCATTACACTGCATTGTATTTTGTAATTATTTACTTACCCAAATAGACATTAATATCACACTATGTTCGTTTGTTTATTAATTATTTTATATTCTTTTTTAAGTTATTTTTGTTTCTGTTATTTCTTCACGCTTATTGTTTTTTTTTTTGTTTTTGTCTGTGAAATGTTTATTGTAATGTGGTGTAATGTGTATGTACCGAATAAACGTTTATTATTATTATTATTACGTACAATTTTGAAGTCGGTGTTATCTTTTTATAACTTTATTTTAAAAAGATTAAACTGACTTCAAAATTGTACGTAATTGAGAGTTAAAACTTCCTATCTCCAAAACTACTGAACCGATTTTGATGAAACTTGCATTATTCCCTAAGTCGAACAATACCTAGTACAATAAAAAAGAATCACTTAAATCGGACTTGTAGTTCCGGAGATATGCGTGCACAAACATAAAAATATACATACTGTATACCATACACTTTTGAAATTTGGCACATTTGTTCAGAAGCTGTTATAGATTAACATATACAAAAACTGGGCAGTTCTGGAAATATTACATACATACGCGTCGAATTGATAACCTCCTTTTTTTGAACTCGGTTAAAAATACTATTATTGTATATCAGTACATTTGCGTCATACTTTATGTGAAAATACCTATCGAATTCAGTCGTCTGGACAACCCAGACCGGACATGTTTTATTGGACTCTCATGTAAGTTGGAGTCCACAGTCCACACAAATTCACGTAAGTTCTCGTCCGCAGTCGTTTCGGTCACTTATGTTTTTGGCGAAATTGTGCAAACGCTAACGTTACACCCTACCTTAAAAATATAAAATATGTTCACGTCGACTTGGTGAACCTGATATACTGGCTGCTTATTCATTCTAAAACATATAATTGACCTCTTAAAAACTATTTTTCATTTTGCCAAGAGAATCAAACCCCCGACCTCCAGACAAGTAATCATCCTGTCAAGAACTAAAGCTGCTATTTAAAGACATCGCTAGACGCTATGTCAGAAATATAATATTAAAGTAATATACAATATTCTAGGCCCCTAGGCATTTCGTTCCCTCGTCTTACATTTTTACACTACAGGCAGAAGCTTTTATGAAAATAATTTTCTATGTATTTCATATCGGTAGAGGACACATTTCGAAAATAGTTGCTAGAAACGTTACATAATATTTTTATTGTACCAAAATAATATAGTTACAAACATAGTATTAATATAATAGCATAATATCCTTAATATAGCAAAGATATAATATTTGAGATATATACGTCCGTTAAAATATAAAAACGTTCGTAGGTTAAATTATAAAATTTTAAATAAGAGATGATGAATAAGAGATGAATAAGAGATGCGATTTACGAGTGTACTTGCACAAAGTGTTAAAGTAATCCCTGGATTAAATATCACTCTTTTTTTATTGGTCTGAGTCAATATAGTGTATTGTCTAGTTTATTAAGGTGAGAAATAAATGATTATGATTATCGTAGAGAAACGAACGACACGCAATGACACGACATTTAACCCCAGGGTTAATCCTAATCTCAGGTTTGTGTAAAAAGGCCTTAATTTAATGCTGATTATGTACTCTACCTATCGGCTACCGTATTCACAAGTAACTCCTCTTAAGAGCATACGCTAACACTTTTTTTCCATACAAACGTATTCCTCAATTTCCTCCCTGGATAATGCGTCTAGACAAATGATTTTTTTATACATTATTGGGATCTGTGAAAGCTATGCCTCTACGTCCGATTTTTTTTAATTTAAGATAGTAGAATGTATTTTAGATAGTGACATCTCTTTTGCTCAGGCCTTTGTTTCTCTATTCCGCTAATATTAACTTTATTCATTAAACACCATTTGTAAATGTCTTTCAGGCAAACGCCCATTTATTGCGACAAACATGGCCGAAACCTAACTAGCAGCGAAAACTTAATTATGTCTCCCTCAAGCGAGAAACCTCAAAGCCTAGGATCAAAGTGCGAAATTATGGCCCCAAGACCTAAGTGCAATACAGTCCCTAGCTCTACCAAAAACTGTGGCTCTACTAAATGCCACATATTTTATTTTAATAATGTTTAATTTGTTTGTATTGCTAAGGTACTATCAGATAAGTTAATTCTTAGGCAAATTGTGGTCCTATATTATTTGGTCCGGTTATGTCAATTCGATGTTAGTCGTAAGCGTAACTCGTAATCCGCTATAATATGGGTTTGACAAAACGTCCAACCACGGAGCAATTTACGTAGATCCACCATTTTGTAAATCAACTTCTTAGATAGTACTAAGAAGGCCACAACGATTATAATATTATAACTACGTATATAGCATGTTTAGTAGCAATAAACACTTTTAATACAAAGTTATTGAGAGTCATTGTGCTGTGATGTTTCATATTTTATACGCCATGAAGTGGAAATGTTGAAAAATGTCATAAAAGAAAGCAATTTTTCGTTTAAGCACCAACATCGTAAATCCTTTAAAAGTTGGTGAAAATTAAGAGCCGCATAACTGTTCATAGAACGTCGACTTCAAATGAAATATTGTTGGAAAACTCCTGCATGTTTATATTAGCAATATTGATTTGAGACTTACGTTGCTATGTTGCTAATACTTTCTAACAGGAGTTCTTGAAAATTTTTCTGTATCACTTGCGTCGTTACAAAAATAATATTATGTAATCAGAAGGAAAACTGTGTATTGTTTAAAATGTGCTCTTTAATAAAGTTGATGTACAACAGTTCTTAAAATTCATTTTCATTTAGTTTTAGTAATTTTTTTCACACTGGATATAATTTTTTTCAACGCGATATTTGGGAAATCTAGTAATACCTACTGTTTATCTTATGATGTAAAACAATAAATTTAAGTATCATTTTAAAATCTTACGTCACGTAGTATTTTGCAATATTATATTAAAGAATGTTCTGTTAGTTGTTGACACAAATGAGTCAATTTCGTCTGGCAACGCCGACACTTGACGCAGCCTGACGTTATTTCTTGAGGTTATATTTTGTAGTGCAGTGAGGGCTTTGTAATTTATTTACCTCACCTCAAGACTTCGCCAACGCTCTATAAATATCACGGGCTGCTATTAAAGTGTATTCTGTTTAGTAAGTCCGCTATTTATTTCAGGGAAGAAAAATTTTGAGTAAATAGAAATTCGACGCGTAGTCCTCAATATCTTAGAAATATAAATAATACTAGATGCCGCCCGCAATTCCGTTTTGCCAAAATTCATTTGTTGCGCGGGAACCGCACATTTTTCCGGGATAAAAAGTATTAATATATAGTATCATGTATTGTCCTTTCCCGGTACTCAAAGTACCAGACTAAATTTCAGCAAAATCTGTTTAGCGGTTTGAGCGTGAAGAGGTAACTGATAGACACACTTTCGCACTTATAATATTAGTAAAATAAAGTATGGGTTTTTGTTACTAATCATTATGAAAGTATGAGTATTATTGGCGTAATAAAAGGTAAAAAGAATATTATCAATAACGTTACCAATTTACGATTGTCGATTACTATTTATAGTAATATAAACTAGACTAAGTAATACATGCTCACCCCTCCTAAAATAAAAGTAAAGTGTGTATCATGTGTAAAGTCTGTATGATCTTTAAATTAAAATTTAACTACCTAGACATTAGATGTACCACTTTCGAGATTTTTCGAAAAGAAAAATGATGATCGTCTTATCAAAATGAAGCTACATACTCACAAAAAATTAGCTTGATAGTAATAAAAAAAAATTGTTCTATAGCTCCCCTATTGTAGCCGTTATTCATTAAAAAAATATATAATGTTATTACTGTGGCATTATAAAAGGGTTGTATTACCGGTACATGTTTGTCCTCTTTATTAAATCTTAAAAGTACCCGTGATAACCACTCTAATGGACTGTTGATCGTAAAATTATTATTGTTGTGGACTTTACTGCGACCACCGCTGCCATTTTATATTTCATTTCACGCTCCACATATGATTTTATACTCGAATATCATTACTGGACCATTTATTTTATGTCCAATAAAACCCTTTAAAATGCCTAAAAATTAATTTTGGGTAATTCTAATAAATAGTATCTTTATTCAGAGCTTCTAACGAAATAAATTAAAGCAACGAAAAACAAGAAAGCTTGTTCAAATTGTCCTTTATATTCATGAAGATTGTAGGTATTTGTAAGCGTGATACATAATTATTATGGGTATCGACGCATATTAAAATGTATTTAATTGATTATTATTATCAGTTTTTTTTTATATTGAATAAATTTTCAGTTTGGCGCCATGCTTTTAGATGACTACAGGCGCTGAAAATATTAAACCTTATTGCTAATTTTTTTATTAATATATGGATTTACTACAAAATATTGTGAGTACAATTGGTTTAATCTATTAAGACTGGAACATATTGTAAATAAAGTGTTTTTGAAGAAAAGTTTTTTAAAGACTTATGTCGTTTGTCTTCCACCGCCTAAAAGTGCGAAAATTAAAAAAAAAACTTTATCAGATGCCGGATTACGTCGATGGTGGAGTAGGAAATATAATGAGCTAAGTGCAAAGTAATTATCCTCAACTTTCTCCATTAAAACTGATACATGACTTCAGTCTCTACACGCGGATTCGTTTAATCCCAAACAAAGCTTAATTGAAAATAGATCCTTTTTCGTGTTACAAGTCTGTCGTCCAATCTATGAGCCTGTGTAAATTGAACTAGCCGTAAATAGGTTTAGTTTGTTATTACTTTTTAGATGATTTATGCCATTTAAAGGGTAAAAGTTCAATTAATTCAATTATTATTTTGAAGATGATTTCAGAGTGTTTAGATAAAATTCAGTTTCGATAACGAAATTAGATATCAAAATTGTAGCTTAGATGGGTTTTGATTTTGGCATAATGCATCGCTAGCGCCGTGACACTTACGGCCGTAAGTTCCCAATATTTGATCTATCTCTTACTTGAGATAGGAATAGCTCACATTAGACATTAGCTCCATATATTTTATGTCAATTCTATGTCAGCTGCGATCGGTTGTATGTCAAACTAGAGATAGATTGAATATAGGGAACGGCCATAAGAGTGAGTTGCATCAACCTACTTTAACTATAACTGTAACTTTAACCATAACAAAATGTGAAATTAGCCGTCAAATCCCTAGCAAAACTCGCCATATTTGACGATAACCTTAACCTTAACTTTAACTACGCTTCTGGTGCAATTCACCCTAAGAGTGGGTTGCACCGGCCTACTTTAACTATAACTTTAACTTTAACCATAACAAAATGTGTAATGAACTATCAAATCCCTAGCAAAAGTCGCCATATTTGAAGATAACTTTAACCTTAACTTTAACTACGCTTCTGGTGCAATTCACCCTAAGGGTGGGTTGCACCAGAGGCGTAGTTAAAGCTAAAGTTAAGGTTATCGTCAAATATGGCGTCCATAATGGACTTTTACTAGGGATTTGACAGTTCATTTGACTTTTTATTATGGTTACAGTTATAGATAAAGTATGGGTGGGTTGCACCAGAGGCGTGGTTATAGTTACAGTTATGGTCAAAGCTATGGTTATAGTTAAGGCTAACTAAACTTTAACCTTAACTTTTACCACAGAATTTGACAGATGTCTGTTGCTGGTCCGACAAGGTTTGAAATAAACGTGGGCGGGGGCGCTGCTGGTAAAGGAGAACTGTCAAAAATGACGTTTTTGTATGATGGCAGATTCCTTTTTTCGCCACGTTCATTTAAAGCCTTGTCGAGCTTTATGGTTATGGTTAGATATGGTGTCCATTTTTGACTTTAACCAAGGATTTGACATTTTGCATTGTAGTTGTAGTTATATTTAAAGTTACAGTTTTCGTTAAAGTAAGTTGGTGCAACCCACTCTAAGCGATTCAAAACTGCGAATGCATTTTGACTAAGCACTCAACTTAGTAACAAATTGATGATACTTATTAGAAGTTTAGAAGATCAAAAGACAGATGTTTTAAAACCATGTGCTAAAAATGTTTGTACCACACGAACTTTTATACTCGCAATGACATTGACTGACGTCAATTCCCCTGGCCAAATACCGTACATTTTCCCAGCACCCCGTAGTAATTATTCTACATTTAAAACCGCTCCAAAACTTCGCAATTTGTCCTTGTACAGGCTCCATAATGGCCTCACGTAATGAACGCGGTGCTGAGGTGCTATATTAGAGAGGCCAATTACGAGTGCTTTTACTACACTAAGTAGACTCAAAACTCCACTCGCTAATAGAATCATACCTGGACATTAAAGTTGAAACAACGTGTTTCGCTGTTGAAATTTTAGTTGAGTTTTGTAGCGAAGTGTTAATTATCAGCATCGGCAGTTTCTAGTTGTAAAATTATTACGGTCTACTATGAGAAAAGACGTATGGTACGGCCGTTCCTTTGGTCGAATCTTGGCTGGGGCACGGCCGCGGTACCCCTAGATTATTTGTAGTACCTATTAGGAGTGTATTTTCGACAACACTATAACACAGCATTATTCAGCCTCAGTTACAGAAATCTGCACTTATCCATAGTACAATATATTATCCATAAAAAACGTGACTCTCTATCATTGGCACTTTTTGCTTAAGGTGACGCCATGTTGAAGTAAAAAACAGTGTTGGATGTGTTTGAGATTGCTTGTTTTCTATGCGAGGCTGGCCCGGCCTCTCATAGAAAACAAGCAATGGAACAGCAAAAAATTGAAAGGGCGTAGCGACAAAATGGTTTTTGTCGCGTAATTTAAAAACCATAAATAAATTTCATATATGCTATGGACAAATTAAAGTGTATACTAGAACCAATTTATGTACAAATTTTGGAAGCTTATATCACTCTCCTCTGTTGGCAAAATAGGAATCCCTTTTTTTACAGAGGTCTTTTTGATTGAATATTCTGTGTTATAAAAGTTGATCAATCGTGTTATGCTATGGGTAATTCAAAGACAAAGACATGATGAATACCTGATAGTGAACTTTAATTTCTTAGCTTTAGTCATTGCTGAGAAAAATGGACATCGCTACAGCCAAATTATCAAGGCGTCACCTTAAGCCTAGCCGAATAGAATGAGAAAAATCTGTGCATATTTGTACGATACTTTTCTATTCCTATTTGACCGAACTATGTGCTATGTTTTGGTAACTTCACAAGCATAATAATTGTAACGTTTGATAATGTATTATCGTTTCTATATTTTTTCTTTGCAACAAACGCTCAATTTACTAGTGTGTGTATTATATTAAGCACATGAATTATGACAATCGAAGTAAAATGCCATGAAAATGCTTCGTTTTCCTCATGAAATAAATCAATTTTATCTGAACCATATTGGAAAAATATGATATTTTGAAACCCATTTCGGCTATCGTCTTGGTGCGGGTTCATTTTCCTTGAATTGCCTATTCGTAAGTGTGAGTTATGGAGGTGAAATTATGTATACTCCGTTCATGGGTGTTTTACCTTCAAGAAACTCTTATGTCGCCGAAAAAGAAGTTATTTTACTGATAAATTAAATCTGAATAAAGTATAAACATGTGAATATCTCGACGTACCGCTATTATAATAAACACAATCGCTAATTCAATAATTTGTTTGTGAGGACGTAACAGAAATTAAGTTAATTGTTGTGGAGGTTTGTAATTTTTTTATATACATTAATTATGTATTTAAAAAAAGGAAGGTTTGATGTTTAACGGGCTTTTAAATAATTGACAGCATAATACCTATGTATATGAAGTGCGCAGGCCTAGTTCCAGCATACCTGTTAAAATAGGGCCTAGTTCCTACAGGCTAATTTTTGGTCCAAAAAAAGACTTGAAACCTAAACCAATGCCCAGTTCAGATGCACTTCATCAATCATAATCATCTTCATCAACAGCCTGATCCATAATACTTCTAAATTTGAACTTGGCAGGTTTTTGTGATAGACGTTATACTGAAGGTAACACTTGATCAATTATGTAATTAGATAATATTTATAGAATTTAATTAACCTGCCAAGTTCAAATTTAGAAGTATTATGGATCAGGCTGTTGATGAAAATGATTATGATCGATGAAGTGCATCTGAACTGGGCATTGGTTTAGATTTCAACTCTTTTTTTAGACCAAAAATTAGCCTATAGGAACTAGGCCCTATTTTAACAGGTATGTTTTTGGTGGGATTTTATATTATACACTGCTACTTTCACATTGAGCTCTACATCTGGGACTTAATATAGTGCAACTTAAAGTATAATTACTTTGTTTTGTTATCAATATACATATTCTGTCTATTGTTTTTTTAGTACGATTATTTGTAAATTATCTAAGTCCTTCCTGAAATTGGTTTTGTTAAAACTAGTATTTTATAACGACATTAATAGTAACAAAACAATCAGTATTGTCATGTTAAAATTAATTATTCATTTCCTTTAATTATTGCTTTTTTAACGATTTTTAAAAAAGGGAGGGGTTTCATGTTAAGCTGTGGATATTTTTGTTTAATAGACATATTAATTATAATATTTATTTATTTTTATATTAAAGGTGAATGCTTAGCAGTGACGATTGACGGCTACGAATTTGTAACGTAATAACAAAATGTCCAAATATGTTTGGGCTCTGTAAACACACAAATCTTTTACTAACTATACTCGTCTGCTGTCAATTATTATTCTTCCTGCTTAGGCCATAGGCGGACCGAAAGTTGCAGTCGGGACCGACTGCTCTAGAGCGGTCGCGTTAAAATTTGCGGTCGTCAAGAATTGCTCGAGCGGTCGAGCATTGCGGTTATCCGCACTACTAAACTACAAACTCATATGAGTTTAGTATGAAAACTGCAGATCGATCGCCGTGCGGCGACCGCATTTAGCAGTCGGTTTCGACTTCAAGATGCGGTCCGTCGGCCGGCCTTAGTCAATCGCACATTATTTCACATCAATTGTCTTGAAACTCGTCCTCATCGTCTCTCTAATCTGTCCAACCACTATCTCGAACTGTGTGGACACGCGGTAATTCGCCTGGTATTTCCTGCAGAGCTCCAGGAAAACTGGATGCAGGTACTTCAGCACCGAGTGGTCCAGGGTAGGGAACATGTGGTGGAGAGCGTGGTCGCCGAAGAGCGTTAGCACTGCGAAGGAGTTGGTATTGATGTCCTTGCGATCGAGCAGTGCCTCTACTTGGTGCTCGCCCCAATCCGGTGTCTCGCTTCTGTAAAGGATTGTGGCTCTTATAGGTAGGTATGCAGATCCTACTTCCCTTTTTAACTGGTTTTCAGGCAGCTGTTTTTTGTTTTTTTTCATTGTAAAATATTGTAATAAGCAACCATTTCAACAATTTAAATTAAACATAACTGTTGATGATGACCGTTGTCCTTGGGAACTTAGGTTTTTAGTAAGTATAGAATACCTAATGTGTTATGATATGATATGATGATATGTTTACTTTATTTCATTAATGGTTCTGACGAAACTTCTTTCAGGTCGAAACCTTTTCGCATTGTCAAATTATACACACTATACAGGTAACAGGGTACAGGTAACAAAAAGTAATATTTAATGTTGTGTGTAATAATAATTGTGTATGTTCCTTGTTTAGAGAGCCCGGTAAATCGTTGCTACGCTGAAATAGTTATTTATTATAACTATGTATTTTACTTAGTTTTGGCGCACTGTGTCTAAGTAAATTAGAAAAAAAGAGAGCGTATTCCCTTTAAAAGGCCGGCAACGTACCTGCAGCTCTTCTTATGTTGCGAGTGTCCATGGGTAACGGTAGTTGCTTTTTATCACGGGACCCGTTTGCTCGTATGGCTTGTTAAACTAATATACTATTCTGTGGTATGGCCTCTTATTTTATACAAAAAAAAAATTAAACTACCTCGGCTGATCGCCATCTTTGATCGCGTCCGGGTGGTGGTGCGCCGCGTTTACCCCAATCAGATAGAACAGCAGGCTCCCCGTACAATTGATCTGAACCCACGTGGTCAACACATGACCGACTGGGGCGGCGCTCGTGACCAACATCCACAGCGGCAGGAGAAAGCCGATGGCATCATGCCAGCGGTAATGCGCCCTCAAAAACCCTCCTCGGAGAAAAATGCTGAGGAACCTGAAGGGTTAAATGGATGTGAAGTGGCGAATGTAGGTTAGTTTTTTATAGCGTAAAAAAGCTATTTAGGTTGGTGTTTAATATTTGTGAACTGCGATTTTTTAAGGATATAAATTTACTGGTGCCAAAAATAGCCCCTGCGAATGTTTCAGCAAGAAACATCATGATTTTATTCAAGTGACCATTCCAACGTATCAGATAAAGATATCACCTCACACGAGTTATCCGCAACTGTGTTAATATTTTATTGGTAGGATTAGATTTAAGATTCAATTTGGCTTAGACACGGCAGCCCAATAACATTTTTTACTTATTATTGACGATCGTAATTGGAACAAGAAATATCTACTTTTTTATTCCAACAACAAAATTTCTCATTTACAAAGTAACACTTTACTTACCTTTTGACAAAACTCATCAAGAAGAATAGCGGGAACCAGAGAAACTCTGTTATGAAACCGAGTCTACCGTGTAAGGGTTTGTCTGTTCTAGGGTTGTAGTACAGGAAAGGTTCCAGGAAACTGATCTCAGCGTCCATCAACGTGTTGGTGTAGAGATGATGGGAGAGGACGTGGGATACTCGAAAATCTCTGAAAACGTTCCCGTTATCTAATACATAAGGTTAGGTTAGTATATTTCTTTGGACGGATTTGATAAAAAATTTGGATCCTGAATTAAAGATTATAAATTATTTAGGAACCTCAATTCAAAAATCTAAATTTAGCATTAAAAATTCAGAATTTTATAAATCTAAATTCAGGATGTCTAATTCAGCATCCTACAGTCAGAAACCTAAGTCATGGGACATGGATCCTAAAATCATTACTGAGTTTAGGACTCTGAATTACAGTTTCCGAATTAAGATCCCTGAATTTTGATAAATAAATGAATTTTTTGTTATTCAAAATCCAAAATTATTAAAGGGCTTATATTCAGGGTATCCAAAATAAAAAGGGCTTACATTCAGAATTTAGGATTCTGAATTCAGGTTCCTGAATTTACTTTCAAGTATCTGGAAAGTAAAAGGAACCTAAATCCATATTTTTTTAGAAGATAAAAATATTTATTTATGTTCAAATAAGTACCTATAACTCCACATACTCAAGTTGAACAGATACATTCGCCAGTTAGTCCTTCGATGTATGTAGTTATGGCAGGCTACAGTCAGCAGCGCGAGACTCACGGACGCGACCACATACCAGATAACCCTAAACTGCTCAACGTAGCACGCCAGCGTCGAACTACATAAAAGGGTCATAAATATCCCATCCGTTATTCTATCCGCGGTCCGGGATACGTCTTTGGGAATATTCTTCAGTTCCTCATACACAGCCCTCTTTAGCGTCCTATAAAACCCGTCTTCTTTGAACGTGAAGGGCGAATTACGGGGTGTTTTTGCGTCGCGAATATAAAATTTATTGAGCATTTTTTCTGTCGTCGGATTTATGTGATGAGCTTCAAAGGCCTCCGTTATATCTGTTCCCTAAAGAAATACAAATAATTTCAATTGAAGGAAAATCATATAAAGCTTATAATAATCGTAACGCGTATGTTTCAATGTATATTTTATTGATTGGTGCGTTTTGTATACAATATTATATTTTACTGATTACATTGTTATGATTTTTCTTTGTCTGGTATGATAATAATAAATATATTATTATTATTAATATTAGTCATATTTTATAAACATTTTGTTATGAAACTCGAATTTATCTAATAACGTCAAGCTCATGCAAATCATACAATATGTACACGCATGATAATATGTAAAAATAAAGTACAGTGAACAATTATAGCCCAAGAAGAAATTAAGTATCTTTAATTATAATAAAAAAAATAATTTTATTTGTAATGCAATGAATTAATAAAACATTTAAACTTCAAACACGCCTACTTACTTTGGTCAGCTCAAGCCACTCTTCCCCTCCCGGATGTTTTTTCATAAAGGTCGTGAAGTCGTACAGTTTGTCGTGAACCCTCCACAGCCCTTCGGCCCCGTCATCCAGGGCTTTACCTTTAAGCCACCGGATAGGGTCCTTGAGAAAATCATCCCTTAAGGACGGATACTTGAGTTGCGGAAAACTAACGTGACTTTTTTTCTCGTGAGCACGTTTCGTCGCTTGTTCTATCCAATCCTCTCGAGGTGGCATTTTAGGGTTAAAAATTTCAATTGTAGTAAGGTATAGTACTGGTTCAATACGGCACAAATCACAGAATGATCGTAAATGGGATAAACAAGTAATTAGCTTATGACCTATTTGTCTAGAAAGATCAATGTTATTGCGTCATTATCAAATCGTTTACTAATGGCAATGATTATTATACAAATAAAAACACAGTATAGTTAAAGACACAGGGGGTTCATGGATAGTTGTAATACTGAGCTCTGGAGTATCCATACTTAATCCATAAGTAATGTGTATTGTAAGCTCTATATAGCATAATTAATGTAAGCTCTACTTTGTATGACTGCCAAAAGTGTATATCAGCAGACTTAGCTTTTTCTTCACTACTTCTTTTTCTTGCTTGCTACACATTGATACCATGTTTTTTTATTTCTTAGAACTAAAGGAAACATGGAAACATAAAATTGATAGTCATGTCTTTGAACAATTAATAATCCTTGCTCCTGACATCTAACTTATTTGAATTTTATGAAAATTTTTAAAACCTAGAATTATGAAGCAAAGTGTTATAAAATTATTGTTCATTTTCCTTGACAGTGTTAATCACCCTGTTTTGACTTTGAGAGCCTAGAGCGAGCGCCATCCGAGGTAGGGTTCTGTTGGGTCCTGTATTATGAAATTTATATTATAATGTAGTAATGAAATACTGTGTTTTTAATATAAAATATTAAGTTAAATATTAAGTTATCTTTAATATGATGCAATCAATATTTTTTTAATAAAGATAAGAAATCAAATTACATGAAATTTTCATAATACACCAAGAACAGTATTTTCACATATTTTCATTTGCATTTTCAGTTGTATATTTCATTTACCAGTTCTCCTTTAATGATATTATAGTAATTAATCGGTACAATGTACAAAGTAGTACATAGATATGGTAATCAAATAATAATAATTATAGCTCCCACACCGGTTTCGGTGATGGTGGCCGGTTTCATTGAACCCAGGCCAGCTACGCAGGAGCAATTTTTTATAGTGCCCAAGTGTGTGCGCAGTACACAAGAGCACTCTCTATTCCTTTACTCTCATATAACCCAGTGGGACGGCAGACCGACACGACCGGCGAGAGATCAGGTGCAGGACCGACTTTTTACATGCCCATCCGACGCATGGATCATCTTACTTGTCAGACAATCAGGTGATCAGCCTGCATTGTCCTAACCAAACTTGGAAATAACATGACAGTGTTTTCAACGCGGGAATCGAACGCACGACCTCCGAGTTAAGAGCCGCGCTCTATACCACTAGACCACGGAGGCGTTAATCAAAATTACTGTAGTAAGCATAAAATATAGGGTGAAGGATTGCCTGTAGAACCCTAAAAAGAAAAACGAATAAAAATCTTTTCCTGAAGACTTTTCATAATTAACACGCGGTTTTATTGTAATGCAAACAAACCCCCGGATTATAACCATAATTACCTCTTGTTGTAGCTGTGAAAAGAATTAAAATTCTTCCTCCTCCGTTCCTAAGAATTACAATTTACAATAAAGACGTGTTAAAATTATTTTTCACAACTTTAAAATGAACAGAAACAAGATTTTTTTAGTTTATTTTTAATTTCACTACTGTGGTATACAATGTAATTTTATTATTTTAATTCAAATATAAGAAAAGAAAATTATAAGAAGTAAGACGGACGAATGTGTGTAGGTGTTTTAATATTAACTCATAATCATTAAATTAAGTCCTAAAGCAACAATACACATTTCATTGGTATGCTCATACATAATATTTATCTACGGTTAAATAATAACAAGAGCGGGGGTCTCGTCCAGTTTTTTAACTGTCACATCTAACTTGATAACAATGTTACTCGATTATATAAAGGCGAATTCGAGTAAACAACAGCTTATTCGGTGCTCGAGATGACATAGTGCTATTGTGTACAATAAAAGAAAAATACAATAGTCGAAGCAACACTCCATCTTGGCCGAAATGGCGCCGAAAGAAAGAGACTACTTAGAAATCGCTCGCCAAAGGGCAATAGAAAAAAAGACTCATGTCAGCTTTCCCCAACTAAAATATCCTTCTCTAAGAGATGAGGGATTTAAAGATCCTGTGCAATGGTTAGCAGGAAAAGCTATGGACGATGGTGCTGAAGGGCTATGGAGGGTCCACAATGGACTGTACGATTTAGAAAGCTTCATCAATAGACATCCAGGTGGGGCGGAATGGCTGGAGTTGACTAAGGTATTTTGTGATTAAATTTAATGTATTAAAAAAAAAACAAACTACTCCAGGTTATAGGCAAGCATTTTAGCTACTCATGTAGAAACGTTCCATTAAACATAAATTGTAATTTTGAATGAAAATAAAAGCCGAAAAACTATAATCATTACTCAAGTTGATCAAACTTTACAGGAGCTACGAAATAGACTTTAAGTATTCATTTTTTAGATTTGAGATCAATACATTTTTGATAGTCTACATGATATATTTTTTACAACTTAATTGGTATAACGTAACGTAACACATGAGTCAAAATAAACTTACACTTAACCTTTGACACCTAAATAACATTCCTCATTGATATAAGATAAAGTTGGTGGAATTTGTTTTTGATTGATTAATCTTTAGTTTAAATCATATCGCATAACATATTATTAAAAAATATAAAAACGTGACTGCACCAAAAATTATGCTTTGCTATGTATAAATTTCTTAAAATTTAATTTCACATTCTCGTTAATAATAGGTACATCCTTAAATTTTAATTTCGAATTCTTTCCAGAACACAGATATTACCGAAGCATTTGAATGTCACCACATAGGGCATACCGCTGAAAAAATGCTCGAAAAATTCTACATAAGGGACGCAAAAACGCCAAGAAACTCACCATTTACATTCAAAGAGGATGGTTTCTTCCGTACTTTAAAGAACGGTGTTCGAGAGGAACTGAAAAAAATTGGCAACAACGTTCAAAACCAATCCGACAGAATCATAGACGGTCTATTCCTCACTCTTCTAATATCATCGTCATTGTCATGCTGGCTGAGAAACTACTGGCTTGTGATGGCTTCGTACGTGGTTGCGTCAGTGTCCATGGCTTGGGTCGTGGTTGCAGCTCACAACTACATACATAGGAAGACGAATTGGAGGATGTACATGTTCAATGTAGGACTATGGTCGTACAGGTAAGGTCGGACGTTTTTATTGATGCCACACATTTTTGATACCACTATTACTAGGAGGAATACAAAATTTTGATATATCTAGTTAGGTAGACAACAGGGCTTAAACTATTTTGTTCTTTTCATATATTTTAGATATAAGTAGTATTTTCAAAGTTTGTAAAATATGTAATTTTCATAAATCATAAATGTATCTAAAACCATAACCGCGTATTTGATGCGATCAAATATAATACAATATTCTATGGCAAAATTAATTAAAGCCACATAACGTCAACAACTCAGCACATAAACGAATTTAGATTTTAGATTAAACCGCAAACCAAATTATAAATAATTTGATTAGGACTACAAACATCATATTGTTATAAACATTTTGATCTGTTATAATATTGGCTTGCCTTTATTACTCATTCATATCATTTAACATGTTTCTTTAATTGAATTTAATATAATTATTTTGATATTTTGAATTTGTAATAAGAGTGCCTTAATCCTGTTTCATCATGATCAACTATAATTGCTGGTTTCAGAGATTTTAGAATATCGCACGTGCTTTCTCATCATCTTTATCCGAATACTCTCATGGATCTAGAAGTGAGCGCATTCGAGCCAATCATCCACTGGACTCCTCGAGAGAAGACGATGTTAGCGAAATGCGCGTTTCTTATCGAACAAGTCACCTTCCCATTTCTCTTCCTTATGAACTTTGGAAAGAAGTAAGTAAAATATTGGTTATTATAAGGCCTCAGCCTCAAAATCAGCGAGCAGTCGTCTTGTATGACGCGCTCCGCTCGCCGCACCGCCAGTGTTCTTCGAGTAGTGTATTTATTCTTTGGCACCGCTGCGCGCTGCCTTCGATGGCAGTTCCATAAATCTATACACGGAACGCGCCGCTCCCGCGCCGCCGCCACCACCTGCCCGCTGATTTCAAGGCTGAGACCTCAAAATTTCAGTATCGATTTAAATCATTATCAGTAAATATAGTAGAAAGTATAATTTTAATAATTTTACTTGCTTATTCTATTCGTACTTCCTTTACAGATTTGTGTTGAATTTCGTTCGTAAGGACTTCTTTAAGAAGCATTACCACTGGCATGACGCTGTTGGCTTCCTCCTTCCTCTCTGGATGTATATTTCCACTGGAGAGAGCTTATACCACGTCTTAACATCGTGGTTGTGGATACTCTGTACTGGTAGTTTCATTTTCTTCAGCATCGGCTCTAATGCTGCCCATCACCATCCAAAGATTTTCAAAGATGGCGACGAAGTACCGTGAGTTTCAACTTCATTTTAAAATACATTTTTTTCATACAATAATAAGGGAATAATTTGATTAAGTATGTATGTTGTTTTTAAAAATATGTTTTCCACTAGATTTGATTATTTACTGTGTTTGGCAGGCTTTGCAATATTTTACACCAGCTACAAAAAGCTAACGATAACATGTAAATTATTTTCAGTGAGCAAACTATCGACTGGGGCATGCACGAACTAGAGGCTGTAATGGACCGTGAAGATATCAACGACAGTCACTTCAAGGTGATGACTTTCTTCGGTCATCACGCCTTACATCACCTATTCCCGACTCTCGATCACGCAGTACTGAAGCAATTGTATCCGGTGTTTCTAGAAAATTGCGAAAAATTCAGAGCCAACTTCCGACAGACTTCGTCCCTCGATCTCTTTATTGGACAGATTCAAATGAGTGTAAAAACAAAGCCAACGCTCTTGAGCCAATAAATAAAAGCGGAGTTATAAAATGAATCTCGAGGAAAAAGTTTTATCGAGTGTTGTTACATTTCAACAGCAATCATAAGACAATTTCAACTCTTTTATGTATATTATCGTTATTGAGTGTTGTTTTAATAAATTTTGATGGAAATTTATAGTCCTTTATTCATCATATTTAGCATAGTCATTAGCACTTATTTTGTTCCCGCTAAACGTCGAAAGCGAGATAATTATTCTCCACTTACCACTGGAAATATCCCGCTAGATCGTCAACAGAGTAATAATACGTTTTCGGAAATAATTTATTGCCTCATCTCGCTGTCTAATGACAGGATCTTAAATGCATACAAATTATATAAAGTGAGTACAGTGGCGGGCCGACGTTGTCTCATTAGGGAGCTCCATCAGGATCGCAATTACCACGATCTACGAAGTACCTACTAAATTGTGCCATCTTTCTTATTACATTTACATTTTTTACTTAAAATGTACATTTAAATTGTCAGTTTTATATTTCACAAGATGCTTGTTGTCGACTTACGTTTTCCGTTTATTACGAAACTCTAGGACTTGCTTTAAAATTTTACAGCAAATAAGAAACCTTATAATTTTATGATTGTCTAAATAGCTCGTAGCATGAACATTGCACTTTTCCTTTTCGTCTTTATCTATACTACTATTATAAAGGGGAAATATTTATTTTTTCTGTGTATGTTTGTAATGAAAAAAACTCAAAAACTACTGGAGTGATTTTAAAAATTATTTCCGCATTGGAAAGCTTCATACACCTTAAGTAACAAAAGCTATATTTATTGCTAGAAAATATTAGGGATCCTTAGTATAACTTAACTAACGTATTTAAGGTATAAATAGTGCCCTAAAACGGCTTTCGTCGCATGCTCCGCGGAAACTATTGATATTATCTATTGATATTATTGTATTTAAATTGATATTATATTATTTTATATGTATTTTATAAGTACATAATATAATATACTATACTTATAAAATAACATAATATCAATTTAAATACAATGCAATACTATTTATTGTGTCCAACTATTATCGCTATGTCACAATAACTACTTTTTACATTTTAAAAGTTAGATAGACATACGGACCAAAATTAGATCATGCCATTCATACTTCTGTATCCAAAATATCCAAAATAAAAATCATATTGCTTTAAAGACTGTTTCAATTCATATTGATTAATTTTAACAAAAAAAATTAATTATTGTTCAAATCGGCAATTCTGTTCAATAAGTACGTCTACACTACTATTATAAAGATGAGAAAATCTTATTTCCACCCGTGCTAAACCCGTACTAAGCCGGGATAGGCCGCTAGTAAATCCCCTATCTCAAAAACTACTAAACTGATTTTAATTATACTTGCAATATTTATTTTTCCCTAAGTTGAACAATACCTAGTAGTTAGTACAACACAAAAGAATCACTTAAATCGGACGTGTAGCCGGAGACCGTTTGAGATTGAGAACACAAACGTAAAAACAAACATATTAAATAAATAAATAAATAAAAATTGTTTTATTTCTGAATAGATTTTAAAAAAATGCTTTCAGAACGTTGATACTACTGGTGCCTACCACCGGTTCGGGAACTAGCCCGGCGAGAAGAACCGGCGTAAGAAACTCGCACGGGGCCCACTTTTTTACCAAAAAAAAGAGAGGAAAAATTAATCTTTTAAAATGAAATTTACAATGCTGTAAACTTAAAAATATACAATGTCAAGATACATACTAATAATTGTAAGTCAATACAATAGTGTAGAAGTAGCCTTGCAAGAAGCCATCCTACTCCCAAGATGTGCCATCGTTTATGAAATATTACATGGTACATACATACACACATATTATAAACTGTAATATAAATTAATATATTTACGAAAACTGGGAAGTTCTGGAAATATCACAAACATAATAATATTATTACGGGTCGAATTGATAACCTCTTTTTTGTGAAGTTGGTTTAAAATGAAGGGCATAACACACGACACAAGGTTTTGCACACTGCAGAGCTATGTTATTATTGTTAGATTTTGATAATAATAATCAAAATGTTCTTATCATATTTATTTCTTTGACCTTTGACAAGTCTCGTGGCTTCCAAGATAATAGGTTTGATATTATGAGAAACGATTGCAATATTTTAGCTTATAGTATGTTTGGTATGAATTGGTTTCGACTTATAGAAAAAATCTATATCCAAAGAAAATAAAGGGTTTATTTAAAATTCATGAATAAACCGCCACATCCAAAATATCACATTATAAAACAAATTTTATATTCATGAAAAAATATGTTTTTCCCGTCAATTATTTCAAAAACACCTCAAAACACATTACAAAACTCAGGAGTCAAATGAGGAATAATCACAAATTCTTTAGCAAAGTATTTGCTTGAATCGGCGGGATTCACAAAAATACCTTAACTAAGCAATTCGGTTTCCCTCCGGCATGTCAAGTGTCAGGAGCGACGTTAATTGCTAATATTGGGGAGTTCCTTCCCCGGATTTTTTAAAAAGAAGTCACTTATCAACTTCATTTCGGGTAAAAGATTTGTTTTTGTTTTATTTTCAAAATTACTTCGTTTGTGATTATTGAATTTCGTATTTTTATGTAGGTAGCATTGAAATATAATTCAGTATTTGATACCATTCATGGCTTATTGGCTATATTCGTAACTTTGTGTCATTACATACTTACGTATTGAAAAATAGCAAACAGAAAAATTTAGATATAACTTTTTGTGATAAACAGAAGCAAAAGTTGCATTTTTCTATCACACTGGCACAGAAGCTTTTAAAATCACATCTGCAGCTTGTCCAGCAATAAATCTAAATCCACGAGACCCGATTGATTCATCGCCCGATTCAAAATAGATTCCACTGCTGCATATTAATTTCCGTGAATTTTTAGACGAAAGCTACTGTCTTTTTAGGGTTCCGTACCCAAAGGGTAAAAACGGGACCCTATTACTAAGACTTCGTTGAAGTTCGTTGTCTGTCCGTCTGTCCGTCCGTCCGTCTGTATGTCTCCAGGCTGTATCTCAAGAACCGCTATATCTGTTGCCGCTATAAAAACAAATATTAAAAATAAAATAAAGTTTATTTTTAAGGGGGGCTCCCATAAAAGAAACGTGATGTTTTTGGCCTTTTTTGCTCGTAATCAATAATGGTAACAGCTACGTACTTGAAATTTTCACAAAATCCCTAATTGTATTTGTACTTTAATTTAATTATTAAAGTACAAATACAATTAGGGATTTTGTAATAAAATTAAAATAAAGTAAATATTTAAGGGGGGCTCCCATACAAAAAACACAATTTTTTGTCTACTTTCGCTCTATATTATCGGTACGGAACCCTTCGTGCGCGAGTCCGACTCGCACTTGGCCGATTATTTTTTTAATTTTTACCATTTGTGGCGAATGTTGAGTAAATTCAAATGAAATACTAAATATTTAACGTTAATAATTAATCACTTCAATTCACACTCGCAGAGCAAAATACTTAATTTATTTTTCCTTCTTATAATCTTCTAATCCTTGAACGGTTTATATAAGCAGCGTGCACTATACTAAATGTTTTTGTGTGGGTATGACAATAATAATTATTTTTCTGCTTTAAACGTCCTAAAATTGATGATCATAAAATTGATGATAGTAAATACGAAATACCACGTATCAGTACCTATTTGATATAACAAAATAGGTTCAGAATTCAGATACCGAAGAGGAAACTGCATCGCAATAAATTCCAATAACAGGCGAAGAAATTCAATATCTAGACCAGGGGCTCCCAAACTGTGCGCCGTGGAAAGGCAAGAGAGGTGCCGTGAGTCGATTTTCCATCATTATACAAAACCAAAAATATTATAAAATTATATTAAAATATTAATAACGTAAAACTGGTAGAAGGTTCAATATTTGTTTATTACTATTTACTTGCTTAACCTAACTATAATAATCATTAAAGGTATTTATTTCTGATCTTTTTCAAATAGCTAGGTAGAGTAAAGGCGCCGCGCCGCGACAAAATATTTTACGCATAACTGCGCCGCAGGCTGAGAAAGATTGGGAACCCCTGATCTAGACGCATTTACAAGTGTCTCTCAGCTCTCTCTCTCTATTTTTGTTTGCACACTCGTGTAGTTACTGCTTTCATATTAATTTTCGAATGACTGCAAAGTTCTAATAAATAGATCATCAACATTGTAACAAAAATGAGAAAATATATATTTATAATATTATATTGCATTTTTTAAATCAATAGTAATAAACAATAATATTTTTATTTAGAAAATATGAAAAGCCTACAGCAATATTTTTTTTTATAATTTTAGTGGTTTCAAATTAATAACAATCATACCTTACGTTTTTCGAGGTTATGAAATCAAAATATTATTATCTTTGTCGCTTTTTTGGCCACTAAAAGGTGACCGAAATAATTTAAAATCATAACAAACAGTCTTCTAAATTATTATTACTCACAAAATATGACTTATCACGATTTCAGAAGTTGTTTACTTTATGCGAGACGCAGAAAAAAGTTTGTCGCAAACAATTTCACCATTTTCCCTATTCTGAGAGAAAATATTTGCTCAGGTAGAGTGAAAAATAAATATTTTAAAGCGACAGCGAAATATTCAGAATTTATTGCTAACACTCATTTCGGTATTATCCGAGCGAGTGGAGTGGAATAATATTCCAGAAAGTTATTACATTCGATCCTACCTGGATACCTGCTGTCCAAACAAAGAATAGCCTGTCTACATGTCCAACTGTCAGTTAATATCCATCGATGGAAAATTCTTATATCCGCAAAAATTCGAACAAAGACCATGCAGTTTGCATTGTGGAATTATAATGGAAACTGATACGAAGAAAAGGTTTGTCCTTTAGTTCTTATTATACGGGCAATAAAAATTGAGTAAGGTGATAGTATACAGAAGAACTTGCTCAAATTACTTACACTGATGCTAAAATAGGAACAAAATAGCAGACCAAGCAAATAGTATATCTAAAAGCCTCAGTCTTCGTTCCTGCTCAGTCACTGTTAAAAGTTTTCTTTAGCGTTTGCTTTTAAGTCTCAAGAATAGTTTTTTCGCTAAATTGAAAATCCTATGAAGTTTATGATATAAAACCGGCAACAAATACATTCAGTGACTACAAAGCGAAGATGCCAGATGTAATGAAATGCCTCCGACAACTGAGCAAGAACAAGCGACCCGTCTTTGCGTTCGCCTTATTTGCTGAAAGGCTTTATGAATAATTCTTTTACATCCTTTTTTCCACTAGCTTTGATGAAAATTTTATGCACTGTGCGTTTTACTTTGGTGCACCTGTGTTCATTATACAAAGCGATACAAACGCTTTGTGGACTCGATTTTGTACTGCTACGTTTAGATTAATAGGCAATTTCATTTTCATTTCGTTGAACGTTAGATGTAGGAAGTTTCATATTTGCTAATTTTATATAATAGGACGTGTTCCCCGCATCTTTACTATCGACAATTCGGCATTCGCGAGGGCACCGTTCATTTTTTTTATTTCTAAAATTTCCTTAAATCGGTTCAGCATAAGCGTGAAAATGAGGTAATAAGACAGAAATACTTTTTCATCCATAATACATTATTTTTTAATTATAAATAATGCATTATCAAAAACAATATCGCCATCAAAACGGGAAACAAAAGGCGGTAATTGATGAGTATTTGGTGAGCTCGACAAAGCATCGGTTATTACTGCGATATGAATTAGCGGCCATTTGTCTTGCTTAACAAATTGATGGTGTCCTATTCGCTATTGAATTCGGCCATTTTTAAAGTTGTCATCCAGCCGATTGGCAGGTATCCGATAAAAGGTTTGATGATGTAGATCAGTGTTTTTCAACTTTTTCAGATTTCCGTAGGTACACATAATATATAATATACCCTTCGTGCGCGAGTCCTATCTGCACTTGGTCAATTTTTTAAGATTTGACCCCCCCTGGTATGAAAATGTTTCCCGACCCTTTGCTTTCTCATCAGGATTGGTCTTAAAAAAAGCCTAAATTAAAAGACCTTTACTATGGAACAGAAACCACATTAATAATTACTAAATAAGTATAAGGTAAGGAGTATACCTACGCTAAGGAGTTGGCAATACTAGATGAAATCCAACTGTGTGCGAATGTTGCATTCATATCACATAATATTATCTTGCAAGCTTACCCTTATTGAAATTTCGATATTGAAATTATATTAATGACGAACGCAAGGGAAGCGCATTTTCAATGGGAGTTTACGGGCGTCTTCGTTAGATACTCATTCGATATTCATGTCGTCTTCGTAAAATATTCGCTTTGATGGTATCGCTCTTAGCTGAAAATTTCACACCATTCGATTTTCAAGTGTTGAGAAGTATGAGTTTATTCAGCGTTCATATACTGAGCTTTAAATTGAGTAACATTAATTTGAGTTCTACTAGTTTGAAGGAATTTACCGTCGTAGATTATTTTGAATGTATTTATGGTTTCTAAATGTAATAGTAATTTACCAATTAATAATGACTTTTTCAATCCGTACTTATATTATAAAAATGCAAGTGTCTGTCTATCTGTCTGTTACCTCTTTACACCCAAACTGCTGAACCGATATGGCTGAGTATGGAAAAAAGTGAGGATTGAGTCGCGGAAGAGGACATAGGACACTTTTTATCCTGTAAAAATGTACGGTTCCCGCACGATAAACGAATTTTGGCGCAATAGAGTTGCGGGAGTCTTCTTCTATTTTGTAATCAATGAGCAAAATATACAGTGCTAAATGTAAATGCCTTAATATCTCCACGCCCTTACTATAAGCTTCATCCACTCTGTGCCTTTTTTGTTCATCAAGGGCATGCGTTATAGCGCAGTCAACAGCGCACGTGAGGCATGCCTTCGACGCATACGCTCTGACCGTATCCAAAACTTTCGCCATTTCGTTTTGTTCTTTTTTTCTGGAATTTCTTAAGTTATGACCAAATAAGCCGCACATATTCCACCCAGTAAAATGTTCTCGTCGCACATGTAACAATAATCTAACAGACACTACAATACTGAACGAAATTACAATGTTGGCGTTGCGTTCGTTGACGCATTCAATCATTGAATGCGCCAAACAGAAGTTGAATACAAAAATGATGACGAAAATTGAAGATGAAAGTGCATAGTGTGGACATAGCTATACAATAAAATAGTACTGAAAGTAAGTTAAAGTTGTTTTCAAGTACTTTTATCTAGGCTAGTGTGTAGGCTAGCGAGTTTCAGGGCTGTTATACGGATTAAGCTAAAGTCACTTGTTATCTATTATGTATTTAATAATAAATGGTCATTTGTTTCATTATACTAATAAAATAATATGTTTTTTATATTATGCTTAATTATTGTATAGTAAAGTGTTGTAATGCATTTACTTTTTTAATATTATGCTGATTACAAATATTATATTATATTTTAGGACCGCTTACCAGCTAGTTTTTCCATAAATGGCTTGTATATTATGCAATGTTTGGAAGATCCTCATTAAAATAATGAGGATCTTCCAAACATTGAATTGAATGAACCTTTTGTAACCGTTTCCATAGTAGAGCCGTTACTATATTTTTATAATAAATATTATACACAATTCATGATATAGCATAATATACTAAAATGCAATCTAAATCGAAATAAAATACAGCTTCGAACGCTTTACGAATAATGCAGTGATAGGATCGAGTCGCAATTTCCATGTGCCGAATTCACGGAAATGAGAAGGATGATAGCGATCAGGCATGGGGTGCATCAAGGTACGATTCTAGGCCCGCTTGTGTTTGCCACCATAAAGGCTGGTCAACAGACAGGTAACGTAGTAGCAGTAATTCGAACGTGTCTGGATGAGCTATTGGAAGTTAAGAGGATACACCAGGGGCGAGAGAAATTCAAAATGGGTATTTTGAAAATGTATTGCTGTCTCACCAATCTCAAGTCTCCCACCGCAGAGCGCGATAGAGACAACACGACAAAAGTTCTAATAAAAGAACAGAAAATCATCGATTCCTTCTCCAAAACTTAACCAATTTAAATACTTTTTTCATTAAGAATTAAAGCAAGGCTTGAGCTGTCTTGCTATATTTTACTTTTTTGGTATATCTAGCCAGTTTTGTTTTCTGGGTGTTTGAACACAGAGAAAAATCTGGCAATTTTTTGGGATTTGAACGTTCTTATCTTTTTTAATAATTAAATTATGAAAAATAGAAAACATAGGGACATTGTATTAGTGGCCATAGATATTCAGGAAAAAAATTATAACTCTACCGGTATTACTCAGGGAGGAAACAACGGACAACGTTTGTATGGAAAAACGGCGGTGTAGATCCCTCTTAATCAAAGCATGGAGGAAATTTACCAATTAACTTTTTGTGTTTAATTAAATGCATGATCTACGTCGGTTGTTACTAAAGTTAGATACATTTTTATTTACTTTGTTAAAAATAATAATGGGCAACTATGATTGCTATGTTTGCGGTTATACACAAAATTAATTAACATCGAAGGGAAATCAAATACGTAAAATATGTACATTGTGCATAAAGTGTTAAATAAATAAATAAATAAATAAATACGAATGAATATTACCCTACAGTTGCTATCTCCTTTGTCTAGCATTAATCAACACGTAGCGGCTGCATGATTTACTATTAATATCATTCCCAGAACCGCTAAGTACATAATATAAAACCCATAATCAGCATAAGCTGCTTAACATTTCGTAAAATTATTTCTGTTTGTAAAACATAAGCCCGATCCCTATTCACGTTTCGGATGCGGCCGCTTTCCGACTTCGGTTTTCCCGGAAATGAAAATGATAATTTAATCCATCTGTGTAACGCTGTCTTTTGAAACCCTCTCGTCAAATAATGTTTTGGATCATAAACAAGTTTGCTTACTTTATTTCAAGTCATGTTATGTGTTTTTTTTTATATTTCCAAAAATACACACAGAGTCAGACAGAGCCGGATAATATTATTATTATCCGGCTCTGTCTGTCTGGTCTGCATTTTGATCTCAATCTAAAGACACCTCTCAAACTAAAATTCATCAAGCCGCTTAGGCTGCAGAGCGTACCAATCTATCGAAACACTATCTGATTAAACTCATATTAATATACTCTCGAAAAACATAACTTTCCTCTGACATAGTCAGAAAAAGATTGTAACTACAACCAATTACACAAAAATTATAAAAAATGCTTTTTCATGCTGCAAAAATGTTGCGCCGTGCG
Source organism: Plebejus argus (assembly GCA_905404155.3). Classification (NCBI taxonomy): domain Eukaryota; kingdom Metazoa; phylum Arthropoda; class Insecta; order Lepidoptera; family Lycaenidae; genus Plebejus; species Plebejus argus. The sequence continues at coordinate 17,042,222 of FR989931.1, read as the reverse complement.
CGTATAAAAAATGTCCTACACGAGGGATCAGCCGTAACAATCGAATAAACAATAATTTTAGCAGAGGTAATAACTTTCGAATCCCAACGTGTTGCGTCACAAAAATGTTTGTCATGTTAACTGCCAGTATTATTTCCATTAACAGCCATTGCTGATTGCTATATTTCAAAATTGCTGCTCTGCATCACATATGAAATGGCTCCACCATTAGGCATTCATGTGCGTTTGTTGGTGTTATCAGAAAATATTAATTTATCAGTTCCATATTGGTTAACTATATATTATGTAATATTAAGCGCAATACACACTGAGCCCGCCAGGCCGCCAAAATTAAACTTAGGCCAAACCGGAGCGTCAAGTTGTCAAATGTTGTCAAATGTGTATTTTGTATTCAAAAAACACATTTGACAACATTTGACAACTTGACGCTCCCGCTTCGCAGTCGCGTGGTCACGTAGGTTGGAACGAAGCATTATGTCGGCAACTTTTTGTCGGCGCCCGGCGGTCTAGTTGGCGGCTTCACATAATACAAGTCGAAAAATTTGGTTGGCGGCATGTCGGCGGCTTGAGATGAGAAATTTATTTGGCAGTCAGTGATTGGTCAGTGATTGCCGCGTGTCTATAAAGATTGTGTCGCCGGGCAACTGAGCGCAGGCGTACCCAAGCCGCCAACATATCGGCGGGTAACACGCGCGGGCGCATGTTGCCGACAACATTCTTTTCATACAGTCGCCGCGCCGGGTTGTATCGCCGCGCGCCGGGCTTTGTCGGCGGCCCGGCGGGCTCAGTGTGTATTGCGCTTTATGTCGCTTCCCTACACCTGTTCCTATTTTGCTTAGATCTTTAAAACTCTGTTGCTCTATAATTTTGAAAACGGTTAAAGAATTTTCGGCACTTTTCACCAAACCAAACTAGAGCTTCTATATCATTTGTGTCTTTGTCACAAGCTTTACCCTAAAGCCGCGTTTCCACTGACGCGGAGCGGGGCGGAGAGGAGCTTAGCCTGCAGTGCCCGAATTGACCAATCACTATGCTCGAAATCTCCGCTCCGCTTCAATGGAAACAGCACGAGCGGGGTGGAGCAGAGCTGAGCAGCGGATATTCATAATAAAAATACAGCGAGGCTATGTGGTGCGGAGGACAACGAGCATTGGGGTGCAGAGCGGACGACAGCGGTGTGGGGCGGGGCGGTGCGTGACTTGCGCGCAGTGCTTCAGTTAATCATTCAATCAATCCCAAAAGTATGCTCCGCTCCATTCCACTCCACTCCGCTCCGCTTCAGTGGAAACACTGACCACTTTTCACCGCTCTTCACCGCTCCTCTCCGCCCAGCTCCGCGTCAGCGGAAACGCCGCCTAATTGTCCCGCCCGCCACAAATACCAAAATCGGGCAAAGAATACCCTGTGACATTAAATAAACGCTGAACACGGTTGCAAAAGTTACCTGTAAAGATATAAAGGCATTGTGTTAGTTGCAGCTGCAGTTGTTTCGCAGGCTTTTGTCTAAACTGTAGGCAAACGTCACGTCCACATCCGGTTCCGGTAGGCCGCGTTCCATAACTACGTTACTCTGTTACCCCGTACCACAGTATAAAGAGTACACAGTAAAACAGCGAACAAAGGATCGAACGTGGCTTGGAGCGCGCCATGTTCGCGGTTCCACCAAGCAGCGGCAGGCCCGAACCAAGTTTGATCGTCTGTTTGTAGCATAAGTAATAGTCAGGGTGCCCTAGAACAAGTTTTTTGTGATTACTAACAAGCTAATTTTTTGTGAGTAGCTACATTTTGATAAGACGAACAACATTTTTATTTTCGAAAAATCTTGAAAGTGGTAGCTAACAGAGATAGAAAGGATTTCATATTTTGACTTGATGGTCCTAAAATATGGATTGTTTTATTTGTCGGACAAGGTTACTCTTAAATTATATAACTATTAACCTACCAATACACAAAAATCAGCTGGTTAGGTTTCCGTTTTAGGGTACAGTAGTCAACCAAGTTTTGTTGATTATAGAATCCTAAAACGGAAAGTCACGAATTCAAACAAAAGGAAATATTACGCAAAAGTCAAAGCAGAGGGCGTTACTAGCACATACAGTAAATAATCCGACCAAATACCGACATGTTGTTTACATAATAATATCAGAATATTGACAGAAACTGTGTGTCTGTGCTGGTGAACTTCTATGTTACGCTACTGTATATTTGTATTGTGCTGTCACACCACAATACACTACCTATTGCATCACTTCAGCGGAAGCAGGTGACTTTTGAAGTACTTTTATGTCAGCATGGTTTTTGTGCAGTTTTTGACTATTCGAAATTTTTTTATTTTTGGACATAGTTTCTTTAATATTATATTGTTGTATGTCCTACGGTCCAAACCAGAGGACAAGCCATAAAATTCGGAAGCAAAGTTTTGTGACTAGTATTTTTTCATTCTTCCCCAATGGACAATGTGACATCAGAAGAGTTGTAAATGGGTTACTGGCCTCTTAAGAGGGAATAAGCTAGCTCTCTTTCGGATTGGTCCAGAAATGTATGATATAATAATATATAAACTGTTATTGGTTCGACAAAAGTATTAGAAATGCTGAAAAACTCCCTAATTTAAGAGGATACACCAAGGGCGAGAGAAATTGAAAATAGGTATTTGAAAATATATTGTGTCCAATCTCTTGAAGTCTCCCACCGCAGAGCGCGATAGAGACAACACGACAAAAGTTCTAATAAAAGAACAGAAAATCATCGATTCGTTGTCCGCTGATTCCTTTTCCAAAACTTAACCGATTTAAGTACTTTTTTCATTAAAAATTAAAACAAGGCTTGAGCTATGTTCTTATGTTTTTTTTTGTATATTCTAGCCAGTTTTGTTTTCTGGGTGTTTGAACACAGCGGAAAATCTGGTCATTTTTTGGGTTTTTGAACGTACATAATATCTTTTTTAATAAATAAATTATTAAAAAAAAAAGAAAACATAGCGACATTGTGTTAGTGGCCATAGACATTCAGGAAAAAAATTATAACTCTACCGGCATTATCCAGGGAGGAAACAGGGGAGAACGTTTGTATGGAAAACCGGCGGTGTGGAATCCTCTTAACTCTTATGGTGATATACGAGTAATATTAATACTGATGTCTGTTGTAACTTGACGTCGTGCAATACACGTCTATATAATTAATTAGTATTAAGCGATATACGAATCTATATATTAGTTAATGTATGCTAAAATAATTCATGTTGAACGTTTGACGTTTCGAGAACACTGATGGAAATTATTAATCTTAATACATAATTATTATTAATTACGTAATTATTATACTTATCTTATGTATAATCTTAGTACTGATTCTTGCTGAAACACTGAAAATTTTATTGTCTCATAGTGGTAACAGTGTCCATGCGCTTCTGAAACTTACAGTCTCAATGTAAAGTGGTTTAGACTTACCAACTGTGTACTTACGGTTAAGTTCAGTCCATTCCCAAAGCCTGTCCTTATCAGCTCTTTGAAGATGTACGAGAGGGAAAATACTAAGTGAGTTGACGACAGTTTTGTATTCCGCTGTTTGTTAGTTGTTGCTTTTTAACCCGAAGGTACTATCGGAACACAAAATATAATATTTTATATTATTTGTGTGTTTCAGTAGACTTATATTTTTTTATATAATTCTACAACAATAAGTTTTCGCTTATGGTTTACTGACGGTCGTGTCAATTGACTTACACTTGCGCCTGAAAAATTGTGCATAGTGTTATGATGCTGCCAGCCACAGACAGCTATCACAATTGTATGCTTTTATTTTGTAATCCGTTATGAAATATTTTAAGTTTTATTTTTATAAATAACAAGCTTTTGCACGCGGCGTCGCTCGCGCTAAGAAGTATTATTATAATATACAAACTTTCATCCCCTGTTTGAACCCTTTGGAGTGGGAATTTATCAAAATCCTTTCTTAGCGGATGCCTACGTCATAACATCTATCTGCATGCCAAATTTCAGCCCGATCCGTCGAGTGGTTTGGGCTGTGCGTTGATAGATCACCATGGCAGTCAGTCAGCTTTGAGTTTTATGTATATAGAAGATATATTATATAGATATAATATTTAGATATAGATAGATTAATGTTATGTAAGCCTAAATAGCGTAGGAGCCTCATTAACTAAGAAGCTTATATAGCATTAACATGCTGCCATTTCACTACAAATTAGCCGCTAAAACTATTTTATGCAGCTTAACATTTCATGTTAACGTTTTTTCCGGAATTTAGTTTAAAACCGGGCCAGGAAAAACATGTCGACTGACGGGACACGCATGCAAATAATTGTTCAACTGCTTATACGACGACAAATTTATAGAACCGCTTTATTTCTGTTTGCCTGATAAATATTTAGTATTTTAACAATTGACGGTGATAATATTAAGTTCCCTTTAAATAATATTATATAATTATTCATAAGCCATACTACTCAAAAAATATGAAATGACAAAAGCTAGTGGTGTACTGTGTTACATAAAATGTGATCTGTGGTATACACAGCTACATATATGGAGTGATCTACAATCCATACACAGCTACAACAATTAGTAGGTTTTTCCCAAATAGTAGTAGTGTAAGAAATCTTACAAGCGCATATAATATTAATATGTAATTATTAATTAACAATATTATGTATAATGTTATAATAATATAGGTTTATAAAAGAATATAATATTAAACTATACCTATTGTAACAAAAGGTACAATTTAATTTTTTGGTCTCATTGCAGGGCTTATTAGTATTCGTTTAATATCGTACAATATAATATTATTCTTTATTTTAAAACCGAAATATTTTATGACAGAAGCAAGATATTTCGTACAGGAAAGCAAATTTATGGCACATCTAGATATGAACACCGTTGGTACTAAAAGCCCGTGCTCTACCTACATGCTTTGCAATATTAAACATAATATTTTTGAGTTTTTTATAGCCTGACTTTATGTAACGTAATAAAAATAATACAATAATATTATTCCAAGGTGCGCACTGAACGAAAATGTCATAAACGAAATTATTTTGACTGCATTTATATTGGGAAAATATATTTCTCGAGACATTTTACGTCGCTTTTCTTAACTAAAACTTTGTTAAAGTATAAACATGGTATGAATCGCGTAAAAACAGAGATAAGAAGTACTAGAATTGAGCACTTAGTGCTTAATTAAAGTACTGTTAGATTATTATTTAAATATATCTTTTGACAGCCATATTATATAAACAAAAAAACCGGTGGTAGGCACCAGTAGTATCAACGTTCTGAAAGCATTTTTTTAAAATCTATTCAGAAATAAAACAATTTTTATTTATTTATTATTTATCAATGAAGAATGTCTGCATCCCGTGCACTAATTCTGAAGCATAATATAATGCAAATGATAAGATAACTTTAGCTCTACCACGCCAATTTCGGTGACGGTCATCACTCATCAGTTTTATTTAAACGACAAGTTAGTGCCTAAGTTTGTGAAAAATACATGAGAACACTCTCTGCGTAACATCGGTGCCACTTTACACTAAAGGTATTTAAAGCTGCCACTACAATTTTTGCAACTTAGTGCCCATATGCGTGCAAGACACACGGACTCTATGTAGCATTAGTTCTTAATAACATCAAAATGTGTTTACATCAGGAGTGAAAACCTTTTTAATTGGACTTACTCCATTCGCAACGAAAACTCTGAATAATTTCCTCGTTATTCTGAATGCACTGCATTTATAAATACTTGGATGGTTTCCAATCGCGCTGAGGGATGGCGTTTTTAAGAGAAACGTATCGACTCCGAATGCTGGATTGATATCGACTGTAATTTGAAGCGTTTTCTCCCCTTGACTATAGTTCTTTTTTTTTAAACAAAAATTGGTAAAAAATATTGGACCAATATGACTTCTGGCAACATTCTGATCATTACTGCATGGTTTTCTAAGTTCAAACCCATTTACTACAGAATGCGGTCCTCATAATAATATTACATTTTACTCAACTCTACACAGATCCCGCTCCTAGTACAGTGCAGTACCTAGTATTTAATATAAATTCATATATTTTGATCAAATTATGTTGGTAGTCATAATCTGTTGGCTGGGCTTGACATAACTCGGCATTGAGCGTCTTGAAGGTCGAGCGTTTGGAGTCCCGCCACTAAGTGAATTTTAGCTCCTTTGTGGTGAGAGTCCCGACGCATCATCTGCCGACCTTCGAGAAGGAGGAGTTCTGGCCGATGGGATTCGTCTACAGGAGGTTCCGAGGACGACTTCCGAACACGTCGCGCCCCACGTCACAGACAATACGTGGCTAGTGTTAGTATCAGTTTAAGTTTAATATAATATGTATATTAGTCTTTAAGGATGTTTCTTTTTATATTTATAATATGGACCAAGATGCCCGAGTTAAATAAATAAATAAATTATGAAAGTCCGCTTCCAATAAACATGCAACAAGACGTAATAATTTTCGACTGATTATTTACACAAAATCTTAATATCGAATTTGTTTTCCCTCACTCAGAAGGTTAAAGCAAACGGTAACAAAATAAATGACCAAAAGGCATGTTTACATCATTCATTGAATAAGTTTTCTATTACAACATCCCCGTGAAGTTTAACCCAGTTGGATATTCGAGAATCTGTTATGTGAATTAAGTTTGAACTGGTTAAAATAGTCGCGGGTAAGATTAATAGCTTGATAACAAAATAATACTAAGTTTGAGGGAACACTTTATATCGGTGGTTAGAAATTTTGTTACAAACTGTTTATTGATTATAAAGTTATAAAGTTAATTTTCGTTCAAGCAATAATTTACCTTTATTTTTTAAATTGAAATATAACATTTTATTATAATGTAATAACCTTTCAAGCCCCAAGCGGTCGCATGCGACCGCGATTTCGCGGGTTTATTATATTCTTTGCCGCGATAATAAAAGAAGAACAAAAGATTTCCGAGAATCTGTGATCGAGGGTTTAAACAGTACAATATTATTTATCATACTTAACCGTATTCTACGCTCTACTTTTCTTTTATACAGCACATAATATAATAACAGGTAAAATCAATCGTGTATTTAATCTACACTTGTCTTTATTATCAATTACGATAGATAAACATTAAACACTAGCTCGACCTTCATATCCATGACCGAGGAAAGAGGGACGGATACTCAGTGCAAGGGTCACTGAGAGAATTTCCACCCGGCGTGAAACGTGACCTAAGTATAGTATTTATAGTAATTATACCCTCTTAATTCTTACTGATAAATTTAGATTTTTACGCAGCGTGTCAAAAGTCTGTTTTTTCTTTGTCTGGCAATTGGCATACTTATTGGACGTACATCTGACGCATGGACGATCTTCCATGTCAGAAAATCAGGTGATCAGCATGCATTGTCCTCACCAAACTTGGAAATAATAGTTTTATCAACACGGGCATCGAACCCACGACCTTCAAATCAATTAAGACTTATCCTTTAGACCACGTCGAAGTCGTTGTCACGAATACAGCATCACATAATATTAAATTTTCCGTCATAAACAGTGTAAACAAAAGCATAAATTACTCTTTTATTTGTTGGACAAATTCGCGAACTATAAAAGTGAACTACTACAAACTATACGAAATTAAAATCTAAACTCGAATAATATTCGCGATAAAAATAATGACGGGTCATAATTTTAAAAAATTGTGAGTCGAGTTCCCTCGGGGGACGCATAAAGTGAACAAATTGCGGCAATTTCCAATGTGTACGTATTCCGATGGCAATTGCCAGCGAGGACATTACGATCTCATCACTGATCAATGATATTCTTGCGTCATCTTCAAATTATGTGCCTACGCCCTACGTATTTTTTTGGTCTGAATAAGGACAGCAGGTATTTGTTAGTAATGACACAGAATATAATATTATATTATTAGTAGTAATTATTGATCCAAGTATCCAAACAAGGCTAAGGGTCTTGCGCTGGGCCATTTTGAATCATTCTAAAAACATCTATAGGTATAACTCATATAAACAACAGACGAGTTGTAAATTGCTCTTAGTGTCAAGACCTCCCAATTTGTCAAAGCTGTATTAAATTGTTGATAAAAGTAAAATTTCTATTTCTTTGTTTAAAAAACTTACACAAAATACATAATATATTGTTGTAGTATAATATTTCACTATTATAAATTTAATTAATTTATAATAGTGAAATATTAAACTACAACAATAATATCATAATCATTCAAACACAACACTCAGCTATCACACAAAGGTCGAACTTCATAAAAGGGATGATATATCATAAAAGTTGTGGCGAGGAAAATTCGTTACTTATAATATATTTTTTGCTAAAATCATCCTTATTTGTCCATAAGTTACATAGCACCCTTATGGGAAGAGCTGATTTATTGACCTATTTTTTGATATTTATTCAGAAAATAGTAAAATAGATTTATGGCAAAAGTAAAAGGCCCTAGCATACATTTCGCTGCGACCTGCTTTTTAGAAGTACAGTCGATGACGAATATCGTCGATCCTTTTTGAGAATACAATATTATACGCCATGTTTTGTAACTGCATTTTTATCAAACATGTCGCTTTTAAACTTTTAAAGGGCTTAATTTCGTTTAATTTTTGTCTCCATCTATGTCAATTTCTTAACCACGTATGTTTTATTTTAATTACATTGCTTTCTAGTTTTTATTATTTTTGACTTTCCTTAAATAACTGTCAATTCTTCTTGTCTCTATAATAACATAATTACAATTTGCATTATTTCAAGAGGCTTTTTATTTCTGACTGTACTCAATCGTTATGCCTTTCATATTCAGATCTTTTTTGCGTCCATAATGTATGGTTGAAGTTGATACGGCAATTTTATGAACTGTTGATAACCGGTCGCTTTTTACGGTGTTCATGGATATTGTGCTCGTTTCGCTTATCTCACTCCGTGTGATCGGTTCTGGCGCTATTTGCATATGCTAGATAAGCTTTTTTATCAATTTCACCTCTGTAAGCCTTTTCTTCTTTGTGAATGTTTTCAGATCCAGTTTCAGAGAATAGAAACTGCTGGGCTTTGTCTGTAGCATTAGGAAATTTATCTATTTCATCAGCTTAGTATAGTCAGTTTTTTTTTTCATTTAAACGATATCTGAACCCCAGTAATGGAAATATAAAAGGTATAATGTTATCAATGCAAGTTTACTTAACCCTTTCTAGTCAGCAAAAACTGACTACTCATATCACTGGGTACCGTTACACTTCAACGACAGGCTCTCTCACTTATGTAATTTTGCATTTAAAGCTCAAATGCGACAATTCATTCAGGCTCTTTAGCGTTAAAAGGAATACTTACACACACTAGAAAAACAGTACCCGTCTAGCAAAGTCGGATACACATAATAATAATAATAATAATAATGGCCCGCAGGGCAGCTTGTGGCGAACAGTTGGGGAGTAGCGACCCCACGTACCCGAGTGCTCCCAGGGAAGCTCCTGTTCTCCATCTCCGGCTTGCCTTCACCGGCCGGCTGGAGTGAACACTGACGGAGAATCAGGCCCTACCTCTGCCTTGCCTTAACCGGCCGGTCAGAGTGGAGTCGCAAGAGCTTCAGCTCGGAGGGAGGATGTGAAGCGTAAGTGGCGAGTGGGCGACGTGATGGGACCCTCTGAAGGTGCAAATGATCGGCGTTTAAAGTCCAGCGACACCTCTCCTGCCTCAAGCCGCTCTGTCAATGTTGCCGCCTCGGTGCACCGTGCAACCATTTTGAGGGGCCCATTCAAAGAGTTGGCGAGTCACCTTCTGCCAACTTTATGATACATGTTTCCACGTTGTATCGGCAGACGCCATAGTCCTTCATTGGTCCCAGTTACCCAGTCCACTAGCACCTCACCCCCATAGCCCGGTATCATTTGAAATGAAATGAAATGAAATCTTTTTTATTCAAAATAGGTATCATGATACACTTTTTGAACGTCAGAAGTTTTCTATTTCTAATATGCATTCCCTGTAATAGTCCTACACTGGCCGCTGGCTCTCCTTGGTCGTACTCCCATAGTGCGGACAGGGAGAGTCGCCGGCTAGTGTCACATAACATTTAGATTAAAACTGTGTAACGGGCCTCTACGTGTTGGCTTCGGCCCCACGCATGCCTTCCAAAGGTCCGGGATTTAATTGCCCGTGAGCAAGGAATACCTTACACAAACATAATAATAATATCTATGGACGCTTCACATCATGTCAGTCTGGACCCGTGGTAAGTACCTGAAGGACTTGTGTTACGGGTACCAGACAACGGAAATATTATATTTAATACTATACGTCATAATATATTTAAGATTTTTATTATATGATGCACATATTTAATACACATACATGACCCAGGAACTTTTGAAAACTTTTTGTTCCGTCGGCGGGATTCGAACCCGCGACCTCCGGCTTGAGCTGCCAACAGCCTACCAACTGAGCCACAGAGGTCGTCAAACATGACGAAGCTTTTAAGCACCTGGAAACTCTAATATGCCTTGTCACCACACAACGCAGAATTACACACTTAATGAGAGTGGAATTTATAATTAAAACATTTTTAGCTTCACCCCCGCGGGCTGAAAAGTTTTGGGGTTAATTAATCATAGAGTTCACGCGTTCCAACGCGTCGGCTCTGTACGTGCTTTACAACTTTAGTGCATAACGTTAGACACTTTTAGACACTTAGTTAAGGTCAGATCACACTGAAAGATAAAACCTGACGATGCAAAATATTTTTCAGACAGCCCTTTAAATTTAATATACTTAAGTAAAGTATATTATTTTGAAATTAAATCGTCAAAATTCGAAGTACGATTATTAGCTTGAGATTCTCGAAGCTACTTTTCCAACGTAAGTATAGAACAAAAAAAATCTAAAACTCAATTTTTTTTTTCAGAATAAATTTTTTCAAACGTTGACTTGGGACTATATTGGTGCCAACAATAACGAAACATTGTATACAAAGTACTATGTTTTTATGAGTAAGGCGCTCTGATTAGATTTACCTCTGGTACTTACAATTTACCCTATTGCAACATTTTTAGATTGGCAACTCAGGTTTACCTGGAAACCAATCGGTAATCTTATTTTCTCGGAAACCTGCATCTGCCCGAGAGCTGGTATTCCTGGGATTGCTACAGAACTTGTTAACATGATGCTATTTGATGCAGACATATGACAGACATTACAATCACAATATAGGCTTTCGTGTAATTTGATCAAATTCTTATGTAGGGTGGGTTTACTTTAAATTAGTTCACTTTATACTATTAGGGCCTGCCGCCTGTTTCACCACTTCCTGATAGGCTTATTAATTTGACACAATTATCGATTATGGAGAATCTGTCAAAAAAGTTGTGCACTCAAAGTTGTGTATTCGGCACTTTATCAGGAAGTGGTGAAACAGGCCCTTAAAGTTGTATTTTAACATAACATTATTATTTACAACAGTAGCTGAAAAACTAGAAAACAATTAATACGAGTAATTTATTTTGTTATAATTACAATATTTTACATTAAATTATTATTAAAGATACGTTATAGACTTTTCTTGTCTATAATAATATCGTGTTTTGTGATGTATTAGAACAAATAAGCTATTTATATATTGTATTGTTTATAGATAAAAAAATACTAATAATTAAACATTGGAAAAATAATTTAAGTAATCGGGGCTTTTAATGACTTAGCTTGTGCATTTTTCTCACAACAGTTTCTAAGTTTATTAGTTCAGTACATAATTAGTCAGCTACAAAACAGAAATTCACTCAGTTAATCGAAATCAGCTGAACAAATATGATACTTTATCCCCAACCACTTAGCTCTGGATAAACAAGATGTTTCTCGCAGGCATTGAGACATTCTCAATACCAAAGTTGTTATAGTGCTCCAAGGCTTTAAATGAATGTGGACGGGGCGCTGCTGGTAAAGGAGAACTGTCAAACATATTTTTTTTTTATTAAATAAGGGGGCAAACGAGCAAACGGGTCACCTGATGGTAAGCAACTACCGTCGCCCATGGACACTCGCAACATCAGAAGAGCTGCAGGTGCGTTGCCGGCCTTTTAAGAGGGAATACGCTCTTTTCTTGAAGGTTTGCAGGTCGTATAGGTCCGGAAATATTGCTGGTGACAGTTCGTTCCAGAGTTTTACAGTGCGCGGCAGAAAGTTACGCGAAAAACGCACTGTGGGAGACTGCCACTCATCAAGGTGATGTATGTCAAAAATGACGTTTTTGTATGATATCAGCGTTAGTTCCTTTTCTCGCCACGTTCATATTTTAAAGCCTTGTCGTGCTGTAGTTTAGTTTTCAGCGTACTTGGAGAGATAAGTTCTGATCTATTGTTTTGAAGAAAGTATATTTCGTTTGCAAAATGTTAACTTATCCCTGTTACTGAGTTGGTTATTATAATTACTTACATTACACATATTAATATGCTTTGTTAAAAAAAAATAGAAATAAATGTCACGTTTTAATACAGCAAAAATGTAACATAGTAAGAATAATTTTATGGGAAAGCATCTGAAGCTACTTTGAAGTTGGAATGATTTTCGATCTACTACAGGTTTAACAACAAGGTAATGCGCATAATATTTACTTTTGGTCTTGAATATAATGCTTAGAAATTTCTAGAATAGAATAGCAACGCAAGAATTTTGCTTCTTTTTATTACCCGACTGCCAGGAGGGTTATGTGTTTAGCGCGTATCTTGTATGTTTGTAATATTCTTTATTACCTCGTATCTTCAGAACCGCTAAGCGGATTTTCATATTTGAGGTATCGTTAGATTTGTCTTAATGGCCCAAGTGTTCTTAGATAGGTGACATTAAGAAAAAACTAAAATGGCGGATGTTTGACGCCATATTGTGAGGTAAACAAAAATAAAAATTCACCAAGCATATCGAGTGGGGTATCAAAATAAAGGATTTTAAACACTGATTCTAAATATGTATATAACTTGCAGTTTTAATATTAAATCGAACGATAAATCTACACTAATAGTATAAAGAGGTTAATAATAATAATAATTAATCCAGCTAATGCAAACTAACTCCAAACCAAATTTTATTAAAATCGGAAGTAACAAACATACAAATTTTCGCCATTATAATATTGTATAACTGCCCAAAACGTAAAATTGTTAAAGTTCATAGTAAAAATGTATTTAATGATGGTCGGCGTATTTCTACCACAGGCTCACCACAGGCGGATCACTAGCACTCGAATCTCTGTTCATTGTGGATTACAACGTGACAACTGGGAAGCGGCGCAAATTAAGAGATTCAAATTGAAGGATAAACTCAGATCTGAGCTGAGCTGAGTACACAGAACGTGCTAATCGCTCGCGTCAAGCGTTTACTCCTGTATTATAGAGATACTTTACCTCACTGAGGACTTTTGTTTATAATTATTGTTTATTTTAGGACTTCTATTAAATATTGAGCATTTAAAATCCCTAAATAAAATGAGGAAAATAAAGTTTAATAAATCAAAGTTTTAAGTGTGAATGGTGAAATCGCCCCTAAATGATCATTAATCGTGAGGCCAGATTTTATGGATGTCGTGTGTTGCTCGCAAACTTTTTATTCGCTTAGCTAAAATGATTTAATGATTTTATTTTACCACACTATCACAAGAATCTATGAACTGTATTGCAACCGTATAACCTCAAAATCTCCCGTTTTAATGCTCTACTTCTATGGTTTACTGCAATAAAATACATTTTAAATCTTCTTCCCCTAAAATGGAAGCATAATCTTAGCATTAGCGAGCTCGTTGCATAAATCCAATGTTCGTGCAGTAACGACTACGTGAGAGGCAAAAGATGTGGCTTTTTAGTAACGTACCGAATAACAATGATAATCAGAATGTAAAAGCATTTCTTCTGTATGTATTTTTGTTTATAAGTTATATATTATCTTGGAGTCAAAGACTAGTAAAAATTTAACGTGAAAGACTATTATAATATGACTAGGATATTAAAGGTCCGTGCGACACGCGACAACTGCAGAGGACGTGTCGTCGCGACACTACTGGTTTCTATGTACATTGTACATAATATTTCTAATTTTTTTTTAAAGAAGGCAGGTCGCTGTTGCCCTGACGTCACTGCGACCCTTAAGGATCTATTGTGACTCCTTCGCATTAGAGTATCATCCCCAGCCCAATACTGCTCATAAATTGAACGATGTGGTTAGGGTTGGTGCCACGAATTTCCTCTGTGGATGAGTATTCGTATACTCATCCACAGAGGAAATTCTAATACCTCCGCAAATTTTTCTAATACCTCCGCAGCTAGCGACACGAACCTAGCGATTAGCGACACTTATTCATAGAAATACATAGAAACCAGTACTGTCGCATGTCGCGACGATACGTCGTCTTCTGCCGCTTCATGTAGCCAGCTTCCAACTTGTAGCCTGTAGTCTATACCTTAATTATTCAATAAATGAATTATTATGACAAATTTAAAAAAAATGACATAAGGTTATCATTTTAATAGTATTATTGATTGGCTAAACGTAAACATCAGCCATTAAAAGCTAGCTTCTACAATAAATTATGTTATAACTTAAGGGCCCGGGTTACCCTCGAAATTTTCATACATTCTTAATACCAAAATCATTTTCTCATGCGAATATATTTAACATGTTTGATTTATTTTTCAGATTAAGATAGTAATTACCTAGGGTCCTGAACAAATTTTTTTTACAAAATATTTAAATACTAAAAAAAATATTTTTGTGTTTAAATATTTTTAGTAAATTTACTACTAAATATTTAAACACCAAAAAATAGACAAAAACACTAAAAAATATATAAATAAATAGTAAATTTACTACAAAAAATTTAAACATTAAAAAATATTTTTTATTATTTAAATATTTTGTAGTAAATTTACTATTTATTTATATATTTTTTAGTGTTTTTGTCTATTTTCTGGTGTTTAAATATTTAGTAATAAATTTACTAAAAAATATTTAAACACAAAATTTTTTTTTTAGTATTTAAATATTTTGTAAAAAAAAATTGTTCAGAACCCTAGGTAATTACTATCTTAAGCTGAAAAATAACTCAAACATGTTAAATATTTTCGTATGAGAAAATGATTTTGGTATTAAGAATGTATGAAAATTTCGAGGGTAACCCGGGCCCTTAACATGATTTGAATCATCTAAAAAAAATGGGCATACAACAGTAACAATAATTTCGAAAATGATAAAAGTTTGTACAGTTTTTTTTTGGTAAATAAATCATTATTTTGCAAATAAATCAATAAGATTATTTACGATAAACTCCCCAATCGGTCCCTATAATCTCAAAGAAGAAGAAGTCTGCTCACGTACAAACCGAAAATATTGTATTAGAAGAGGATCAGAATCGGAAACACCCTTATGCTCGTCGAATTTTTTTATAATATAAATACTACAATAATTTAATGTAAACAAAACACAATCTGAAATGTGTAGGTATAGTTTGCAATATAGTATATTTTGCTATTTTGTGAAAAATATTAAGTTTTTACAATAATATGGCGACTTATGAAAAATATTACTAACCATTTCAACATAATATGAGAGCACATTGCAATTATAGTAAGTTTTGGTTAAAAGCTAGTAATTTAAACAGTAAAGCATCTCTTCAGTTCACTAAAAAGAGGTATTATAACCATAAAAGCCTCTTGTTACTTCAATAAAAAGAGGCTTTACTGATTAATTTTTTGCATGTTCGTTTATGAAAACGGAAAACCTAAAAGAGTTAACCTGAAAAGAACATTCACAAATCACACCTTGCGACATAAGTATGACCAACATAATAATAATTATAATCCACTTTCTCAATTCGTATGTATGTTGTACAAAAGTCTTTGTTTATCCGGCATTCTAAAACACTTTGTCTTGTCGCATGTCTTTGCCGTGTCGCATGTCTTTGTCGTGTTGCGGAGTCGTGTCGCATAGTGCCAACATACACGTTGGTCTGTTCTCCTGTTCTCCCTAATTAATCTATGTTAGCTACTTATGATCGATGGCGTTTTGTTTGCTCTGACGCTGTTTGCGTCGTCTGTTATGTTCAGCACATTTCATTTTGTAAGTGGTTTTTTGGACACTACATTTCATGATTTAGAATTAGCACAAGTAAATGTAATTAAGTTATACTATCATAGTCATGTAATCGCTTAAAAAAGAAATCGTGTTGCAGGTGGACTAATTATTATATTATGAAAAAAGGCGTTTGTCCTGTCATACGTATTGTTATCCGTGTGCGGATCAGTAGGCCTACCACGAAACGGTTTTGAGACTCAAACATTCGGACGAGAATGCCGCGTCTTGCTCTAACAACGTCATTTCACGTTTGTTAGAGCAAGACGCGGCATTCTCGTCCGAATGTTTGAGTCTCAAAACCATTTCGTGGTAGGCCTACTGGTCCGCATGCGGATAACAACATGCTCCTGTCCGTGCAAGTGTTACCGAATGCCCGCATGACAAAAAAAAAAACTAGAAAAGCATTCTATTTGTCGTGGAAATCAATTTCAGATATTTACAGTGACAACTGACAGCAGCTAGACAGCAGACAGACAGACAACAGACAGCACAAAGTCTGCGACAAAGCATCCTTGAAGACATGTACAGTTTTAGTAGAATTAAATCATAACTTGACTAAATATTATAACATATAAATAAGCGCTGTTTATCAGAATTCAGAATGCCGAAACATCTCATGTAACGTTAAAATTATACGGTAATTACAAGTGGAAGCTCCACATGCGCGATTTTACTGATATTGAAATTTCATTTCAGCTCGCGAACAACGGAGGCAGCGGTTACATAATACATTTCCGTATTTCATTCGTTGTGTTTTGTTTCATTTGGATCCAGATAAAGGTTTTTGTAGTTGGTTTAAATATGTGAGCCATGGCATATATGGCACGGCCCAAGGATCTATCGGATAGGTACCACGGTTTATAAGAAAACCGATGTAAAATCTTTGTAGTATTTCGTCGAGAATTTAGTTCTAATCTCGAACTATTAAGACGTCATGAGTGGATGCCCTAATGTTTTGTGACACAAGGCCGACTACTTATTTCATCCCTTATAATTTTAACAAACCTTATTAAATTACCTTCTTCATCATCTGGATTATCTGGACTATAAATAAAACCCACATTTTTATTTCAAATCAAAAAAAAAGTGGATTTTTTTCATGGTCCTCATTTCATGCCAAAAACCATCATTTTCCAATTATTACTTACCAACTACATCCACTCACGTCTTCAATTATTGTTGAGTTGTGATTGAATTTTGGATATCCTCAACTTATCAGTAAATATTATGTGGTTAAGCAGGCCCTAATACTTAGGTACAACTTATGTCAGCTAAACCAAGCCTTTAAGTTCCTTACTCAAATCCTGCTACTTTCGAGGCCAACAAGTTTAGTTAGAACTAGTTGACCCGGTAACGTTGTTTTGCCATTTAGCCCCTTACTAATAAACGTTGTATAAGCTTTGAATAGTTATACAGTGTTTTGTTCCTGTCACACAAGTGACATTTTTAATTGGATTGAAGAAGACAAAACATTGTATAACTATTCAAAGCTTATACAGCGTTTATTAGTAAGGGGGTTAAAGTATTTCTACTTCATCAGTTGATACAAAATCTTACCCCCTCTTTTGTCCCCTAAGAGGGGTGGGGGGAAAATTTGTGTACACCTGATGTTAAGATGGAAAATACAGTTAATATTATGAAGTAAGTCCATTCAAGAAGAAATTTGATACAAAATCTGACCCCCTTTTTGGTCCCCTTAGAGGGGAGGGAGGAAGTTTATAGACCAGATGTTGAGTTGGAAGAAGACAAAATATATATCTGCCAAAACCGTATGAAAATCGGATCAGTAGTTTTCGTGTTAAAGAAAAAAGTTTGACACAAAATCTGACCCCTCTTTTGCTCCCCTAGAGGGGTGGGGGGATTTTTTTTATGTAACACCAGATGTTAAGTTGGAAGAAGACAAATATATCTGCGAAAACCGCTTTTATATCAGATCAGTAGTTTTCGTGTGATAGTGAAACAAACATACAGACAGACAGACAGACAGACAGACAGACAAAAAACTAACCACATTTTTAGCTTCTATAGCGATCTAGTGACACCCCCCGCTTATTATTTTTTTGAATATCTTTAATGTACAGAATTCACATTTCTACAGTTTTATTATATATGTATAGATATAATAACAGGGTTCAGCTTTTGATAAAGTATTTAGTGGTTTTAACATAAACTAGACTAGCTTGCTTATAATAATTTAACGATACTTTAACTAGCTAGCTCATTTATCGCTAGTTGAAATTTATTTACTGTGCGGGAATGGTGAAAAACAATCCTATGTTCTATAAAAAAGCCTTTAGGGCGCTTTTCCTTTCATGGATCTTGTCCGCATGCGGGTGACAAACAGACAACATACTCCTGGCAGCGCGCGTATTACCCGCGCGACAGGAAAAACATGTATATAAAATGCTAATGCGGGCAATTTTCATGCCGACGATCGGCGTGAGGGCGCAGACATGACTGGAATAGCGCCTTTAGCCTTATATACCGGGGCTTAAAGTTTTTAAGTTTCAGACAGACACAATTTGAAATGCATAACTTTAGTACGGAGGGACTATACGTAATGACTACGACAAACAAACAAAATCGCTCGAGATAGATAGATTGATAAACACTTTATTACGAGATAGATAGATTGATTATCTATATATATAAAACTCAAAGGTGACTGACTGACATGGTGATCTATCAACGCACAGCCCAAACCACTGAATGAATCGGGCTGAAATTTGGCATGCAGGTAGATGTTATGACGTAGGCATCCGCTAAGAAAGGATTTTGATAAATTCCCACCCCAAGGGCTCAAATAGGGGATGAAAGTTTGTATCTATACATATTATAATAAAATAAAAAAGCTCGTTACATTATAAAAGTATTATATATAAAAAAAGCTACATATCAAGTTTAGAAAAAACAAAAGTTTTTAGTATTTAAACACACATTTTATTCATTTGGGTCGCGCAAGTTTAAAAATTTAAAACATTATTTGCAAGGGAAGGGAAGGGGCGTTTAAGTGCGGTGAAAAGGTCGTTTTCCATTTACCTTCAATTCACCCTTCGCATTAAAATCTTATTGAAAAGACAGTACCTTTTACTAAAGGAAATGTTGGTGTTACACTTTGTTAACTTTGCGAGTACTTACCGGTTAATGTGTTACTGTTTTTTAACTTCCGAGAAAGCATAGGTTATATTAAGGGCCCGGGGTACCCTCGAAACTTTCATACATTCTTAATACCAAAATCATTTTCTCATACGAAAATATTTAACATGTTTGAGTTATTTTTCAGCTTAAGATAGTAATTACCTAGGGTCCTGAACAAATTTTTTTTACAAAATATTTTAGTACTAAAAAAAATTTTTGTGTTTAAATATTTTTTAGTAAATTTACTACTGAATATTTAAACACCAAAAAATAGACAAAAACACTAAAAATATATATAAATAAATAGTAAATTTACTACAAAATATTTAAATAACCAAATGTATAGCGAGAGTTGTGTTATTAATATTGAAGCAATCTACTTAAAAGTTTTCGACCTGTCTTGAAAAATTAAGTGATTGTAGCCTAAATGGAATACAGGAATACATCGAAAACGTATTTTCGTCTTCAAAAAGTAAGTGTCTGTTTTGAATTTATTAGTACATATTTACCCTACAGTCCCACTGCTGGGCAAATGCCTCTCCCAGGGTCTTCCATTATTCTCGCTCCTGCGCTACCGATGGCCAGCCTGGCTGGTATGCCTCCAGGATCCAGCTTATCATGCCATCTTTTTCTAGGCCGGCGTCGGCGTCCGTCTTCAGGTGCCCACTCTGTTGAGACTTGAGATCCTTGCCCAGCGTTCGGAATGCATATTGAGACTAATGTGGCCAGCCTAATTCCACTTTAGCTTGACCGTCTTAACACCTTCGTCATATGCGTAATATATGACGAAGGTGTTAAGCATATAATAAATCTCATATCACTTTACACATGCATTAAATATTGCGTGTAGAGTTAAGGTGACGCCTTGATAATTTGGCTATAGCGATGTCCATTTTTCTCAGCAATTACTAAGGCTAAGAAATTAAAGTTCACTGTCAGTATTCATCATGTCTTTGTCTTTGAATTACTCATAGCATTTTTTATAACACAGAATAATCAATCAAAAAGACCTCTGTAAAAAAAGGGATTCCTATTTTGCTAACAGAGGAGAGTGATATAAGCTTCCAAAATTTGTACATAAATTGGTTCTAGTATACACTTTAATTTGTCCATAGCTTGTATGACATTTATTTATGGTTTTTAAATTACGCGACAAAAACCATTTTGTCGCTACGCCCTTTAAATTTTTTGTTGTTCCATTACTTGTTTTCTATGAGAGGCCGGGCCAGCCTCGCATAGAAAACAAGCAATCTAAAACACATCCAACACGGTTTTTTACTTTAACATGGCTTCACATTAAAGCATGATTGATGACCTGAGACTGCATTTTTCATTAACTTCATCTAATATTTGAAAATGAATCCCTATTTTCCTTGGTAACAGTCGCGTGATCGGCTGGACTGATGAGTTGGGGAAGGATATAAGTCATAGTCTATTGACACACACTCTATTAATCGCAGAAAATTGGAAAGTTCCTTTAGGATTTTATTTTTGTACAAAAATAATTATTTGTCATTCTTATTGTCTTAATATTAACATTTTTTTTCTAAGGATAGAAATAGCAACTAACCGCTTTCACAGGGACCACAATCCAAAGCCTAAAATATACAAAATCATAATTAAGACAGGAATGTAACAATAAACTTTTGGCATAGTTTATTTTAGCTAGCTTTAGAAATTTCAGTGTTTACTGTTCAGGTATAACAATAAATTAGGGTGTAAGTTGTAACAAGTTATCTCACTGGCGAACTGAAATATTACCCGGCAATTCGAGTTGCAGATTAAAATCATATTTAATTAAATAACGTTAATAACAATACAATATTTTAATTACTAAGATTATATTTTATTGTTTACTAAGTGTCACACGCAACTCCGTTGCGCCAAGATTCGTCTTAGATCGTGCGGGAACCGTGCATTTTTTTTTTTCGGAATAAAAAGTCTTATACACTGGGAGATGGTGACACAAAATTCTTGGTCATTTGTACCAGTATGGCGGTTCTTCAGGGGCATATAATTACGTAAAGGCAAAAAGGAAAATGATGGTCATAGCGCTCCCACCGGCGCGGTCGGGCCAAACGCGTGGGCGTTAATCGAACGTGTCGGATAAATAACGAGTGTCGTACGATTTGTTTCACAAAAATGCTTGTATTTTCAGATAGTCGAAAAAAAAGAAGTAGGCGATAGCGTAATGCATGCATACTTCTCGGGTGTGACTTACGGGCTGTAAGTCTGAAGAATGGCTACTCGACGATAATTAGCTATGCAAAAATTAGCATGGTTCAAAAGTAATGTATTCGCGTCGATATGGCGGGCTGTAAGTCACACCCGAGAAGTATGGTATTACGCTACCGCCTACTTCTTCTTTTTGGACTATTTGAAAATACAAGCATTTTTGTGGAACAAATCGTCCGACACTCGTTATTTATCCGGCGCGTTCGATTAACGCCCACGCGTTTGGGCCGCCGGTGCGAGCGCTATGGCCATCATATTATTTTGCCTTTTTGCCTTTACGTAATAATTAGACCCCAGAAGAAACGGCATACTGGTACAAATGACCAAGAGTCTTATGTCACCATCTCCGGGAGATGGTGACACAAAATTCTTGGTCATCTATTATGTCCTTTCCCGGGACTCGAGGTATCAAACTTTATCGGAATCCGTTCAGTGGTTAACCTAAGCATGAAGAGACCGACATGAGAGAACGGAACAGACAGACACACTTTCGCATTTATAATAATTATAAGTAGGTATGGATTATTACAATACTGTCACAGAAAACGTATGCCA
Organism: Plebejus argus; assembly: GCA_905404155.3. Taxonomy (NCBI): domain Eukaryota; kingdom Metazoa; phylum Arthropoda; class Insecta; order Lepidoptera; family Lycaenidae; genus Plebejus; species Plebejus argus. Next base: position 17,020,143 of record FR989931.1, on the reverse strand, counting down.
CTCTTTTTGATCCTCATAATATGACATGCTATCCAGAATCGACTGCAGCCGTAACCTGTCACGAAAACTTTTTGTGACCCGCAAAGAAATTAATGTTTCTTGCCAGAAATCACTTTGCTTATTTCTTATTGTATGAAAAATTATTTTATCCTTTCTTCGAGACATACTTAGCAGTAACGAGACCAGAAGTACAGCCATAAAAACTCAATAAAATCATGGCGAAAGGCTAAGATAACTCGAGACCTGAGGCCAACTGAAGTATGGCCTGAGATTTATGATACACTTCATAATAAAGCTTCTTCATATCATCTACTACTTACGAGTCTGGAGTCACATAGCAAAATATTAGGATTTAAGAAGCTCTCCATGTTTAGGCAAAGGTCCAAATTACTATTGTCTTCTTAAGAAGAGCAACTAGTGATAAGGCATATTATACGGAACTTTTACAGTTAACAATAGCAACGTCAATCTACATAATTATGTACTACTAAAATTAGCTAAACTTTATTAAATGGTTGGCGGTAAAACAGGGACAATTATTATTCCTGTTGAAAGAGGCTCATAAAATTTTGGACACATTCAGTATTCAACCACGTTAGATGGAGACGGGATCTATGGTGCTAATGTTAAAAAATTCATGAAGGGGTTCCTATTGGGCACTCAATTGTTTTTGTTTATTTATTCGATAGAATTCGTAAGGCTTAAATACGTCTATTATAGCATAATATATGTTGAACTCCAAAAACATTACTAGCATTTGACTTGTACTAACTTCATGTAATATCCAGCTTTCTACGGAAACATTGTAACTATTTTTCATTATAAATGGAGCCTGTATGTTAAATCCAGCATAAGCTACTAGCATTTTAAACGAAATTCAATTTAAATCCCTGTAAGTTTTACCAGCAACTGCAATAAAATACTTTACATTTCATTATCTATACTCTACTACTTAATTTTGGAGTATTCTACAAATAAATCAATTTTGTCAATTTTGATCATAACAATAACTTTAGTTTGTATTTGAGTTCAAAAATAAAATAAATAAATAAATAAACGTTAATTGTTAATTAGACTAAACTCCGAATTTACTATAAAATATGTAGCTAGCGAAGTGACGAGATTCATTATAATTAAATATAGGTACGAATACATATTCAGCTGAATACGGGAATGCTGAAGAGCTTCGGATTACATTGGCTTATCGTGTTATCGTCGCCTGCTTTGAATAATGTCAAGGCAATTTGCCCACTGGCAGCCGTGCTGGAGCAAAAACGCAAAACCAGCCCTTTTCACTCTCTTTTGCTCCTGTAATATTCTGCTGGACTTGACTTTGAAATTTGAATGTAAGGACAGCTTACTCTTTTAAATAAAAATGGTGGTAGTAAATTACCAGTTCCAATCCATACTTAAATTAAAGCGAAAGTGTGTCTATCTGTCAATCAGTCTGATTATCTTCTGCCTCTTACCTCTTCATGCTCAAACCGCTGAACCAATTTTGCTGAAATTGATATAGAGATATTTTGAGTCCCAAGAAAGGACGTAGGATACTTTTTATATATAGGAAACATGTACGGTGCCCGCGCGATAAGCGAATTTCGGAGTATCTGCCAGATAGATAGCCTATCCGGCACTTATCAGGAAGTGTTGAAACATGCCCCATATCTGTCAGATAAGTTGTGAATAGCCTATCCGGAACTTATGAGTATAGTGGTGAAACAGACCCTTAGCAATGAGAATGTAACGTAAGGATTATACTATAACGTAAGTAGTATATTATATACTATATACGCGTGCGGAGTCGAGGGTAAAAACCAGTAAAATAAACAGACATTTTTCATGAGGTTATTCCGAGGCCACGCCCACAGTCCTCTTTTCAATAAACACTGATGGATGCGGACAAAGGCGTACCATTAATTCCAGAACCATTGTCGCGACCTTTTATAACCAGACGTCCGAAACATACTAGGTACTTAATAGATCGAGAAATGAGCAACCGGGGGCCTGATTCTCAAGTCTAAAGTTGAGCTCGTTGGCTCTAATGAATGAAGTCAGGCGTTGACTCTCAACGCATGACTCATTCATTAGAGCCAGTCCAAACGGCACGTTGCGTTCCGTTGCGTCGTCGCAAAACAAATATTTTGACGCATAGCCGGCCACACGGGCGCTGCGCCATCACAGCGTTATCATGAAGCAGTCCGTCAACACCCCCACCCGCTTCGTCTCGGGGGCTGCTGTCCATCAAGTGCGCGTTGCGACTACGCAGCGCGCAGTGTCACCTTGGTTATATTTTGTACTATGTAAATCAACGCAACGGCAGCGCTGCGTCGACGCAACTCTGACGCAACGCGCCGTGTGGACTGGCTCTAAGACGCTCAAGCACAGCGCAAGGTTTTTATGTAGCTTTTACGTGATTTTACTGAATTCGACTGATTGTTTTTTGATTGACGACAAATATTGTAAAATATCAAAGAAAAGACAACACACGTAAACATATTTTTTTTTATTATAACAATAAAATAACTTAAAATAAATTAACTAAGTAACCTAAACTTAGTCTATCCTATAAAAGGCGTTGTATTTGTATGAGGGTATTTTTATAAAGTCGAAGTTAACTCTTCTGGTGACAGCGATTTCGTGGAAGTTGATGGCTGACAACTTCGGAGTTCTCGTCCTCTTGGGGCTCTTGAAGTCGACGTGAAACAGACCAAACTTTACTCTGCGGAAGAAGAAATGCTTAAAGTTAGTTTCTTTAGCTTAGGGCCTGTTTCACCACTTCCTGATAAGTGCCGAATAGGCTATACCACTTTAACTTAACTTGACAGATAGAGTATGGAGAATCTGCCAAAAAATTTGTGAATAGCCTATCCGACACTTTATCATGAAGTGATGAATCAGGCCCTTAGCGTAATAAATAAACGTTTATTCAAAAATTTTGACATTACATTAACACAAGCTTTTTAGTTTTTCTTATTTTCTTAACAAAGAAGCTACGAAAATTGTTATTAAAAAGTCACAGTTAAAAGTTTCATGATTTTTTAAATCAATCCATAATATAACCATATTGACATTATGAATGCCAAAGTCCGTCCAGCAGTCTGTCTGTTACACCTTCATGGTACCATCGTATCGATTGTGGTGAAAGTATAGTCACAGAGTACTAAATATGTGGTTACTATGATATGGTATGGTACGGTATGGTACATTAATACTTTGAGTTCGGGGAAGGACGTATAGGATATTGAAACATTGAACTTTCCTCGTGATGAAATAATTTCCACGCGAAAATTGAATCTATATTAAAATACATTTTGAATTTATTATTCCCATGACTTTCACCCGGCTTCCATTATCTTAATTAATCTCAATGAGGGATATTTTTTACTCAACGTACATTTAAACCCTGACTTCCGACTGAATAATTGCCAAGGATTAACATAGTAATAAAATTAAGAGCTATTGTATGGTAATGTTGAATCGGTGACGAAATTTACATGAATATTTTAAAATTTCATCCCAGCTTTACCCTTTTTTAGTCGCGTTTTTTGCGTGGGATTTCATTTAAAATGTCAGCGGCTCGTTCGCCGGAGCTGAGTCAATGTTTAAGTTAAATTGACGGAAAAAATCATTACTATGCATTTTTATTCAAGAAATAATTTTAAGTGCAATCAAGACGTATAGTTTGGTTAGAAATAGTACACAACTTCGTTAAAGAAACTAAAAATACGTTTAAATAATTTAAAACGCGAAATATGTAAGACAATGAAGAAAACAAAATGTTAGATAAAGATAAAAATAAGAAATAGAAAAAAACCTTTCAGGTTATGTTTCCACGCAAATAAAAAATTCAAACTACTATAATATTATCATAAGTGCTGGGCTTACTATGTAATTTGTTACATGGATCTAGATCAGAGGTCCGCGGACCACCGGTTAAGAACCTCTTGTCCCTGGGGTATACCAAGTGGTCCGCAAAGCCATCCTTATAATATGTGAGAATTCAGAAGTTAGTAAAGACTAAAGAGTATGCGCTATGCGGTATACCGTCACAAAAATCACATTAAATTAAAATCTGTAACTTTTAGATTTTTGCCAAATAAAAAGAAATAGAGTGCTATTATAAAGTTGTGCTTGTTTTCTTTATCAAACAACCCTTAGTTTAGGTAAACCAACTGGGTGGTCCCCGGCTAGGCAAACATTTGGTAAAATGGTCCCTCATGACTAAAAGGTTAAGAACCACTGATCTAGATATACCTACGTGACATTGATTGCCACAGTATAATAAATCAAGTGTGTACTAAATGTTCTGTAATTTAGGACTCATTAGTTGAAGACAGGCTAGATCGTCTAGAATTTGCGCTCTTCGCAAATTACAGGCTGTGGTAATCACATTATTTTGCTCAATAGATTAATAATGTAGACATGCCCTTTATATTATGCCTATCAATTCTTAGGGTTCCATTCCGAAAGGTACAAAAAGGAACTCTATTATTTGTATATCACTGTCTGTTGTTTGTCTAGCATTTTGGTTTCATTTCGGCACGGGTGCTTCGGTGAGCACCTGTGTAGGCTTGCCAGGAGAGAGCCAACGCCAGCCTGCCATGAATGTGGCGCTGCGGAGGACACGGCCCAGCATACTCTTGAGGTGTGCGATCGTTGGACCGTGCAGCGCCACGATCTCGTGGCAGTGCTAGGTGGAGACCTCTCGCTCCCGAGCATGGTGCGCTGCATGCTCGAGAGCGATGAGCGCCTGGCAGGCGGCGCGGCGGTCTCTTTCTGTGAAACCGTCCTTTCACAGAAAGAGGCCGCGGAGCGGAATAGAAAGGATGACCCATCCTCCGTTCCACTCCGCCGGCGTAGGACGGGAGTGCGAAGGCGTCGCTATGCGAACCTCCAATAACTTCCGTCCCACTTGGGCTCCGGGTCAGGATGGGAACCTGCCCGGCTTAGCTAGTCCCGGCGCCGAGGGCAACGCTTTAGTTTGCCTAAGCGTTCCCTAACTTGGTGGAAGTCCGGTCCCTTGAGACCGGCCGGTCGTGGAGGGAGTCCTGTGTTAGACAGATCCAGGATATCCCTCCGTATACGGCTGAAGGCAAACCGCAGGTGGTTTTAGTGGGTAAGCCGAAGTCGAGAGTCCCACATACCCCCGGGGTGCTTCAGCTTAACTGAGGCACATCCCCAACCCGGGGCACCCATAAAGGGTTTCCCCTGCGCATAAAAAAAAATTTGGTTTCATTCAACAAGAAGAAGTGGTAAATTACTACGTACATAATATCCTTATAGTTCTACAAATCGTAGGCTAAATTCGAACTGATTTGGCCATAATGTAAAGTGGGACATGAAAATTTGTTGTTTTACACTTACACCCTTCGATCAATGGAATCTGAGCATTTTGCATGTGGCCAATAATTAAAGTTGGTGTAATTTCGTGACAGCTGTGGATGTACCACGTTCCATTGTCATCTCGATGCCACACAATCTTTGTAAAAAAACAAATGTGGTAGAAATAGTGATTTTCTAAAATTTATCGCTTGTTCTAGTTTAAAGTTCATTGTACAGTGTGCACAAGCTATACAATTTACATGACTCACGTCGGGCTGTAATACTATGTAAATAGCTGTAACTAATGTAAGCTAACATCACCTTAGCCTAGCCCGGCCACTCGCTATAACGGCTCCGCAAACATTACGCTTGGAGAGAGCCTTTGATGCCTTATGAGAATTATTATTTAAGAGCGACGCTACATTTGCTTCGTTGGATTGCGGGTCGACGCAGTAACAAAGCTTTTAGACTAAGGAGAATGATCGTCTTACCGATTGATTGACGGACTGATCATATTTTTATTAATTATGTACTTTTCAGCCACTCTCAGACTGATAGACTGAACTGATGCAAGACTGACCGTGTAACGGTAGTCTTATGGTTTACATACGTGTATTATAAGAATTTTGGAAAATATATTAGTGCGACAAAACTTATCTAAGCTTAAATTATTTCTTATTTTTATTGGTTCATAATTATGTAACCTGTGTTTTCGCATTTTATTCTCGTTTTCGAATCGCAAGTTGCAAAAATTCGAAGTGGAAAATGTTATCCCAGAATATGAAAACACAGAAATGTCTATTAAGAGTCAAAGCAAAATCCCTGCCACCTCTACTAAGTTATTTTATTCATATTTCTACGTTTAAAATAATATTACCTTAATGGCAGTGCAGCGTTAAAACCTAGTATTATTTCATTTGTTAAAAAGTCACGTATATTTTAATTAAATATGCATTTTGAGCACCATAATTTAGAGAGTAAAATTCCAAAAATGGCATAATGTTTAAATGATGTAAAAGGAAATTTATTTCCCCTGGCAACACTAAAGTGGAGTGCGTTTATCTCACCTGGCCATTCTGTCAATGCCCAGGAGGGCAATTGCTTATTATACATCGCCGTAATTAGAACAAGGCGTTTCCTTGTCCCGGTTTATAGTACATCGTAGACTGTAGCTACACATAACATCTAAGGCAGATGTCTGATTTCCATCATGATATACAAAATCAAATAGATAACTATAGGTGCGGCAAGCATATCAATATAAAATTTCTAGACAATCAAATTGTTGCACCATCTTATTTTGTTTATTATGTCTTATCTCTGGCATAAGGAGTTTCTCTAATACATTAGCCCTCTTACTAATAAAAAGTTACACAGCGTGTATAGAGGGTGCATAAGATTTTTTCTACTAATAATAATTTTTTGACATAAGGCCTATATATTATATAACGACGCTGTCATTTCCATACAAATATCTCTATGTAGACTCTGTGAAGCGTGTGTGTAACATAAAAACTCCTGTTTAACTATTCACACGTTGAACGCATGTATAAGAAGTTTTTATTAGTAAGAGGGAACATGTTTTAGAGAGACTAGTTTTCTGTTTTGGAAGAAAAAATACTTATTAATAAGGGGTTATTATCGTGGCTATTTTTTAATTGGTTTGAGCATGACTCTCGGGTCTATTGTATTACAATTTTCAACGTCATTAAATTTTAAAAACAGTGACCTGGAGTTACAGATAAGTCAGAAAAGGGAGCTTGAGGAAAATTATAACAGATTGCAGTTTCTTGACTTTTGATTTGACCTAAACTCGAATTTTGCGTTTAATATGAAACTGGTACATACTTAATATGTCTAATATAAAACAAAAATATTGTTTATTAGGAGAATATTATAATAGTTGGCAAACTTAAATAAACGGAAATAAATGAAGTATATCTTAACCAAGTAAATATACTTGCAAAATAATTGAATTGTACGAACAGGTACAATGCAATTTTTAGTGGTCAAATACATAATGATGAATTTCTTCAGACACAACAGCAAGCAAACAAATTAAAGTTTATCTTTAGAACTTTTCACCCACCACAACACTTCAGAGTTCACTTTCAAAAGCTTAAGGCTTAATTTAACCGACGACTGTTAAAGTTAATACTCACATTAGTATCACGTTACCTCTTTCTTTTTTCATATTATGAACGAAAGAGAAGACATGACATTCTAACAAACTGATAACACTAACAGACGTTGGTGGAATTGGACCTTAACAACAAACTTTACTTACGAATAACCGTCACTCCATTCGAAATCGTCCATGAGCGTCCATGCGAAGTAACCCTGAATGTTGCACCCGTCTTCATACATCGCCAGCAGCATCTGATTCAGGTAGTTGTTGAAGTATGACACTCGGGTGTAATCGTTGAGTTCCCCGCCGTCGCAGACGCCGTTTTCAGTGACAATAATCGGTATTTTAGTTCCGTAATTGTCTGTTATCCAATTAAGTAGTTTCCGGAAGCCAGGCGGGTGAACCTGTAATTCGATTGTTGTTTGAGAGGTAAACTCGGTTTAACGCGATGTTTGCTGAGATTTTTCAGGGATTCGATTGTTCTGTAGTTAATATAATATTTTGGTACGTATTAGCTGACAGAGCTATTGAACTCTGAAAACTCGTGAGGAGGTTTTAAATGCGTCGTTTATAAAGTGGAGTATTCAAAATTATTAAGACACCGAAATCACACGTAAATACAATTTAAAAATGTCTTGTGAATTTAAGATGATTAAAATTTCATAACTCAGTGGACTTTGGGAGTAAAATTGTAAACAATATTATTTACAGCATATTTTACGATACGCACGTAATCACTTAGCTCATAAAGGTAACTTCGTAAGATATTCATAAATAGAATTCCATTTTAAATCCAATCATTTTTATACGCTTTAATTGGCTGTAGGAGGTTTCGTCCCTTTTTCCTCAATCAGAGCCTTGGGGCGAAGTCTTCATAAAACAAGTTCTTATTGACATTGGTCTCTAAATGTGTGTCTTGTGAAGGGAAAGGGACGAAAATATTATCTCCCTGGCGGTTTTCCTTCGAAGTACAAGGCCAACGGTGAAAGGTGAAAATAAGTGACGGTCTAAATATACCATTAATAAGCATTATTTTCCTGCTCAAATTATATTTAATTATTTTATATGAATCTATTAAAAAGTGCATAAAATACATACTATTTCGTGTATAATTTTGATTGTTAAACGAAACTTTTTGTCTCTATCTCTATAATTAATAATTCTATTTTAAAAAATCTATAATTATATTTTTTGCCTTTTTCTTTGAGTGTATATTGTAAAATCAATGAGAAAGGCTTCAGGCATAAAATAAGAGTTATTGTCTTTTCATACAGCCAGTACTGATGAATGATGTTACTGCACTTGCTACTTCAAGTTACCTGAAATCACGCCAATGTGTGCGTGAACCCGATTCGGGCGACCTAGCATGAAGATAAAAAATGGCCTACTGCAGACGTTCACAAACTCCTTTGTTTCATATCTTTAAAAATTTGCGGCATCCGGTGGACCTTATCCTCTCTATATTATACTATACACAGTAGAATCTACTGTGTAATAACTTACAGCCAGCCACGAAGCTCCAGGTACCGGCCAAGTCGGGTCCAGCTCCATCTTGACTCCGACGTCGTGGTCCATGGACGGCACTTGCCAGTCCTCCTCCATCTCTGAATGTGACATCAAGTACGTGGTGTAGTGGTTTAGTCCGAAGAAGTCTGAAGTGCCCTTTACCATCTCTACCTGGAAATGAATTGCTGGTAAAGTTATTTGGGAAGTGGTTTGTGAACCAGAAGTATGAAGTAATAGTAGTATCAGAGAAATTGATACACCAGAATATTATAGCAGACCTACGTATGAACAACAAGGGTTTTTCAAGCACAAGTCACAACTTTGGAGCTAATGGCGTTTTGTTAAGGGCTCCATTCCACCGCGGCGCACGGAGAGAATACGCACGTGCTTCAAGCTTCGCTTTGTAAGAAAATATATGTGACTGTGTCCACTGCAACCCACGGACACGCTACGCACGAATTGACTCAAGTCAAAGAAATAAATCCGTGCACGACGGCGTACGCGTGGCCGTGCACAGCGGATAGAGCCTTTAGTGTCACTTTTTTAACGCGATTGCAAAGTTGAGACACTCATGCCTCCATGACAATGTAATCCATTTGTTACAAGATCATTCAAGATCATTGTCATTGTAAGATTGTAATTTGCTGAAGTTATGCCAAGCTCAAAATATATAAGGAAGGGCTACATAAAAGGCATTTTACCTATTAATTTTATTTCGCTGATTGGTGCCTACCTACTTTTACCCGCGCGTTTGGTATGGCAATTACTTCAAATTATTGAATCACTATAATATTGTCAACTAATCCCCTTACAGTTTATAAAGAAACTAAGCTGAAGTCAGGAACTGTAAACTGACTACTCTTTCAGAAAGTTCCAAACAAAACAACTATAAACTGCAGTCCTGTTTACTAAACTTACTCAATCGTAGAGAAGTTAAACTAATTATCTCCTCAGGTGTGAACGCGGAGCGAGGGCGAACCGTAATATACCATCGGTTAATGCACGGGTTTCTATGGAAATAGGCTTATAGTTCTTGGTATTATAGCTTTAATATCATATAAACCTACCAACTAATATGTAAATTCTTATATCGTGATGTTTGCAGCCAACCTCTGTCCTAATATTTTTTTCATGATTCAGCATTAAGGATGCTCCAACCGGAGAATTAGCAGGTCGAATGTCTGTCAGTACGAATATCGACGTTAATGACATTAAAATAAGATTCATATTAGCGCGCCTTTTACAGTGGCGGTTACGATACTCGCCGCGTTCTTGATATGGCGAAAATGTATGAAAAAATTTGAGAAATTTTCTTATTTTTCTTGTAACTGCAAAAGTTGTTTATTTTTATATAATTTTTTTTGCGGACTTTATAGAGGACTAAATAAGCAACAATTTTTTTTTATATTTATTTTCCTCAGTTCAGTGTATTTAGACATTAAGGTACCTAATCAGACCCCATTTTTTTCCATATTTTGCGATTATTGTGATGGTTAAAACGTATTTTATGTGAAAATTTTGTATGCAGCTATAGAATTTTTATGGTACAGTCGTGGAGATGAATATATTATCTTTCATTTGAAACCAAAATATCCTCGCAGTTTGACTCCTCATTCTTTAAAATGGTACCGGAAAATCGTTGATATTTGTAATAGCGTCCTTAAATGTATATACAATTAATATAAATCTGCACTGCTACACGATCCCTGATTTAAAGACGAATTTGTATGTAGCGACTGTCGGGTCAGCTATTTACATTTACAATTCTACAGGGTGTAACAAAATAAAGTGATAATACTTTAGGCCCTGGATATAAATAGACAGTACTCAAGATGCATCTCGGTCTCAATACACGGTTCAGGCTCTCTGATTGGTTGGCTGTCAAAATTTGGACCAATCACAGAGCCGAACCGCGTCTTGAGACCGGGTCGCATCTTAAGTACTGACTATATTTTATACGGGCCGAGTGTGTAATGTGTATGTGTGCCTTATAATAATATGTGGAGTTCACTGTGCAAATATGTACATACAGCAAAATAATAGTGCTAGCCGCAAAGACGTATTTTGACTTCCATGCTTCAATGAGAAGTACCCTAGCAGTAGAAATTAGCCCACACAAAAAAAAAAACTTACAGCGCTTCTTTCACATATTTTCATTCTTTCTACTTTCACTTCTTTCTCTTTTCCGTTTCTTTAACTAAAACAATACTATTATCAAACTTATTCGCTTACTTCAAACCCAATCCTGAAGTTTAAAATTCAGTAAACTAATTACCTCCTCAGGTGTGAACTCCGGCAGTCGTGACCGCGAGAACCCCTGCTGCCTGCTGATGTTGTCAATCCGCTCACGTACCAAATCCGGATAGTTGCCGGACTCAGAGTATATCGGGTGCGCGTACATGCCCAACTGGAAATTTAATATTGGATATAAAAAAGTTTGTCCGTTTGGTGATCATTTTGAAATTCATCGAGTTTGGCTAATGGTTGCTTAGTCAAAATATTGAGTTTGCTTATTTTCATTTAGGTTAGGTTAGATAAAATCTTAGGATATGACATAACCGGCCGCCTAAACGAAAAATTTTATTGTCAATATCACGCTTCAATTTTATTGAAAAATTTATTTGCCAATAATTATATTGAAGGCGCGCGATGTTCAATATCAACTTGATATAATATATCTGTGATATCAACCCTAGACGGTCAATAATATTACGCATTATACTGCGTGACTGGTGAGACATGTTCAATACTCGAGGACGTGATATTTGGCTATTGTATTAGTTGGAAAAAAATAATATAAAATAATAATATCAATTGATCACTTAGTAAATGTAGCTTAAAGTTAAATAATTATTTACCCACCGCATGGACACCGCGAGCGGGAGGGGTAGTTGTGTGGTGTTTCTTTGGTAGCGCACGCCTCTGCACCGGCCTCATAGTATGCCTACTTGCCTAGCCGCGTAATTTACTTAGTATCCATGATTCATATTTTATTTTTGGGAAATTCGAAAAAAATTAAGAACCTAATTTTATTACATAATAATTATAATGAGAATCGAGTACAGAGTACTCTCCATAAGTATCGGTATTGTCTCACCAGTCACGCTGTATTATGGTGATATTGACAATAAAATTGCTCGTCTAGGTGGCCGGTAAGGCATCGCAAACGTTATGTTACTTCGAGTAAGGGCTCCATTCCACCGCGGCGCACGGGGCGACTACGCACGTGCGTCAAGCTTCGCTTTGTAAGAAAATATACGTGACTGTGTCCACTGCAACCCACGGACACGCTACGCACGAATTGATTCAAGTCAAAGAAATAAATCCGTGCACGTCCACGCGTGGCCGTTTTAAAAAAATATATTTTGTTTAAAAATTTAGGTGAAGAAAAGAGGTTGAATAGCTACGAAACACACTCAAATTTACGAAATAAAGCCGTTGATATAAATTGTCACTTCTTACACAAAATTGTGTACCGAATACATGCATAAAGTATGCGTGTATTGCATGCATGGCATTGCATGGGTCACATTTTGTTGACTTGTGGACAATTTTTTTGACACAGTTATCTTCCTTAGTTTTTATTATTCGTAGATGTAGAGGTAGAACGTAGAGATAGGTACAGTATGTTCTGTGTTATAAAGGTTGGTAAATAAAAAATATGGCTCCCAATGTCATTGAAGATAACATTTTAGAAAAAATATATATACGGTATGGGTACAATTGAAAATAAGGAAGTATAAAAAGGTGGTAAATACCCGCATTTGAAGATATCTTTCTGCCGCTTCTACGTCTTCTTTCTTGTTGCTGTCTTTTGGTTCGGCAAAGAAAGCGTCTAATGTTACACCAATTTTACCTGAAATGAATAAAATAAAAATAGTATTGTCATAGCTTTGAGGGTACTTGTTGGCTTTAATGAACAACATTAATGTTGCTCAGACTATAAAAATAATAATATCATGCAAGACGAAGCTTGCAATTTTCTAAGTTCAATCTTTGATGATGATTCCAAACTAATCATATTTTCATAGAGGTTTCCTACTGTAACTAATAAAAAAAACTAACCTTTCTGATGAGGCCTGAACTCTTTATCATAGAGATGGTAGGCACGCGCGTGTCCCAACAGCATATTGTGTGAACACAGATACTCCGCAATGCCTCGGAGATTCATCGCAGGTACGAAAACGTCCAGCCCGTAACCCTGGAAATATAAACATAGAATTGGCATATCATTATCCATACTGTTTAGCTATGCAAGTTTACATATTATGGTAAGCATACAAAATGCCAATAAAAAAGTATGAACAATTAAGTAAATCGCCTGACAGGTGGTGGCACAAGTTTTCAGACAACAGCATACCGGACGGACGAACTGAATGGTTCTAAGAGCTTAGTAACTCTGACAGGTGTTGTTATCTATTTGTGGCAGCTGGAGGCGACACAAAAACTCATCACCACAACTCCATTAATTTCATTCAAATCCAGAATAAGAAACTGGCGCTTTAACTTTGTTTTAGGAAAGTCGCCTTCAAAATATCTTATCTAATCCCTTTCCAAAGTTTCAGGGAATCTCCTGAGCTAACCTTTACAGCAAACTTACTTGATAACAATGAATATGCAGCTCGTTCATCGTAGTCCAGATCTTGACTACATCTCCGAACAGTTCGAAAGCAACTCGCGCGTAATCCACAAAGTAGTCCACCACTTTGGGATTTGTCCAGCCGCCTAGGTCCATGAAAACGGTCGGCATATCCCAATGGAACAACGTCACCACTGGTGTTATGTTCGCCTTGATCAGTTCGTCGAATAATGCCCGATAGTACCTCACGCCATCTTTGCTTATGTAGTTGGCGGTGCCGTGCGGTAAAATTCTGGAAATAAATTTTTGTAATGTAAATTCTTATAAAGCTGAAGAATTTGTTTCTTTGTTTGAACGCGCTAATCTCAGGAACTAATGGTCGGATTTGAAAAAATATTTCAGTGTTAAATAGCTAATTTATCGAGGAAGATTAAATGGTATAATAATATGTATAATATTATCACGCTAAGCCTAACAAGACCTAAAAAAACAGGAAAAAATATTTGAAAGTGCTTAGGTATCTCACTATTCACTAACCACGGCCCACGGGAGCAATTTTTATGTTATTTAGCACACACATAGAGATGATCACGTGAAGGGACATAGACTATTTACGTGGGAAAAATGTACGGTTTCCGTAAAATTAATAACTTACGCGGGCGAAGTCGCGCACGTCTTGTGTTTATACATTTTTACCGGCGCAAATTAGATTCAGTCATGCCAAACAAGTTTTTGTTCTTGTATTCTTTATTGAAATCAAGTAATTCACAATACTACGACAGTAACAGATTCAAATTAATAGGAACAAATTGCACAAAAAAATTAATGCAAAAAATATATAAAATATTATTATGTCCTTGAACCAATAGGTTCTAATACTCGGCATGCAAATATTATGCTTTTAAAAATAGCGCAAAAAATCTGTATGTACGAATAACTTAATGCGTAGTTGTATAATATTATCTCAGGTATTAGTGATTGATTATTATGAGGAGTGATTACAGCACAAGATTATAGATATCATCATAATATTAAGACTTTATTAAGACTTAAACACTTGTTATAATGTTAACAATAGTTCATGAGATGTTGATATTATCTGCCTATCAATGTTTACTGACTTTATTCGAGAGCTAAAGTATTATAATACTTATTATAAGACTGCAGCTATATAATTTTGGCCTACAACACATGACATCTCCTTCATCTCCAAAACCGTCGGTGGTAGCCTCGAAAACCTTTTTAACCGACTTCCAAAAAAGAGGAGGTTTCTTAATTTGACCGTATTAATGTTCTTTTTGATCTTAAGGAGCCCGAGCTCCTAAGGCCGTCTTAGGATCCGCATAGAAATTACGTAATCAGAAATTAGGATGAGAGAAAGTTTTCAAATATTATTCGTTTTTTAGGTTTTTATATTTTGATCCTATTAAAATGTTTGCGAGTAATATATTTTGCCGTGACATAAACTAAAAAACGCAAAATCCGATAAAATGTATGCATAGCTGGATTTAAATTCAAACCCATTTTCATACACTGCCATACGCGGGAAATTTTTACATTTGAAATAACGTGATGACAAGGCTTTGAATAAAATGATAGCCAATTAAATACTTCAGTTACTATTAAGGACCGATCATAACTACAGACATCGAATCGTTGTGGAATCGTTGATCGTAAAGAGTCAGTTAATTAATCATTGATTGATTGTGACGGTAATAAAAATATTATTACAGTATTGCATTTTACGAAGTAGTTTACGATTCTCATTTGAAAGCAATTTATCGGTGCGATCAATCTGAACGATGAAATGATAACTGTCAATTGTATATTATAGTACCATTCGTTTAAACGATCGATCTGATGAAAATCGTGACGATTGATCGCATCAAAAATGTCGCTCATACACGAAACGATTGGTCGTAACGATCGATCATTCACTTCTTAGAAGCTGAAGGATAAAGACGTGTTCAAATAATTAAATACGTGCCCCATAAAATGGAAAATGAACTTTTCCTTATGATGATTCGGATTCAAAAGAAAAAAAGAAAGCCTAATGCTATACATTCTAGAAGAATGTGGCGCCAGAGTGAAACAAAATCGAATCGTTGATCGTAAAGAGGCATACACTGTCGATTCATTGTTACGATATGCATGATTGCATGGGTTTTTGTTGCGATGTCCGACATCGTCTTCGATTTAGTAAATCGTTAACGATCTTGACATACTCAATCGATTCCTCGTTTCGATCGGTTTGACGCGACGGATCGTACAGATAAATCTTACCGTGTATGGGGCCCTTTATACTCAATATGGCTTCCTATAACTTACTAGATTTTTCATGTTTCTAGAGTTGTCACGATACAATATTCGGTAGAGTAACCGTGTCTTTGAAATTAAACTCGCTCACACAAACAAGTTTTACGGACTTGATATTGCGTTATTTTTCTACTTCAGTTTATCTGAACTCTGAAGTCACACTAATATGTGTGCATGCGACCGATTCAGGCAGTCATATATAAAGATGTATGCTAGCGGCGATCGGTCACGATATCGTTCATGACATCGGTCGCTTGTTATGTTATATTATAATATTATACCGAGCTTTTAATAGCTATTGTAATGTTTCACCTGTTCAAGTACATGCGACCTACACCTACTTACCTAGTTAACTGCTCATTGACTATAATGCAGTTAAATAACAATTAATATCAATTATTATCGAATGAATTAGGAATTGAATGAATCTTAATTAGTATATCTTTTAATAATCCACTTTGGACAATGACTTGAAGTACATAGTCTATGCTAAGAGGCTTTTGCGTACACTAAAATTACGGGCCTTTCCATAATCCCTCAAAGTTTTAGTTTTAGAGAAACTGCACTCAATAATAAAATTAAAGGTGAATGCCCAAAAAGAACCCGTAGTCGATTAAAATAATTTATGTGCAGCAAAGTAGACCATAAATAGTATATTGTAAATATGTAATTCATTTTATTCAAAACCATAACCGAAACAGATAATTTGAAAAAATAATTCTGAGATACACATTACACAGTACTCGAATCAACTAGTTACTTCCTTTGTTTTTGTGTTCTTTCTCGTGAAGGCGATGTTGAATGACAATAATTTACAATTTAGAGAAAAAAAGACTATATCAAATATAATATTACTATACCGTACTTTAAGAATAAACAAAATCACAAGTGGCTTCACTCTACATCCTCTATCGGTTGTATGACGTGGAGTGCTCTACGAAATTGTTCGGAATCAAACCTCCTGCAACTTTTCGCTATCGTTCCACGCGAAACATATTATACATAGGTATATTATACCATCCTCATCACCTTGATGAGTGGCACTCTTCCACGGAGCGTTTTTTTCCGTAAAGTTCTGCTGCCCACTGTAAAACTTTGAAACAAACTGTCACCAGCACTCAGCAGTATTTTCAATACGATCTGCAAACCTTCAAAGGCCGGCAACGTACTTGCAGCTTTTATGATGTTGCGAGTATCCAAGGGCGGTAGTAGTCGCTTTCCATCAGATGATCCGTTTGCTCGTTTGACCCATTATTTTATATAAAATAACGATCATATAACCAATATTATCATTTAATAATCCTACAAAACAGTAGGTACATAATATACAGATTATTTTCTAAACTAAGATATAAAAGTGTCAGTGTGACTGTCAGATATAAAAGTGATAAATAATAATTAAATATGAAATCCATGAATATGATAATACTAGACATCTTAGATATAAAAATGTTTTAACTGCGCACTAATCGCCACACTATCATTTGTAGCATCGCGTCTAATCTCCTATCGTCGTCATATAATCGTCCTATCATAGATTCCTATATGAAAAGTCAAATTTTAGTTACGATCGTTTTTAAAGCACTTGGTGATTGTTTAATCCAAAAAGGACATCGTATTTGGGATATAGTATATGTAGTCTACTATGCCACATATAAATGGTTTCAATCGATTACGGGTTTTCGGTCCATACATTTATGGGCATTCACCTTTAACCCATTTTTCCATATCCGCTTCCATAGATGGTGTTGTAAATTTTAAAGTTGTGTTCACACCAAACTGATAGTCGTCACCGTATGTAAACAGGTTAATTTAGCAAATCGTATCTTACACTTCTGCATACCCAACGTCTTTTCTCTCCAGTGCTAAGCTCATGTTTCAGCAGCTGAAACCCCTCAATCATACCCAACCCCCGGCGTCTTGTTTGAGATCTTTCTCTCTACCAATGGAACTACGGAAAAGTTGTAACTGCTTTCATTGCCTCATGGCGTACTATTCCATTGTAGATGACGGCGTTGCTGTAATTTTTATTCACCGAAAGTTTCTAAGATATAAGGGTCTACCCTTAACTCTACATTTCTAGAGTGTGAACGCAGCCATAGGCTCAACACTGGGGCAGAGTTGAAGCTTTGCAACTCGTCAATGAAATGTGATCTGTCGGCTGAGTTTGACGTAACGCGACCAAACTACGTGTAGTAGGACCCCCATCTGCCTAAGATTCAACTTCTCTGATATAACTTAGTTAATATAATAATAGAGATGCAAATGCTTTGCTGCCCCAGCGTGAGTTTAGCCTTATTTATAAATAGTACTACATCCTGCAATAAACAGTTTTACTACCAACCTTGGCCATGATATTGATAGTCGGTAGTACTGAACTCCGAGCGACTTGACCATGATGACGTCTTGTTTGTACTTGTGGTATGAGTCCGCGGCTATGTCACCGTTGGAATGATCCACGGTGAACTTCGGGTGTTTGTGCAGGTATGTGTCCCACATACCCTCTCCTTTGCCTGAAAAAAAACGAGTGTGCTTTAGACTACACAACTGAAGTAAAACTTCTTGAGCTCCATCTATACAGGGTGTAACACAAATAAGTAATAATATTTTAGGGTGTGTATGTGCTGGCAGGGTCGCGGTTATGTATTTCGCGTATCCCGTGGCTCTGCAGGAACACCGTTGGGGTTTTAGTGGGTATGTCCGGGTGCAGCCCCCTGTCCCCAGGGAGTCCCACATACCCCGGTAGCCCTCCCCAGACTGCCGGGGATGCGTAAACGCATTTCCCCAACGCAAAAAAAAGGGTGTGTATGTGTAGGAACTCCTTGTAGAGAGTTCACTGTGAAAGTAGCAGCGCTGAAAGACCAAAACATTTTTTCACTTTTGTGTGTGGAAACTTGTGACGCTCAGGCCCTTGCCCATAGAAAAGTGAAAAAATTGGTCTTTCAGCGCTGCTACTTTCACAGTGAACTCTCTAAAAGGAGCACACACACACCCTAAAGTATTATCTCTTATTTTTGTTACACCCTGTATGTATATATATTGAAAGGAGATGAAGATGTGCGCGCGCACCTCTCCGTTTGCCTCGTTCGATCACACTTTGGTAACGTTCTCGTCACGCATTTACCAGCTTACGCCCCAAGTCAAGCGTGCTAGAAGTTTTACTTCAAAAAGATTATTATGATTCATAACTATCAACTTCTACGAAAGTAAAGGCATTACATAATGTAAACACGTTAAAAGTGATAAACGGCAAGTCAATTTATTAGCTGAGAAGCTAATTTTATTAAGAGTCAAAACATGTTCTTACTAACACTACGTTTAGATATGAGACCACATTGCGCGTAACCACACCTTTAGCTTTGTCCACATTGTGCCTTTTTTGTTCATCAAGGGCATGCGTTATAGCGCAGTCAACAGCGAACGTGAGGTATGCCCGTGACGCGCGTTAAAATCGTAGCGCTCGCTATGATACTTTTCTTTCAACGCGGGTGGATTTTGACGCATTCAATTATTGAATATGCCAAACGAAAGGTGAATAAAATGAAGATGACGAAAATTCAAGATGAAATTTCATAATGAGTACATAGCTATAGTACTTCAGTGAACATTTACATATTTTGTTTTTTTTTTATTTTCTATTTTAAATCGTTACTGGTCTATACAGACGGACCGCATTTTAACTGAAATCCAACCGCAAATTGCAGTTCAAGTGCAGTTGTAATGCAGTTGACACGACTGCAATAGAACTGCAAACTAAACGCGCAGTCGGATTGCAGTTCAGTTGGAGTTGGCGTGCAGTCGACTGCGCGTTTGGTTTGCAGTCGGATTGCAGTTCAGTTGCAATTCTATTGCAGTCGTATCAACTGTATTCAAACTGCACTTGAACTGCAATTTGCGGTTGGATTGCAGTTGGATTGCAGTCCGTCTGAGTAGACCCTCAGTTTTTTTGCGACCGGTTGAGTGGTTTGTTTGCACTAGCATAATAAGCAAGCTCTACAGTCTACCACAAATCACAATATAGCCAAACCGAACAACTCATTTAGGAACCGATAAAAATGATAACGGCTTCTTCTGTTCATGTCCATCAAAACTAATCCACCTTTTACATCTTATCTTTGTAACCAAGACGATCTTTACTTAGCAACTTTAATATAATATTTCATTGTCATTTAGCGTTTCAACCATTAAGTAATTCCAGTTTCCTCACTTCGCTAAAACTTGGAGGACTTCACAATTCGCCTTAATATGCAAAGTTGAGGTTCTTGGCTGATGGTCTGTTACGTTTAGTTAACAGTGATTAAGAGAATACATTTACATACCAAGTTACGTTAATCATATTAATTGGTGTTAGGAAAATACACGTCTCATTATTACATTTTATATTTTTATATTTTATTTTATTTTCAGAAGGCTTACAGACTAATAACTTAAATAGCTAATACAATTAGTTAAATAACCAAATAGCTAATTACAAGCCTCCACATATATGTAAAAAGATAATACAAGTCCGCAAAAAATGTGTCGAACATTAATCTACTTATTAATTTTGGAGCGAAAAAGAGAAATAACTTAAGGATAAAAACAATAATTTAACTATACTTATATATATCACTATAAATGAAAGTTATGAGCAACACCAATTATAAAGTTGTAAGCAACCTTAAACACATTATAAGCAACCTTAAACAAAGTTAAACACACAGTTAAACAATCCTAATCAAAGAATGCATTTGCCAATAGTCGTTTTATAACGTTAGATTTAGTACAGAATAGGTCTATATCTATGTCCTGCGTTACTTTATTAAAATAATGAGTGCTTCGTAAGAAAAATGCATTACTTCTATTATTAGTTGTTGCAGAAGGTACATCAAGAAGAGGCCGGTGACGAAATCCTTGTCTGTTGGTTCGTAAATTTATTTTAGAAAGTAATTCAGGGCAGTCGATGGAACAATTTGCGATGTTTACTAAGAAACATATGTCACTGATTTGACGCCTGAGTTTAAGTGGCAAAAAATGATACCTTCTACAGCGTTGAAAATAGTTGTCTGAACATTGCTGTGCCTTATAGTCGAGATATCTCAAAAATTTTCTTTGTACACCTTCAATACGTGATCGATAAATTTCATATTGGGGGTTCCAGACTTGAGACGCATACTCCAGGTGGCTACGAACGAAAGAACAATAAAGGATTTTGATGGTTTTGATCGATCGGAAACCAGCAGACTGTCTCATAATGAAGCCAAGTGCTTTATTAGCACTTTTTACAATATGGTCGATGTGTTGGTCAAATAGAAGCTTACTATCAAAGATAACCCCTAGGTCCCTAATACTATTAACTTTAGTTAAGTATTGATTATCTAGAGTATATTTAGAATCGATTGTGTGTTTCTGACGTGTGTCTAACTAACATAAAAACTAACATAAAAACATTTAGATACGTTTAATTGGAGTTTATTACGAAAGCAATAATCTTCAAATCTATTGAGGTCACTTTGGAGTAAAAAACTGTCGAAAATGCTTTTGATGATTTTGTGTATCTTCATATCATCCGCAAAGAGTAGAATATAAGAATACACAAAACATCGTTTAACATCCGCAATAAATAACAGAAACAAAAGGGGACCCAGGATCGAACCTTGTGGCACACCAGAAGGCACAGATTTCCAACCAGATGTGTATCCTTGAAGCACTACAGCCTGAGTACGATTGTCAATATAAGAGCATAACCATCTGTACAGATCGCCGTGAATACCCATTGAGTATAGTTTCATAAGACGACACTGTCGTCGAACAAAGACGGTTGTGATGATCCGACGAAATCGTTTTTATTTTAAAATAGTCTTCAGTAGATGATAATCTATCCGTACACCCAAGAAAAAGTAGAATTTTCCTAATACTTTTCGAGATATGGAAACGAACAAGGACGGTTTTGAAAATCGTATCAAAGAACATGTCCGTAAGATCCAAAACCACGCTGTCTGTCGGAAGCGAGCGCCGCCCGCGCCGGTCGTATCGTCATTTGCGGCCGTGTCTGCCGGCATAGCGGTCACATTGCGAGCACCTATGCTTCGTAGGGTTTTCGTGTTTATCATAAACTGTTTTTAAGAAAATAAATTAATATTAAGTGAAGCAGTATGGATGAGCTAAACAATAAACAATATTTTCATCAAAATAACCTACCAAAAGTGTCATTAAGAACGCAAATGATCGTTGATAAGGCCACAATACGGACATGTAAAAATTTTTGTAATTCAAATAATGACGACGATTTAAATGAAAACTGCCTAAATCAGAGTTGTGTGAATGAAATGTCGTCGGATGTATTATCTTCAAACCTAGGTAAGCAAGAGAGATTGTTTTATTATATTTTATTACGGAATATCCAACATTTCGTAGAACAATGTCGGTTCCGCACGTACGTCGCAGTGTATTATGCAGAACCGACATTATTCTACGGAAATAAAATATGTTTAATTTAATTGGTAAAGTACTATTTCCATACTTTGCTTTTTTACCACATGTTTTTATATACTTAAATTATTCATTTCCTAATTTTGATTTTGTCATGTCGTATTATTAAATGCTGCGTTGTTCTTCCAAAATGTATAAGTCGCTTGTAGACTAACGACATTGTACTCCGGAGTATGATTACAATTTTTATGCAGCACATTAAGAACCGACGATGTTCTTCGACATAATTCCATATACGACTTTGTTCGGCTACTTAAAATGCCCATAAAACATATTTTATTTAAAATTAGACTAATTTATGACTTGTTTTCATTATATTTATATTTTATCTTAAATATTTTCGTGATTTATAGGTGCTTGTGATGAAAAACCTGAGTCCTCACTGCTATCAGGAGCCGAAGAATTAATAATCAGGGAACTACACTATGTAGCGGAAGATGTTCTTAGTTCGCCATAAATTTTTCTTGAAGATGTTAATACCATCTTTGAAGCCT
This sequence comes from Plebejus argus, assembly GCA_905404155.3. Classification (NCBI taxonomy): domain Eukaryota; kingdom Metazoa; phylum Arthropoda; class Insecta; order Lepidoptera; family Lycaenidae; genus Plebejus; species Plebejus argus. The sequence continues at coordinate 16,997,327 of FR989931.1, read as the reverse complement.
CCCCACCTGTCATTGTAGAGGAAATATCATAGAAACTTCTTCAATTTTAAAAGTAAAATAAATAATAAGTTATGGACTAAAAGTAATAAAAAAGAAATAATTATGTGGAATAAGATAAAAGAAATAAAGAAATACATGTGAATAAAAGTGAACCAAACAAGTCATAATCATTATAAATATTATGATATCGATGAATATTGTAATACTTATAATTATTGCCTTGTCTTAGGATCTAGTACTAGGAACTCTTCAGTATTATTACCTAATTTAAGACATATTATATTTTCTAATGTTTTATACAAACTACCTAAAGACAAATATTAGGTTGGGGAAAAAGTTCCTTCGCATTTTATATAGAAATTCAGGTTTTTTATAAAATTTATTTACAATTGACTAAACTATATAGGTACCATTTTGTTCGATAACTTTTTGTCATCTTGTTGGTAGGGACATGATCCCATTGCTATAAAAATTTTGGGGCGTCTAATGAAAAAACTGCGACAAATGGTTTTGGCAGTCCTCTTGTGATGTCAACCTGACACTGCCTCAGGAATTCTGTAGCGACCAAAACAGGTGGAAATCTGAAGGTGCAAGGTCAGAACTATACGGCGGATGCATTAACACCTCCCAGCCAGACTCCCGTAATTTTTTCTGAGTGGCTAAAGATGTGTGAAGTCTAGCGTTATCATGGTGAAAAACCACACCCCTTCTATTGATTAATTCCCGCCGCTTTCTCTCAACTTCTTGTTTTATTCTCATCAGGGCCTGTAGACAAGTGGCAAAACGCTCACGCTAACGCTAACGTTACAAAATGTATGCGATTTGACATAAGTCATCGCTTCGCTAGCGAATACTAATGTCAAATCCATACATTTTGTAGTGCTAGCGTTAGCGTTTTGCCACTTGTCTACAGGGGCAGTTGTTCACAGTAGAGTTCAGAATCGATGGGCCCGCCTGGCGGTAACAGCTCATAATGAATAATGCACTTCCAATCACACCACACACACAGCATCACCTTGTTGCGAGTTAACCCAAGTTTCGCCATAGTCTGTGAAGCCTGACCGGCCTTTGACAACGATCTTTTTCGCACGTTCTTGTACGTGATCCACTTTTCATCACCAGTTATCAGCTTTTTCAAAAATGATTTCATTACGTCGTAATAAAGAATCACAAATGAGTACACCGTTCATTAGGCTTCTTTCAGTGAACTCATGAGGCACCCAAATATCGAGCTTTTTTGTGTACCCACCTTTTTTCAAATGCGCCAAAACCGTTTTGTGGTCAATCCTCAGTTCTTCAGCTACATCGTAATTCTTTACTACTATGCCGATCTTGCTCCAATTTTTCAAAAATGGTATCAGTTTATTATTTTGAATTTGGTTGCCTAAGTATGTGATATTGTAATAGTTTTATGACCTGTTTTTGAGATTTAAAATTATTTTTGTTAACTCTTATTATTCCTGCTTATGACTGTGTACCTTTTATAAGACTGATCTATACCATAATATTATCATTACCATTAAAATAACTGTTAAAATTTTCCATTAATTTTGTTATAGGTTTCTGTCATATTGGTAGACTCAATAAAATATCTTTTGATAACATTATGTTGTTTTAATTATTCATAAACTACATTTATAATACACATCACTTATAATCTTCTTATAATATACGACATAAGATTAATTTTAAATTCCGTAGAGCAATGTAGCATGCTCACATTCGTCTTAGTAGTTTCCGTAGAATAACGCCTCAAAGTCACATCAAACCAAATAACGCACGCAACGCAGCGCAGTACAACGTCGCATGTTCACATAAAACAGCTTTTTTTAAGATTAATTAATAAAACATAAAATTTTAAATGCATACACAATGATTTTAAAACTACAAAAAGCTATTATGTAATAAAATTTTATTTTAATTGATAAGTAAAAAGTTACATTGAAAAATATGAATCGCAAACTTTAAACAGCTCTCCTGTGAAGTTGATATTTTGCAGATCCGTCTTTGTTCGACGACAGTGTCGAAGAAGCAATTGGTGATCTATACGATCAAAGCATTTGCTATAATCAGTATAGATCACATCGACTTGGGCACGCTGATCCATGCCGTCAGATATGAAGTCGTGGGATAGTACCAAGTTAGACGTGGTTGAACGCTTCCGAAGAAAACCATGTTGTTCATCACAAAAATCACTCTTCAAGGCCTCATACATTTGACTATAAACTATACGTTCAAGGATCTTTGAGAACAGACAGATTTTAGAAATTGGGCGGTAGTTAGTTACGTCAGATCTATTCCCCTTTTTTAGCACAGGTGAAACAAATGCAGCTTTCCATATTCTTGGAACAAGACCCTGAGAAAGAGATCTTTTAAAAAGTATACAAATTGGCTCAACCAGGCTACTCACACAGTTAACTATAAAAACACAGATAAATAATGGGGGAAATTTCGTCGAACTCGCGCACGAAGGATTCCGTACCGTTATATAGCAAAAATAGGCCAAAAATTGTGTTTTTTGTATGGGAGCCCCCCTTAATTTTTTTTTGTAATTTAAATATTATTGTTATTTATTAAAGTACTCATATATTTAAGGCCTTTGAGCAAATTTCAAGTGCCTACCTGTTGCCATCATTGATATCGAACAAAAAAGGTCAAAAAAAAAATATTATGTGTACTTTAATAATTAATAATAATAATTAAATATTAAAATAAAATTTTAAGGGGGGCTCCAACACAGCTACAAAAACACAATTATTGGCCAATTTTTGATCTATAACGGTACGGAACCCTTCGTGCGCTAGTCCGACTTGCACATGGCCGATTTTTAAAAATTCACACATTTTAATAATATAAATAGTCTGAACTCATATTATTGTTGTAGTAAAAAACTACAAATTAGATAGTTTTTACTACAATACGAAATTCAATAAAAAAAACTCTATCTAGGTTACTCAAAAAAATACTATTTAATTCTAGCATCTACCCATTTCATTCTATGCAATCGATGACTTAGATCTTCTAAATATCTTGATATTCGGACGATCTATTAAGTCATTAAGATTATCAAGATTATATGAAACTAACTTTCCGGAAAAGATCGTTAACTTATTTAATATTAACCGTTAAGGGTGTATAAGTAGTTATTCCCTTTCATCTAGTCCAGTAAGTTTCACTCCTTTGTGTATTTACTTAGTTTTATCCCATCAAACGGTAATCTTTCCTTAAGATTCCTCAGGATTAACAGACCGGGGAATCCCCTAGTGAATGTTTTAATTATTCAGGGAATAACCGGTAATTTCAAGTACTTCTGAGATATTGTATCTATTTTTAACCGACTAAAAAAGTAAAATACTTAATATATTATAGTAGGTGTTATGTCATTATGTGTGAATAAAATATATATTACATAAGTTAAATTTAACTAAGATGATAATAGCTACAAGAAGTCGGTGAAAAAATTACAGATATAATAGGTACTAGCTAATAATGGCAGAGGTTACACGATCAGTATTTCATCAATCTGATCCATCAATCTGATTGACGGAATACTGATGGTTTTAAAAAAAAATCATATCAAAAAAATGATCAATCCATCAATCCAGTAGGTTTGACGATCAGTATTTCATCAATCTGATCAGGATTGATGGATCAAATTGATGAAATACTGATCGTGTAACCTCTGCCAATGAGTAAGAAGTTTTAATGATTCATAATAATAATAATAGCTCCCACACCGGTTTCGGTGACGGTGGCCGGTTTCATTGAAACCAGGCCAGCTACGCAGGAGTAATTTTATAGTGCCCAAGTGTGTGCGCAGTACACAAGAGCACTCTCTATTCCTTTACTCTCATAACCCAGTGGGACGGCAGACCGACACGACCGGCGAGAGATCAGGCGCAGGACCGACTTTTTACATGCCCATCCGACGCATGGATCATCTTACTTGTCAGACAATCAGGTGATCAGCCTGCATTGTCCTAACCAAACTTGGAAATATTAACATGTTTCCAACGTGGGAATCGAACCCACGACCTCCGAGTCAAGAGCCGCGCTCTGTACCACTAGACCACGGAGGCGTTAGGCGTTCATAATATTAAGTAGGTAATTAGGAATACTATAATGTTTTGGTAAGTATGGACTGGCTTTCCCGCAATGGAAAGAAACGTTCCATAATATTAATTAATATCGTAAATGACGGATGTACCGAATAAAATTACTGGTTTGCGTCAGCCCTATTATGATTGTCCTTTTAAGCATGCGGTACTTACCGATGTGTGGTTTTTCTGATCGTATTATTAATATATTAAAGCGGAGCAGTGCATATCCGGAATTATTAACATTTTTAATTCAACTATCAAATGTCCTCGATCGCAGTACATGGACATCGGCAGGAATAAAGGCCGTCACAGACCTAGCTATAATATATATTAATATATTAATAGCTAGGCATATTAATATATATTTTCTATACAATTTTCGCGTGACCACACACTTAGCTATAATATATATTTCTGGTCTCAGTGTGTTTAGTACGGTATATTAAGGTATATTAATATATATTATAGCTAAGTCTGTGACGGCCTTTAATCATGTTTTGTTTTTAAAAATATTTGTGTAGACAGGTTTTAAAAAACCCTTATTACTGGTTATCTTTTTGTATAAATTAGTTTTAAAATATGCAGTAAGTACCAAAATATTCCACCGGGGAAGTCCCTTACGTTGTGCAAGTAAAATCCCCGAGTTTTTATTTTATGCAATAGCAATAACCACGCGAGATAATTAAGTAAAGTGAGTAAATTATTATAATTATAATAATAATAATAATATCTATGGACGCTTCACACCACGTCAGTCTGGCCCCATGCTAAGTACCTGAAGGACTTGTGTTACAGGTACCAGACAACGGAAATATATTTAATACTTTTATACTATACATATATTTAAGATTTTTATTATATGATAAATATATTTAATACACATCCATGACCCAGGAACTTTGAAAACTTTTTGTTCCGTCGGCGGGATTCGAACCCGCGACCTCCGGCTTAAGCTACCAACGTGCTATCCACTGAGCCACAGAGGTCGAATTAATTGATATTTTTAGTTAAATATTTTCCTTGTTGCAACATCGTGGGAACTTTCGTGTTTAAGAAGACAATCTAAGATGGTAGGTCAATTCTGGCAACACGCAATGGCATGTCAGACTTTTTTACATTTGGAAGAAAACAGCCCAAAGGTATTTCAAAGAATATAATAAGATAATTAATAATTCATAGGCAGATGCCATTCAGCCGGATTATGGCTGATTTATACGTACTAAGTAGATAAGTAGTCAACTAAATATTGTGTTTACTTGCAAAAAATTTAATAACTTAAAATTTAGTTAACTAGGTACTTATCATAGACTTATAATATACTGTCGTAGGTTTATGGTACTTATCAACTTAATTAATACGTGTAGCAAGGAGGCAAAACGGTCCGGTGACAGTTGCTAGGCAACCGGCTGTTAGGGGATGAGACTTGGAGCTTGCGATATATTTTGTATTGTTCAGTATTGTTTCCCAACTTATTTTGTGGTAATAAACGATTGTACCGTATTACATACGTTAATATTAGATAATAATAATTATTGTGATCAGTCGGTTGGAAGCTATGACATAACTCAGCCAAATAACGAAGGCCCTTCATCTGCCTGTAAATTTATTACTTTCAGGATCGTTGCTTTCAGGGCCTGTTTCACCACTTCCTGATAAGCGCCGAATAGGCTATCCACCACTTAACTTGACAGATGAAGTATGAAGAATCTGTCAAAAAAGTTGTGAATAGCCTATACGGCACTTTATCAGAAAGTGATGAAACAGGCCCTTAGTGCAATGAAATATTTAAAATATTACTCGCCAAGGAATAAGCCTGGAGTGTCAACTACTCTGTGGTCGGGTATTCCCCGCGCGATACAGAAATAGAAATTTCCATCTTGCTCTATCCACCTAATAAAACTTCTTATGACAGCTAATTTGTTTTTAATAATGTTATGATGTATGATGATGACGTAGTTAACTGGTTAAGGTATCATGACGCTAAATCTTTCGTCAATTTTATGGCAGAACTAGAGGTGAATTTTTATGATAATTTGTGACAAAATTTTATTTTATTTTTATTTATATTATTATGGGTATTATTTTCAGGTAAAATGTATTTAGGTAAGATGAAATATACTACTTAAGTTGCTTCAAGGAGACAAAGATCAACAATTTTTTTTATAAGTTACGTAAAACCCTTTCGTGCCCGAGTAATTAAATAAAAGGACCAAACACAAAAACATGTAGGCACAACTTCCATAATAAAATATGTCAGTCTTTAACAAAGGTCTTAAACCTGTGACTATTTTTTATATATTTTGTAGCTCGATCGTAATTTATGTAGTGTGTACTACAAATTAAGGAGCAAGACAATAATTTTAAGTCTAAAGCTATAAATTATGTCATTTGGATTAACAAAGAAAATAGTAAAGCTATCGTTAAATAGTAATTTTGCAATAACTGTCAACATTTTACATCAATTTTCATTTTTATTATCTTCGCGATTGATATTTCATGCAGCCCTCAGCATTACTACTCATGGAAACTGTGCATATTTTAGGTTAAAATTATCCTTGAAACTCACCCCCAGCATTCCAGCCGCCCTCTATCTGGAACGCGGCCGACGCGACTCCAAACATAAATTCATCTGGAAACGAGTAATTGCTCAACCCGGACTGTTGCGCCGAGCTCACTCCCGTTGCTAAAAGCAGCAGGCTGGAAATAAAAAAATTGGATTATCATATTCTGTCTTTCTATCTAACTTCAAGCTTAACCGATTTGGATTAGATATGAAAATACTTCGAGTCTTGGGTAAAGGATAGGTTTGTCCTAAAACTGTGTGGGTTTCAGATGAACTAATTTTAGTGCAACCAATATTTTTGCACCTAATTAAGTCGAGATACAAAATTTGACCACCACTATGTTCCTTCGGATGTAAGCGGTGATTTTTATTCTTCAGTGTTTTGTTTGAAAATAAAATTCGATCCTTTGAAATGATTTTAACGAACCGGCACCGGTGAGGATTAAAATTGGAATATAGGATTTAAGCTTCTTGATGAAGCTTAACTTAAAACACTGAATAAAATATCAGGCGTGACGGACTTATAATTGTACTATTATCTATTCTGTGCTTATAGTAGATTAAGATGAAATGTAAACCTTTGTACGCACAAGATGTTACAAAGTGACACAAAAAGGACACGGGCGAGAAGCATGGAGACGAAATAAATTGTTGTAAAAAAAATACAATTTCAAAAGTCATAAGGCGTAACCACAGATTTTAGAAGTAAGGCACAACGAACTCGAACTAGGTATAATATTAAGATGAATCAGGGAAATAATATTCCTTAGTACAAATAAATTTTGTAAAGGACATAAAAAGCCCATCGGCCACACAAAGCATCAATTAATAGAACACAATATAATTAATAACATAATATCACCACACTAAAACTCTCCGAAATGGGACAAAACACTGAATTATACGCAATATATTACAGAAACATCGTGAATCAAAAGTGCTGTCTAAAACAATAATCTGATTACGGTTTGAATAATATACTTTGTCTATTTTATCTTATTAACAAGATAAAACTGATTTAAATACAGAGTGTAACCACAATACTGAAATTATGTTTGGTGTGAACGTAAGAGTTGTTTCATTAATTTGCATTTGTAAAGAGACTATTGTGTTGGTTTTGTATTTTTTAAAGTTGTAATAGCATGTTTTGAAGATAATAATATGGTATGTGTTTTTGTATGCAGTGAAAATTGAAAGAAGACGATGTTCTTTTGAATTTGACCAAATTGTAGTCAAAATGAATAAAGCAACTTTTTAAAACAACAAAGGCTAATTTAAAATATCACAATGAATGTAATTTATATCACCTAAAATGAATTTGAAACTCAATTTTAGTTAAAAATTTAAATAAATATTCGCATCAGTAGACGAATAAAATGAATCTTAAGAAATACAAGTGAGTTATTAAAAAAATTTTTGGGTGGAAGCCAAAAATTACTGTTGGCGAAACCGAATAAGAAAATGTTATCACCGTAAAAAAGACGAACAGAGTCGAGTGCTGTGGTTGAGTGTATAACCTTAAGATGAATTAACCGACAGATAAAGATAAGAAATATCATTAATGATAGTAAGATAACGATAATCCGATGCACTGATACACTCACACATTGACACCAAAACACTTAGAGAAAACCTTCAGGACTCTATGAACATCTTCAAAGGCAGCACTAAGATTATAACATTTAGAGGTGGCATTTAGAGTACGAACACTTTTAAATATAGCATTACCCACCATAATCCGTCATTTAAGGATTACTTAACTTTGATTTAATGAGGAGCTTGTTTGTAGCTTAAAACTCAGAAATTGTATGGAGATTATTTCAAATACTTCATTGAATTAAAATTAAGTAATCCTTAAATGACTTTAAGTGTGAGAATTGCACACCTGAAGCTCGCAAGCAGGACAGAGGTCCGGGCGACTCGACACTCGCTCTGCATTTCGATAACTAAGATAATGTTTTGTCAACAGAAGGCAATATAAAAAGCATTATGGCGGAACAACCTTCCCGCCAAACCCGATTGTCACCTATCGGATATCTCGCTTCCATATCACTTCCTAATCTAGGTTTATTGTTTTAGCGTTAAAAATTGCACATATGCTTCCTATGACCTTAAGTTGATCACGATTATGTGCAATTTTATCTTTAACGTCATCTTAACTGCAGCCATCAAAGGTTATTAATTTCGACTAGATGACGTCCGTAGTTCAGTTGCGCCAATATTCGTTGTCGCGCAGGAATCGTACATTTTGCGGGATAAAAAGTATCCTATGTCCTTTCCCGGCATTCTAAGTACCATACAAAATTTCTGCAAAATTGGTTCAGCGGTTTGGGCGTGAGGAGGTAATAGACAGACAGACACATTTTCGTATTAAATTATTAGAATGGATATGGATATTATGGATCTCGAAACTTCTAGTAAAAAACATAACACGACTGCAAAATTAATTGCAAAAAAATTCGCCGTTATAATAATAATATTATTATTAAGTTACTGATTTACCAATTTCTTATATGGTTCGTTTCAATTTATTTAGATTTGAATGTAAATAAAGCTCAGTATTGATTGCTAATGGAAAACTGAATTCAATAATTGGTGGATGTGGATTCAATTTTTTTGTTAACATTCAAATGAAATTGAAATAAAATAGAAAAATGGCTCAAACTATTTATTGTATTTGTATTATGAAAGTTATTTAGAATTTCAGATCCCATCCGCAGAGATCATAATACTTGGCGACTTTAATGCCCACCACGCCGACTGGCTCAATTCCAGTAAAACTGATCATGCGGGGAGATCTGTCTGCAACTTTGCCCTTGCGAACGACTTGACACAACTGGTTACTACGCCTACGCGAATCCCAGATGTGGATGGTCAGAATCCTTCCTTGTTGGACCTCCTGCTGACTTCAAATCCTAACGGCTACCAAATATCCGTAACCGCTCCACTTGGTACATCGGATCATTGCCTTGTTAGGAGTTCTGTGCCACTTACGGCGGTGTTAAGACAGCGTGCTGTCAAATACCGTCGTGTGTGGCACTACAAGTCAGCAGACTGGGATGGGATGCGGTCGTTTTTTGCGTCCTATCCTTGGCGGCACGTGTGCTTCTCGCCGGATGATCCCGACAACACTGCCAACTCTGTTGCCGATGTGGTGATGCAGGGGATGGAACTTTTCATTCCGTCCTCTGTAGTGCCAACCGGCGGCAGATTTCGTCCCTGGTTTGGTTCATCCTCCAAAAAAGCTTCTCGCCGGAAGCAGGAGGCTTACCAATCCTGGGCCAACGCAGTGTCTGCTCGGGATTTAAATACCAGCACATATAAAAAGGAGTACAACCTTGCCTCTAGGTCCCTCAAGAAAGAGATCACTCGGGCAAAGCAACAGCACGTCAATAGAATTGGCAAGAGACTTGAGCGCCTCCCCTCGGGAACCCGTGCATTCTGGTCTCTGGCCAAAGCTATTGAAGGAAATTTCTGCAAGCCAACCCTACCATCCCTACACGTAGGAAATGGATCGTTGGCCCATGACGCAAAAGACAAAGCCGATCTTCTGGGCAAGCTCTTTGCGTCAAACTCGACCCTGGATGACGGGGGGCAGAAACCGCCGACCATACCGCGATGTACGAGCATCATGTCGGATATTCTGTTTCATCAGCGCTCAGTGCGAAAAGCCCTCCTTTCCCTTGATATCCAAAAGTCGAGTGGGCCTGACGGAGTCCCTCCTATTGTGTTGAAAAAGTGTGCTCCAGAGTTGGCTCCGGTCTTGACGCATCTTTTTCGGCTCTCCTATTCCACTGGCATCGTCCCGGCTTCTTGGAAGACAGCCTTGGTGCACCCGATCCCTAAAAAAGGTGACCGCTCAAATCCTTCCAACTACAGACCAATCGCTATAACCTCTCTCTTCTCGAAGATAATGGAATCCATTATCAATAGCCAGCTTCTTCGATACTTGGACGGCCAGGGATTACTAAGCGACAAACAATACGGGTTCCGTAAGGGTCGCTCGGCTGGTGATCTCTTGGCGTACCTGACTCATCGTTGGGCTCAGGCAATTGAGTCGAAGGGAGAGGCATTGGCTGTTAGTTTGGACATTGCGAAGGCCTTTGATCGGGTTTGGCATAAAGCGCTGCTTTCAAAGCTTCCATCATACGGGCTGCCCGAGAAATTATGTAAGTGGGTCACTAGTTTCTTAGCAGATAGAAGCATAAGGGTCGTAGTTGACGGCGAATGCTCGGAAACTCAATCTGTTGATGCTGGTGTCCCTCAGGGCTGTGTGCTATCGCCTACCCTATTCATACTGCATATCAATGACATGTTACAGACCAACGGCATTCATTGCTATGCGGATGATAGTACAGGTGATGCTGTATATACCGGCTCCCGCAATATTTCTCGGCAAAATGTCATTGAGAGCCGAAACGAACTTGTGTCTAAAATAGAGAATTCATTGGAGAAAGTCTCTGAATGGGGTAGACGTAACTTAGTCCAATTTAACCCCGCCAAGACACAAGTCTGCGCGTTCACCACTAAAAAGTCACCAATGGTCATATATCCTCGTTTCGAGGGCACATCTTTAACCATCTCCCCTAGCATTGAGATACTTGGCGTCAACATATCGAGCGAAGTCCAGTTCCGATATCATCTAGAGGGTAAGGCCAAGTTAGCCTCGAAGAAGCTTGGTGTTCTTAACAGAGCGAGACAGTACTTCAGTCCGGACCAACGCCTACAACTCTACAAGGCGCAGGTTCGGCCTCACATGGAATATTGTTCTCATCTCTGGGCAGGGGCGCCAAAATACCAACTGCTCCCTCTGGATCGTATCCAACGAAGGGCCGCTCGAATTGTTGACTGCCATAGTGTTTCGAACAGCTTGGACCCCTTGGAATTACGCCGAGATGTAGCTTCACTCTGCATCCTCTATCGGTTGTATTACGGGGAGTGCTCTGAGGAATTGTTCGGAATCATACCACCTGCAACTTTTCGCCATCGTCCCACGCGAAAAACATACCATCCTCATCACCTTGATGAGTGGCAGTCTTCCACAGTGCGATTTTCGCGTAACTTTCTGCCGCGCACTGTAAAACTCTGGAACGAACTGTCACCAGCAGTATTTCCGGACCTATATGACCTGCAAACCTTCAAGAAAAGAGCGTATTCCCTCTTAAAAGGCCGGCAACGCACCTGCAGCTCTTCGGATGTTGCGAGTGTCCATGGGCGACGGTAGTTGCTTACCATCAGGTGACCCGTTTGCTCGTTTGCCCCCTTATTTAATAAAAAAAAAAAAAAAAAAAAAAAAATTTCAATTCCAAACCAATCGCCTCTGTTGTTTAAAATATTTTAGCACAGCGCACAAAAGAACCGACTCGAATAATTTTGTATTGCTCATTATTCATTCAGTACTACCAGTTGGTTTGTATAATCCGCCTTCGGAATGTAAAATATTTTACTCCAATTAAAAGAGCACTAGATTTTAATACTGTATGTCCTTGATCTGAATTTAGTCGGTTTTGTTACTGTTTTATTCTCTTTATACTATTTGGCTCATAAAAAAAGAAGTTTTTTGCTCGCTATGCGTCTTTTTACGAAATTTATTGCTCTCTTGACTCTTCAGAAATCAAAACATTTTGTCTATAAATTTGACTCGAAATAAGCCATTATTATTTTATATATTATTATTAAGTACCGTTTTTGGCATTTTGTGTTGACTTCAATATTTTAACCAAATAATACGATCGCTGTAAAGTATTTCGGTATTAGCCCATAAAAATGGTGTTGAGTTGCTCCAAATGATCTAAAGAACATGATTGCATCCATAGCTCAATACTAAATGCTAAACAGCATCCATATAATAATTATAACAGTGACGCAGTAAAAATAAAATAATTGATGAAGATCAGAAAAAAAGACTCGTCTGACGCCACCCAATAATCCTGCCCAATAAATTAGAATTTATGGTTATAAAAGATATTATAATATATTTGTAACCCAAACACGGTTGGCGGACAATGACATTAAAATATATTGATAAACGTTCCGACTTCCGAAAGCAAAAAATATTAAATTAGAAACACGTAGCAAATAACTTGAAAATTGCTTTGAACCTACAGGGTTTCACAGAACAAAGTGATAATAACTTAGGACCTGCGTTTGTCTCCATTGTATAGAATTCACTATGAAAGTAGCAGCGCGGCAGCGCTGAAAGAGATATTTTTGAATTCTAATGTTTATATTAGAAATGACTATGATTGTGAAGAGTTTGCTATTAAAAAAAAGTGTTACTCTTCTAGCGCAGCTTCTTTCACAGTAAACTCTATACTATAATAAAGGACACACGTGACACGTATGACGTAAGGTTTAGATTACACCCATCAGGGCAATACTTTAGTATTTACGTTCACGATCACGTTTGGATAGCGGTTTTTTGTGATAGTTATTATAGGTGTGATGTGACATACATTATGATTTATGACGTACAGAAGGTTGAGGATTGTGGTTGAGGTATCATTCCATATTGCACTGCCACCAATTTTAAATGGCCCATTCGAAAATGGAACAGGAGGGTCAACACTGCGGGCGGCAAGTGTGTCAAATGTCAATCACTTGATATCTTCTAGTGTGGTAAATAAATAAATCTTCTAGTTCAATTTTGAATGGCTCGTTTAAAAATGCATCGCATCGCCTCGATGCGCTGTACTGAGCCTCAGGCGACCCTCTATCCTTTATCAAGACTGCACTAAAACTTAAAAGTAAGTATCTACATATTAAGGCACTAAGCACGATGACCTTTTGAAAACCACCTAAAAACGAAGGAATCCTGGCTTTTCTTACTGTATATTATTTTGTTATCTTTTTACTTTGGAATTTTGCATAACCAGTGAAGTTATATTCTTACTAGGTGGCGCCCGCAATTTTGTTGCGCCAAAGTTTGGTTAAGTACCTGTCGCGTGGAAACCATAACTTTTTCCGGGATAAAAGGTATCCTATGTCCATTCCCGCGAATCAAAGTATCTCCACTAAAAATTTTTGCGAAATCGGTTTAGCGGTTTGAGCTATGTTCAGAAGTGAAGAGGTAACAGACAGACAGACACACTTTTGGATTACAATACTAGTATTGATTATAATTTATATTAATATTACAGTGTGTAACGAACGAACGAAGTTCACCGGGACAGCTAGTTATAATAATTGATATATTTTCACGTTCGATGTCTTAATTTTGTAACGTCTCATTTTAGTGTGCGTTGACCCTAAAAAGATTTAGGGACCAAGATGCCAATGTAGTAAGGAAGTGGCTTGTGCTAACATAAGAGTGTGTAAGACCTCGCTACCTATGTACTATGTCATGTACTAATATATCATGTAGTTTGATCGATCGCAGATCACGGAACTGATTGAGGCTATTAATAGTCTATCCGGATATAGTCTTGATCCATGCCGCTTCTATGGATAAAGTTCTATTGATCCTGTATCTTGTATAGATCCTGGATCTTATAATTTTCCCACGGTTTTGTTTACCTACGTAAAATTGTACGTATTAAAGATAAAAAGTAGCCTGTTATAGATCTTTGAAATCTGTTTAATACTATTTACGTCACAGAACAAACACACACGCAAACTTTCATAATGTGAAAAGTGTTAGTATGTTTCATAATGCGAAAATTATCTCTAATTTTGACGACAGACGTACGAAAAAAAATGTATGTCATGTTAGGGTCAATAGAGATGAAGAGATAAACCAGTTAACATCGAGAAAACGTGTAGACAAAATTTTCTCGTTGGCGTATGCTAGCTTTATTATGTAAAAGCTCCTGATTTTTTCGAAAAAGTTAATCTTCCTGTTACGAGATCAAAAATAAACATGTACGGGCGAAACCCACAGTGAATTAATAAAGGTTTTCCCTATGTCGGATATTAAGCGGATTTTACGCGCGCTTTCTTCCGCACATCCATCAAATTCGATTATGACGTCAAACCCATTATTTTTTTTTCTTTTTTTAATTGCCACAATTATATTACTCATACGTAGTGTTTATGGTTTATTAATACGTATGTGTTTCATTTATACTTCCATACTTATTTTGTAGGTCTGTTACATTTTCAACTCTCAAATTTTTTAACCTTGGTGAATGAAAAAAGACAATCTAGAGTTGACTCTTTAAAAAAGAGTAGACTATAGTATAAAATTATAAAAATTAATAGTGATATTATGGCCATTCATTAAGTGTATCACTTTCTTTTTTCTCTTTTATTTACTTCTGAAACAAAAGAGATATTTTATTTCTGAAGTAAATAAGTGTACATACACATCTGAAGTATCAAGTTGTGAGTATATCTACGAGTGTACAGTATAGGTGATGTCTGTCAATCTAGCCAGTAAAATCTATTTTGCATAATATATGTGTGCAACTAGGTCTTACATTGGGTTTAGTTAGTTGGGTCTTGTCCCAACTCAAACAACACGATCCACATAATATTAATATCTTTCACATCAAGAGTCAATGTCATGGTTACAATTTAGCCTTACTTTATTATAATAAGCCTCACTAGGGCTAACAAACGAGCTTTGATTATAGCAAACGAGGTACCCAACCTACTATGTTATATAGCGTATAACACCATTTGCCTGCCACCGATATTAATTCGCTCATGTAATTTGACATTTGAAGCCTAACATATTATATTATTACTGCATTCTGTAACTGAGGTATGTTATGATGGTGTTATGAGCGTATACGCCACGTCATGATTAATATGTGCATATTATGTAATACTACTAATTTGAACATGTGTACATGTACGTGCAAAGTCTGATTAAGCAGCAACGAAATCGCATAACCTTAAAATTAAAAAGGTTTATGTTTGTTTTGGATAACACCATAAACTACAGCTATGATAGAGCCTTATCAGTCACCATTGAGTTATATATATTTACTAGCTGTTGCCCGTGACTTCGTCCGCGTTAGCATAGTATAAAAACGGAGATAGATAATTTTCTCCTTTTTAAGGTCCCTTACTCAAAGGGTAAAAACGGGGACCCGGTCACAAAGATGATATCAGCCTGTCCATCTGTCCATATTCAGATTCCAGGCTGTACCTCAAGAACCGCGCTTGACAGTTGACATGTAAACTTTCAACCCCAATTTCACCCCTTGGGGGTAGAATTTCAAAAACGCTTAAATACGTATCCATTCATTTTTAATCAGTAGCCCAAAAATGAAGTTTCATGTTTCTAACTCAACAAACGACGGACTTTCATTCAAAGTTTCAACCCCAATTTCACCCCCTTGGGGGTAGAATTTCCAAAAACACTTAAATACGTATTTATTTATTTTTATTCAGTAGCCCAAAAATAAAGTTTCATGTGTCTAACTTAAGAAAATATGATGGATGATATTTGAATATAATTTATGGACATAAACAAAAGAAGAAATTATTAATTTTTAAGTAAAACGTTACTCCACTAATAAAATATATCAGATCTTATCAACTACAAAAAAAAAATCAAAACTACAACAGTCTTAGGTAGACAAGCTTAAGTCAAAGTTTTTAGGACTTTTACGAAAAAAGAGAATGCAAACTAACTAGGTAAAGTGCAAATTGAATATTATTTATTTAAAAATTTTACACTTTATCAGATGGTATCAGGAAATCTGCAGATTACCTAGGTGATGTGCACATTAACGTATTCTGCATTCTAACGGTAACATAATCCATTGATATACTATTGACACAGTTACATATATTTTATTCTTTCAAATCTATTTTTACAAATTATTCTTTGTTCATTTTGTAAATAGTTATCTCAAACTTAAAAGTACTAACATTGACCTTAGATGTAATGATCTAAAATCTAGACACAAAAGAATGTAGGATCTAGCTGTAATCATTGTAATATGTTACGTCATTGTCACGAAATGAATAGCTATTATTTGACTCGCAGTGGGTTGAGGTCGCGAGCAAAATAATTATGAATCAATACAAATTTATGTTCTTGTCCAAACTAATTATATAAAACTAATATTCTTAATAATACATTGACCCAAATCTGAAGGCGAACGAGTATTATTTATAGGTATATTCTAACAGGTACTTCTATTTATGCGGTAAAATACTGTTAGATAACAGTGAAATAATCGAATACTTTATTAACTATTTAAAACTCCATTTTCATTAAATTAGCTAGATAGTCAACTTCGATATAAAACAATATCACCTGTTGGCTGTTAGATACGATATAAAACAATATTAGAGGTTATAGTCTGGCAAAAAGGAGATGAAATTAAAAAGTGGCACTGCATCGTCGTAGTGTCATCCCTTTCTTAGATTGATTTGCAAGGGATGCCATTACGATGTTGTCACTTTTTAATTTCTACTCTTTTTTGCCAGACTATACATAGCAACTCAGTGTTCCTGTAAAAAAAATGATTAGTTGAGCCTTTTGTCTCAAAAAATATTATGTTCTTCCTTGTTCTTCCCAATAGGACGAATTTCTAGAAGCGAATTTTTATTTATTGTGTCATCCGGTGATCTGTATAATTCCGCATTTTAACGGTAACATATACATAATTAGTATCAGTAGGGTTAGCAAAAAGTGGTAGATTTGAATAAAAAACAAAATAATGTTTACTTTTCTATGAAAATATTATTTATGATCAATCAGGACTCGTTAAGGCCCGAGATACGTGGGATAGTTTTATTTAACCGACTTCATTAACCGACTTAAAAAAAAAATTGGTTGTCAATTCGACGTAATATTTCTATGTGTAATATTTCAAGAACTGCCCAATTTTCGTATATTATGTTAGTCTATAATCTATATATTATCAACGTCTGAACAAATGTGCCAAATCTCAATAGTGTATTTATGTGTGTATGTATATAATATTAACTATTATGTAAGTATGTATGTATGTATGTTTTTATGTTTGTGTTCGCATATCTCTGGAACTACTAGGTATTGTTCGACTTAGGGAATAGTGCAAATTTCATCAAAATCGGTTTAGTAGTTTTGGAGATAGGGAGTTTTAAATCTCAATAACGTACAATAATTTTGAAGTCTGTTTTATCTTTGTAATAAAATACAGGTAAACATGTACGATGTCATAAATCACAACGAAGTAGTAATCACGGCGAGCGAAGCGAGCCCTAGTATATCCCACAACCTGTACATTTTGTGGTACACTTTACGGAAAAACTATCACGCCTATTGATTTGTCCTTTATCATAGTAATTTTTATCTATACATATTATAAAACAAAGTCGCTTTTTCCCTCATGTCCCTTTGTTCCCTTTAATCTTTAAAACTACGCAACGGATTTTGATGATTCTTTCAGTGTTAGATAGCCCATTTATCGAGCAAGGCTATAGGCTATATTTTATCACGCTAAGACTAATAGGAGCGAAGAAATAGAGGAAAATATGGAAAAACGAGGAAAATTATTTGAAAGGGCTAACTTGAAAACGCTATTAATCTCAGGAACTACTGGTCCGATTTGAAAAATTATTTCAGTGTTAGATAGCCAATTTGAAGCGTCTATAAAAAAAAAAGAAAAAAATATATCGAGGAAGGCTATAGAGTATAGGCTATAATTTATCACGCTAAGACTAATAGGAGTTGCGGGCGTCATTTAGTGTAAGCATTTTAATTAGTCAAGGCATACTTCAATTCTAGTTTGATCTATTGCTTTTGAATTTTTATCTGTATTGTTACACGTATAACCTATCCAAAGTTTGATATCGACAGATCTTACGTTCTCACGTACCTATTTCCGATGCACGGCATACACTTCGAAATCTCCAAAATAGCTACAAGGCTAGTTCAAGTTTGTGAAACTTAAATATGCATCGTTTTCACAATTACAGTGTTAAAATAACGGTAAAATAACGAATTAAAACGTTTAACAATACTTATCTCATCTCATAATAAATATTAATTTTCAAATTTGTTAGCCTCGCTAAATCTTGAGAACGACTGAACCGAATTGCGGTGCGCGGTGTACCAGACGTGCTTATCCATATAAATCTATACATTTGGAACGCACCGCTCCCGCGCCGCCGCCGCTCCCGCCCCGCTGCCCGCTGATTTCGAGACTGAAGCCTTATAGGCCAAAATAAAACATGACCTTAGAAGTTTATCGACCGTCTGGTCAAATTGTGATAGGTGACAAGTCGGGGTCGCGGGTTCGACACCAAGGGCGTTCTCTTTGATGATTTATTGTAGCTAACGTTCAAAACAATTTGCCTGCATATTGAAACATTTGTATGGACTCGTATAGTTTAACATATTGCTGATTGAACGCGCTAAATTGCTATTAATTTACACTATTGATGGACATAATGTATGTATGTGGCTATTATTTGCATGACGTGGATCTTTATTTGATATAGTATATGACTCGAACTGTAAAATTTCTAAAAGAAATAAATAATCTATCCATTTATGTAGGTTTAATATTACTCAAAGACTTCTCACTTCAAACTTGAGGAGTAACACATAGATGAGACAAACTGGTTTTGTATTAATAAAAAAACAATAATAATAATTATTCGTTTACCCTAAAACTTCTAAATGCTACCGTCACGATAGATTTGTTAATTTATTAGTTTAAAATCAAACAACATTAAACAATTTCTGTCTGCGGCTAACTCCCTGCAGAAATCTCATAATTAATTTCCGATAGCAGGCAGCAAGCCAGTGCCACAAACTTTGATATTAATTAATTAGTTTAGATATTATTTCGAATTAGACAAAATAATAATTTATATCCGCTTCTGAAATTTTTAAGAACAAGTCTGTAAGGTTACATTAAATTCAAGCGTGATTATGATAATATTGATATACTGCGTGACTGGTGAGACATGTTCAATACTTGAGGACGTGATATTTGGCTATTATATTAGTTGGAAAAAAATAATATAAAAAAATAATATCAATTGATCACTGAGTAAATGTAGCTTAAAGTTAAATAATTATTTACCCAACGCATGGACACCGCGAGCGGGAGGGGTAGTTGTGTGGTGTTTCTTTGGTAGCGCACGCCTCTGCACCGGCCGCATAGTATGCCTACTTGCCTAGCCGCGTAATTTACTTAGTATCCATGATTCATAAATTTTTGGGAAATTAAAAAAAAAATTAAGAACCTAATTTTATTACATATTTATAATGAGAATCGAGTACTGAATACTCTCCTTAAATATCGGTATTGACTCACCAGTCATGCTGTATAATATGGTGTAAGTATTCCCATTATAGAATTCGCTGAAAGAACGAAATTGTTTTCGTGATTTGTATGGGCAAGCGCCCGCGCGTCATGAATTTGCGCTGATACTCCACAGTGATTTCTGTGTTATACAGGGTGTAACAAAACTAAGTGATAATACTTTAGGATCTGTGAGTGTCCCTTGTAGAGTTAACTGTGTAAGTAGCAGCGCTGAAAGACCAATTTTTTTTTTCACTTTTGTATGGGGAAACTTCTGATGCTATGCCGCTAGCCCATACAATAGTGAAAAAAAATTGGTTATTCAACGCTGCTACTTTCAGAATGAACTCTCTACAAGGAACCTTATTACTTAGTTTTGTTACACCCTGTATATAAATAATAATAAGAGTAAATAAAGCTATTATTCGTGACCCAAACCAAGTTGGTGTCAAAAAAAAATTACGCGGTGAAAATTTTTTTTTACCATTTTTCCCGTTTTTTCTAATGAAAAGGCGCAGAAGTTTTGCATAATCAAAAGGTGGCAAAGTTTTCCTGAATCATTGAACCTTCAAAGCTAGTCTGAAGTTAACTCAAACTTCATAATTTTAAGTGAAGTTGGTAAGTCTAGGAACTTGAATCGTAGAAGTTCTAGTAGCAGCCAATCACGAGTCAGATTAGAGCCTGCGTGCCTAGGCGACCTACAGATTCATTCTATTTAAATTGTGGAAACCAAATTAAACTCTTTAGAAATTTACTTTTCCAATCATAATCTAACAACGTAATTACTTCAGTGTTTTTTGTTATGAATATAATAATGCTGTCCGACTTGTGGGCAAAGGCATCCAATAGGCCTTTTTTCTTTAACTGATTAAAGAAAAATAAGATAGACCTAGAAGATGCCTTTGCCCAGTGTCACGCTAAACAATGCTTCTAAAAGCTTCATTTAGCATGACGATATCTCATTTATTACGGTGGTTATAATATTAGCTAATTTGTATGAACCTTTTAATGTATATTGTACGTACTTAGCAACACTAAAATAACATCTCAAACTATCCCACAAGTCACAACGCCAACGCCTAATTACAAAGCTTTACAATTTCAAACGTGATCCCGTAAATTCAATTCATACCATTCAGCACGGGTTAAAAGGATCAGCATTTCCAAGATGAAGCATTATGAATTCCTTGCACTTGGGCCGGTAGATCGGCGGCCATTTGCATCGGCGGCTAAACTAAGTTAGTATAATCCGACTATAAGTTACAGTCTGCCAACCAAGATTTTCAAATTTACGGCGAATATTGAATATTTTAAGCGGAAACTTGCGAGCCGTGACGATATTTGATTTTGATGTTTATCGGTTTTTCGCCTATTTTTACACACATTATAAATCTTCTAACTTTCAACTCCCAACTCAAACCGAAGAATCAAGAAAACCAGAACGTACCACTTCTTAGAACCAAACTTTTATTTTAATATTGTAACTATACATAAAATAAAACTGTAGAAATGAAAATTCTGTACATTAAAGATATTTAAAAAATAATAAGCGGGGGGTGTCACTACATTGCTATAGAAGCCAAAAATATGGTTAGTTTTTTGTCTGTCTGTCTGTCTGTCTGTCTGTCTGTATGTTTGTTCCACTATCACACGAAAACTACTGATCCGATTTGAATGCGGTTTCCGCAGATATATTTGTCTTCTTCCAACTTAACATCTGGTGTATAAAAATTTCCCCCCCACCCCTCTAAGGAGACGAAAGAGGGGTCAGATTTTGTATCAAACTTTTTTCATTAACACGAAAACTACTGATCCAATTTGCATACGGTTTTCGCAGATATATTTGTCTTCTTCTAACTCAACATCTGGTGTATAAAATCCCCCCTCCCACCCCTCTAAGGGGACCAAAGAGGGGTAAGATTTTGTATCAAACTTTTTTCTTGGACTTACTTCATATTAACTGTGCTTTCCAACTTAATATCTGTTGATAAAATTGCCCCATCCCCCCCACACCCCTCTTAGGGGACCAAAGAGGGGGTAAGATTTTGTATCAACTGATGAAGTAGAAATACTTTAAATGGCAAAACAACGTTTGCCGGGACAGCTAGTTTACTAATTAATATAATTATTCACAACCTTCTTTAAAAAAAGACTATAAACGCCTTATAATGATGTAAAATTAACCTTAATCCTGTCAACGAAGGTTCTTAGGAAACAGAAAAACGTAGAAAGATACTTGAAAATTTTTTCATTGTCAGTTTCAACCCTACAGTTTTTCCAGGTGAGATCAATCGTCTGGCTCCCGTAACATCTGTTCAGGATAAGCTCTCTAATGCCCCGTGTCTTGTTTACCTTTGACACTGCGCTCGTTACTTTCTGATTCTGCGATTCCTAGTCCAGGGGATAATAGGAAAGGAAATAATGGGGTAAGGAACCGTGTTGAGTATAATGGTTTCAGATTCTGTAATTTAGGAATGTTATTCTAAAGTTAATAATGTAAAAAGTTTAAGGATCTTGTATAAGTGTAGTTTGTAAATTTGTTTTGAGAAATATTATTAGATTAATTCTATGCATGATACTTAATATCCTACTAGTCAATCATTTATCGGCCTACTCAATAATATCATTCTTATAATAAAATCTATTTTCAGTTACGTTCGCTTCACTCTAAGATTGGAAAAGATTCTCAATGTTACATTTGTAATGGCACGGAAGACGTGCTGCAAGCGTTTCTGGTGCGAACTTGGCTGTGAACATTTTTAATTTAAATGGAGAAATGGAACGGCAAGATTAATGGAGTACGGTAATAATGATCCTTGCCAAATTCTTCAGGTCATGCCGTGTCAGCGTGTGGAAGCATTTATGCTAATAAGCGGCAATAAAGTCACCGAAACAATTAAAATGGTTACAGGAAACCGTAGCGTACTTATAGTGCTGAATAATATTATAAAGACTTTTACTCCTTAATTATACGTGATAGTCATTAGCAATACCTAAATAGTGCATTATGAGCAGCATGGAAAAGGCGTACTGCCAAAACAAGAGTTTTTGAGTTCCAAAAAAAATCAAGAATTATACTCAAACATAATGCAAAAGTCTGACGATACAGTAGATGCATTTATTTAAGTACTAAGTAGGTACTTCCAAGAAGATTACGAGAATAAAAGAGTGAGTAGCGTTACTTCGTCCGAATGTATGTATGTTTCTGTCTACAACTCTACATTATTGACGCTGACGAAAGAGTAAGACCACTGCGCTTTGTTGGGTTGCCGCGGACTAGGAATAAACTTGTCAGTTGTCGTCGAACAAATCTAGATTTGCGAGTCGCACGAGATTTATGGAAGTTTGGTATCGCTATCGACATTTCTAGACGTTTCTTTCCAGAACATTATCTGATGTGTGGAATAGATGGGTTTTCCGCAAAGTAATATTACACAATGGGTGCCAAGATCCTTTTCAAGGGATTTTAAAACAAGATATTATGATTAAATTAGCAGATATTATTTAATATGTACTTAACAGTAAACGAGTTTATATGCAATCGTCAATTGAATTTCTCACTCCCAAAAATTTTGTTACTAAGATTCTTTAAGATGTTCTGATAGTAACAAAGAGTAAGGATAGTGTTGGATGCTTTCCAAATCAGAGTCAATCCAATTTTGACGTCATGGTTTTAGTTATACACGAACTCATGGCTAGTGGATATGGAAATAAGCTCATAGTTTCGGAAGCTGTATAATAAATTATTGCGTGAGATATCAATATATGTCAGTTTCCATCGTTAGTGCGGCGGGGATATTGTTTCGGCTTCCGGGAACGATTTTAGGGATACATGGAGAAATGGGTTAAGACAGTGGTGTTTTGTGTACCTTAACAGTAACAATGTATTAAAAAGGTCCTTGAAAAATAAAGAGGAACTTTATCCGATATTTACTAAATATACTAACACTATAGTTTTCAAATAGTAATGAAAACATTGAAATTTTTGTTAATCAATAATAATAATTCAAAGCTTAAAATATGCAGCCACTTATTTGTGGTGAATTGAATGAATTGAAACGAAATGATGTCTTAGAAAGAAAATAAGTTAAAAGAACTGTTGATAAATGATTTCATAGGGTGGTTTCATAATTTATAAAATTAGTTTTCACCAGTTACCTTGCGAGTTGCAACAGATTAATACCGACTTACAAGAGAATATTTCAGTAACTACTGTTCATCAATTGGAAAATTCTCCTACTGTTAAAGTATCTATCTTTCATTAAGAGTTAACAGATAGAGTGATTAAACATAAGCTGGCTACATCAGCAAAAGGGAATTCATATAGGCTAGGGGCAGACGAGTCGAGTGTCTGTGATTAGTACCCATTGAACCGTCGTTCCGTGCTTAACGACCGACTACAATAGAACGTGCCGTGGGATGACCAGCATACAAACTCCCTAGTTTTGACGAAATATTAAATTTTCGGTCGGGGAAATTAGACGGAAGATCTGGCGATTTAACAATTGGGCAAGCTTTTATCTAGTACCTCTATTGATAATTTTAGCGTCGATATAATACAGCTCAAGTAAGCTGGTAAATATAAAACTAAAGCATTGCGTGGAATAGAAGAAAGTCGCATATTACCATGATCCGTGGCAGGACGACTAAGTACAACTACACTGCAAACACTTCCCTGGATTTTCCAGAAATGACTAAAATCAGCCAAATCGGTTCAGTCGTTAAAATTGATATAAATTTAGCAAAAAAATCACATGACTACGTCGACTTGCTCAAAAGAAAAAAATAATACGCCGTAAACAAAAGTTTCACGAAGTTATTGGAGTAGCAAATGTTGCGTGAACCAAATTGGTATATCTCGACCGCATATTGCGGTGTCGGGATTATATTCGCAAAGCCGATTATACCTCACGGTCTGACCTGCCCATCGGATGCCCTAACCCCAACCTCAATTGTGACATCCCAGGGCTCAAAAACAAATAGAGGTAAGATTTGCATTTGTTAAAACATTTAAATTCAACAGAATTTAATCATGCTCATAGGGGTACGGTTCCGCATGCGTATACCACCCCTATCCAGCGTTTAGTGAGTGCGGAGACGCTGCGCGGGCGGGACGTCGCTATCCCGGTCACCGGTGCGAGAATCCGCGATGTTTTAGACTGATCGTGGTTCCTTCGAGTGTTGTGAATCGTCAGTGGATTATGTGCGTTGCGAAAAGTTAACTAGATTTTCAATAAGTATTCGTATTTTAATTTCTATAAAATTCAGGTAAAAAGTTAATACCAAACTTTTAACAAAGCTACCCACTCGTTATGTAAGGATGGTATTAATATAAAATACTACGAAAACATGTTACGGTAAAGAAATTAATCCAAGCAGAAAAGGGTAAGAGCATAAAGCATGTTTTTGTAGCTATAAATTAAAGGGTCTTTGCATTTAAGAGAAGCACTTTGCAAATGTTTTTATAAGCTAGACGAAATTCCCGGATTAAGTAAAAATGTACTTGAGTTTCTTTTAATGGGCGCTAAAATTTTACCAGCCTTTTTGCTTTAAAAGCAATTTCACTGAGAACTTGTAGTGTCTGAAGCTTAATAACATGGAAAGGTTAGTAAAAGTAAAATTACAAACTACAAAGTAAAAGTTTGTAGTTTGTAATTTAGGCCATATTTTTTATGAATTTGTAAAGGATATCGTTACGAACTAAATTTTGGTTCTCTCCAAACGATTTTCTCGTGAGTTATGGGTTTACCTGAAACGGTTCTATGCCATTTGACTTTTCGACGATATATGGCGAACCTGTAGTATTTATGAGGTTTGCCATAACCATTACGGTCTCAGCCGTCGTTAAGCCATAATATTTAACGAGCGCTGACCTAAGCCATTGTGTGCATTTTAGTTTATTTTTGCAGTCCTAAAGAGCAGGGTCCAAAATTTTAGCTTCGGTTTAAAATGCTGGCCTACTTTTTAAACTTTTTTCTGCTTTGAATGAACTTATTCGTCGAGTATATTATGTTTTGCACGTATATATGCAAAAACAGAGTTATATTTAACGAAATTTAGAAGCATTATGAAGTAAAGATCAAAGACATTGGGGATTATCTTTCGCTTTCGCATGCTTAAGATTATCCCATAATATTGTTATGTTGTAAAGAGTAATATTTTTAAAGCTATTCCTGCATTTTAATTTTTTTCTTTGTTAGAAGACTTTCTAAATGACTTTAAATTTTATAAGCTTATTACAGCTTTCTGTATCTCGTGAAGCTTCATCACATTTAACTAATTGTAAATGTCATTCTTATGGGAAATCGTCTTTTTATTCATACACAATTTTAACTGGATCCCAATTCCATTATTTCAATTTTACAGGAATTAACCTTCGTTTCTTGTCCGATCCAGTTAGTTTGTATTGCAAATCGATGTACGTACCTACCATATTTTTGTGGGTTGATTGGAAACTGCCTAGGTCGAACGTATCAACGGTATTGAATTAAAATTTGAGAATCAGGATAAATACATATTATTTCGGATAATATATAGGTACATATAGTTATTTTATCATGGCCCATTTACATTATTCCAGTAGTAATCCTGCGCTGGATTTGATCTCTGGATTGGAATAAAGTAAACCCGTTTTCAAGGTTCCTAAAGATAAGATCGCTGGATGTATTATGTCATTGTGATCTCCAAATGAGACTTGACCTCTAAAAAGGGCCTCTCAGATGAGTTCGTGTTGAGGACTAATAAACTGTATCAGATTCAACCAGCTTAATCTTAGCGCTTTATAAGAAAATCAGTGTATGTCTGGCTTTCTATAGATACTTATGTAGTTCTTGATGATAATATGATAAGTTCGCTCAGAAGATCAAAAATTTAGTATATAATATTTATTTCATTATAATATTATTATTTAATCAAACGTAAGTCCATATTTTAATAATAAAAATTATGACCTTCAGACAACGGTTTCTTTTAGAATTTATCCGAAGTTAGATCCATCTCCATAGATGCTTAAGAGTCTAGGCAATAAATCGCCCGATAAATTACTACTTCCATGGCATAAATATTATGTTATACCTGCAGAGATGCCGCATGAAACTAATATGTCATAAGACCTAATTATATTTCTTCGCTTCATTCTTCGATATATTAACCAAGTAGTCCTTTGTCTATCTGCTAGGCAATCGCGTTTTTTAAAGACGTATGTAGGTAGTTGAAAAAATAACTTCCCATCCCGGCCACTCGCTCTTCGACGCGCCTCATTCTTTGTTAACGCGAGGCAACGCGTGCACGTATACTAAGTAACCATGCCAAAGCGCAGCGCTCAGACGAAAATTGGTTATTTTTTTAAGATGATTGAGTCAGTGTTGTAATTAAAATCAGTGTTATTTTATCGTGTAACAGGAAAATACATGTAAGTACTATTAAATACTTAAATAAACGGCAGGCACTACCGAGGCCAAGACGAGCCAATTATATTCAATACTAACCGGCATGTACTGCGACCGCGAGTCAATAAACGTACAATGTGTTTGGACTGAGAGTCTTTATACACAATCTATAATATTATGTATGCTTCATCTGTTCTATAAATATAATAATTATTATAGAACTATATGTTTGCCGGATTGGGGGAAACATCTGCAATTATTTAATTAACCGGCATGTACTGCGACTGTGAGTCAATAAGTACAGTGTGTTTGGACCGCGAGTCCTTTTACACAATCTATATCTATATGCATCGGAATTGACTGCGAGTCTCTGACGATGTTTTACCTATTCTATAAATAGAACTATACGTTTGTCCGATTGGGGGAAATAAGTGCAAGTTAATTACTGCAAGTACTTAATTATATTAAGTTATTTTATAAACTGCCATAATGTGTGGATTGACTGCGAGTCTCTAAACACAATTTATATGCATCGGAATTGACTGCGAGTCTCTGACGATGTTTTTTTTTTTCAGCTTTTCTATAAAAATAGCTATATATTGGCCGGTTTGTCTGAATCAACTGCGAGTTATTTTATAAACCGCCATAATGTGTGGATTGACTGCGAGTCTCTAAACGCAATTCTTATGCATCGGAATTGACTGCGAGTCTCTGACGATGTTATATCTAAAAATAGAACTATAATATATGTTGGCTGGTTTGAGATGATTAACTGCGAGTTAATTACTAGTTAAATTTAAAATATATTGTTATTCTTTAAATCAACATAAAGTATGGATTAACTGGGAGTCTCCGACAATGTTTAAAAATAAAAATGAGCAACTACCGCGCGTTCCCCCGCGCTCTTTGTTCTATAAATAGAACTACATAATTATTATAATATTATCTTTACCATTTTATACAAAAATATTTCGAGCTAATAACTACATTGACTGCGAGTCTTATCAGTTAACAACCAATGCGCGTCCCGCACACCTTTTGTTCTAAATATAGAACTACGATTATAATTTATTATGTCTGACGGTATGTAACTATTATTATTAAATTAATTTTGCACCAATGTTGGGATTCGGGATACACCGCGAGTGTATAACGAAACTTATTTAATATCTTCGTAACGTGATAGTTACTACCCTCAATATTTTTTGTAACATAATATTAATTTATATGACAAATAAGTCGATTATAACGAACAATATAACTACCCCAATAATTTTTTTAGGTCACTAAGACCAGACTATCGGGGAAATATAATTAGAAGTGACCGATATACGGGTCGATCAGGTTACGAATAAAGCAGAAGTTTTCCCACTCCTAAACCAGGTGCCAACGGTCGATTCTGACCCACCGGCACCGGACCAGATCCGGATAGATCCAGAGCTTCTACTGACGTTAGGTGAACCCTTGTTGGGTTCGCCAGATTATGATTTTAAAGGATCACAAAGACGATTAAGATAAGCTATTGCTTATAAAACATTCCTGCTAATAAGTGTTGCAGCTCGATTCTATTTCGATCGATTATTATCATTATAGATTTCACCTGACAATGTCTCGAAATTATAAGACCTATCAGTTATCGCCAGTATCTAACTTATCTCGATATTAATTATTATCAGACTTATCAGATAATATACTATCAGACAAGACAAGATTATAAGCCTTGTTATATCAGACCGAGATTATTATGGTTTCGCTGGATAATTCCAGTATTTGTTCTCAGAGACAAATTAGTACATTCCATCATCAATCGGGTACTTTTCGGGCTCTGACAAACCCTTCCCGTTACCCGTCAAGGAGGGGGGGGGGAGAGATGTGGACTGTGGTAACCGTCGGCTGGCGCCACTAGTATTGTAACGCTACAATCAACCCCCTTCGAGTTCGAAGAACGTTGAGACGAACAAATGCTCAACACCGCAGCCGTAGTGCAGCTAACAGTCATTTTTATACATATTTTATAGATGTTACTATTATAATTATTATTCCCAACCTGCGGCCCACCGGAACTTTATTTGTGGCCCGCGTGATGTTAAAGCATTTTGAAATTCACGCCCACCAGCAGTAATCGTGAAAGTCGTAACTCGTAAATTATTTTTGTTCACTAGTAAATCGTTGATTTTGAACGTTATTTTTAAACCTAAAAATGTTTGTTGCGGCCCACGACACCAAGACCAAAACAAGTTTGTGGCCCGCTCAAAAAATAAATAAATAGGGAACTTCGTTCCAAAAACAACAACAGGTTGGGGGCCACTGGCTTAATGTATTATACATCATGACATCAATAAATTATTATTAGAATTTAAAACTATATCTTCGTGTAACTCCACCGAAGATTACCTTATTTCAAAGATTTTCCTTTCTTCAAACTATTAAATATTGTATTATATTTTAAATACAATTTTTTAAAAAATTATTTTCAATTTGAATCCACTTCGTAAGTTTATTTCTAAATAATTATTTTACATGTTAATTTGGAAAATTACCGTATGGCTTTCAAGGCAATATCCAAAAGTGGATATCTGTCAAAAATAGATTTAAAAGCCAGCTACTTGTTGGTTCCTATTAACTCACTATTCGATTGAAAGATTTAAAGC
Source organism: Plebejus argus (assembly GCA_905404155.3). Lineage (NCBI taxonomy): Eukaryota > Metazoa > Arthropoda > Insecta > Lepidoptera > Lycaenidae > Plebejus > Plebejus argus. Next base: position 16,967,426 of record FR989931.1, on the reverse strand, counting down.
CTCAAGTCTTGACGTACAGACTATCAGATGCGCAGTGCGCTTACATTTATTCTCACAAAAAATATAAAGAAGGAAACCAGATCAGGCGTAGAAGGCTTTATCACTACTAGCCTTACCACGCTTTCGCAATACCAGTGTTCTAGGCGCAGCCTCAGGCGCCCCTTTTTTGTTTAAGTTTTATTGTTAATAGTGCCATGGGTGTATTAAATCCACAACAAATATGTAAATATTTAAGTCTTAACGCTTACAATACATATTATTATAACATAACTAGATGTCTCGGCAAATGTTGTTTTACCATATAAAGTATTTTGCCCATATTATTTTATTGAAGTGACTTAGTAAGTATGTCACCATGACGTCTATGATTGCTATCCCATCGTACAAACAATGGTCGCCGTCAGTCTCGAGTTGTAACATTTTACTATTATTTATTCAAAAATACACTCATCAATATAAAAATAATTAGACGTTGTCCGATTCTCAACCCTAGCCGATATGCTCGCTAAGATTCACGAAAATCGGTCGAGCCGTTTCAGAGGAGTTCAACTACGCACACCGTGATACGAGAATTTTATGTACCTACATATTAGATATATTATATAATAATAATATAAGCCTATTAAAAACGAAATAATATAGAACAGTTAAATCAGTGTACTATTCGTGAGCTACCTCAACTGATAGGTGTTCTGACACCTGATTTCTGACCCCCGTCGCGGAATGCAACTGGTTTTCAGCGATTAAAATTATTAATGCTAAATAAATGCAATGATAAATACGATAACACTTAATCTTGAATAATATAAGTGTAAGTATAAATATTTATCCTGCTGGACCGAGAACACAATATTCTCTAATTTCAATCATATTGTAATTGTAATTTGTAATATGCAATAATCACACTATCGACGAGTCGACGACCACAGGGCCGGACACAGTTATGAGTTATAACAGTAGACGCCTTAAAATTTATTCTAAAATGCTCTACTTCGACTTAGATTTTAGGTAAATACTCTCTTCAATCTCATTAGTTAATAGACTTATTACAGAGATCTTCGTCTGCTTTATCAGAACCTTGCCAAACAATTTGACAATGGCTGTAAAACGATATCTTCTACAGCCATGTCACTGTGCACTGTCATTGTTTATGAACAATGTTGATATTATTGGATGGTGACATTGGCTTAGATGAATGTTTAAAGTGTCTTTTGAAAGAAGCTTTCCGGTAAACATTCTAATTCCTAGCCCATACCTGAGTACCTAGTGTAGTACCCAGGATCCACTTATAAATTATTTGTTTTTTCTTGCACTCTGTACCTACTGAATACTGATCATTGACTTAAAACTTTCTGCCTAATAATAAAACTCGGCAAAATAAAAAATACGGTTTTAACTTTTAAATTATTCGAAATTTATATTACAAAGACAAACTCCTGAGCGTGATCGGATGTTCTTAAATTATGTAACTCTTTTATAAAAAAAAAAAAAAAGAAGAAGAAGTTATAATATTTAAGTTATTACGCCCTGCGATGGTTATTCAAGATTATACTAAATAGGATAATGCTACAGTACGGGTTTAACGCTCTGCACAGAACAGCCACCTCCCATTCGGTAATAGCCGCTGGATAAAGCAGGTGCTGTGCGAGAGCGGCGCGGCGTCGACACGTCGAGCGCCGACACGGGGATTGATACTGGACCTATTAGTAAGACGACAGTCGACAGGCAGAACTAGTGACTCCAATACTTTCGCTATTTTCCTAAGCCATAATTTTATCGACGAACAAAGTTTCGCTGAATCAGTTATATAATCTTAATCACCATGATCCCAGTACGTTATCATTTGAATCACAAAACCATAGAGGTCTCTTAAGTTTTGTTTCGACTATTATTATTATTTATGGGCATAATGTTAAAAAAAAAAATTATCTCGAATATAATGATTACTATTCATAATGTATAATATAAGTATATATAAATTCTAAGTATTTTGTAAAAAATCTTTCTTTCGTTACTCTGAAAATCTACTTGGTTAATATATCGAAGAATGAAGCGAAGAAATATAATAAATGATCAAACGAACTTACCAAGTGAAGTTCGATCATTATTATATGAGTCGCTTCATTCAAAGATATAATCTCCCTCCCACCCAGTCTGCAAGAAACTATGTTTGCTGCAGTACCCAAAGAAAGAAAGAAAGATTTTTTGCATTACCTCTCTCTAAACATAATGAGGCGCGTCGAAGAGCGAGTGGCCGGGATGGGAAGTTATTTTTTCAACTACCTACATACGTCTTTAAAAAACGCGATTGCCTAGCAGATAGACAAAGGACTACTTGGTTAATATATCTTTGAATGAAGCGACTCATATAATAATGATCGAACTTCACTTGGTAAGTTCGTTTGATCATTTATAATATTGCTTGTTACTACTAATTATAAAAGTCTGTTTCTCTCATCTATTCTTTTTTCATCTACCTTAGCAATATTACTTTTTTTTCAGATTCAAAACTTTCCCGTTTAACTCATTATGATATACCCAGTAATCCATTAGCTAAAATAGTTTTGAAAGTCAAAGAGAACTTAAAAGGATTAAGGCTGCAGAAGGTTTCCAAACATATTTTCTTACTAAAATAAATTTCACCGAAGTGGCGAAAGTAGCAAAAGAATAAAATTAATTATGCAGCACCCGTTCTCTTGTAAACTCTTATTTAAAAACTCTTTTCGTTCCAGCTTTGGATTTAAGTGTTGATTTCAGGCAACTCGTTCTTTATGAAAAAACTTTATCACTGATGGTAACCCAAATTCGTCAAGTCTTATTTTCATGAACAAAAATATTGTAGTCGTCTATAATTCATACAACAATTTTAATGTTACTGACATACACGATGTTTCATTTAATTGGTGTAATTAAATCTAGCAATAATGAAATTATTAATAATAAAACTGATTAAAAATAATAAAGCAAGTAATAAAAGATGATTCCACAATCAAAGGTACAAAATAGAGATAATAATTTTATGATGATGATGTAGTTATGACATAATAATGCAATATACTTGGCTAATATTTTTCATAAACATGAAATAATCTTATAACCAAGAACCTCGTAATAAAATTTTGCAATAATTCCCTTTGCCCGGTGGCTCAAACAAATGAGATCGGCCCAATAAACATTAGGAGTATAAATAAAGTTGGGAAGCCTAACCTAGTTGATGGACAGCCGGTATAAATTATAGGAGCCGTTGTGGTTAAGGTTTCCACTTTCGTATACTTACATTCGATTGTATACGAATGTGTGTAATTGATGGGCGGTTCTTGTAATTGCAATTAGAAGATTCTTCATAGAAAAGGAAAATTGGAGATACAATAAATATTATAGTGTAGAGAACATTATATTACCTACGTTAGAACATAATACGAGTATACAAAAATTAATAAAATAAAGTGCGTACAGCAAAATATATTTTTTAAGTAAGTTATAACTTATAGTAATCTTTTTTCACCGACTTCAAAAAAAGGAGTGAATAAATATTTCCAGAACTTTCCAGTTCTAGTATATTATGCTAGTCTATATCAGCGTCTGAGCAAATGTGCCAAATTTGAAGAGTTATACACAGGGTGCAATTATACCTTCCTGCCAAATTTTAATATATTGATCCTTGTTAAAAATAAAAATACACGTATTTTTTCCTAATGATACCTAAGCCCTGGAAAAAATTTGGCAGGAAGGTTTAATTGCACCCTGTATTATGTATGTATGTTTTTTGGTTTTTGTTCGCATATCTCGGAAACTATATCTCCAATTTAAGTAATTCTTTTTTCTGTACTAGGCATTGTTGAACTTAGGGAATGCTGCAAGATTCATCAAAATCGGTTCCGTAGTTTTTGAGACAGGGAATTTTAATTCCTAATGAAAAATGCAGTTTTACTATGTATAAATAAAATTTCATTTGGAATGCAGTGTATTCTAAATTTATGACTGTCCAGCGTCCATAAGTTACAACACCAAACGACCAAAATGTAATTCCAAATACTATCTATCCGAAACTTTAAACTCCATATTGGACCAGCAGAGTAATTTTACGGTCGGTTGGTTTCTCTGACAGCTCTCCCCCACTCGAAAATCCCGTACATGTCGCACAAAGTAAGGATTAAAAGTACCAGTTCTTTAGCTGGACAATTTATCAGTCCATAAAAGAATACGTTTGGGGATAAAACCCGCATAACCGTATTTGTTTTTGTGGCAGCTGGCTTTACGCTGTTAATATAATATGTATATCCGATCGATAGTGTTACATATTTTGTAAAAGATAATATTATTAATTTAAGTCTTTCCATTCCTACTGTCGCACTCAGAAGCGAATATTAATTACATAACTGTGATTAAATGAAGATTTTGACATTATCTGTCAAACTATTTATTAAATTTAAGTCATTAATTTTTTTTATGAAATAAGGGGGCAAACGAGCAAACGGGTCACCTGATGGAGAGCAACTTCCGTCACCCATGGACACTCGCAGCATCAGAAGAGCTGCATGTGCGTTGCCGGCCTTTTAAGATGCTATATTGATAATAACGTCCTTTTTGAAGTAATACTATAGGACCCTCAGAAATGTTACAAAATATCTGGTAATGAGATATACATAATAATAGCTCCCACACCGGTTTCGGTGACGGTGACCGGTTTCATTGAAACCAGGCCAGCTACGCAGGAGTATTTTTATAGTGCCCAAGTGTGTGCGCAGTACACAAGAGCACTCTCTATTCCTTTACTCTCATAACCCAGTGGGACGGCAGACCGACACGACCGGTGAGAGATCAGGCGCAGGACCGACTTTTTACATGCCCATCCGACGCATGGATCATCTTACTTGTCAGACAATCAGGTGATCAGCCTGCATTGTCCTAACCAAACTTGGAAATAACATGTTTCCAACGCGGGAATCGAACCCACGACCTCCGAGTCAAGAGCCGCGCTCTGTACCACTAGACCACGGAGGCGTTTATAGGATATACATATAATCTTCATAGCCTTATCTAGGTTTGAGAAGAACCAGAAACACGATTATTGTATTTTGCCTCGATACATTTCTCGATCGAAATGACCTCTTAAAAATATGAAATTTGAAGATTATTTTTTGTTTGATTGTAGGAAATTAGTCTAATTAATATACACCTTTGCAACCCAAAATCGTATAGAAGCATTTTGCTTAAATGCTCCTAGTTATTGTTTAAATAAACAAAATTACGTTTTTTCGCATGTTTTCCGAGCGAGCCGATAGCTTCTGGCTGCAGCGTATTCACGACTTTATAGTCATACAAATTAAGTATCAAATTGTCCTTGCGGTAAAATTACTATCAATATAGCGCCTTAAGAGGGAATAGGTTATTAGGGGAGGGTAGGGATGGGAACACTGAAAAAATTACTCTCCAACTAAGTAGTATTTTTTCTTAGTTGGCACCAAATTAATTGGAATAACCTTACTATTGTTCACAAAAAATAAGGTGATTGTTACAGCGAACAACTGGACTTAGTTTTAACAACAAGCTAAATTTAATTATAACATCAAAGAGGACATTTGTTAAATTGAAGATATGTTTTTATTAAAATGACTAATACTTCTTTGAGATTATACAGCAACCTAGTCAAATTAACTATAATCTTGTATTTGGGTCTATAAAGACCGTGTATTATATTAACAGTTTATGTTTTTAATATTAACTAGGCATTTAGTTGGAGTATCCACTAGATATGTTACATCACAGAAGCTGTGAAGTAGAATGAAACAAGATAAAAGTAAAATCTACAATTTACCCATATTAGCATCAACAAATTATTATCGTTGAAGCAATAAACTTAAATAATTACGGCAATCAACTAATGCGTTAAATTTAAAAAAAATCTTGAATATTCCGACAAACTTCTTAGTAGATTCTACTAAGCACTTGATTCGCATGTCCCCCGCCGCGCCGCGCCTTACCCTCCTAGAGAAGCGTCCACGCACGCCATTCGACCGACGACGCCATATTTTCTCTGAAGTGCGATTGAACACCACGCTACGCTAGTGATTTTTAATGGTTTCTGTGATTTCTTTTACACTTGATAGTGTTTCAATTAACAACAGTGGATCCCCAAGAAGATCAAGTGCATAACGAGCAAATATGCAAGCGACTTCGAGTGGCGGCAAAGAAGATATTATCAGTACCTTACCCTAATGGACGACGTCACTGATCATTTTAAAACACGGGAGCTTCCGGAATTAATAAAGATATTTACAGGTATGTCCTCCTATATCTACGATCTAACAGTTATTTACCATATTTTCAACAGCACTCCATTCCATCATATTATACATATAGATTATTATTTATTACATATTAAGACATAGTAAGTACCTGCCTACTTACATTTCAAAATCCAAAATCCATAAAATTATAATTAGGCATGTAGGTATGCATGTTTTATCTATTAACTTGATTGTAGGTACTAAAAAATACCAATCTTTTAGAACAGCGCATAACACTCCAGGCTTTGTCAGCCCTAACCAACGAGTACTTGAAAGAATTGATTCCCCTGACTGGACCAAGAGTACCTTTACCTTCACTTTTTTTGTTAATATAATAAAACCTTATTGTTTTCAGGATAACTCAAACTATGAACAAGATGAATCAAAAGACCCAGAGCCAGAGCCAGAACCAGAACTAGAAAAATACATTCTATCTCTGTGCCATATTATATTATTATAAATAAATATTTACATTATTAAAAAATACCTAAATTTGTATTATTACACAAACCTTTTTAGGAAGAAAAGGTATTGAATTAAAGTAAGATTCTTTTTCTAGTATTTTGTTAAGTGGAGGCTAGTTCTAGTAGTTAACACAGGCACGCAAGTGCCTGTGTTAACTACTAGAACTATCCTTTATTTGGCAAAATACTAGAAAAGGGGTCTTATTTAAATCCATTACCTGTCATGACTACATCAACAAGCATGCTTAGTAGATACAACTATTGACAAGTTGGTCAAATTAACTAAGACTTTAATTAAATTAATCAAAACTTATTTTTAATTTGACAACGGATAATAATCACACTACACAAGATTTTACTTGAAATGAATAACTATCATTGTTAGGCTAACTATTACCTTAGTTGATTGGAACTAAGTGACTTGGTTTAATGAAGCAAAATGTTAACTGATCTGAAGAAGTTTAATAATCAGGTTGAAAAAGAGTCTTAGTTGATGGAACTGTAGGATTATTTGGATCTACAAATCAATTTAACTAATATAATAAAGTGTCATGCTTGTACTAAACAAGATATATAGTTAAACATGGTTAAACTAACTAAGCAGCCTTTATAAGGCCAGTATAGTTCTTGATAGATGAAACTAAGACAGTTTAATAAAGTTCTCTTAGTCACAGCAACTATGATCTTGGAAGGCTCATATGGGTTCATGATTCATTATAGGAATAAACAAGATCTTGGTTGAAGCAAACATATTTTTTTTTCAGTGAAGGGAATAGGGGAATAGGGGTAAACTCACTCACTCGGCGAAACACAGCACAAGCGCTGTTTCACGCCGGTTTTCTGTGAGGACGTGGTATTTCTCCGGTCGAGCCGGCCCAATCGTGCCGAAGTATAGCTCTCCCACGTCAAAACGTTAAATGTACGGCGGCGGTCATACGGCCGTTAGAATGGGTTTCTTAAAATTAATTACCTACTTGTGACTGTGAATCTGATATACCTTATCATCTTTTAAGTTTAAGCTTTGGTTATTCTGGAGGAGTACTTTAGGCTACTATCGTGACATTAGTAATTGAAATGGAGTATTAGAATTTCTATGATTCGATTCGTGAAAACTGTAAACGCTGCAGACTTCGGGATGAAACATAAATTTTTACAATTTCACGTACGACTTGCTCGGACCCGAAAAGGTTAATGTTAATGCGATGTTCTTAGATTGTAAGTGATATTGCGACTGACCCTAATAAAATGTTCAAGATATACGATTTTAGAACTTTCAGTCGATGGACGAAGATAATATTTTTAATCGTGATTGTAATCTTGAACAGTTTTGCTGTCTTATCTCGAATAATGGTTTTATGTAATACCTCTTTGGTAATAAAATTTATGTTTGCTTCTACAAAATATAAAATATTCATCACATTTCAAAAGCAATTTTAAAGTTACTGTTTCATTAAAATACGTGTTAACGCCTTCCCCTTTTAGCGTGTTACGTGGATACACGCGGCATGTGATGACGTCGCGGTCGCTTCCGGTCCCGGGACCCTGTGTCATTCGGTTGTATGGTAATTCGATTCTCATCAATTCTGCTTAAATTGAACAAAGAGTCAAGTGTTCAAAAATGTTATTCAATTTATAATCTTAGGTCCACTCGCACGATACTAGTATGAGTTAACTCTGGTTTAAATATTACGTTACCTTTCTCGTTACAAATAACCTAATGTCTCTGGTAATATTTAACACAGCTTACCTACAGCCTAGATTTTTGCAAGGGAGCCTTATAAAACTATTCATTGCATATTGTCCCTTTCAAAATACAATGCTAATTTCAGGAATACGTCAAATTTTGTCAACGATGACTCTAATACAATCATTAAGATCACAATAACCTAATCTACTTCAATTGGAATCAATTCGATTCTGATTCGGATTTAATTTCGATCTAGTGTAAACTATTTCTCTTTCGTTAATTCAAGTACGTCCCGATTTCGGCGTCACGTTCATTTACGGGAGCTCGCTGTGACGGCGGATATCGGAACTCGTGTCATTCGGTAATTCACATCTCATCAATTCTGCTAAAATTGAAATGAGTCGCTCAACGCATTTCACATTTCCAACAACCGTATTTATTCACCACGTATTTATCGCAAAATTTATTTTTAGGTATTCATCCTTGAGTGCTTTCGTGATATGACTGATTGATTTGGTATGGATATAAAATTATCTAGGATAATTTCAAGTATCATTGTTAAGTAATAGGAATTTTAACAGATGTACCAACGATTGTGATATAATAGTAGAAAATGTACAACGGTAAATATACAGCTAATACAAAGCAAACAAACAACTCAGAATAACCTTATAAAACTTGAGTCAGACAAGTGAAATAAGCCTCGTAATCTCCGAAAGTTATTTCCCTTTACGTTGTACATTTCAGTAAATCCGGTATTAAGATAATAATAAAATCCTTTTGGATTGTAGAAAAAGATCAAAACATTCGTGGAAACCATTTGTTTCAAAGAAACGGAACCACTAATCTCTTCGGTTGGTCTGAAATATCACTAGCGGGTTAAGGCAGGCTTGATCGATGGATCCTATTCCGAGTGTAACACGTAACCTATGTTAGGTACATTGTGAGAGTCTGTAGTATGATTCAGCTGTACTGCATGATTGTTGTATTGTACGAATGTAGCTTTATTTATGTTTCGATATATTTACTTTTGATAAAACATATATTAAGTGGAATGAAAATAATAAGATTAATTAGTGGGATAGCTTTGACTTTCGAAAACAGGTTCTTGTTTGAATTTAACATATTATTTAGTTGCAGAGAATCATTTATTATAATTTTTTGGACATAAACAAAGAAGTGTAGTAAATTAAATTAATAAAAGTGGAATAAGTGCATGAAAAAGTGTGTATTATTACTGATAAACAAAGAAATTTATTATTAATTTTTAAAGTAAAATGTTACTCCACTAATAAAACATAACAAATCGTATCAACTAAAAAAAAAGCAATTAAAACAACAACAGACTTAGGTTGACAGCTTAGGTCAAAGTTTTTAGGACTTTTACGAAGAAAGATAATGCAAAATAACTAGGTAAAGTACAAATAAAAGCTTTTTTATTTAAAAATTTCACACTTTAACGGATGGTGATCAAGGAATCTGCAGATTACGTAGGTAATGTGCACGTTAACGTATTCTGCATTCTAACGATAACATATTATAATATTATAATATATTATTATAATGGTTGTAATACGGACGTCTTCACAGAATGATGAACATTTAAATTTTGCGAGCAAAGAAAATGTCTCTGCATTGTTAAAGCTATAAAGTCTCTTCCGGCGAACTACGATCACTTACAATAATTCCCGATATTGGAAAGAACATTTTAATCACAGGACCAATTCAAAGGAATTGAATTATTCATTCATCTGTGATCTGGCTTATAACCGATATCATCCCAAGCAATATTACTGAAATATACACTTTTTGTTTACTTTAAATGTTGACTAGTTTAGTTTCAAGACATTCTAGTTTTAGGATTACCTTTTATTAAATTGGTTTTTGATATAGACAACAAATCTGTAAATTAAGATATAAATTATGGATTATTTGTTTTCAATTTCGTCAAATAAAGAGTATATAAGGAATAAGGATGTATTTGAATGATTCATGGTGATTTAGCTCTATACTACCTCTATTATTATATAAATAATCAAAGATGAAGTTTTTCGACTTTCGTTTACAGTGTCACTCAAAATATTCTATGCTATCAATTAATTCTTGCAGTTTTATGTAAGGTTTTTTTTTAATGAAATAAGGGGGCAAACGAGCAAACGGGTCACCTGATGGAAAGCAACTTCCGTCGCCCATGGATACTCGCAGCATCAGAAGAGCTGCAGGTGCGTTGCCGGCCTTCTAAGAAGGAATAGGGTAATAGGGGAGGGCAGGAATGGGAAGGGAAGGGAATAGGGGAGGGTAGGAAAGGGAATAGGGTAGGGGATTGGGCTTCCACTTGAAACCGGTTTTCTGTGAGGACGTGGTGTTTCTCCGGTCCAGCCGGCCCATTGGTGCCGAAGCATGGCTCTCCCACGTCATGTCGTACAAAACTAGATGATGCCCAATAGCTGCTATGTCCACACTATGCACTTTCATCTTCAATTTTCGTCATCTTCTGTCTATTCAACTTTCGCTTGGCGCTTTCAATAATTGAATGCGTCAACGAACGCATTGCCAACATTGTATTATTTTTTGTTTATTTGCAGTGTCTGTCAGCTTATTGTAACATATTATTATTATGTGCGGCTTATTTGGTCATAAGAAATTCCAGAAAAAGAAGTACAAAGCGTAAAGTTTTGGATACGGTCAGAGCGCATGCGTCGCGGGCTTGCCTCGACATGTGCGCTGTTGACTGCGCTTTGACGCATGCCCTTGATGAACAAAAAAGGCACAGTGTGGACATAGCTATAAGAAATTCGTTTATCACGCGCATTTCCTTTCCCGGGACTCGAAGTAACTCCATACCAAATTTCAGCAGAAATGGGTAAACGGTTAGGGCGTAAAGAGAAACAGATAGAATAACAGACAGATATACTTACGCAAAATATATAATATTAGTATGAAAATGTTATACAGGGTGTAACAAAATAAAGTGATAATACTTTAGGATGTGTACGTGTTTCTTGTAGAGAGTTCACTATGAAAATAGCAGCGTTGGAAGACTTCACTTTTGTATGGGGCAAATTGTGACGCTCGGGCCTTTGCGCATACAAAAGTGAAAAAAAATGACGACTTTCAGCACTGCTACTTTCACAGTGAACTCTCTAAAAGGAACACGTACACACCCTAAAGTATTATCACTTAATATTGTTACACACTGTACGCGACCACGCGATTTAGAATAACCATACACGGTTATTACATTTTAATGGGCAAAGCACAAGTATCCAGACGTCTTCCAGCCGCGTCATCTGGCAACACAAGAATGACGCTAGCAACACCGGAACTTCCCGACATATTCACTTTTTTCCCGTCCTAGGCCTAGGACGCAACAACCCATATTTTAAAACGTAATAATTTATTCTTATTTTACATTTGTTAAGAGCTTAGTCGTCCTAACATGGGATTTGCAAAATAAAAACTTCTTGTGACTTATTATCTTGTATTGAAAAAGATTACAATGGATAATAATTTAACTTGCTTGTGCGCATCGAAAGGTTACAAGAGTCTAGGATAGAGTGACAACTGACGGGTGACAGCTGTCAAAGGGGACGGGAAAGGTTTATGAACAATTGTAATTTGCCGCAGCCACTACCTATAATCTGTGGTCGTGTATCTCGGATCCTACGATTGCCAATTATAAACGCTGGAACATGGCCCCGGCCTTGAAAGTTGTGACTTTCAATTATTATTCTCGTCTGGTGTAAACAGAGGGCAAAATTTTGTACATGCTCGCCTGATGATCCCAGATGCCGTACGAATATCAGCAACTCTAGTGATGTTGTCCTTCCCTGGAATCAGACTAACGATTCGGCCCAAGTGCCATTTTAGCGGGGGAAGGTTATCGTCTTTAATGACCACTAATGTGTTAGGTAGAAGATGGTCATCGTTTGCCTTCCACTTTGTCCGGGATTGAAGCTCCGAGATGTACTCTTTCATCCATCGTGACCAAAAATGCTGCCTCATCTGTTCCACTCTTTGATAGCGAGTAAGCCGTAGAGTATTAGCTTCCATCAAGTTTTCACTCGCTGGTGAAGTTAGGGTACGTCCGATAAGAAAATGAGCTGGACTCAGAGGCAAAAAATCATTAGGATCAGTTGACATAGGCGAAAGAGGGCGAGAGTTAAGAACAGCTTCGATCTGTGTCAGTACTGTACTCATTTCCTCATAAGTGAGATTCGCATTTCCGACTACTCGACGAAGGTGGTGCTTGCATGAGCGAACTCCAGCCTCCCAAAGACCCCCAAAATGAGCAGCATAAGGTACGATAAAGCGAAATTTAATTTGTTCATTAGCAACATACTCTTTAATATCAGAACTACATTTAGACAAAAACTTGGCGAAATCGTTCATAAGACCTACAAAGTTACGCCCGTTATCCGAAAATATCTCGTGTGGTTTTCCACGGCGAGAAATAAAGCGTTTTAAAGCTAATAAATAGGCATCCGATGTAAGATCGGTTACAAGCTCTAGGTGTATGGCCCGCGTAACAAAACACACAAATAGACAAATATAGCATTTAACTTTACGAGCTCCTCTGCCTTTCTGGTTTAGAATGAAAATTGGCCCGGAGTAATCCACTCCACATCTATAAAACGGATATGTAGGACTTATGCGCTCAGTGGGTAAATTTCCCATCTGAGGAGTGAGAGTCTTTCCTCTGAGGCGTTTACAAATAATACATTCGTGCACTACCTTTCGAGCTAAATTTCTACCTCCTATCGGCCACCAAGTTTCACGTATGTTAAACAATAGCGCCTGAGGACCTGCGTGTAACAATTTAACATGTTCATAGCGAAATAACAATTTAGTGAAACTATGATTACTACCTAACAAAATAGGATGTTTTTTGGTATATGGAAATGAATTAGAATTAGTTAATCGGCCTCCAACGCGTAATATTTTATCCTTATCCATGAAAATATTTAGTTTTGATAAATAGTGATTATCTTTTACCTTATTTTCCTTTGTATATAAATTATACTCGACCGGAAAAGATTCTAATTGTGACATTTTAGCTAATAAATTTTGAGATTCTATAATTTCATTAGTACTTAAAATACCCGTACGTTTATTGTTTTTATTACGAATATTATGTAAAAATCGTAACATATAAGCTATAGCGCGTACCATGCGTAGAAAATTTGAAAACCTTTCAAAATTAATAAATATTGTATTTGTAGCTACAAACGACAGATGACAAGCACGTTTTGTCTCCGGCAACAATTCTGGTGAAACATGAGGAGGATGAGATATATTAGTGCTATTGAAGTGCTTATCATGTAGAAACTCAGGCCCTGACCAATATAATTTAGACTTAGCGAGTTCATCGACTGTCACGCCACGAGAAATTAAATCTGCCGGATTGTGTTTCCCGCTAACATGATGCCACGGCAGGACTCCCGAGAGTTCATGTATTTCAGCTACTCTATTTTGGACAAATGTTTGTAATAGATTAGGAGACATGCGCAACCATCCTAATACTATTGTTGAGTCTGTCCAGAAAACAACACAATCGAATTTACGATGAATCGATGATATTACCTTATCATATAATCTAGCTCCTAACAATGCACCACACAATTCTAAGCGCGGTATGCTTACCGGTTTTAGAGGTGCAACCTTACCCTTAGCGCATAATAATCTTACAGAAATATTGGAATTATCGCTTAAAGTGCGAACGTAAATACAAGCACCGTACGCTAATTGTGAAGCGTCCGTAAATATGTGTAGTTCAATACTCGTATAATTTGAACTATCACCTAGTACACAGCGCGGCACTCTTATATTATTAAGAACACTTAGCGACGACACAAACCTATTCCATACCGAAATGACATCATTTGGAACTGGATCGTTCCAATCAATTTTTAACAGCCATAGACGCTGCAAAATAATTTTAGCCTGCATGATACATGGACTAATTAATCCAAGAGGATCAAATATTTGTGAAATGTGTGACAAAATATAGCGCTTAGTTATAACTTGCGAATTATTATCAAAATCATAAAGCGTATTGAAATAAAATTCATCTGACATATTTAGCCAGCCTATGCCTAAAGTTTTAGAACTACTGTTATTATTCAAACATAAATGCTCAAGCGAATCATGAGATGACATTAAATCATTGTGCATAAAATTGAATGTCCACTTTCGAAGTGGGAAACATCCTGACTGTAATGTTTTAGCGATTTCATTACATAAATACAATAACCTAGACTTATCATCATCTCCCGTTACCAAGTCGTCTACAAAGAAATCCTCCTTGATAATTCTCTGAACGTCAATGTCATTAGATTCGACGCCTAGCTGCTTTATACAGCGTACACTAAGAAAGGGTGCAGATGCGGTACCGTAAGTGACTGTATTCAGTCGATATATCCCTAGAGGCTCCGACGGACTGTCTCGCCAGAGAATCAACTGCAGGTGGCGCTGTTGCTCGCGCACCAGGACTTGCCTATACATCTTCGCTACGTCGGCGCATGCCACGAAGCGATGCTGCCTGAAACGTAGAAGAATGGCTAATAAATCACCTTGTATAGGTGGGCCGACACGCTGTATGTCATTGAGAGACAGCCCAGAACTAGAAGCTGTGCTAGCGTCAAATACCACGCGTAGCTTTGTGGTCAAACTAGACTCACGAAGAACTCCATGGTGAGGCATAAAGTAGTGAGGTTTGTCATAGGAGGAAATCTTGGTCATGTGACCCAAATTCTCATATTCGTGAATAAATTCAGAATACATTTGCTTGTATGTATCTGAACGTTGTAATCGCCTTTCTAGTGCGAGAAAACGTCGTTCTGCCTGAGGAAACGTGTCTCCCAAAAGCTCAGGTGACTGTTTAAAAGGAATAGAAACACAAAACCTACCATCACTGTTTCGCGTAGTTGTAGTGAGGAAGTGATTTTCGCATATCTGATCCTCATCAGTCTGCGCATCCTGGCGCTTGGGTAGCTCCTCAAGTTCCCAAAATTGTCGTAGTAGCGCATCCATCGTTTGTGTATAATTACACTGGATATGACCAGCATTATCATTTAGTGATTTATGATATATTGCACCGGATATTATCCAGCCAAATAATGTATTGTGCAAATAAGGTCCATTAGGTAGCCTTATTTTTCCATGAGTGAGTAGATCCCAGAACATCTCTGCGCCAAGCAAAATATCTATATCTTGTGACTCCAGAAAGTTGGGATCCGCCAGCTCAATATTCTCTGGAATACAGAAATTTTTATGTGTGAGATTATATACCGACAATTTCGATGTAATTTGAGGTAAAACAAAACATTTTATCTTTGTAGTGTAATTATTAATGCGAGATTTAATTATTAATTCACAGAGTTGGCTAGCTTGGGTAATTGAATTACCTACTCCTCTTATTTCATGAGTGGACTGTATTAATTGCGCGCCTAGTAAGTCACAAAAAGATTTCTTAATAAAACAACGCTGACTGCCACTATCGAGTAATGCACGAGCAAAATGATATTTATTATTCTTATCGGCTACCTCAATAAGCGCTGTCGATAATAAAACAGGTTGTAATAATGAATGAGGCTTATTATTTTCAATAGATAAAGTTTGCGCATGTGCATGACTTACGGATGAGTGTTCTGCAGTTTGAGCGGGCACGGAGGGAGTGACCAGCTCCGCAGAAGTTGAAGCTTCATTATGTGATACCGAGTTTACCGAACTGGAATGGGAATGAAGTAATGTATTATGTTTTTGATCACAGCGTTTGCAGGTTCCAAATCTACATTGGTTTACTGTATGGCCTGAACGCAAACAATTGGAACACAACTTATTATCGCGTATAACCCTTAATTTAGTGTTATAGTTAGCTTCTATAAATTTAGTGCAAGAATAGAGTGGATGATTTAATTTGCACATTAAACACTGCTTATAATTATTATTAATCTTGGTGTTTTGCCGATCATGCACTTTGTTAGAAGAAATGTTGCAATGCGATCTGTTATGAAAATTACCAAAATTTGGTTTTTTATTATCATTTGATGTATTATTCTTAGTGACTGACGCGGACGCTTGCAACGTTTCTAACATATCAGCTCGACCCCTTAAGAAATCTAATAAACAATTAAGAGTTAATTTTAAATCAGTATTATTTGCAAACAAATTACCTTTGTGCTGTTCCCATTCACGCTCGGTTATTTTATCAAGTTTTGAAACAAGAATGAACACTATGATGGTGTCCCAGAACTCAGTGGGCTCACCTAATATTTTCAAAGCTCGTAAGTTTTTTAATGTGCTGTCAATTAAATTCCTAATTAATAAATGAGACTCCTTAGATATTGGTTGCATATTAAATATAGATTTGATGTGATTTTGAATTAATAGTCTATTATTGTTATATCTGCTTTGTAAAAGTTCCCATGCCACAATGTAATTATCGGAGGTTAGTTCTAATGAGTTTATGACTAATAATGCACTACTCCTCAATGAAGATCTAAGATAGTGGAATTTTTGAATGTTGCTAAGCTCTGAGGAATTGTGAACCAATGAAACAAAAGTGTCTCGGAACTCGAGCCAACTCTCATACATACCATCGAACTCGGGCAAAGTGATAGTAGGTAATCTTATAGTTTGTAATGAATTATTATGCTGGCCTTGACACTGAGAGCTTGTAGTGGTTATCCTAGCATCTAGTAAGGACTCGGCACGAGCCTGTGCACTGTAATAATTATCTTCGAATTGTTCACGCTGCAATAATTGTTCTTCGAGACTAGAATCAGGCACATTTTCCTCAATTTTGCTCTGCACAGAATTAAATTCGTTAAAAAGTGCAACTGCGCCTTGGATGCGCAACTTAATATCTATATGCAAATTAGTAGGTGCTTCAGAAATGCAAGTAGATAAATAGTTGGCGAACTTTGTAAGTCTCGCCTTCAAAACGCCACGTTTTTTGATTAATTCGCGAAGTAATAATTCAGTTTTTTCGCTATCTATGCACCTGTAAGGAGATTTATCTCGTTTACTCGTACCCTCTACGCTCATAGTGGAAATCAAAGAAAGAACCAGAGTACTCACGCGAATGCAATTTGTACGATAAGTATATCAGTTTATGCTTGCGCCGGCACACAACTGTTGATCCTCTTTGGTATCCTTGATTCCTTTGGATCCTCTCTCGCGTAAATTGAGTTGGAATTATTCTGCATACGCGCCTTCCTGAAAATGGGGAAGCCACACCGGTCTCCAAAGTTCGCTGGTTTCGTTTTGCGAATCCGTCGAAGAAGGTCCAAAATATGTTAAGAGCTTAGTCGTCCTAACATGGGATTTGCAAAATAAAAACTTCTTGTGACTTATTATCTTGTATTGAAAAAGATTACAATGGATAATAATTTAACTTGCTTGTGCGCATCGAAAGGTTACAAGAGTCTAGGATAGAGTGACAACTGACGGGTGACAGCTGTCAAAGGGGACGGGAAAGGTTTATGAACAATTGTAATTTGCCGCAGCCACTACCTATAATCTGTGGTCGTGTATCTCGGATCCTACGATTGCCAATTATAAACGCTGGAACACATTATACCATAATATACAGTCCATAAGTTGAGTGATAAGTTCAAGTTATTAACACGAACATTGGTCCTTCAAAATACGAAACAAGCGACCTAAATGCAAATTCGGGAACGAAGACATCGCTGCCATATTGAGTTGGAATCGGAACCTCTTGAAAAATAAGGCACTCGAACCAAGGCCACATAATTATTGTGCAGCCAAGAAATTAATTACGGGGACAAGAAGAAACAGAATTGAGTGAGTTCGTTCCAATTTCATTCCTTACAATAATTTCCCCTCGAATTGCATTTCGTAATTTTCAAGTTGCATCATCTGATACATACGTAATTATCTATGTAATTACATTAAAATAGCAAAAAATATACTTGTAAACAAGTATAACTACGTGTTCTTTACATTATTTTTACAAAATTCGTGTAAACATTATTGTTTTTATTACGATTTATGTTGATTGTTTATTGTCATGACTCATGTCTAGTCTGTGTCTGCGCCGGCGCCATAACACCGCGTGCATGATATAACAACAAGTTCATTCTTATCTAAAACTAGTTTTCATTCAACTATTACGTTTCAAAAGTTTATACTATCGTTTCAAAATCTTGTTTTAACATAAAATGGCTTCTATTAAAGATTTAATTAAGAAACGTGGAAGTCTAAGAGCTAAATTGACATCGTTCGGGAGTTTTTTAAATCTTATTAATGGACATGAAGTACTCGCC
The DNA here is from genome assembly GCA_905404155.3 of Plebejus argus. Lineage (NCBI taxonomy): Eukaryota > Metazoa > Arthropoda > Insecta > Lepidoptera > Lycaenidae > Plebejus > Plebejus argus. The sequence continues at coordinate 16,948,693 of FR989931.1, read as the reverse complement.
GAAAGACAGAAATGCGAGCTGGAATGTCGGCTTGCGAGGATTAGCACTACGTTTGATCAATTCGATGCATTACAGACGGAAATTGAATCATTGTCTGAAAAAGTTGAAGACGAATATACAGTTCGTTCTCAATACGAGGAACAATTCTACAGTCTTGTTGCTTCGGCGCGCTGTTTGTTGAATACTGTTATGTCACCACCAGCTTCTCGAGATGTATCGATGGCGGTCGAACAAGATGTTAATTGTGCTCCCAAGTTCAATTTACCGGTTATCAGTGTACCTCAATTCAGTGGAGACTACCAGGAATGGTTGGAGTTTCGGGATACGTATCTTTCTATCATTCATAACAATAACAACATATCACAGGTACACAAATTTCATTATTTACGGGCTGCCTTAAAAGGTAGCGCCGCTGTCATTATTCAAAGTTTAGATATAACAGCAAACAACTACCCCATCGCATGGCAATTATTAACTGACAGGTTTGACAATACACGACTTTTAATTAATAACCATCTACAAGCTTTATTTAATACAAAAAATATAACAACTGAATCGAGTGCAGAAATTAGGAACTTGATTGATGTTATACATAAGAATTTAAGAGCGCTTTCTGCACTCGGTGAGGCAGTGGACCACTGGGATACAGTTGTCATATACCTAATGTCAAAAAAGTTAGACCTTGCCACTGCTCGAAGATGGGAGGAATATAAAGGCAGCTTAAATTGTAATTCGCCAAGTCTTGAACAATTTACAAAATTTTTAAATAATAGATGTGATTTATTGGAAACTTTGAATTTTGACTCACAACATTTAAATTACATTAATAAAAATCATTCAAACTTATCGAATAACAACAAAAATTCATTTTTTAAAAAAGACAAACCAAATTTAAACAGTGAACACTATAACAATTCTAAAATTAATATTTCATGTCCTATGTGTTCACAAAATCATTTTCTGTTTTCTTGTCCATCATTTATTAAACTTGACGTTGATTCACGCATAAAAAAGGTGAATGAAAGCAAAGTGTGCATCAATTGTCTGCGCCCAGGTCATCATCAAAACCGGTGCAGACTATCAAATTGCAAGTATTGTAATTTTAAACATAACACACTTTTACACAAAGACAAAGTTAACAAAAATTCATTATCATCATCTTCTACTTCTAATATAGCCCTTACATCAAACACTTCATTGTCTTCTAATGCCTCTTGTGTTTTACTATCCACAGCCTTGGTGCGTGTAAAAGACAAAGATGGCCAATTTCACAAAGCAAGGATGTTACTGGATAACGGAAGTACCTGCAACTTCATCACCGAGGAACTATGTCATAAACTGGGTTTGGTGAGGCATTGCACTGACTCCGCTATTTCTACAGTAAACAATAACATAACAAACGCCGTTCAGGTATGTGAACTATTTTTCGAGTCTTGTTTTGGTGACTTCAAAGCAAATATAGATTGCTATATTTTGCCTAAAATCACAAACGCTCTTCCTAGTTCTTACGTAAACATCAAGCATCTACCAATTCCACCAGAATTCAAATTAGCTGACCCCACATTCAACATTCCATCTACTATAGATATCTTAGTAGGTGCAGAAATATTTTGGGCAGTATTAAATTCAGAAACCTGTAACATTGGTTCATCACAAACAAAATTGCATTCTTCTAAACTAGGATGGATTATATCCGGTTGCATTTATAACAATCATACACAAAATGTTTGTTGTCATAGTATTTCTAATAATGAATTGGATTACAACTTATCGAAGTTCTGGGAATTGGACTCCATTTCTTCTAAACATGCATATTCTCACGAAGAAAAGGCTTGTGAGGATTTATTTAAAAACACTACTTTTCGTACTTCAACTGGTCAATTTGTAGTTACAATACCATTGAAGGAGTCACCAGACATTTTGGGGGATTCATACGCTTTAGCTAAACGTAGATTTTTAGCACTTGAGAACAAATTTAAGAAAAATCCTAAATTAAAAAATGATTATGACGAATTTATTAGAGAATACATTGATCTCGGTCATATGACATTAAATTTTCCAAATTCACATTTTTCAAATAAACATAATTATTATTTGCCTCATCATGGAGTGATTAGGGAGTCAAGTACAACTTCAAAATTACGTGTCGTTTTTGATGCATCAGCCGTTACTACCTCTGGTAAGAGCTTTAACGACATCCAAATGATAGGTCCGAAAACTCAAGACGACCTGATGTCGATATTGCTAAGGTTTCGCCAGCATAAATTTGTAGTAGCGGGAGATGTAGAAAAGTTTTATAGAGGAGTCTTAGTACATGAGTCACAACGTTCTCTACAACAAATTATTTATAGATTTAATATCAGTGAACCTTTAAAATCTTACACTCTTAATACGGTTACATATGGTACCTCATCAGCTCCATATCTAGCCACAAAGTGTCTGGCGTCTCTTGCCAATGAAACATCTAACCTTTTAGCTTCACATTCTATTAAGCGCGATTTTTATATTGATGACTATTTAAGCGGTTCAGACTCTATAGAATCTACTATTGAATTGGCTAAAACCGTAAAATCTATTTTAGAATCAGCTCATTTTAAATTACGCAAATGGCAATCAAATAGTTCAATAATTTTAGACAAATTAAATTTTAGCAATGATTGTACACACAAAACTCTGAATTTAGACTCATCTCCTTCTAAAACATTAGGATTATATTGGGATACTTCACTTGATACTTTTTATTTTTCCATTAATAGGGCTTTTGAACAAAAATACACAAAACGCAACATACTTTCATTTATTAGTCAAGTTTTTGATCCTTTAGGCTTAGTAGGTCCGTGCATTTTGCAAGCAAAAATTTTATTACAACATTTATGGAAACAAAAATGTAGCTGGGATGACGAAGTATCTCCAGAAATAAAACAACAATTTAATAACATAGTCAGTTGTCTCTGCCACTTAAATTCGATTCGTATACCACGTTGGACATTGCAAGATAATCCAAAAATTGTGCAACTTCATACCTTCACAGATGCTTCTGAGCGTGGTTATGGTGCGTGTGTTTACGTGAGAACTATCTCTACCAGTGGCTCTATACATGTGTGTCTTTTAACATCAAAAACCAAGGTGTCGCCTCTTAAGCCTACGACAATACCTCGACTAGAGCTATGTGGCGCCTTGTTAGGAACAAGACTCTATAAAAAGTTGTAAATTCTTAACATTAGAGATTAGTGATTCTTATTTTTGGTGTGACTCTACAATAGTTTTGGGTTGGCTTTCAACCGAGTCAAGTTCTCTTAAACAATTTGTTAGAAATAGAGTAAATGAGATAAAGGAGACCACTGTTTCTATGAAATGGAGTTATGTGCAATCCAAGCTTACCCAGGTGATTTGGCAAGCCGCGGGGTGAATGCTGAGTGCCTCAGCGCTTCCGCACTCTGGTGGCGCGGTCCTGATTTTTTACATTCTCCAGAATTTTGTACCCCTTCAACTCCAAATTTAGATAACATTTTACTTCCTGAACTTGCACATCATGTGGTTATTAAGGCCCCAGTACAACAAAATAATAATTCATTACATCAATTAATTCATAAATCATCAAATTATAAAAAATTAATAAGAGTTTTTGCATACATTAATAGATTCATATTCAATTGTCGAAACAAATTGAACAAAAATAAACATTTTTTGACCTCATTAGAATTGCAATCATCACAACAGCGTCTTCTTAGTTTTTCACAGCAGGAAATGTTCCCTGATGAATTTTTATACTCAAAACTTCTAAGCCATTACCAAAAAAAGTAGAATAAAATCACTTACACCTTTTATTGATGGGGACAATTTAATTCGAGTTGGAGGAAGATTAAATAATTCATTTTATTCATATGACATCAAACATCCTATTTTAATTTGCTCCAGACATCACATAACTAAAATCATGTTTGAATGCAAGCATAAAGAACTCTTACACGGTGGAGCTCAATTAATTTTGTGTAATATTAGAACACATTTTTGGCCTTTAGGTGTAGAAATTTAGCCAATTCAGTTGTTCATGCTTGCATTCGATGCACAAGACACAATGCAAAGCAAATTCAACCCATCATGGGTAATTTGCCCGCTGAAAGGACGTATCTTGAGTTCCCATTTCTGAACACCGGTGTCGATTACTCTGGCCCGATTCTTATAGCTGATCGAAAGGGTCGCGGTTGTAAATTGCAAAAATCCTATATTTGTGTGTTTGTCTGTTTTGCAGTTAAGGCTGTACATTTGGAACTTGTAACAGACCTTAGTAAGGAGGCCTTCTTGGCTGCCTTCAGTCGTTTCATTTCAAGAAGAGGTAAACCTCAAAACATGTACTCTGACAATGGTACAACTTTCGTTGGGGCATGTAACGAACTTAAACGTTTTTTAAAACTTAACAATTCTTATATTCAAGCAAATTTAGCTGAATTACATATAAATTTTCATTTTATACCTCCATATTCTCCTCATTTTGGAGGTATTTGGGAGGCTGCAGTTAAATCAGTTAAAACTCTTTTGCGTCGTGTCTTAAATTTAACACATTTAGTTTATGAGGAGCTTTCAACATGTTTGTATCAGATAGAGGCAATTTTGAATTCAAGACCTCTTACTCCTTTGTCTACCGACCCGTTAGACCTATCCTTTTTAACTCCATCTCATTTTTTAATTGGACGGCCACTTCTGTCTGCACCGTATCCCCAACTTGAAAATGCAAACATCAATGTCCTTCAGCGTCATCAAAGAATAGAGAAGCTCAGACAGCATTTTTGGAGTCGCTACTCTCTAGAATACATCTATCAGCTTCAACAAAAACAGAAATGGCACACTTCTTCTGGAAAACTACAAATTGGAGATATGGTGCTCATCAAGGAGTCCAACGTGCCACCTTTGCTTTGGCTCTTGGGTAGAGTCACAAAGCTAACAAAGGGTAGCGACGGAGTCGGTCGAGTTGCCGAAATACAAACAAAAAGGGGCATTTTAATTCGGAGCTTCAATAACCTCTGCCCTCTTCCAATTCATCAATAAATAAAACAATATTGAAGATCATACTTCAATGCCCGGGAGTATGTACGCGACCACGCGATTTAGAATAACCATACACGGTTATTACATTTTAATGGGCAAAGCACAAGTATCCAGACGTCTTCCAGCCGCGTCATCTGGCAACACAAGAATGACGCTAGCAACACCGGAACTTCCCGACATATTCACTTTTTTCCCGTCCTAGGCCTAGGACGCAACAACCCATATTTTAAAACGTAATAATTTATTCTTATTTTACATTATACCATAATATACAGTCCATAAGTTGAGTGATAAGTTCAAGTTATTAACACGAACACACACTGTATACAAACGTATTAAGTTAACCCAGTTTACCCAGTTTAATTTGTATATTTTACAGCTTGTCGCGTGCAGCTTGTGTAGTGTGCTGTGTGTGCTGTGACTGCAAACCTTTTATCAGATGAATGGCGCCTCTCGGCATTATGCACTTCTGTTGGAACTTGCGATGTTTTGTCTATGACAAAAGTGGAAACATAACTGTGATTTCATTTCACACTATGGAAGTTTAAAATAGTATTTTAGCTTGGGAGAATTATTTTAAATTTATCATAATCGGCTAAATACGAGTTGAACTCGCGCACGAAGGGTTCCGTACCATTATAGAGCAAAATTAATAGTAAAAAAATGTGTTTTTTGTATGGGAGCCCCATTTAATAATTAATTTTATTTAAATTTTATTATTAATTATTAAAGTATAATTTATACAGCTGAGTACGTTGTGAACATTTCAGGTGCCTATCTGCTGTCAACATTGATACCGACCAAAAAATATGCGTGAAAAATCAATGTAAATTGTATCTGAGCCCCCCTTAAATATATTTTGATTTATTTTGTTTTTAGTATTACATACTTAGCAGAAATAGAATAGAATGGAATATTATACTTTATTGCGTTCAAGAATTTGTAAAAACATAAAATACATTCAGCAATTACTTACTTACTCTATGAACATTTCAACTCTCTAGCTATTATCGTTCTTGACTTACAGCCTGAAGACAGACAGACGGACGGACACACGGACACGACGGACACGGGGACACGGGGTTGTCGAGTGTGACAAGATGTGACAAGGGGGGACAGGGGGTCTACGGCAGCGTGACGTTCGCCGTTCATTAAAAAAATTTACTGAGTAATGACTAATGATCATTAATTCTCTCGACTTTTTTTTTCAAATTCGTAATTATAGAAGTCATTTATTTCGTATTAGTAAATATACCGATATTTGATTCGTGTATTATTAATCAAAATTTATCATGTTTAGGGGGAGGCCTCAGTTTTTCTGACGAAATATTTTACGTGACAACCGGGGAGGAGGGGGGTCAAAAAAAAGTTAATTTTAGTGTGACGTATTTTATGAACGGCCCCTAAGCTACAAGGTTTGCTTAAATTAAAAAAGGATAAATAAGTAATTGCTCTTATGTCGTAAATGTTAGTTACATTCACTCATGTCTCCAAACACAAATAAGACGTTACAACTTACACTATAGTATAACATAACTAAATATACTAGTTTTCCCTAGTGGCTGCATTATGGAAACATGGCATGGAAACTTTGATTCCCAACAAACTATAATTCTTGTAATAATATTATAAATTATTAAAAATATCTCCGCAGACAGAAATAAAATTAAATTAAGAAATTTAAAAAAACCCCCGCCAAAAAACTTTAAAAAGTAATGAAATAACATTTCCTGACTTTAAGTTTAAATCATTCCTAAGAGTAAAGTAATATTTTAGTCCATAATTGTTGTCAAGGTGTGTCGGGGGACCGCTAAGTAAACTACCACAACAGCGACTTTTGCATTTTGTATCGCCATAATAGTCGCTGATTCTCTCGATTCGGGTCGCTGTGAACAGACCCTTAATTTATATTGTTATGTGAAATCAAACATCTACATTAGCGGTCCCCCGACACACCTTGACAACAATTATGGACTAAAATATTACTTTACTCTTAGGAATGATTTAAACTTAAAGTCAGGAAATGTTATTTCATTACTTTTTAAAGTTTTTTGGCGGGGGTTTTTTTAAATTTCTTAATTTAATTTTATTTTATGCTTTTTAAACTTGTGCAGAATAATTCCTATCAACTGGATCATATCCCAATGAATACCATCTATAAAATATGTCCTCTTGGATGAGGCCATCAATATGAGCCCAAACATGAAACCTACACTTTAGGTTCATACGGAGCTTGGCTCCTATAGAATCCAGGTGATGCTGCAGCAGCAGCATGCAAATATTTATTGTTTATCTACGTCTTACTGGTTGTCGCAATTAAAATGAGCCCAAACACGAAACCTCTGCTCTAAGTTGGTGAGGAGTTGGGTATCCTATTGATTACCAGGTGATGCTGCACCACCAGGTCAACATTCCAATAATGTGTATATATTCATAAGTGTCTCGAACCAGGATGCAAAATATAAAACCCATCAAACGACTGCAAGTTGCTAATCGTCCTATCACGAACCAGATATACCGTGATATTTCAGCAATGAGCAGGCTGATGATGATGAACTATAGCTAAGAACACTCACCGTCATGTCAGCTTTCAAACAAAAAAAACTAGATCAAAATCGGTCCACCCGTTTGGATGCTACGATGCCACAGACAGACAGACAGACAGACAGACAGACAGACAGACAGACAGACAGACAGACACGTCAAACTTATAACACCCCTCTTTTTGGTCGGGGGTTAATAAAATCAATTGGACCTCAAACAGCTCTATAGATAGAAAATAAAACAGCGCCTATTTACGAGTGTTTGCACAACGTAAAAAGTTGTAAGTATCCTGGCGAGACACGCCAAACAACGGAGGTGGATCAATCGATCATAAACCCGCTGATAAAGATGTTCTGCTGAAAGTCGTAAAGGGCACCACATTATAGGCGTTTACTGCCAAAAGCCTTAGGAAGTTCTAAGCTAAAATAAGAACATTACGTTGTCTGATTTTATGAACTATAATATTATGTACTAGCTGTTGCCCGCGACTTCGTCCGCGTTAGTATAGTAGATCACGTCCCAAGTATTATTTTTCAAAAATATTCAATGTACAGAATTGACTTTCCTACGATTTTATTATATGTATAGATGTATAGATATGTATAGATGACTTAGTTTGTTCCTACAAAGGATAATTAAGACGCAATACAAACTCCACGATACCTTTTAATTATGAACAAAAGTTTCATGAGGAATAAGGGGGGGGGGGTTTGGGGGGGCGCAGCCCCCCCAAAACAAACGACACTGGAAAACCGTATGTGTAGTTTAGTTTTTAACTTTGTTCTTAAAAAAGATGTATAACGCCGCAACACCGCTTTGTTTGAAGCAAAATTTGGGGAGGTGGGGGGGGGGGGGGGTTGGGGGGGCGAAGCCCCCCCCCCCCAAGAAAAGACCGATGCCAAAGCTCCCAGCATGTTAATCAGGGTTTGGGGGGGCGCAGCCCCCCCAAAACAAACGACACTGGAAAACCGTATGTGTAGTTTAGTTTTTAACTTTGTTCTTAAAAAAGATGTATAACGCCGCAACACCGCTTTGTTTGAAGCAAAATTTGGGGAGGTGGGGGGGGGGGGGGTTGGGGGGGCGAAGCCCCCCCCCCCCCAAGAAAAGACCGATGCCAAAGCTCCCAGCATGTTAATCAAACGACACTCGAAATTTGTATAGAAAAGATAGACAAAAGCTCATAGCATGGCAAGGAGTGAAGATAGATACAAAGTTTGAAGGAGAAATTTGTAGGAAATTTTATGGGCTTTCGTTACGTACAGGAAATTTTTTTCTCTACAACGCACCGTTTTAGCGATATGAGCAAAAAACTAAAAATATTGAAACTTGAGCCCCTCCCCCCGCCCTAGGTGATATCGTCATAATATATAGCCTATGTGTTGACCCGACCTCTATATAATATTCGTGCAAAATTTGAAGTAAATCCATTCAGTACTTTCTGAGTTTATCCCGGACATACATACAGACAAACAGACAATCAGACAAACAGACAAACAGACAAAAATTCTAAAAACTGTATTTTTGGCTTCCATATCGATTGTAGATCACGTCCCAAGTATTATTTTTCAAAAATATTCAATGTACAGAATTGACTTTCCTACGATTTTATTATATGTATAGATGTATTTCAGCTACGCTAGTAATATAGGGATAGAATTAATATAAAATTTTATATCTTTAGAGGCTACATAAAAATCACATTGCAGTGTGGTGTATAAAATAGACCATAAGAATCCTGGCAAGATTCAGAATCATTATATGCATGCATTTCGAGTTCGATTCCAATCACAGAATTGTCATTCATAATATTTTGCATACAATTCCACCCAGCGCTTGCTTTAATTTCGGCTAATCCAAAATTATTGTTCGATTAAATGAGGGTACTTGTTTCTTACATATTTGGTAAGGTTAGGTCTAAATATTTTTCCTTAGTCTATGATAATAGCAAATACGTGAAGTACAATCGATTCATCAAGTGTAACCCGGAGCAACCTTGTCGCGACGAATGTATTTTCGCTGTCTGGGCCTCAGTCTCATCTCAAATTATTCAACATAATATTGTCATCAGATATTTCTTATTAAACTTAATATATTCCTCGGGAATTCATCTAAATGTCAGTTACGAGAATATAACACTTATTGCGTACTACAAGACTCTCTTAGTAATGACTCTCTTGTAGTGAGAAAGATAAAATATGATTACATTATTACTTTCAGAGAAATTTATTCATAAGCAGATAGCGGACCTACTTCGTTTGAACACTAATGAAACACAATTTTCGTGCAATTTTCCACTATATTTACTACTTCGTTTGGTCGGGTTATGTCAAGCTTAGTCTATCTGCTATCATCTCTTACAATCTAAGTAGACGTGGTTGTAAAAGCAACAACGTTCACTTATTTGATTTTTTTTTTCTGTAAATACTTTGTATTTACTATTATTTTAATACAAATATTGTATTTCAACAATCCTCTTCCTTTTTGTCGATTTTGTCATTTAAATGAATTTAAAACACAATGTAAGTAGTCTGCAATAATAAATAATCGACCAAGTACGAGTCGGAATCGCGCACGAAGGGTTCCATACCATTATAGAACAAAATTAGGCCATAAATTGTGTTTTTTGTATGGGAGCCCCCCCCTATTTTTATATTTTATTTTAATATTATTATTAACTATTAAAGTACACATATAACTAAGGATTTTGTGAAAAATTCAAGTACCTGTTGGCATTTTTTATATAGAGCAAAAAAGGCCAAAAAAATCACGTTTGTTGTATGGGAGCCCTCCATAAATATTCATTTTATCTTATTTTTAGTTTTTGTTATTATAGCGGCAACAGACATACATAATCTGTGAAAATATCAAATCTCTAGCTATTACCGTTCTTGAGTTACAGCCTGGAGACAGACAGACAGACAGACAGACAGACAGACAGACGGACAGACAGACAGACGCACAGACAACGAAGTCTTAGTAATAGGGTCCCGTTTTTACCCTTTGGGTACGGAACCCTAAAAAGTGTTTTAAGATAACATTTTAAACGTTCGCGTTGCATTATAATTAAAACTTATTAATCGGGACTTAACGCGACTTATGCTAGTAGTAATGCTACTACGAGTACATACTTTTTCTCAACCTTTAAGAAAAAGTATGTACTCGCAAAACTACTAAAAGTACTAACTAAAAGTACTACGTAAAAGAAAAAGTATGTACTCGTAGTAGCATTACTACTAGCATAAGTCGCGTTAAGTCCTGATTATTAAGTTTTAAAAAAGTGTTTTTTCAATAACAGTAAAAACATTATGCAACTTCAGAAAAACATTCAAATAAGGGGTCACTTTATATTCATAAGTTATTAAATTATTCGAAATCTTCAAACAACTTATGGCATGACAAAATCCTTCAATTTGTTCGGCTTAAATAATGCACGAGGAAAGATGAAGCCGAATTTAAAAATCCTTGGAAGGACTTTCGCAGGTTTTTCTTTATACTTAACATTAATTTTACCCCGAAGAGAAATGGAGACATGAGTGGATGAAGTAGGTAAGTAACATTTTACAACTTAAGAGCAATTACTAATTTTTTTCCCATAAAATTTGGACAAAGCTTGTGACTTACCTACTTCATCTAGCTTAAATGTAGTTAGTAGTAGATGTAGTTATCTAGTTATACGTAGTAATAATATAATATCTATGGATGTTTCACACTACGTCAGTCTGGTCCCGTGCTAAGTACCTGATGGACTTGTGGTACGGATACCAGACAACGGAAATATATTTAATTCCTTTATACTGTACATAATATATTCAAGATTTTTATTATATCATACACATATTATTTAATTAATACACATCCAGACCCGGGAACATTAAAAACTTTTTGTTCCGTCGCGCGTCGGCGGGATTCGAACCCGCGACCCCTGGCTTGAGCTGCCACATACTTAACCAATTATTGAGCCACAGAGGTCGTCAAAAATAGAACGTAGAACCCACGTTTTTTTATTTCAAATCATTTTCCGGAATAAAAACCTAAAAATGCAAAAAAACGGCAATATCCAAATTGCTAGTTACCCACGTCATCCACTCATGTCTTATAATATCATACATTTATAACCAATTGATATTTTTTCATGAGTCCTGGATCGTAAGAACTGCCATTTGTAACTTGGGATTACAATTTATTGGTGTAATTTATCATTTTATCGAATTTTCCCTTGTCATAAAATAACGACCGGCTACTTTATATTCATATACGTGATAGCAAAAAGGTGGATTCTTCGTCATAAAGTATTTAATCGAACGGCCTACCGAATTTATGTGAAGGTATTATAGAACCTTTGTCGTCATTTGCTCGATAAGATAATATGACACAAACTTTATAAAGTAGGTTAACATTGAAATAATAAGGCACACATTGAAATATCTTAATCAGTGTATCTAAAAGTAATAAGGCGTTTCAGGGCCTGTTTCACCACTTCCTGATAAAGTGCCGAATAGGCTATTCACAATTTTTTTTGACAGATTCTCCATACATCATCTGTCAAGTTATGTGGTGGATAGCCAATTCGGCACTTATAAGGAAGTGGTGAATTAACAGGCCCAAAATAATAATAAAATAATATAAATAATAATTAAACTGTTTAAACCCAAGTGTGGATCCCGGACTAGTCAGCGGGATCGACAGATCCTCGTCCTTTCCTGACGTTTCACATATTGCAACATTAGGAGGGACACGGTCCTGGCGATCCCACTTGCTGGCATCTGGTAGATTCGACACAGAACGATATCTTTTTAACACCCTAAAAACTCCACCCAGCTTGAGTGACCCCTCTCCACCAAGCCAATGTCACAACATCTAAAGGCAAAGGGTGGAGCAGCATAATATTATCTAAGGAAATCTAAAAATGTCGGATCTACTGGCCGCCAGGACACTGGGACCACACCGTTCAAAACATTCAGTTCATAATTATTATAAAATATATAAAAGATAGGAAAATATGTATTGTTATTATATTCTATTCTAGTATTTAATTTATATTTTATAAATTTTATATACTATATATTTATATATTATATATAAAAAAGGTCCATGGCGTGATGGACAACAATCACAATATATTGTAAATAATAAATTATCCTTGGTGCGAATAAACTAAATAAAGATGGCAAAAAAAGGATATGGGCGGTTAGCCCATAGATGGCCCCAAATTGCAAATAAAAAAAAAAAAACAGGCCCTAAATGTAAAAAATCTAAGATTTAAACTAAACTCTTAATATTATGATGATTATTAGATTATACGTAACACAGAGTGTAACAAGACTTGGCTTGTTTCACTACTTCCTGATAAGTGCCAAACAGGCTATCCACCACTTAACTTTACAGAATATTAGGATAGAGAATCGGTAAAAAAGTTGTATATAGCCTATTCGCCACTTTATCAGGAAGTGGTGAAACAGGCCCTAAGTGATAATACTTTAGGGTGCTTATGGGTCCTCTATATATACTTCATTGTGAAGGTAGCAGCAGCCTTAGATAGATGATTGGTCTCGCGCTCGGCGCTACGACGTAGCGACGACATACGAGTAGCGTACTACGTCGTAGCGCCGAGCGCGAGACCAATCATTTATCTAAGGTAGCAGCACTGACGCTGCTACCTTTACAGTGAACTCTATATACACAATAAACACATACACACCCTAAAGTATTATCACTTAGTTTTGTTACACCCTGTATAAGAAATTAATGTTTATGATCAATTTCGTGCAAATATGTGCAAAATAAATCTTAAATCTCGGTTAAGCATTTTCGAATGGATTATTTTTTAATTTATTTAATCATCCTTAAATAAACATAGTTTTACAAATATAACAAGTGCGCCACAAACCGGTTCGGTTAATAATAATAAATAAAATAACAAATCTAAATCACAATTCTTAAGCAGACTCATTATCTCGTCGGTAAAGACTGCAAAAATAAAAAGCGTAAGTATAACAAAGGAACCAGAACCAATTTTAATTAAACTCAACCTCAGTCCTCAACTATTATGCAGAGCGGTGACTTTTTCGAAAGTTTTATTATCAACGGGCCATTTAGCCAAGACTTTTTCTTTATCGCTTCGTTATAGAATCGCCGTTAAAATGTATGGGACTGATATAAACGTTTGTTAATATAACCGACGTTCCACTCGTCCTGTGTCAATTCCATACATTTTGATCGGCGATTCTATAACGAAGCGATAAAGAAAATATCTTGTCTCACCCCCCTGAACTCAAACCTCGCAACACGTGCTTTGCATTTGCAGAGAATTTAAACCCAAGAAAATGAAACTTCATTCGTAACGAGCAAAATTACGATAGAAATAAAACTATTTTATGGTATGAAATACGACTGAAGTTATTCTTTTGTGAGTGTGAAGGTTGACTTTAAATCCATTTAATTATAACGAAATATAATATTATTTAATGCATAATGTAAAAAATAAAGGATAGTTTAATGATATTTTAAATGATACTTCAGAATACGTAGAAAAAACAAAATCTAAAATTTCAGGGATCAATATTGGACGAAGTTCTACGCAGAAATCCGATAACTCCGCTAAGATATTCACTTACCCAAATGTATTTTATAAAACATCAAACTTTATGCGAGAGACTGGGCTCGTGTTACTCACGGATGATTAAACAAGGGCTGATAGCAGGGTCAGGGCGACTTGATGAATCGCTCCATTGATTTTATATTTTAAACTAAAACGTAGATGTAATAATAATAGGTTGGGGAAAAAATCTTTTCACATTACACAATGTATAAACTTGTCATAAAATCTCTTGGGCTATACCAATAATTGTACCTGGCTGATTTTGGTATCGGCTGCATCAATTTGTCCGGTTACTGTACGAATAATTTTAAGTTATTTATCCGGGTAGGTACTGTACGAATAACTTTATATTATTTATCCGGGTACCGTACGAATAATTTTATTTTGTTCGTCACGGCAGAGCTCCAGTCTTATATAAAGTCACTTCGTATAGTATGATTTTATTTTCGTCGAAGATTACTTAAGAGTTAAGTATAGGACTTCTATAATAATATCTGCAGAATTCCTTAGGCAGTGTCAGGTTGACATCACAAGAGGACTGCCAAAACCACTTGATCAGAAGCCTCAAAATTTTTATAGCAATGGATTAATGTCCATACCAACAAGATGGCAAAAAGTTATGGAACAAAATGGCACCTATATACTTTAGTCAATTATTAATAAGCATTATAAAAAAACCTTTTGAATTTTTATATAAAATGCGAAGAAACTTTATCCCCAATGCATAATAATATTTTAGTGTTTTAAGATAGCGAGGAAAGCAAAATGTAGAGAACACTGTTTTGGGTAGCACCATAATAAGGAAATAGGCATCGCTAATAATGGGTCATTTAAATCCGCAATTCACGTTCAATCGCTGCAAAAAACTGGGATACGAATGTAGAACATTCCAGCAACTTATTGCATTTCAGTCAATGAAATTCTATGTTTACTCGATAACATACCAAATTTCAATAGATAGGTTCATTTTATGGACTTAAGATGAAGTGGTAGGGCCAGAAGCGTATAATATCGCGATCTAGGGTATCTTTGAACCTGTTTTTAGATATCAACCGCTAAAATTCATACAATGTTATTCATACCGGCGTAAGGGTGAAGATATGCCTAATAACGTTATATTCTTCGAAACACGATTATAGTAATTTGCCTCGATAGAAAAAAATCGTGAAAATCATCATAAATTGCCATTTTATTGCAATTTTTCGATTTTACGGCGAATTTAGATACAATTCTAGTAAAAAATTTATGTTTTCATAAACCTTTCATCAAATCCCATAAGGTAGTATTTATGGTTTTCACTAAAATGATAGTTAGTCATTCAAAATAAAATAATAACCTATAACGCTCGCACTGTATGAGGGCGGCGGGGATGCGGGGTGGCGATTCAGTCGGCCGCGGAGCCTCGTCGCAAGCAGACACGTACTACTCGTCGGCCCGCTCTTTACGAGAATTTGATGTGAAAATGGGAAATAAAAACTGCAGAGGAAAAAAAATATCCCTTTTGCGGAAAAGAATAATAATTAAAAAAAAAAAGAGTTAAGGGAAAAAAAGAAATAAGGGTCACCGTACACTTGACTGAGTATCGGTATTATCTTTTTTTTGACGTTATTTTTTTCCTCAGTAGGCATTAGAATAAGGGTCACCGCATATTTGACCGGGTACCGATATGGGTATTGGGTATCTTGTTTTGACTATTCTTTTCCTCTGTAGGCATGAATTAGTAGAAATAAGAATAAGCGTCACCGCACACTTGATCTGGTATCGGTATCGGTATTATCTTGTTTTAATTTTTTTTTCCTCAGTAGGTATGAATGAGTAGAAATAAGGGTCACCGTACACGTGACTGGGTATCGATACTTATAATATTTTTTTGACACAATTGTTTCCTTAGTAGGTATGAATGAGTAGAAATGAGAATAAGAGTATTGTCCAGTATCAATAACAATATTGAACAGTTACTAGAACAACACATTTAGGGACTCCTAACAAATAGGATGGTAATGTGTATTTTGATTTGTCTTTTGCTTTTGAAGACCGAAGAGATAGAATGAAGAAGAATGTTATTATGTTTCTTACAGATATAAACCTTGTTGAATGTTATTATGTTTCTTACAGATATAAATCTTGTGCAACCAAATATAAAAAAAAAATGTTCAGATAATTCTGTTCAAGTTTTAGAAGGGTGAGACTTACACATAATTTATTATGCATTAATATAGGTGTCGATGGCGAATAAATATTCGTAGTATTCAAATAAAAATAGTGTATAAATAAATAATAATAATAATTTTTTTTATTACAAATAGAATATAATTACAGCTAATTAGTTACATATAAAACAAAGGGGATAATAATAATAATAATAATAATAATAATAATAATAATAATAATAATAATAATAATAATAATAAAGAAACACTATATATAAAAAACTAAATCTAAGTCGGAGGCTGCGGGCAAAGTACCCAAGAGGCTGGCAGCATTACCTCGCTGTATCGCAAGGCTGATACGTTGGCCGAGGTAAGCGCCAGCTCTGGGATCGTTAGTTTTCTGAACCAGTCTTTGGGACAATTTTCTGAAAAGTAGCTTGGCACCAGGGCCCCACGGACCCAGGGTTTCGACACCGAAGGGTAAAAAAAAGTAGTCGTTCCCCAGTGCCTCATATTTCTTTTTTTTGTTTGTCTCTGCTTGTGCCGCCGCAGCTCCCGTCTCTCTCGTTGTGGCCGTCACGTGCGACGCCGCTAGCGTATCCACGCAGGTGGCGTCCCAGACAAGAGGCCTCCCGCGGCTCCACGGAACGAGCGTCATTCCGTCGGGCCTTTTGCCGTCGTCACGTGCGATACCGTTCGGCTCTAGAGTAGCCGGCACGTTGACGGAGACAAGGG
Source organism: Plebejus argus (assembly GCA_905404155.3). NCBI lineage: Eukaryota > Metazoa > Arthropoda > Insecta > Lepidoptera > Lycaenidae > Plebejus > Plebejus argus. Next base: position 16,931,620 of record FR989931.1, on the reverse strand, counting down.
CCCTGCGGATAACGTCGTTCAAGGAGGCATGGCGGGACTGGCGGCCGGCGCTGCGTCGACAAGATAGACCGTGGTGACCCTGGCGGTCTACTGCGGCGCCGCAGGGGCAGCGGTGGGGTTCGGTGATATTGGCTCCTAGTCGCAAACTGAGTGAAAGATTGAATGTGTGGTTATCTAAAAGTGTTCCGGTATTGGATGATGGGTTAGCCTGGAGCCAGTAGCCTGATTCCGGCTCGGCGGACGCTAGAAGACGCGCCCGATTTGTGGTGGACGAGGAATTTAGAATTTCTGATTGTGCCAAATTGATTAGTGGTTCATCCCAATTCTTTTGGATATTGGGGTTAACTGAAACGTCACTAGGACAAACACGTTTCCAAGCGTTGATCGCCTCAGCTAGTGACTCAATGCCTACGTTTCCAGAAGAATTGGTGATGATTTTGATGAAAAGAGGATGAATGCTGTGAGCTGAAGAAAGGAAGGCAGGAAGGGACACACTGGACACGCTTCTAAGACCCAAGCCACCGAAACGAATGGGGAGAGTAGCTTGGGCCCAAGAGGTGTCAGAGATTTGGCAGTTGAAAATATTCATTATTGTGTCTTTTAAAATAGTGTCTAAATGGGAAAGAAGGTTGGGGTACTCCCATAGAGGGCAGCACCTCAGGACATATGTGAATTGGGGCACAAACAAACAAAAACGAATTATTTGGTAAGCCATATGGGATTTTATTGCGACGAGTTTGCCAGAAGATACTACGAATTTTTGTTTTTGTTCCGAAACGTAAGGCTCAAAACCGTCGTTGAATATAGGGGCACCTAGAAGGCGGAGGGATTCTTTACTGAGAATTTTGATACTAGGGGCCAAATTGTTAAATTTAGACATTATTACGTCATGCGGCTGTGCGATTGGGCCGTTAAAAAAAAGTTCACATTTGGAGAAATTTAAATCCAAATCTATTGCTTTAAATGTTCAGTTGTACCTATGGGGACCCCTAAAATTTTTAATATTTTTTCCATTTTTGCATCAAAATCTTAATGCGGTTCACAGACTACATCTACTTACCAAGTTTCAATAGTATAGCTTTAATAGTTTTGGAGAAAAGTGGCTGTGACATACGGACGGACGGACAGACAGACAGACAGACAGACAGACAGACAGACAGACAGACAGACATGACGAATCTATAAGGGTTCCTTTTTGCCATTTTGGCTACGGAACCCTAAAAATTAATAAATATATTTTTATAAATAAATTGACTATTGTATACTCTGACATAATAACCTAATAAATATGACATATTATCTCATAACGTATGTCAAGTAGGCTTGTACTTTGAATATCATTCATTCATATATTCGAGACAATTTGGAATCGGTAACTAATGAGGTAAGTATCGGTATTCTCTTGTACAATCAACCGATAAGTGTGTACATCAAGTGTACGGTAAACCTTATTCTCATTTTTACTCATTCATACCTACTGAGGTTAAAAAGTGTTTCAAACAAGATAATACCGATACCGATACCCGGTCAAGTGTATGGTGACCCTTATTTCTATTCATACAATACCAACTAAGAAAAAAATTTTTCAAAAACAATACTGCGTGACTGGTGAGACATGTTCAATACTTGAAGACGTGATATTTGGCTATTATATTAGTTGGAAAAAAATAATATAAAAAAATAATATCAATTGATCACTGAGTAAATGTAGCTTAAAGTTAAATAATTATTTACCCAACGCATGGACACCGCGAGCGGGAGGGGTAGTTGTGTGGTGTTTCTTTGGTAGCGCACGCCTCTGCACCGGCTGCATAGTATGCCTACTTGCCTAGCCGCGTAATTTACTTAGTATCCATGATTCATAATTTTTTGGGAAATTCAAAAAAAAATTAAGAACCTAATTTTATTACATATTTATAATGAGAATCGAGTACTGAATACTCTCCTTAAATATCGGTATTGACTCACCAGTCATGCTGTATAATACCAATTATAACTATACCCGGTCAATTAGTGTGCGGCGACCTTTATTCTCATTTATGCCTACTAAGGAAAAAAATTATCTAAAAGAAGATAATAAGAGGGTAAAATATTGAACTCGCATGCCCGGTCGCCGCGCCGCTGCCTTTACGCTACGCACCTACTACCAGTGCAGGCGTGCGCGGGGCGGAAGATGGTTGCCCCGCGCATGCTCCCGCCACGCTTCATACCTCACCCCCTCAGAAACGCGATGCGCACCCTACCACTTCATCTTAAGTAATAATTTATCTAATTAAATTTTTATTGAATTATTAACAGTCATTTTTTTCTTAAGCCAATGTTTGGCTAAATAATTTTTTTATAGGCATTGCTGAGTTTTGTTGATTTCCTCTTACTTAATTTTTCTGAGGACAAAGATTTAATTTAACAATATTAAGGGTGATGCTGTTTAAAAACAACTATTTATTTGTCATGTGGTTAGCCAAGGCGGATTATTTTACACACACGTCTGTTTTCCATGAGTGGCTGACCTACATAATAATTATTATAGAGTGATTTTGATACAGACATTGCTGTTCTGGGTTTGAGGGTTTAATTCACAGTTTGATATCAATTTAAATATTTATGTTTCTTATTTATTGTTTAATGTTAATTTTGCTAATTAACATGTCATTTAGCCAAACTATAAATATGCAGATTTACATTGAGTCAGTAACTGACGTCAGTCCACTGACGTGTCAGTGCTGACCTGGCACTGACTAGTGTAAAGGCAGATTTACATTGAGTCAGTAGCTGTCGTCAGTGTACTGACTAGGGCCTAAAATGGTCGCTTTGTGAAATCAATGAATCTTATGATTCATTTTTTTTAAATCGCAAAATGCAACTCTGCTTGCAATTAATTTCTGTATTTTTGTACTGATTTGACATTTGTGAGTTTGACAGTTTTGACAATTAATTTGCTGAATTGATTGAGAGGAATTGCTTAAAGCTGTATTTTTGCCATGCCATTTTAGCCCCGCTGAGCTGACTTGACTTGTAATTTACACTATGGCAGTGCCAGGTCATCTTTGAAACGGCAGTGGACTAACGTCAGTTACTGACTCTATGTAAATCTGCCTTAATTGTTAATACACTAAGGGCCTGTTTCACCACTTCCTGATAAGGTGCCGAATAGGCTATTCACAGCTTTTTTGACAGATTCTCCATACATCATCTGTCAAGTTAAGTGGTGGATAGCCTATTCGGCACTTATCAGGAAGTGGTGTAACAGGCCCTTAAGTAATTACTATAACAACTGAAGTATTAAAGTAAGAGCATTCTGTTCTAAACACTTACGGATTTTGTCGCGGAGCACTTTTCTTACTCTCGTCGTTTCGGCTACTTTGCAGCGGCTGTGGCCACAGGTGGATTGAGCTTGCGTGACTTTTATTTTTCGGCCTTCTTCTTCTTCTTTTAAATATGGCTCCTTGGTGAATCGCCAATGTCAGAGTGCGTTGACGAATACTCTGCCTTAAATGAGAGGTTCATTATTGAAAGACGTAATTATTGATGAAACTACGGGTAGTTTTTAATAACTTAAGGAAATTTGACATCTGTCACCTCAGTCCATCAGTGACCATGTGGCTGCTGAAAAATAAGCGTACGTCAGGAATAGGAAAAATGCTCCGCTTTGATCCAAAAGTATTTAAAACGATATACATTCGCGTATACCTTCATTGTGTATTCCATCAGGATCGCATGACTGACGCCATTATAAGCCATATCTGCTATAGACAAGACGATGAATCGTTTCCGAAGTGATGTGAAGTGAAGTGCTGGTGAGATGAACTGACACAGTATGGTCAAGTGGATGGCGCTGTTCGGTCTAGTGTGGCTGCTTCGGGTCCGCGGCTCGCTGTGTGGCTGCGCGGCGTGCCGCAGGGCGCAGGGCCAGTGCCGGCGCAGCCCGGACCCTGAGCGGGCCGCCTTCGACGTAATAGCCCTGCAGCACTACACCCGTGACGTCACCGTCCAGACAGACTTCGACGACGACGAGGATTTGGACAAGATCGAGCTGCAGATCACAGAGGATTGTGAGTATTCTCTTTAACACGCTTTTATAAGCCCGATAGCGCACTAGCGGTTGCTAGTGGCCAGGTCTCAGCAGCCAAGTCGCGGCGGCCTTTGAAAGTATGGTGAGGCCGATGGCCGATGGATGGAAACTCATAATACGAAAAACCAGCTAAATGTAATATGGATCAAAACGCTAGATCACAAACGAATAATTGTTGTTATTTCGATTTAAATTTAACAATGAGTATAGGGAAATGGCATTTTCATTTATCGGTCCAGTAACCAATTATGCGTTTACACTTTACAGACTGTATTCTATTCAGGTATAGATAAAATTTCGCTCAAGCATATTATAGCAGTTATATTTTATCTATTCAATTCTGTATTAGTTTCACAAGTATTAGGCACTTTATTCGAAACATATAATTATTATCTAGTTCGTTGTAACCCTCAAATGCTCTGAATATGCAATGAAATTCAAATAGCGCGGAATAATAGAATCAATATGGCACCAAAATATACAATTAAATGTTTGTGACGACCTGGCAAAGGTCCAATATAGTCGATTCTTTTGAATAACAATATCAGTAACGCGAGTAAAATAAACATCCTCCGAAAAATCGAGGAAATATTCAGCAATGAATATCATTTTCGTTTTTTCTTTGACGCCGTAAAAGATATCACAATTCACAATCTTCGGAGTACCACTTTTTGCTTTTGACTCCTCGATATTTCAAACACGTTACCTTTGTTCTAATGGCGGTGCTGTATTTTAGGTTTACTTATATTGAAAACAAACTCATCCGAGATAAACGTTGGGTAGGAAATGCCTTTTTATCGTCCCTAACTGGGAAGGGACCGTCTTGGGTTCCCTGGAGTTGGCAGTTTAGGGAACATAAATCATATCAAATATCCTATAAATAAATAAGATCTCTACCCCTCCATAATTATTACGTGATTAGTAGCTACTACATACTTACACGATACGCATTACTGACGACAACGACGTCACGCGGGAACCGTAAATTTTTCCGGTATAAAAATTATCCTATGTCCTTTCCCAGAACTCAAAGTATCTCCGTACCAAATTTCAGCAAAAACGGTTTAGCGGTTTAGGCGTGAAGAGGTAACAGACAGACACACTTTCATATTTCATATTTAGTATGAAAGTATGGATGGACATTGGACAATATTCTATATTATGTAATTATTGAATCTAAGAATTCTAAAATTCAGAATTTTTGCCTGTTAATCTGTGTGTTACCTCTTCAACTTCTTTTTTTCATGGACGTACTGAGATTGTTTGTCATCTCATCAACTTTTGATGCTGCCCATTTTTATGAGGGTACTTTAGATCCAACAAACTTACATAATAGGTACAGAATCATAAGAGTTGTACGCTTCTAACTAGACTTGACACTGAATAAGTTCCTTGTACAATGTACAGTCACGAATAAAGTTTTTGCTACAGCTAACATACTGCAATGAATTAAAGATAAGCTTATATAAATATTCATAAGTATGTGTTACTTAATGCCAGCACAATGATCACGAAAAAATAATTATAAAATATATGTATTGTGTTGGTACGTTTTTTGATGTGGAACTTAGATTGTCGCATACCAATGTACATTGTACAATTATCGTATTAATTATATATTTCTGAGTGGGGTTCCAGTTTACTTGAAAACAACTTCAAGTACTGTAGTTAGTGTATACCATCTTGCTAATAGCTCGCAAATCTTATTTTCAGTGGAAATTACAGATAAATATTTCCACAAATATTTGAAAAACTGCGAGTTCTTGTAAAAACTGAAACTGCGTCATTTGATTTTGATAAATTAATTTCTCATCTCACGAAGTTTCGGATTTTGGCTACCATTTTTAATGGTGTTTCAATCAGTAAATACTTAACTAAAATTCTGCTTAGGTGTTTTTTGTGATTCATTTGTGTAAAAGTAGATTGATATCTATTTATTAATACGCGATAATATTAATTTAGCTATAATAGCTTAGGCCCACTTGCGCAGATCTGAGTAAAAGTTATCTCTGAGTTAAACATCATGTCATCTGTATCACTCACTTTAAAGAGTGACAGAAATGACATGATGTTTAACTCAGAGTTAACTTTAACCCAGATCTACGCAAGTCCGCTTAGTAGTCAAATTATTAACTTTTATTCCCGTGGTGCTTCCCCTTCAGTTCTATGACTTTCGGTCATTGTAACTTTGTACTGTCGTTTGTGCCGTGCCGCTTTGTATGGGTAGGGAATCTGGAATTCTTCCTAGTCCTCCTATTTTCTTCTGATTAATCTTGTTGAGGGTCCCAAGACAGCTTTAGCATGTCCCTCGGGCTCCCTGAGATCATATCAAAGGGTTTTCGTGGTTGGATACCGCTGTCGATCCTGGCGACACAGGAGATACGGTGGTGGGAATGTGTGGTGGGCCTAAGCCCGTTTAAAAAAAATATTAATACGCGAGCGAAAAACTAAACACTAACAGTATGTTAAGAGTTATTTTATCCCTGACTTTGTATGAAATTGATCCTTATGTCCTTAGTATTAAGTAATATATCTGAACGGTATGTTAGCGTGATATCACTATACAAACGTCCTGCTTATATTGGAGCACCGCTGTCATCCGCTGTCCACTTCAGCCCTCGGGAAATCTCTATCCCACTGTATTACACTTAACTTGTCTACTCAAACAATGTATACGTCTACTTGTCATAGGACTGTTGACAATTTTGACTGGAAAGTTTCACTGAGTTTTCAGATTTTTTTGTTGCGAGTTGCATTCCTGATTAGGCCTACACTTTTATAAAATTACTCTTATATGCTTATTCTACATATAATATTACTATTATTTACGTTACCTAGCTATTTATTTAGAAAACACAAAATTGGTATTGTTGACGCCAGTCTTCTGTGAGGCTTGGTATTGAAGGCTATTATTGATATAAATAATATAATTAATATTGTATAATATTTCATGACATGGTACAGCATAACTACTACTGCACGACGTCCTCAAAATTTTACATATAATAATAATATATTAAAGTAAATTATTCGATATTTCGACACATCTCTATCCAACATTTCCTATCCAAATCGCACCCAGCTCAAAGAGCAATAAACCAACCCAATTTATAGACTCAGACTAGACAATCCCGACAATTTTCGAACACTAAACTATAACTTGATAAACCGGTTCAAACGGATAAAATAGAGGCAATCGCACGATTTCCTATCTTTGCTATTAAAAGATAAAGGATGGTTTACGACCGGGTCTGAATCCTTCCGTAGATTAGATTCAGGAAATGCATAAAAATTAAGGGCACTTGTTACTGTAGGGTTTGTAATTTAAGTTTTACGATCCGCCCCAGTCCGCCATCGTAAACAACGTCAATTTAATTAAACAATACAAACTGTTAAAGATATAATTTGTCACCGTATAGTTTGTTTGTGTGTTACGTTGTAGAACCAATATAATATCAGGGACATAACTATATTTTTTCGTTCGGGTCGATATTTTTGAGATGCCACAGATGATACAGTATATACATAATATTATTATAATGTATAGACGATATCAAATTTAAAGAAAAGTATAGGTATTCAGAAAGTAAACTTTATAACTTTAAATTAAAATGTTAAATAAAAAGATATTTCATAATTAATAATTTTTATATTATTGTCGTCTCTATTTTTCTTTTAACACAAATCCGTGCAAGTCGGCTGAGAACATTTCTAGATACTTACGTATTTTTTGTTGTAAAATACATAAAAAATATAATATTTAAATACATTCTAAACTTTTTTTCATATTTAATATAAATTTCCACAGAAAGAAACCTCCTTTGATGGTAGCATAGCTATGATACTCTGATATTTATTCATAGTTTAACCTTTGAGTTATTAAAAGTGAATTCTCTTAGGTCTATCCCTAGTAGAGCATTGATCGAAAGAGCTGCATTTAATCAAGATTTTACAATTCTTTGAATTATCTTTGAATATTCATGTACTTCTCACTTCTCAGCTGTCTGTAGATGTCTCTCAATTCTAATGTAATTCGACGACCGTCTTTGTTCCGTCTTCGTCTAATATTCTTTGCGTAAATAGGATTATCCCACTTTCACAGTTGGTAGATCACGTTGATGCGAAAATGAAGATAACTTTTTAATGTAAAATGAGGTGAAAGTAAAAAAGATGTTGACAGCGGTGTTCAATATTTCTTTTGTTATATTAATTGCAAGTTGCATAAATAAGAGAATATTATAAATATCACTATACAATATACATTTTTAAATATTTGAAGGTGCTTTGAAAATACAGGTATAAAATTCTAAATTCCAAACAAAACAACCCGAAATGCTTTGTCGATAAAACGAAATTCCAGAAAAAAAATTGTGTGTACGTGGCAAAAAAAAAAAGAAAAAATAAAGCAGAAAAAGAACAAACAAGGGTCGTTTCCTGACGTTGCCCGTTGTTCCAGCGAACGCGACCAACTACGAGGGCGGGCGGGAGATGAAGTCGAGTCCGGAAGCGGGGGCGGGAAGTCACCAGGTACGTAACACCTTTTGTCTGACACTTTATTTATAGTTGTTTTGGAAGTTTCTGTTTCAAGTGTGTGTGAGTTCTAATGAAACAATGAGGCCTGAGGGTTGTAACTTGTATGGCGCTATGTAGCCGTCAGGTCTATCTTGTCAAACAGCTGTCATAATATGTCACGAGCTTCCAGTACCCCTACGTTCCACTTGGCATTGAAAACGATCAAAACGCTAAAAATAAGAGGCATTTTCAGCGTTTTGATCATTTTCAACGCCAGGTGGAACGCGGGGTTGATGTTACGATATAGCTGTCTTAACTCTTATGTCTGTCTGACACGACATTTGACACGATTTTACAGTTCTCGCCCGAAGGTGAATAATGGCCAATAGCTATGTCCACATTGTGCCCTTTCATCTTCAATTTTCATAATCTTTTGACATTCGAAATGTCCATTCAGACATTAGACCTGAGTCCTGACAGCTATATAGCGCCATACAACCCTCATTGTAAAAAACTTGGACATTGCTAATTTATATAAATAAATCAAATAGCTTAATTATTAAGGCCTGTATTAAATTTGATTAGTAATAAGTGCAAGTGATTAGTGCAGTTGATTAGTAATCAGGAAAAAGTAATGCAAGTGCAATCCAAGTGCAAGCCCCTTAAAATCTCCTAATCACTAATCACTTGCCCTAATTACCTGCACTCGCACTAAACAAAGTGAATACAGGCCCTTATATCAAGTTAATATTTCATTCCGATATGATAACGAAAATAGCAACAACGAATAAAATTTTCGGCTGTTGCGATTTTGATTAGTAATGCTCTACCATCAATTTGTTAACGAATAGATGCCATTACCTTTACGTACCTACTTTTACAACATAAAAGTACAAATTGCAACAGGAATCCTTAATATTATACTAAAAAGGGATTATGAACGAAAAGGGGAAATTTAACTTTTAAGTATGAACGAAAAAGGGAAATGTAACTGTTAAGGGAAAATATTATGTAGCAGAAACAATATATTAAGTAGACTAGCAGTCCCGGCAAACGTTGTTTTGCCATTTAAAGTATATTTTCTACATCATCAGTTGGTACATGTTTTACCCCCTCTTTTGTCCCCTAAGAGGGTGTGGGGGGGAAGGTCATACACCAGATGTTAAGTTGAAAAACACAGTTAATACCTAATATCGTCACCTCCACGGTAAACTTACGAATCTGCCATTTTTTCAAAATCGAGTTTCTAGCAAAAAACTGTCACTTAAGTGGTATTACACACCGTGGCAAATTTCCATATTTCTATCTTTAACGGTTACAGAGTTCAGATGGTTCGAATCTGCCTTTTTATGCTCATACACCCATGGCAAACTTACGAAATTGAAAATAGGATAACGTATGTTATAATTCGAGTGAATCTTGCCATTGTAAACTTACGAATCTGGCATATTCGTTAACTTAAACTGGGTGAAGTGAGTAGTGACCCACAGCCCACAGGCCACAGCAAACATACATATCTGCCACTTTCGTTAATTTACTATGGCTTCTGAGTTCTGGACCATTCTTTTATGTTCGGAAACTGGCGGTATATTATAATGTCAGAATGTCAGAATGTTGTCAGACAATTGCCGTAGCCAACAGAAAAACTTGTATGTTGCTGTGACAACTAGCGGGATAATAGACACGATAGATTAATGTCTTTTATGAATCCGGGCACAGTCACATGGAATGCGACTTGGTTCATTCTAAAATTGAAAGGTAAGAATTCAGCTGCTTACACACCAGAAGGATGGACACAAGTCATGAGAATGGCTAGGGTAAATCCTCGTCCATTTAGTGTAACCGTGTTGTCTCATGAGGAGTTTTTTTCCAAGACTGAAGAAGAAGACGAGGCTAAAATCGCATCTAATTGACGCTATCGTCGCGATAAGTGGCCCATGATGCGGTGACTATCGTAAAACTCGTCCTATACTATTCAGAGTGGGTTTTGAGGATAAAAATTGTCACGGACAGAGCTGTAGGTATTAACCTACGGCTCTGGGCCTCTCCCAAGTCCTTCCATTCATCCCGATCCAACGCCACTGTCGGCCAGCCTGGCTTGTATGTGTCAAGTTCATCGCGCCATTTTTTTCAAGTTTCACTTACACGACAACAAAATTTCGAGTCCATCCCGCTTGATTTTAAATGCGTAGGTACGCCGATTATCGAAAAATGTAGTCTGCCAAAAAGTGAAGAAGTTAAAAAGTGGCAACATTGTAGTGTCATCTCTTTCAAATCAATCTAAGAAAAATGGGATGACACTACGATGTTGTCACTTTTTAATTTCTTCACTTCTTTGACAGACTATACCGTCGTATGAATCCGACTTGTGCGGTTTAAAGGTTAAAGAATATACGATTAATAACTCCCACACCGATTTCGGTGACGGTGGCCCGTTTCACTGAAACCAGCCCAATTGCGCAGGAGTAATATTATAGTGTCCAAGTTTGTGCGCAGTGCACAAGAGCACTCTCTATTCCTTTACTCTCATAACCCAATAGCACGGCTGACCGACACGACTGGTGAGAGATCAGGTGCAGGACTGACTTTTTACATGCCCATCCGAAGCATGGATCATCTTACTTGTCAGACAATCAGGTGATTAGCCTGCATTGTCCTAACCAAACTTGGAAATGACATGTTTCCAACGTGGGAATCGAACCCACGACCTCCGAGTCAAGAGCCGCGCTCTAAACCACTGGACCACGGTTATACCATATTATACGATTATACGAAACCCCGGCCGTTTGTAGAGTGCAAACTACCAATTTTACAATTATGCACTTAGGATGACTGAAGTAAACATACGAAAGTACCACATTCGTAAGTTTACTACGGTAAAATTTTGACGAAATTTACGAAAGTACCACTTTGGTTAATTTGCCATGGTATCAATAAATACCTTATTATGTATATGTATGAAAGTGCAAATTAACGAATGTGCATTATTTTGTGATTTAAATCCAATAATGAAAATTCATTGATTGTATCTAAAACACACAGCATTAAGCAAAGCAAAAATATTAGAGTATTGATTTCAGAAGCGCAACAATTCTTTTAATTATTATTTTAAGGTTTTGAAACGCTCTCCTGTAAAATTTGTTTTTTGCAGATTCGTAAGTTTACCGTAGAGGTGACGATATGAAGTAAGTCCACTAAAGAAAAAAGTTGTATACAAAATCTGACCCCTCTTTGGTCCCCAGAGAGGGTTGAGAGGGCAGGGGGGGGGCAGGATTTTTATACACCAGATGTTGAGTTGGAAGAAGACAAATATAATATATCTGTGAAAACCGTATGCAAATCGGATCAGTAGTTTTCGTGTTAAAGAAAAAAGTTTGATACAAAATCTGACCCCCTCTTTTGTCCCCTTAGAGGGGTGGGGGGAAAAAATTTATACACCAGAATATGTTAAGTTGGAAGAAGATAAATATATCTGCGAAAACCACATTCAAATCGGATCAGTATTTTTCGTGTGATGCTGGAACAAACATACAGACAGACAGAAAGAGTGACAGACAGACAGACAGACAAAAAACTAACCACATTTTTGGCTTCTATAGCGATGTAATTTCGGGTGTCATTTCATATCTTTTATGTACAGAATTTTCATTTCTACAACAGAATATTATCTTCCTCCCGCACGCGCTTTGGTGACGCCCACTATCGTAATATTTTAATTTCGCCATAATTTCAAAACCAAACGTCCAATTTTAATCATTTCAAGACCAAATATTATCTACATAAACTGTACTTAGTGATAAAATAATTTATTTTGATAAGGATTAATAGCGTGAGTAAAATATATCCGTTTAAATGTAGTCCAAAAAAAATTCAGGATTTTTAAATAAATAAATGGTTATTGTGCCTCACTCGACATAGATAGGTATAGTGTGTCGCGGACTTTTTTGTAGATATTTATAAGATCTACAATTACTTAGAACATTTTATGGTTCTATCTTTTATAGTTTAGGCAGCGTACGCAAAATAAGTAACTTTTCTAGCTGATTTTTTACACCTTGCGTCCGAAAAACGCAAATATCTTACGGAACCCTACTTTTTTCCAAAATAAAATGTAGCCTATGTTCAGCGGAAATAATGTACGATTCCAATAGCAAAAGAATTTTTCAAATCGGTCCAGTAGTTTCGGAGCCTATTCGACTCAAACAAACAAACAAACAAACAAACAAACAAACAAACAAACAAACAAACAAATCTTTCCTCTTTATAATAGTAGTATAGATAGGTATTTAAACATTTAATGAGACTGTAACTTGCATTCAAACTGCTTAAGCAGTTTTGCAGGAAGTAATGTAACTGTTTGAATATTATAATATTAAATGTAATAAATAAATAAATAAATAAATAACTTAATTTTCTAAGACCGGGAAATTGGCGATTGACCTTTTTATTTCGCTGTCAATATAACATACCCTCTCAACTATTTGAATGCGAGTGAGCGAGGACGCAATATATTCTAGTCCGAGTGCAGGTCAGTAGCCAATATCATAGAATATTAACGAAGGCTATTCACAGTTCTCGCCCGAAGGTGACGATATATGGGAGACATTAGACGTGACGTTGGAGAGAGGCGCGAGTGGACTCGGCCTCAGTATAGCGGGCAGCGAAACGGGGGGTGACATCAGTATAACCCGAATAGCTTCAGAAGGTGCGGCCAAGCAAGACGGTCGCTTGCAACTAGGAGATATTCTACTTCAGGTGAGTTACGATACGTTTTACAGCTTTGATTTATTATTTATTATTTATTTATTATATACGTTGGTATCCTAAAATACCACTCTACAGGCTGTCATAAAACGAAACTTTCAGCGCTATAATACTTTCAATGTTATCTCTTTATATTAAGATACACGAACAAACCCTAATATATTACTAGTATAGAATAGTAACTGATAAAAATGGTTCCCCAAAATTCATACCAAGACGAGAAGCTATTCTCGTACCCAGGTCTGTCATACTTTTGTTGCCGACTTTTATGACAACTAAGCAGTTCAATGTATGATAGTTCTACAGTATGGTATTTCTATGGTTGATAAATAATTACATACTTTATTTTAACAATTATATAGTAATATTGTAATTTGTAATGAACAAATTAGTTTAGTTCAGCAAATATTATGTTGAACTTAATTGCTACGCGATGTTACGAAAAGAACGAATATAAATTTTACCTGCTCCCTCGTTACTCAGTATTTAGTTAGAAAGTTTTAATAGAGTTGCAGAATATTAAACAACACTTTGTAAGAGCTTATTAAAAGCTGCAGAAGCGAATCTAATTCCACCTAAAATGAAACAAATAACGGTCTTACGGCCACACTTCGAGAGATTTAATAACTTTATTAATGAAGATTTTGACACAAGACACTTTCTTTCTTCAATAAAATATTATGTCATTATTTCTGTATTAAATCTTATGTAAATAAGAATTAATTTAAGAATGCTCCAACTTTTTAATTAGCAGGTCGGATGTCTGTCAGTACGAATATCGACGTTAATCACATTAAAATAAGATTCATATTAGCGCGCCTTGTACAGTGGCGGTTACGACGCTCGCCGCGTTTTTGATATGGCGAAAATGTATGAAAAAATTTGAGAAATTTTCTTATTTTTCTTATGACTGGAAAAGTTGTTTATTTTTATATAAAATTTTTAGCGGACTTTATAGAGGACTAAATAAGCAACAAATTTTTTGTATATTTATTTTCCTCAGTTCAGTGTATTTAGATATTAAGGTACCTAATCAGACCCCATTTTTTTCATATTTTGCGATTATTGTGATGGTTAAAACGTATTTTATGTGAAAATTTTGTATGCGGCTATAGAATTTTTATGGTACAGTCGTGGAGATGAATATATAATCTTTCATTTGAAACCAAAATATCCTCGCAGTTGACTCCTAATTCTTTAAAATGGTACCGGAAAATCGCTGATATTTGTAATAGCGTCCTTAAATTTTTTCAGTCTCGTTAAAACTTGAGAACAGCTGAACCGGTTTGGCTAATTTTAGTCTTGACATAACCGTGGAATTCCAGGGAAGGTTCAATTGAATTGATATGAAGTTTACTGGGTCACCTACTTTGCAATAAAATTAAATAAAGGCTGGGACACGTGAATTCATTGGTCAGATTTAGATTTTCATAAATTTTGATCATAAACATAGCCAGCCCATAAAGCAACTCACATCATTACATCTGAAAATTAGCGTAGAATAAACCACAAGCACTAATAAATTTACGCGATAAATAGCTCCACTTAATGCGTTCGTAACGTGGCTGTAATAAAATTTGGCTGTAGCAGTAAAAGTGCCTGCAGAAAAAAAAAACACTTTCTTCTACAATGCTCGAAGTACCATCGAGGAAATTAAATCCTAGGTAGTTAACGGACCTACGTCATTTGGTCGTCTTATGTCAATTCAATTTTAGTTGTGGTCAGTCTGATGGGTTTGACTTAACGCGACCAAATTATTTAGGGCCGCCATCTGCCTAGGAATCAACTTCTCTGATAATTAACATTGAATAATTGACAGGATCCGACCAATTAAATATGACGTTGGTCTGTCCACTTACTAGGAATCAATTTCCTTGATGGAACATAATATTATTTTATTTTGCCTTAATATTTAAATTTTTGACCAATTCTAATGAAAACCTAATTCTAAGCCCAACTAATATCATAATAGTAGGATTATTAATCTTTTAATTCATATAAAACTAACAGAAGCGTTGAATTCTGTTGTACAGTAAAAGTTGTGCGGTAGCGCTTATAAAGTTAGCCAAACAACTGAAGAAGTGAGCTGGCTTCAACTTAAATTGCCTTAGTTATGATGATTAAAATTGTAATGAAATTCATAATAATACAGCGAAAGTGAAGAAAATGTCATTAAACTTGAAACCTCTTTTTTTACAGTCAGTTAAAATGTTTTAGCTTGCGTGTAAGTTAATCAAGTAAAATATTACCTGGAAGTTTCAAGAGCAAGCTGTTTGCATAAAACACACTTCCTTTTATACCCAGACACTTAAATACCAAAAATCACAAAGTGTAACACGTTATATTACGATGAAGGAGTCTTCTATTTAATCTTGTTCCTTACCTATATCTATATAATATTTTATATCAGTACTCGAGATGAAAAAATATTAATTATTATTTATTAATTTCATGCACAATACAGCTGTAAAACTTTATTCGCTTATAGTATAATTTCTTTTATTGCTCTTACTTTTTAACCCTTAATCAAATTACTACAGTGCTACTTGTTACTGCCTAAATGGACCAATTGTATAACAATTCCTCTATGCTACTTAATGTTATAATATATTTCTTTAAATCCATACTAATATTATAAATGCAAAAGTTTTATCTGTCTGTCTGTTCGTCTATCTGTTATAGTGGTGGTTAATATAACGTATAGCTTAAAAAACTAGCGCGCTATTTCTTTACAACGTATAGCGCGCGCTATAAATTTATGCATAAGACGCTATAACGTATAGCGTCAAAACTAGCGCGCTTGAAAAACAACGAGTTAAGAATCGTTATTCGTTATAACGTCAAAACTAGCGCGCTTGAAAAATAACGAGTCAAGAATCGTTATAACGTATAGCGTCAAAACTCAAAACTAGCGTTTTAACGTATAGCGTCAAAACTAGTGCGCTTGAAAAACAACGACGTTGATTTTATCGTTATAACGTAGCGTCAAAAATAGCGCGCTTGAAAAATGTAGCTTATTCGATGTAGCGTGCTAGGCAAATATAGCCGTTAGGAACACCACTAATCTGTTACCTCTTCGCGCCTAAACCGCTGAACCGATCTTGCTGAAATTTGTAATGGAGATAATTTGGGTCCCGGGAAAAGACATAGGATACTTTTTATCCCGGAAAAAGTATGGTTCCCGCGCGATAAATGAATTTTATTGCAACGAAATTGCGGGCGTCATCTAGTTGATTATACTTATGTACTCGTATTGTGTTAATCTATAATATAATATTATATATAAAACTCAAAGGTGACTGACTGACATGGTGATCTATCAACGCACAGCCCAAACCACTGGATGGATCGGGCTGAAATTTGGCATGCAAGTAGATGTTATGACGTAGGCATCCGCTAAGAAAGGATTTTGATAAATTCTCACCCCAAGGGGTTCAAATAGGGGGTGAAAGTTTGTATATAATAATACTTCTTAACGCGAGCGAAGCCGCGGGCAAAAGCTTGTATCTTTATAAATCGTTAATAGTTAGCTACACCTTGGATTAGGTTGAATACAAATACACATATTATACGGTTTAATTTTAGCGGCTAAATCCGTGCGTCACCGGTAAAATTAACCACGTTCGTCAAACGCTTGTGTAATGTAAAGACGCCATATTTATAGTGACCTTTATAGGGGCCTACTTAATTATTCTAGATATTAGTTGACTCACCCCACGCCCACGTTCTATTTATAAAATAATGAGATTTTGCACCCTTTTAGAATGATATTATTGGACGGTAGATTGTTTTGTTAGGTCGCTATCATACTAGGCGAGCGGATTTAGGGCAGACGAGCAGCGAATACGTTTTCAGCCAACTTCGAAAAAGGAAGAGGTTTGATTGTATTATATTTTTACCCGACTGCCAGGAGGGTTATTTATAATTTGACTGTATACATTTTTATTTGTTTGTCCGCGGATAACTTTGCTTTTTGTGAACGGATTTTAATGATTCTTTTTTTGTTGGTAGTATTATAATACTTTACAGATGGTGCAGAATGTGTCCCGCGCTCGTTCCGCCCCCGCCAATTCAATGTGTAGGGCGCTTTTCCTCTCATACTATTTTTGATACATATTTTTCCTGTAATGCTGCCAACACGCGCTGCCAGGAGTAGTTTACCACCCCCGCAATCCCTATATTGACCAGGACAATACAAATCATAGAGCAAAAGCGCCAATATAATATTAAATATGTCTTTGTGTAGTAAATAAAGTTCGGTTTTGCATTTGAAATACTTAAAATAAAAATCAAATTTTTCGAATACACCTAATGCGAAAATAAAGGTTTTGCCATAATTCAAAGTAACGTTAAATTACCTCAACATAAACTTACACAAAGGAGTCTTAGGATTAATTTGTGGTGTGATCCTCGCGAGCCTTGTTCCCTCGTTAATGATTTCCCAACCGCACGGTTAACCGTATTGAATGTAACTGTCAGTTATCTAAGGAATTAATGGTTGTATACTTGAATTTCGTTCCGGAATATTATGACTAGATATTCATAATATATTATATTATTATAAGTATATTACATTCATTTGTAAGTATTAATATCGAATGTAGTCTATGATAGGTACTTTAATATAATATTATGCTGTATTAAAATAATATATTTTTAAATAACGATTCAAATTAAATAGGTACCAATAAAAAAAGCTTTTTGCTTCAATTTAAAATCAAATTTCTGAACATTAATTTAATATTCAACACTAGGCAATATCCCTATTTTATTCAATTCCAATTTGAATAAATCAAGCATTTTTGCTCCAATATTTGGATTGGCAATTTTCAAATTATTCGAATAATATAATATTTTCAATGATCAAATAATATAGGTATTGCCTTTTTCACTTACTTCATTTGATATTCATAAACATAATATATGATCGTATTTTATTGCTGTGTTTGAGTTTTCGCACTCATGAAAATAATAAACTTTCATAATTATATTATGGATTTTACCAGCGTAGTAATAAAAAAACGTACAATCATAAAAGAAAAATTCTTAGGTCACTAAATAAGTAAAATATTCTTTTGTGAACTGATTTCGCCACCTGGTTAAAATCTTGCGAAAATGTTGTTTCTTATGCAGGTAAACGATGTATCAGTGGAAGGAGCGCCTCACTCCGTGGCAGTAGACGCCTTACAAAAAGCTGGGAATGTTGTAAGACTTGTAAGTATATTTCATTAAAGTATATTATAAAGTACAGCTGTCATTATTATGACACGTGGTCTAATAAAAATAATGTGTACAAGCAATGCATTAAAATTATTTGCAGCCAGATGGCGGACTTTCGATAATTCGGTCAATTTAAGTTAGGCAGACAATGATTTGTCATAACAGACAAAATAATTATAGACAAAATAATTATAGACAAAATACGACCAGATGATGATGGTCGCAGAGTAGACAGTATGCCTATTGTGATAGTCGCTTGTAGTTTTTTGAAATTGGCTATAATTTAGATTTTAGATGCATAATAAAAATTTAACTACACTATCTGAAATTCAGCATTTCTCTATGGCACATAAAGATATCTAATCATAGCCAAAACATGGTCAGCTTAAAACTCATAACAACCTGCTCTAAACGACGTTTCAAAGGAACTTTTACCGTCTTTTTACATTCTTTTTAACCCCGACGGCATTCAACCTTTAATAGTGCATTCTCGTAAAAAAGGATGTCAACAGCTGACACTAAAAGAGGTTCCTCTAATTACTTTTCTCATGAAATTAATGTAGCCTTTTACAAGACTCTCGGCTTGTGAAAAGAATATAATTTAATTGACGTTATTTGGATTGTCTTCTTTACTATAAAACGGAAAAATCTCTACAATTATATCTGATTTCGAATCTCTTTCCTCTTCTCGGTAAACTTTAATTGAATCCACTGATAGGTTAATTTTTTGTAATCAGATTTTTTTAAGACAGTGACACGTTATCAAGAGTTTGCTAATACTGCGTTGCAGCGTACTCTATCTTGGTCCATCTTGAGATTCTCATTGCATCTTTAGGATCTAATACAGGCGATCATGAACGTATAAGGCCATAGCATCTTTAGGATCATGTTTGATCCTAAGGATAGGCGATCACGAGTACAAGGCTATCCATTACTTTTAGGCTTTGACTTTGATCTACTTTGATTGTGAGTAATGTAGATACTCACAATCAGCTGCATAATGATGGTGGCAATTGGTATTAAGATTAACATGACGAGAGGTCAGCAAGGTGTAAAATGCCACGTATTTTTAAGAACTGAGGGAATTCGTAAAATACTTGGAATTATTAAAGATGTCATATTAATTAGAAGAGCTACAGATGCGTTGCCGGCCTTTTAAGAGGGAATACGTTCTCTTTTTGAAGATTTGCAGGTATTGTTTACAGAGTTTTACAGTGCGCGGCAGAAAGTTACTCGAAAAACGCACGGTGGAAGACTGCCACTAATCAAAGTGATGAGTATGGTAATTATATATTTTATACGATATATCTTGGCGTATATATCATATATCTTGGCTCAATATATACTTAGCTCCTATATCTTGGCTTCACACAGTTGCCTCTAACCCTTTTTCTTCTTCCGCAGAGGGTAAGAAGAGCGCGGCGGCCGCGCGTCGTGACCCTCTGCCGTGGTCTCCGAGGCCTGGGGCTGGGTATAGCGGGGGGAGCGGACGACGCGGCGGGGGGAGGGGGGGTGTTCATATCCCACATCGCGGTAGGCGGCGCCGCCCACCACGACGGTAGACTTAAGTTAGGAGATAAAATTCTCGCCGTCAGAGATGAGGATGTGAGTATAGCGTTGGCCTATACAGGGTGTAACAAAACTAGGTGATAATGTTTCGGGTGTGAATGAGTCCCTTATATAGAGTTTACTGTAAAAGTAGCATCGCTGAAGAAGTACTTTTTAAACCTTTTTTTATTGGGTAAATTCTTTTCATTTGCTCTTTCTAGACTGCTATTTTCACAGTGAACTATACGTAAGGGACACATACATAGTGTTGTTACACACTGTATAGCATGATATAGAGGTATATTATAGCATACCATTTTCCCCAGCGGTGCGGGCCGCTTTTTATGAACGATTTGATCTATCGCTTGATGGAAATTCTAGGTTTTGAAAATGCGGCCTGCCCTGCTGCGCTCTTTATCTATGTACTGCTTAAAATAACATCTAATAACCCCTATTGCAGGGCTTCCCAAACTGTGCGACGCACACATTGTCCCAGGGGCGTCCCATGTCGACACAACCAAATTGAGTGAGCGCCGCGCGCATTATGTCATTCATACATCCCGATTCCCGGGCAGTATCCCCGCTTTCAGAAGCTATGTTAAGAAAAGCAAGCGCATCCATCAAATTAGCCAGCCTTGCTGTCTTTAATTTTTTTTTTGAATTTTTATGCTTATGTTTTGATTTAGTCATTATTTCCTCATAAAAATAACAGTACAAATAAGTTCGGGAAGCCCTGCCCTATCGTGTCGACAATCCGGATTCCGGACGCGATAATATCACTAGCCTTTTTTGTGCCACGTTGCTCATCTCAAAGACTTGGGTGAACTAAAATAAATAAAGAAAATGTCAATATCTCTTCAGATTGCTATATATTTTCATTAACGTACTTTAGCTGATCATGTTGTCCACCAGGGTATAGAGACCTCTCTGATCGGGGCGACGCACGCGAAGGCTGTATCGGCGCTGCAGAGCACGGGGGAGCATGTTACGCTGGTCGTGTTGCCCGCGGGCTCCATACCACCTGTGGCTAGGACGGCGCCGTTGTACTCCAGTAAGCGATTTTCAGATACTTTCATAGACTTTATGTAATATAATATTATAAGACTAGAAGAAACCTCCGATTTCTTTCATGTAAAAATGTGCGGTTTCCATGGAAACAGTACATTTCATGTGGTCTGTGTTCTATGTCCATAATTAATATCTGTGCAAAATTTTATAACGAAGGGTAAAACCAGCACCCTATTACTAAATAAGGTCTTGTTTTCATCCTTCCGGTACGGAGCCCTAAAAATTGGTTTAGTAACTTTGAATCCTACTAGCTTAAAGCCGAGCTTTGTGAGGGCTCGCGTCATCACACCTTAGCTTACTGATGATAACCCATCTACATAATAATATAAATAAAAATACTATTTTGAAGCACAAATCAATAGGCGTGATAGTTTTTCCATAAAGTGTACCACAATATGTAAAGGTTGTGGGGTATACTAGGGCTCACTTCGCTCGCCCTGATTAGACGTATACATAAAATGAAACCTATATTTTTCACTTTATTAGTAAATGTATCTTCTAAACATACTTTATCAAACCGTCTCTAGCTTAGATGAGAATTCAGTCACAAAATATTGTAATAAGTTTAAGCTCTTTGCACTATGAAAACCACGTAAAGAATATTCTCTAGACTATAATATAGTCTGAACTCAAGTCTTGCTTAAAACAAAGGAGTGTAAACTAGGGGATGACCCAATTCTGGTGGCTGCAGATATATAAACGAGGTCTACCTACCTCGTATAAAATTATCTCCGATATAAGATGTATGTAGGTTTTGCCTAATTATTATTCATCTTTCTCTCAGTTGCACAAAAACTAAACTAAACACTATGAATTATGTAAGTTCATTTGTTCCGCTTTTGACGAGAAAGACTAACATAGACCAAGGAACACTCTATCGCGGAAATAATTATGGAGGACTAGATGACGCCCGCAACTCCGTTGCGTCAAAAATTTTCCGGGATAAAAAGTATCCCATGTCCTTTCCCGGGACACAAAGTACAAAACCAAGCTGTACCAAATCGGTTCAGTGGCTTGGGCGTGAAGAAGTAACAGATGTACAGAGAAATTTTCGCATTTATAATATTATGTATGGATATGGATAGTATGGCTTACCGCAAGAAACTTATATTTAAAAGCATTTAAACACGTCTGCAAAATTAATTTATTAATGGCTTAAATTCACTTAGCGATCAGAATGACCCCCGTCTTATCTCACTCGTCGTTAAGCCTGAAAGAGGCGCTAAATTTAGAAACTCACCGAACAATGCCGAGCTATCAGTATGATTGACGGTGTACCACTTTAATAAATTAACATGCAAATTAATAGCTTGTATTATGCCGTATCTGGGGGACACATTAAAATTAAAATGGTAATATCAGAGACGACGTGCATAATATTTAAGTATAGTAGGTAAACGACTAAAATTCGCGGTCCAGCCTACGTCTACGTCAAATTTTTATCCCCTATATTAAGCCGTCTTAGGGCCCTAGCACACGGACACTTCTTGTAGCCACGCAATCGCGATACTATCGCGCATTTGCATCGATGCAACCACGAAGCGGTCGCTAGCTGTTTGCCTAAAGCTCTGGTTTCCTCCAAGAGCGGTGCCGCCGTGTGGCGGCCGTGATGCAACGGTGATCTCACTAGAACATGGGCGGTATGGCGCGATTTCAGAACGGTGTAAATTACCTTTCACTAGGAAACCGCGTCATATCGCTTACATAGGCAACGTTCTAGTGACGTCATTTACCGCTGTATTGCGGCCGCTGCATGACGGCGCCGCTTTTGGAGGAAACCAGAGCTTTAGTACAAGGGGCACTCATTTAGTCGCTATGCAATCGCTACAAAAAGTCGTCGTGTGCCCCCTTAGGGGTGGAATTTTCAAAAATTCTTTCTTAGTCAGGGATGCATAATGGATGTAACTCCTCGTGTGCTGGTTTGTGCATTGATCTATCAATCAACAATGCCTCTTGGATTGATTTTGATAATAATACTGTTATTTAAAAAAAAAGCGAGAGATAGTTCCTAGTTAGGTAAAGCACTTTGGCCATGTTTTAAAATAATATGGCAAAATTAAATAATTTGCAATTGCTCTTTGATTGAAATGTAGGTCGACCGAGTGCTTTATGATCCTATTAAATTTTAATTGCGGTGCGACAGGTTTTTGGTTCATTGAAAAGTTTTCATTGCTTTTCATTTTAGTTTTCGTATTATAATAATTATGTATTATGTATCTAGTTTTATATATTAGTGTACATTAAAGTAGTAACTAAATACTCTCAAAAAATTTTCTTGCATTTATGTGTTTTTTTATTGAATTTTATTCAGCCATTTATTATACATATTTGTAGTTTTCCATAGAACGTGAGCTGAATTTTTAAATTATTATACTATTTTCATAGTACAATATGCCTCGAGATATCTAGTGTTTATAAGATTGTATTCAATTAAATACCTCTATTTGTTTTTCATTATAATACTATTTGTGTAGTCTTGTAAACTGAATTCCTTCTGTTAAGCGTATGTTGTTGGCAATGAATGTATGTTCTTCCAATTATGTTTATCTAATTTAACTATTCAAATCTAAGTTACGCTAGTTCAAATACTACGTCTTACGAGAGTAGGCAGCCAACTCTTCGTAAAAGGGAGTTCTGAGGCGTATCTTCGTAGAATACTTCAGAATTCAAGTTTACCTTGTCTCTACATCTTATTAAAACGGCTTTCTTGTTTAAACCGATGCTGTAGAATGTAGTATATTTATTGCCGTAGAATTCTAGTACTACATGAAAAATTACATAAAAAATTGTTATAGCACTTCTGAAACTGGAGAGAAAAATAATACTCTTCTTACCCCCCATCACCCCTATTTCTTATTATTTCGACTAAATATGTCTTTGCCTTATGTCTCAAGACGCGAAGAAACTAGACCGAGATTAAGATGAATTTGTAAAAAATAATTCCTTGACACAAATAATAATAAGAGCTAAAAATGTGGAAAACCTATAGACGGCTAAAATCTGCATTAAAAAATATATAACAAGTCCATGATTGTTTTAAAAGCATCGATCTAGGAATACAGCTAAGAAGCTATACGCAAAACGGAACTTTAGCGGGATTACCGCATCTATTGCAGTTGGAATAATTTTTCCGCATCCTGTGTTCAGTAGCGTTCAGTGTGGCGCTACGAACGTTTCTGTTTATCTCGCACACGCTCTATTTGCCTTCAAAATGGCGCCGGAGCTGATATTACCCGTTCTCAGGCTTAATTCTATCAGTTAGTTCTTTAGTTGCAAATATTAGAGAAGTATTTTGCGTGTAGACCGAGAAATATATATGAGAGATTCATAGGTACGCACAATTCCGTTATCTGGTTGTGTATGTCTAGACATACACAATTGGATCAGTTTCTTTCACAGTACATTGATTCATGTATTTGGTAACATAATTATGCCGTTATAATTTACTTTGATGCAAATAATAATTACTATCGACCAAACTACAATAATACGGAGTGATAAAAAAAAATATGTCTAGACATTTTACGGCTTCGCCCACGTAAATTAGGAATTCCACAGACAAACTAGCCCACAAAAAGTAGCCTATAATTCTTCACGTGGTCTACTTTTTATTTGTGCCAAATAACTTAAAAAAATTCCTCCAGTAGTTCGTGAGATATAAGCCCTTTCATAAAATTTCCCCCGTTTTTTCTACATTTTTCTTCGTTTCTGTGCTTATATATTTCGTCTTAGCGTGAAATACGTAGCCAATAGCCTTCCTCGATAAATGAGCTATGCAACACTGAAAGAATTTTTCAAATCGGACCAGTCGTTCCTGAGATTGGCTCGTATTACACCGTCAATATAATCACGATTCACAAGTACTACTATCACGCGTATCACAAGTACTACTGCGATACTGCGATTCAGCCTATAAGAGCGACCGCAGACTTACAATTTCAAGTTGTACAACTACAGTCAACTACAATTTTTAAATGAAAAAAATAATATGAGAACTTTATTAATTCGAGATAAAAATGTGCAAGGTGACAATATTTAAAATGTAATAAGCGTTCTCTGTAAAAATACAAAGAAAACAATACACCTTTTAAGCGTGATTACGTTTAGAAAATTTTCCCGCCTGTCATGACTTTCTTGACAGCCTGTAGTTGTACAACTTGAAATTGCAAGTCTGCGGTCGCTCTTACACCATCTATATTATCAGGGAATCGTGATAATATTAATGCGTGTAATATGCCTCATTAGCGCGTTCAGACAAGCTTTTCTGTTTTATAAAATTAAGTATTATTAATTATTAATTAATATAGGAGATTTTTTTTTCAGGAATAGGCTTTATATACTAAACACTTAATTATACCTTCCTAAAATGATATAAAACTAAAGTTTCTCTAATCACACACCCAAGCTTCAAGCTAATTGAATTAAAATTATGAATCAGGCTCTTACCTGTGTTAAGATACGTATAACAAATTGTGGTTATTGCGTACATAATTGAAATATTAAAAGAAAATTACCAACTTTAGTTTTACAGCGTGTTAATAAGATGTTAATCTTGTTAATTTTAAATAGTTCTTAAGCTGTTAGAACTGAAACTTTTCAACTTCATTTATCAGTATAAATACCAAGAACTTGTTTATCGGCTTTGTTACAATATAATCTTTTTAGTCCAATTAATTATTTTAGTTAGTTCTGAAAAAAAATCTGTTTACTTTTTTTTTGTATTTATACTACTATATTATACTGACACCATGTGTTTTGTTACAGCAAGGACCCAAGCGACATCATGCTCTACTCTTCATGAGCTGGCAGAAGAGGAACCGAACAAAATTCCCAGGTGAATACACAATGTACACAATAGACATAATAATATTCCTTCTAAACTAAAGTCCAACCGGATAATAATTGAGGTGCAGAGCTTCTATGTCCAAATTAGTGCCTTGAATCGTATGGCTTATATCAATAGTCAGGGAGCCCTAGAACTAATTTTTTTTGTGATTACTAACAAGCTAATTTTTTGTGAGTAGCTACATTTTGATAAGACGAACAACATTTTTATTTTCGAAAAATCTCGAAAGTGGTAGCTAACAGAGATAGAAAGGATTTCATACTTTGACTTGATGGTCCTAAAATATGGATAGTTTTATTTGTAGGACAACTACAGAGTACAGTAGTCAACCAAGTTTTGTTGATTACAGAACCCTAAAACGGAATCCAAACCAGCTGATTTTTTGTATATTGGTAGGTTAATAGTTATATTGTTGAAGAATAACCTTGTCCTATAAATAAAACAATCCATATTTTAGGTCCATCAAGTCAAAGTATGAAATCCTTTTTATCTCTGTTAGCTACCACTTTCGAGATTTTTCGAAAATAAAAATGTTGTTCGTCTTATCAAAATGTAGCTACTCACAAAAAATTAGCTCGTCAGTAATCACAAAAAAAATGTTCTAGGGCTCCCGTACTATAAAGTAAATGAGACAAATCAGTAATTACATAGTTCGTCAATGTATGACAATACGGACTAGGACTCCGGAGTTCCAAACTTCCATTCTAATTTCAGTAAATTAGAATTCTGTGCTAATAGACCTGAAAATTGGACACTCGACTTTCGAATTGTTTTTGACAATGATATTGAGTTGACTTTGATTTTCAAAGTTAGCCACTGTATTATAGTCTGACCAGCTTAAGCGCGACTCTCGTAGCATTCTGAATGTATGCTACGAGAGTCACGCTTTAAGTGGTCAGAGTATAGTGCTGAATCCTAATCACAGTGCTGTAAATTTACCTGCAGCCCCGAAATTTCGGCCCGTACCGTTCAAGCGTTGGCCTTAGTACAAAGCATCAATAATTAATTAAAAAAAAATACAGTTAAATTTACCGCGCTTGGAATCTAACCACTACTATGCGTATTTTTTAGAAAGGTCAACCAAAGGACCACAGCCTTATGTATGTACGTCATGATTGAATGTACATTATTTGAATAGCCCTTAACTAGATCTGTCAATCATGGCGGATTATCAAGGGCGTCCCTTTCATACAATTTCGGTGTCGATCGTGAAGACGTAATTTATCGAGAGAATTCTATGGCCCTCGGAAACGGGTAAAAAATACGAGCGATAAAATATAATTTTATTAGAAGGTCCCACCTTTTTGGCTTATCGTGTCAAAATATTCCAAATTAAATGTAATTTTAATTAAATACGAAAAATACAAGGATACTGAGTAAAATATAAGGACGTATCTCGATTCTAGCGGGCTACCTTGTTTGATTTAGTCCATTTTCTATCTAAATACATCTGGTGTTGGTTTAGTGAAGCGAACAAAGAATGATATTATTACTATAAAGTAATTGTAATGAAATAGTAGAATCGCTGTCATGTTTCAAAATTATATAGTTTCTTATCAATAGTGGCTCCCCTACATAACCATTAACCATATTTATTCCTTTTATGCACCCACTCTCAACCTACCACAGCGACCAGTAAATTGACATATTTTTTTATCAACAGATGCGTCCGTCGAGTACGTCTAATACGTTCCGGCTCTCGTCTCGGCATGGACATAGTCGGTGGGCTTGGAGTGGACTCAGAGCTGAGTGGGGAAGACGATGCCTGCGGGGTTTTCGTATCAGGTGTCGCGGTGGGGGGCTCCGCGTATGGCATGCTGCATCGAGGAGACAGGATCCTGAGTGTGGATGGACGGGATCTGACGCATGCGACGCATGAACAGGCTGCGGCTGCTTTGAAGGTGAGTGAGAGGAGATCTAAGAATTGTAGAGGTATACCCCAGTCAGCCTTGTTTTGATGTAATCAACAATCAAAACCTAAGGTCGTAAATGTACGTATATATCTGAAGCAGATAATATTTCATAGTAAAACTTTTTAAGTACAGAAAACTAAGCTTATTTACGTAGATATCAAATACTCTAATGTATTCCAAAGTAGAGCTTATAATTTTTCTTCGTTTTTGCGACTTTCCATGCGTATTATAAGCCCCTAGAACCATAATTTCCAACGTTTCAATCATGTTTTTAAATGCTCATAACATCTGTAAAAGATAACTGTTGAGGGTTCTTGATACACATTGAGAGTCATGTTCTAAAAAGTAATTAAATGCTCCACTCAGCGAATTACACCCATATAATTGACTCGTGTTCCAAATTAAATCAGGCCCATTACTCAAATGGGTTTAGCTGAGATGCACTGTGCAAATTTAATGCAAATGGCGGTAGGCTACAGCTGCCTATATTAGAACTAATCATATGGGACTTGTCTAATAAATAAGTCGGTTACTGGTCGAATACATCTCGAAGATTAAACTAGAGGTCAGCTTGTGGCCAAAATTATAATTCGTAAAATCTCTTGTTTATTATCTTCTTATCTGTTTTAATAATCTGTTAAGATTAAAATACAAAGGTAATTTTGGTTAAAAAATAATCCTTTTTACGTTAACCAACATACCACAAAGCTATATAATTACAGATTTAAGGACTGCACTACGGAACCCTAATTCTACTTTAACAGAATGACTGATTTTTAAATGAAAGGAAAAAAGGTTTACATAGTACCTAATCACTTCATGTATACAATATTTATCTTTTATGAAATGAATACTCTTTTGATGCATTTTTCATCTAGCGCAGATGTTTCTATAAATTGATATTTCATTCTAAAAACAAGCAGCAATCCATAAAATAGTGAAACTTTTTAATGGGTATTTGCAATTAGTTCAAATATCAAACAGAATAAAATACGCGCAAAATAATCACTATTTTTTTTCCTTTTTAGCTAGGAATTTATTTGCGTTTTTCTTCAAAGGATTTTCTGCAAAATATTTACTTTATTTTCACACATTTTATAGTGGAAAATATTATGTTATCAAAGCCACAAAAAACTAAGCGGATATAACTTTTTATATTACCATTTATTTCATCTTTTGATGTATATTTTTTTGACCATTGTGATCTGTTACGAGTGGATGAGAGCGCGCGAGTTGAGCTCTATTTATATTATTATTGCCAATAGTATGATCTCCAATTATTATTATTCATTATAACCGAGTCAAATTCCTTGTGTCTTTTAAATCTCTCCTTACCCTCCCTATCTTCTTCCCAAAAAAATTTTCCGCGTTCCTTTACTACTAAACATATTATAATATATTTTGCCTGTTTCTGTAACATTATCCATACTTCCATACTATAAACGTATATTCTGTCTGTCTGGTATTTCTTCACGCCCAATCCGCTGAACCGATTATGCTGTAGTTTGGTATGGAGATACTTTGAGTCCCGGGAAAGGGCATATTAGGATACTTTACCGGAAAAATAAATGATCACGCACGAGTTTTGGCACAACGGAGTTGCGGGCGTCATCTCTTTATTTATAAACATGACATTTTTTGTATATCAATGGATAAATTAGTCTTTCTTTTTTAATCTCCACCTTTTTTTAATCTCCACCCTCTTTAGCTCCCAAATTTCTTCTTCTTTTGCTCGGTCAATTCAGACTGCAACGCGTCGTATGCATATCTATTGATTTATTTGCATGACGTCTCACGCAATTGAAATCTGTCAATTATTATTAAAAACAGAAAATATGCATCTACGCGTCGCGTTGTGGTCTGAATTGACTCATAAATAACAAACTTCTTCTTCAACATCATCTTCTCCCACAGCAATACTCCGGCAGCGCTGTGACGATCTCCGCACAGTACCAGCCTGAACAATACGAGCGGCTGCGCGCGCGCATACGGGCGATCAATGCGGCCGCCGCCATGTCGCCGCATGTGCACCGCACGCATATGCCGCTACATCATGAGGTGCATGAGGTTTATCCGAGGTGAGGATGATCCTTGCTAATAATGTAGTAGGTAGTAGATGTTAAATTGGTTCGATAATATTGTGAAAGGAGACCAGTGACTTTCAACACAATACTTATATTATGAAATGGAAATCCTGTTGGTAAATTTAAAGTTCGCTAAAAATATAATTATTTTTCAGCTTCTAGGGTGTTATTAAAAACTTTAACATAAAAAACAAACGTATTTCCCGCTCTGGACTTTACGCAAAAGCTTCTTAGCACACGAGATACAATATTTTATGTATGCAGGTAAAATTCTCGCCGAAAATACGGAAAATACGGTCCACGTAGAAGCAACATAAATTGTAATTTCTTTTAATACAGAACGTGCCTAGACTGTATTTTAAAATTTTAAATGTACTGCATACAACAATGCATTCAAGACATCGTTCTTGGGAATAAAGTCAAACATTGACGAAACTTCGATATATAATCTCATTTCAAAGTTGGACGGTGTTAAAAATTTTGCAGTCTTTTTTAGGGTTCCGTACCCAAAGGGTAAAAACGGGACCCTATTACTAAGACTTCGATGTCTATCCGTCTGTCTGTCTCCAGGCTTATATCCAGGCATACTTTAATAATTAATAAAAAAATTAAATAAAATTAATAATTAAGGGGTGCTCCCATACGAAAAACACATTTTATTGTTTTTGCTCTATAGTGGTACGGAACCCTTCGTGCGTGAGTTCACCTCGCACTTGGCCGATTTTTTTATAAAGAAGAAGACACCTTTTTACAGTTTTTTCAGGGTTAAATTTAACCTGAATCTCTACAACTGGGTCGTTCATGAAACCCATAAAAACTAACCGTTCATACAAAAATTAAATTCCCTACAAAATAGAAAACATATTGAACACATTTTTTACAATGCAATAAGCGTCATTGGCTTTGTCCACATCGTGCCTTTTTATGTTCGTCAAGGGCATGCGTTATAGCGCAGTCAACAGCGAACGTGAGGCATGCCTGTGACGCGCGTTTAAATCGTAGCGCTCCCTATGACACTTTTCTTTCAAACCGGGTGGATTTTGACGCATTCAATTATTGAATATGCCAAACGAAAGTTGGATAAAAAGAACATGACGAAAATTGAAGATGAAATTGCATAATGTGGACATAGCTATTGTCACACACAGACGCGCCGTGAATAGATAATATGGATATGATGAAAACAATTTATTAGCGAAACATTAAATGTGCCTCGAATACACAAGACTGGAATAAATATGGCTCACGCAGACGAGACACCGACATAAAACCCCACAACTTTTTCTTGTATCTTGATTCTAGAATAAACAAAACTGGAATAATCCAGTTTTGTTTATATAATTATTTATAATAAATATGACTTAATATGTAGACGAGCAACCGATGTAAAACCCGCTAAACTTTCTTGTATCTTGAATAAACAAAAGTAGATTATAGATATGGCTTGTACAGACGAGCCACTGACATAGAACCCCACAACATTTTCTTATATCTTGAATAAGTAAAACTGGATTATAAATATGGCTTATGCAGACGAGCAACTGACGTAAAACCCGCTACAATTTCTTGTATCATGAATAAATAAAAGAGGATTATATTATGTGGCTGGTGCAGACCAGCCACCGAAGCGGACAACTTTGCTACACTTAAGTGTTTTGGATTATTGTTACCAAGCATTTTAGCTGACTGTCAAAAAAGAGGCGGTTATTTTAAAATGGTTAGTTGAAGCGAAATTTAAAACTATACTTTTAAGTCCGCTATTAGCGGTATTGTGTAGCACAAGCTACTGGTAAGTGTCTGGTCTGTACTGAACCTAAAATATGTGCCCCAAATTCATGAGACTAGAGTATAAATATTTATTATAATTTATAACACTTCGAGGTATATTCGCAATGATAAACTTAATTATCCCAACAAAATTTATATAAACACTGAATATTATATTTGTTTAACAATATTAATTATTGTACCTATGTTGTTTTGTAATAGCGCTTGTGTGATTTTATTCGTGTTTGACCAAATCTAATTAGTACGGGATAGAAAGTAGCCTTTTTGTTTACCCATTTAAAAAATAAATCATGTTTGGTGATTTTTGCGTGAAGTAACAAACATTTTTTTTTTGCCTTCGTCCTCCTTTATGATAATAATAATTTGATTTACCCCAGCAATCGCTTTTTGGAAAATATTAAATAGGCTTATTTATTTTCTTAATTTGTTCTAACTTTTAACACAAGTAATACAAAATTGGAACGTTTGAAGTGACAAGGTGCAAATAACTTCTAACAAATTCCAACCGGTCTAATAGACCCCACGCGACCGATGTCAATACGACAGGAGTGTTAGCGAATACGTAATGCTCATGAATAGTGTAGAGAGAGAGCCCTTTACGATATGTATGCAAAGCCGATAGTATTGCAAATATTTTATTTACTATGCACAGATAGCGTGGACAGATTTTTATACAAACGTAAAATGTTAGTGCCAATTCAAAAGTTATGGGGGTATATTGTTACTTGTTGTCTATATTGCTGTATTTTATAATTAATGCTGTTGACATGGTGATAACTGTCTCTTTTAATGAAAGTGATAGTAAAATAATTCCACGTGATACTCGGTTAGTGCCACGGTAAAGCTAATGCATATCATTTTTTATCAACTCAGGCAATTAAAATTCGCATACGTCTAGTCACACGCACACAAATACCGTGCTGAAGAGTGGCAACGACCACCACTACTGTGCTGGTCAGAGCAGAAGAAATTTCGTTATGAAAAAGTCCTAACACACCCAGTGTTAGGATTTTATCATAACGAAATTTCTTGATTCGGTCGCCGCGCCGCGCTCAAGGCATTTGATTTATTATGGAATAGCTTAAAAGCTAGGTTTTTTTGTATTAAAACATAAAACATTTTTTTAAGTTTCTTATTTTATTTGATTCCACGGATATTATGTTACTTTAACACAATGTATTTTAATCAGTCCTAACAACCAGTATTTTGCAGACAGCAGAAGTAATATTTTTAAGTGTAAAGAACATAGTTTTTGCAGCGGGTCACAATAGCTATAGTGTTATAGTTTAATTTTTTCAGCATATTAATAGGTAAATTACCGGTACTTTGACATGAAAAATCCGATATTAATTTTGATGGTAATGAGTCTGGGCAGCTCGGCGCCTTCAGCATAGTCATGAATATTTGTCGATGATTGTCTATAATTAACAGACTGCTTTTTGTCTATGCCACAACAACGTATAGAAGGTGGTTTACTTATATATATTACTTTGTTATTCTAAATTTAGAATTTACCGTAGTTTAATGATGACAATGTTGCTCTCAGAGCTATCCCCACACTGAATTTCATCAAATTGGTTTACTGGTTTAAGGGTGAAGAAGTAACAGGCATACAGATAAATGAAACAGGTATTATTATAGATAAGAAACAACTTAATTTTTATTTAACATAATATTATAAGCCTTAAATTCTTAAAAAAATGCTAACAAATACAATGAATGAAAATAATTAGCAAATTCGTAAGCAAATTAGGTTTTATGTTCGAAATTAGTTTCTATGTAACGTTGCACTTACAAGTTGTTCCGTATGTATTGTGCTGTGCCAAAAAACTTCAGCGAGCGGAACAAATAAACAAACTTTTACTATAACTGGCTCGTTTGTATGAAAAAAGGTAGTTTTAATGCTAGAGAGGAAAACCAGGATTTAGGTGATGTAAAAATAAAATAATAGTATGTGGCACATGGGGACTGCTGCGGGAAATGTTAGGTGTTTTTCGTAACGGAATTTCTTGATTCCGTCGCCGCGCTCAAAGCCCGTGATAAAAGCTATGCATAATATAATAGCTTAAAATATTTATGTGTTGTTGAAGTCATTGCTTACTGACGCAATGAGCAAATAATTGTTATTTTGTAAACTTTATTCATCATGATTTTAAAACATAAATGTGTAAAATATTAAAAAATATTCGAAATTGCAATTTGCACGTACCTACAGATATTAGGCAAATGGAGGATCTACGTTACTTTGTGGGAATTTTTTGTCTAGTCTCGATCAGTTGAGCTTGGCATAACCCGATCAAATTATGAAGGCCCTTCGTCTCTCTATGAATAAATAACTCTAATAGTTATTTTTTGCAAATTCCAGCTGTTCATAATATCAGCATTTTGTCATAAAAACTTATATAAAATATTCAATATTGATCAACCAACAAATAATATACTGTCAACAAAAGATAGTACGAAAGAAGTGGCGGCAAGAAGCAAGGCAACGGATTCTTTTGTCATAGATGCTTGCCGATAAAAAATAACACATCTTTCGAGTGACACTTACGAACGAGTTGACTAGGTGCTGCATTGCGGTAAAATTTCACTGCACCACTTTTAGTGATTATAAAATTATAACACCTATTATAAAGCACAATTAATATTGTGTTAATATAAATAATAATAACACTTCAAATTAATTATAATCGAACACTAAATTTACGCTCGTAATTTTCGAGTTAAATTTACGAGAATAATTTATAATACGTTCAACACGAAAAAATAAAAGAAGCCTATATATACATTAGTTACTAATAAGCTTACAGGTTGTAGCAATCTAATCTGCTTTATCTGAAACTTTAAAAAATAATGTCAAATATTCTGTAGATACTCATTATTATAGCTGAGTGAGGAAACGTTGTTTTGCCATTTACATTAAGCCGCCAACCCACCGCGGCGCACGAATTTATTTCTTTGACTTGAGTTAGTTCGTGCGTAGCGTGTCCGTGGGTTGCAGTGGA
The DNA here is from genome assembly GCA_905404155.3 of Plebejus argus. Taxonomy (NCBI): domain Eukaryota; kingdom Metazoa; phylum Arthropoda; class Insecta; order Lepidoptera; family Lycaenidae; genus Plebejus; species Plebejus argus. The sequence goes on along the minus strand of FR989931.1, from coordinate 16,896,800 downwards.
CACAGTCACATATATTTTCTTACAAAACGAAGCTTGACGCACGTGCGTAGTCTCTCCGTGCGCCGCGATGGAATGGAGCCCTCATTGTTGTTTAACTTATTTCCATATTATTATAATCATTATTTTGATGAAAAATAGATACAGGCTAATTCTCAGATGCTACATAGGATAAGCATACAAACTACACAATCGTTCGGACGTTTCAGAGGAGTGTGAGAACATACACAGCGATACGAAAATGTAAAAAATATGGAATTAATTTATTATAAAAAATAGTTAAGTGATTTATTTATATTATTTAATACAAATTAAATTCTTTTGTCGCAGGTAGCAGCAAGGTGGGTCGGCCCAGAACTGAACTAGCTAGAGAACATTCAAAATATACTGTAAGTCATAATTATAATAGTGTAGCATTTTTAACTAAAACTTTTTTACTGTATCAATGTTTAGGTATTCTGTTTGTATAAAGTGAATTGTTAACCTTCCATAACTGTAAGTTATTTTATAATAAGATCCAATACAAAGATGAATTGAGTTATGTTTTTAACCTGTTATTCGTTTTTGTTTAAATAGAGATCGTTGTGGACTACATTGGACTTTTCTACTATTAGATATATTTTTTTCCTAAATCTATTATCTATTTTCGAAAAAAAAAACAAGAAGTAACCACCAAAAGTTCAGTGCTACGGCCTACGTCACAGCCGCGTAGCACCTCTACGCCGTAGCGCTCACTTGATCAAAAAGTAATTATAACTGTTTATTTACTTTATACTATTTTATTGAAATATTACATTTGTAGCGAGTTTAGGATATTTTGTATGCTATAATAATATTATAATTTTTTGTTAAAATAATACTTTAAATAATACTGAATAGTTAATAGTTTTAGTGAGAAGTTTGTTCCTTATAATATCTGCCCGAATTCTTATCAATAATTGTGTTCAGTATGATATTTAAAGTCATATTCAGAGAAATAATAATTATTATTACTTAACTATGTTAATGTTCATATACAAATTGGTACTAGGAAAGTCCAATAGAACAATTTAAATAAAAATTATAATTTAATATAACTATCTGTGTCGGTGAAACTTTGTTATCAGTTAAACGTTTTTGAACTGTGATATTAAATTAATGTTAGTTTTATGATTGTATTATCAATAAATATTAATTTTAGATGGCGTTTTTATTTGATAACCTAACAATATAACTTGTAAATCAATAGTCGAAGGATTAAAGCTAGACTATAATGTTATGTTGGATGCAAGTAGCAGGAAATCAGTCATCTTTGCGTTCATTTACAGAGGCCTATGTACAGCAGTGGACAAATATAGGCTGATTTGATTGATAATATTATTTTCAGAGGTATTTAATAAAAGATAATTATTTCCTTCGCTCTTTCTCTCTCGTTTTCTCTTTATATATCTCTCTCTCAAGCTGCTAAAGCCATCTAAAATATAATCGTACAATGGTGTGTGATTCACGAGATATTTATAGATCATCACACTACCTACTGGCAAGTGGGTCAGGGGTACTCTATTATCTCTGGCCGCTATAAATAAGTGAGCGTGGCTAAAGTAGGTTTCGAGACCTCATATTTCTATGAATGTCTGCCCTGAGCCAGTATTAACAAATGCACCTTTAAACATAGAATTATAGAAGAGACATTCCATACAATCGTCAGCGCGAAAATGTGTCACTCTCGAAATGTCAAATGAGTGAGCTCACTCATCTGAGAGCAGTGTGCCTTAGGACACGGTGACAGTCGGACGTGTTTAATGCATGATTACGTAAAATATGCATTGAAAGCGTAAAATGAGTGAAAGAGAAAGTAGTACATGCTATTACCGTAAGATAAAAAAGAACGAGAATATTTTCTCGATACACATATTTTTGCATGCAAAAACATTGCTACAGTTTTGATGGCGTATGCCATATCCAAGTTTTGACATCGTTGCCTTTATATGCTGCATCTATGCAAGATGATGAATAAGTGATTTATTTTCAGTATGACGACACTATCTAGTGGATAGCTTCCTATTATATGATTTGTAGATATAAATGAAATTTCGATTTTAGTCTCGCTAAAACTCGAGTACGGCTGCAGAACCGACTTGGTTAATTTTAGTCTTGAAATATTTGTGGAGTTTCAGAGAAGGTTTGTAAGGTTAGAAAATATTATACATAATTATGTTAGGATGGTTGTGATATGAAGTTCACCGGGTCATAATATCATTATAATATTATGACGGGAATATTGTTTATTAGTATTTTGTGTCTTGATTTAAAGCAAATAAAATATTAAAGCCTTACGCTGATTCGTGTTGTTGTTAAATCCACTTCACAGACACGATTAGCAATATTGGTTATGTGTTAATTTTGAATCAGCTACGAAGTTACAAATGAACTTGAATCGCCAATTTCTGAGCGTAAATTGTAAATCAAAGAGCACGGAAGTGCGCAGGCCAAGTTCCAGCAATAGGTCGCGCGCTTGCCGTGCATTATTTACACGAACCGTTTCGACTTTCGACGCACTTTTGAACCCCCTGTAGCTCAGTGTCTATTGAAAGTGCAAAGATAAAATTATACCTACGTAATTATATACTAGTATTTAAGCAGTATACCAAATTACATAGATATAGCGCCGGTAGATCCTGAAATATGTCCCTGTAAAATAGCTAATTTTGGCACTCACTCACTAACTCACTGACCGGTAATCAAAACCTCGACTAGGCCACTTCCTCGGTGGGATTACTTATTACAAAAGCACGATACACATAGGGAATCAACGTAACGAGTTCAAAACGTTCGACCACAAAATTAAAACACACATCCAAATTTGATTCATTGTAATTAGTTCTTTACCAATTACAATAAATCAAATCAAATTAACGAGTTATTCGAGTTGTACTCAAATAACACGTTTTATTCGTGTTAACAATCAATTGAATTAAAAATCACGCGTTGAACACCGACGCCATTTTGTGAATTAAAGCTGGACAAAATGGCACTGATTTATGAAATAATTAAATTTGACACGCATCACGGTCTGTGAGTAATGACTTGTCTACATGTATTTATCCGTGATGTCTGTAAATAACAGTAGTAGACCATTAAAAGATCCATTCGGACAGATTTATGTCATTTGGGAGTGTATTATTGTGATATTTTTTTCTGAAAATATTGCTCAGTATTTGCCACGTAAAGTAATTTTTATTTAACATTGAAGTGGAGGTTGTGAGTTGTGGTTTTAGAGTTTGCTAAAGCCCCGTAACTTTGATGCATCGAAATTAGTTTTTCGCGCCGATACAGCACATTTTTGCGTAATAACCCTCTAAAGAGTTTTGATTTCAGTTCAGTTAAGCGGCTGAATAAGGGGACAAAATAGACAGATATTATGATTATAAGAATGAATGCTTTGCCAGCACCACATAAGATAACATTATAAAACTACATACTAATAATACAATAAATGCGTCGGTCTGTTTGTCACCTCTTTTACGTCCAAATCGCTTAACGAATTTTCTTGTTTGCTTCGTAGATATTTTGAGTGCCGAAAAAGGACACATGAGGGTACTTTTATCCCGCAAAATGTACAGTTCCCGCGTGATAAACGAATCTCTACGCAACGGAGTTGCAGGCGTTTTCTAGGTAGATATACCTCAAAAATTCAACTTTAATTTGTTTTACAAATTCCCACTAAATTTTTTGTATTGGAAAATTTTTGATTAAAAGTTATTGTTGCAAAGTTTTCAGTGAGCTCTGGTTTTGACATCAAGTTTGAAGCAAAATTTATGAACAAGTTCGCGGTAAGGTTTGTTTAAGTCTTTAGTTTATTAAGTAGGTGGTAATCACGGTGACTCGTTGTTTTCGAAGTGATATTCGAATTCGAATTATTCACAACCGCATAAATGGTTTGACAACAGAATTTAAATACAGGTCAAAGATGAATTAAAATAACGAGACACGAAATTTCATACTTTCTTATTTGTTTTGGATTCATCTGTTACTTTAGTCAAATTATATTCGATAGTTTCGACGTCGAGGTTAGAAATCAAAACTGTATGTGTGATGTGCTGGCGATGCAGTATTTCAAATCCCATTTGGTTACTAATTTCACTGCCAAAATTATGGAATCTAATGTGACTATATCCTCTGGTCTTAACCCTTTAGTTGTCACACTATTTTTAGGACTGATAAAATGTTAGATATTCTAAGGGGGGTTGCACCAGAGGCGTACTAAGGTTATCTTACTACGCCTCTGGGACTACTAGGACTTTTACTAGGCATTTGACAGTTCATTTGACTTTTTGTTATGGTTGAAGTTAAAATTATAGTTAAAGTAAGTTGGTGCAACCCACTCTAACTATAGAGCCGATGACTCGTCAAAATGTAGCAATGTTGGGTATTCACCTGTCACTGGAATTTGGGAAAGACCGCGGTAGATTCCCACAACGCGATACCCGCATGGTTCCCAGAATACAGCGGTGAGTTTACCTCTAATGAGCTTGTGGTATACAAGCATGTGCGAAATGATGGAACCTCAATGTCCCTTAGCCTCTGGCATACGGAATACCTGATGGATAAGATATCATTAAAGTAAGTTTTAGAATGTCAGGCAGTTTATAAGTATGTAGAAGTATTATTAAGTTTTGTTACTTGCTAGTCGGTTCGTTGTTACGACACATCTTGAGAAACGAGAAATAAATAGTTTTATAGAATATAGAGCAACGCGTCTTATGCTTTACGTGCACAAAAGTTTGTTTCTTCCTATATTTCTTTTCTTTTTTAGAACTAATTAATATTAATAAGTATTCTCAATCTAGGAAGTCGCTTCGAAAAGTAACAAAATAGCCAATCTACGAAACGTCGGTCCCGCTTAATAACTTTCCGAAGGCATCAAAGTTGGAGGCTGCATTCTATCAAACTGCCCGCTGTCCTAAACTTAGTCAATCAGCTCGACCAAATGTTTATTGAAATGGAAGAAATAGTTCTGAAACTTTCGACAATGGACGAGGTAAATGGGGATAACGGTGACTTCACACTTGCGTCATTTAGAGAGAAGTTTGTCTTGTTCTTGTCCCGCAGATGACACTATTATGTAATTATTCTAGTCTCTAATAATAATTATTATGGTTCACGTCGAAATTAAACGAAACGAAGCGCAATGTGGTGATGGATAAGCGATACGAACATGTTAAGGTATCTGGTATCGGGCTTTTCAACATTTTACTTTCGATTTGTTTTTGGCTTTTGCTTTCCTCATGTTTTGTCGCTTATACGGCGTGAAATGATACTAAGACAATTAATGTGTAAATGATTTGATGTGTGATGATGATTGTTACTAAAATGGATAAATTTAAGTATGATACGACTTGATCCCAGTCCTTATTACGATTTCTATGAAAGGCTAGAAACACATGTGTTAGCGTGGTCGGTGGGTTCAGAGTGGGTTCAGAAAATGCCTTGCTTTGCGGTACTAATTCATTTCATAATGTACTTGTTACAAAATTAATAATATTATATCCTTATGAGATAGATGGTAGGTGCAGGTAGCCTGACTCTATTGTTTCATCATCATCATCATAATTTCTCAAGTTATATCCAATCCGTTTCCTATCAAATGGGGAAAAAAATATAACGCGAGTTTTAAAGATTCGACTAATCAGAAAGCTTTGACTCTGGTATGACCATTTAATAGGAAATGGACAGGGTCCGATAAGGGATGACGCTGCATTAATGTTGTTCAATTTAGTGGAATACGGAAAGAAGGCATTTAATCCGGATTAAAGAAGATTCAACTCGAAGTAAAAACGTGCGCAGAATTAATAAACGTATGAATATAAATAAGTGCTTAATGAGCCTTATTAATTATCGCTTTGGCTCAGCAATTAATAAAGTTGGCGATAAATAATTAAGGTGCGGCCCTGGCAGACGGCCAATGAGTTAATTCTTTGTTACTGTAACGGGAATATTGATTTTGTTCAGTTACGCGATTATAGTCTGTTGGGATAGGTATAAACTTATTTTTAACCGACTTCAAAAAAGGTTATCAATTTGACCCGTATGTATGTAATACTTCCGAAACTATTTATTTTTTTTATATTATAATATAATATTATAAAAAAATAAACATAATATGTTACTCTTTATCAGCGTTTGAATAAATGTGCAAAATTTCAAAACTGTACGTTTGTAAATTTATGTATGTATGTTTCTATGTTTGTGTTCACATAATTATGTCTGTAACTATAAGTCCGAGTTAGGTAATTCTTTTTTGTCGTACTATGTATTGTTTAACTTAGGGAACACTGCGAGTTTCAAATAAATAGGTCCAGTAGTTTTAGAGATAGGGAATTAACATTACGTACGTACAATTTTAAATTCGGTTTTATTTTTTTTATACTATCGGTTTTATATTTTAAAATAAATGGGAAAACGTTGGTATCATCTCTAGCCAGTGTATCTCAGTATCTCTACTTAATAATGCATGTATTATAATAATAATATTATTATATTCAGTTTCTCGATTTGAACATTCTTTCTAACTCTATAGTTCCTCCAGCTGTGTCTTTACAGGATCAGAATTTTATTATCTTCTTCGAGTATTGGTATCGAGGTCTCGTATCCGTATAATATAACGAACCAACCACGCTACATAATAAATAATTTTTGTTTAGAATAGATTATTACTATTTAGATTCCTTTGGTTTTGAAAATAGCAATGAAAACATACCTATTCTAAAAATCTACCGAAAAACTGAAAAGGCCTAACTAAAGTAATAAGTAAAATATATCTACTTACTCATTAATTATTGTGTTATTTATAAGTGAAACTATAAGCTTAAACACTAAGATAATACTTTAATAAATCATAAGAAAATTGGCCCTAATTATCATAATTGTAATAAACACTTATTTTCCACGATCTACCCTGATTCAGCTCTTTACGGATTCAGTAACGTTTTTATGCAGTTTAATAAACAGTTACAAAAAATATTCTCATGGCAAACCAACGACATTCTGGTTCAGATTTGTCGTAAATACAAATATTGTTAGACGCTAGTTTATCATAATATTTAAATAAAAATATGTTGTGTTTTTATTATTACTGAGACAGCATCATTTAAAGTTTATAAAAAATACGTGTGGCATTTTAAAATATATAACTATTTTATACAATTGTTATTCGCATACGTCTAGTTGCAGTTTGCACGCACACAAACACCTTGCCGAAGTCTGCCGAACTGAAACGACGTTAGACGATGCACGGCGACGCCGCACCACAGAATATATTATAATAGTACCTACTCCGGCCGCACGGCTGTGCTTGCTGTGTTAGGTTAATTTTCGTTACGGAATTTCGTGATTCGTTCATTGCGCTAAAAACCTGCGATAAAAGCTATGCAATAGCTTAAAAACTTATGCGGTTTCTAATAGAGATTTGCTTCAAGAAAAAGGTTTATGTGTACAATTAATTAAAACATGTGCCTATTATAATAGAGGAACACTAATAATTTTAGAGGTATACCTCTATAGTTATGTCCACACTGTGCCCTTTCATCTTCAATTTTCATAATCTTTTGACATTCGAAATGTCAAAAGATTATGAAAATTGAAGATGAAAGGGCACAATGTGGACATAGCTATTAACATCAGAATTGCGTCCGTACGGAGGCGAATCTGGGTACTATTGCTAGTCGGTAATTTAATTAAAACAAAGTCGAGAGGCTAAATCTCCGGGGTCGGCTACTCAGGCCCAATTTCCTAAAGGCCTATTCATCTTTACGTTACGGACGAATCCTAATTTCGCCTCAAAACACTGCAGTACTTTAATAACTTGCCTCTATAATAACTTTATGAAAATATGTTGAAACTCTGTAACGTTTAACTCATTTTGCCTCGTTTTCTCTCTGTTGTATTACTTTGCTTTTATTAGGATAGCCTTTAGTTTGTCTTACTGTGTGAATGAATTTTGTATGAGCGAAAAAAATATTTTAAAAATCCCTTGAGTGTGCAAAACATTATAGGTTAAAAATATTGTTGTGAATATTTTTCTACAGTTCTAAATATTATCTATGCTTTCTATTCTTTATCGACTAACGGATGTTGGAACTATAGTCATAAATAAAATATATTACCATATTTTTTTAAAGTTGAGTTGTTGTATATTTCATAACTGGAATAGGTTCCGAGTCTTACATAATATTTTAAAAGTGTGTATGTATCGATACAGTCTCGTATATTATAGCTTAAATTATGTGACTAGTTAACTACTTAACTAGGGACTCAAGTATCTTCATGCCAAAGATCTTAACCAGCGGCTCATGAAGAGTTGAAAGACCGTTCATTTTCGCATTTATAACATTGGTGTGAATTTATTCCAAATCAGTAACTTCAGGACTAAGAAGTCGTAAAGCGTAGATTTAAAACCGTATAACAGAGCCTGTAGCCACGACCTTTTCTTTATCGCTTCTTTATAGAATCGCCGATCAAAATGTATGGAATTGACATATTAAGCGATATGAAGTTGACGATTAATATGAAGTTGACGTTCGACGTTTTATGTCAATCCCATATATTTTGATCAGCGATTCTTTAAAAAAAAGCGGCCAAGTGCGAGTTGGACTCGCCCATGGAGGGTTTCGCAGCAGCAATAAGGTTTATTTTATGAAATTAAAATATTTTTGATTTATTTTTATATTTCAGTCGATTTAATGAAATTTGGATTAAGGTTTACTATTTATGACGTATAAAAAAAACTACTGGCTAGATCTCGTTCAAACCAATTTTTGTTGGTAGATTTTATAGTAATCTACATCATATATTTTTTTTAGAATTATCATGCCTCTACTTTAGAAATTAGAGGGGGGGACACACATTTTTCCACTTTGGAAGAGTCTCTCTCGCAAACTATTCAGGTTAGAAAAAAATTATATGAGAAACCTCAATATGATTTTTGGAGACCTATCCATAGATACCCCACACGCATAGGTTAGATGAAAAAAAAAATTTGTTTGTTTCAGTTGTACCTATGGGGACCTCTAAAATTTTTAATATTTTTTCCACTTTTGCATCAAAATCTTAATGCGGTTCACAGACTACATCTACTTACCAAGTTTCAATAGTATAGCTCTAATAGTTTCGGAGAAAAGTGGCTGTGACATACGGACGGACAGACAGACACAGACAGACAGACAGACAGACAGACAGACATGACGAATCTATAAGGGTTCCTTTTTTGCCATTTTGGCTACGGAACCCTAAAAAGCGATAAAAAAAATGTCTTGGCTACAGGCTCAGGTACGTACATTTATCAATTTATGAACACGAACAATCCAATACTCGAAGATTAATAGATCCGTAGTTCTACGTGATGGGAATGGCAGAGCTCGAGATTATAAGCTCTGACATTAAACTCGGACAACGAAAGAAATTGATGGCTTTCGCAAAAGCGGCAAGAGATATTGAAAAATTGCCACCAATCTAGCATCGATTTGAACACTGATTTTATAGTAGCCAGTGGCCACTATTTAGAAATGTGCTATCCAAACAAATATTATAAACTACATGCTGCCCGCAACTCCGTTGCGCCAAAACTCGTGTGGGAACCGTACGTTTTTCCGGGACAAAAGTAGCCTAGTATGTCCTTTCCCGGCACTCAAAGTATCTCCACACCAAATTGCAGCTAAATCGAATTTAATAAATTTTCCATAGTTCCATACTAATATTATAAATGCGAAAGTGTGTCTGTCTGTTACCTCTTCACGCCCAAACACCTGACCCGATTTTGCTGCAATTTGGTAGGGAGATACTTTGAGTCCCTAGAAAGGACATGGGATATTTTTATCCCGAAAAAATGTAAGGTTCCCGCGCGATAAACGAATTTTGGCGCAACGAAGTTGCGGGCGTCATAAACTAGTAAACAGTTATATTCTAAGCGAGGAATATATTAAGATCGTAGTTTTAAGCACAATCATGGTCAGAGGAGCTCCAATTTCACGCATTTCCGATCACACCACGTGTCCTGCAGCGAGTTTTTTACCATCCCAAAAAGTGCACAAAGCCACTTAAAAGTGTCCACTTTAAGCTAGTATTATATAACTGATATTTAAACCATAAAATGTACCATAAACCTCTACGCACATAAAGATGTAAGGCTAATTGGCACTTATGTAAAGCGATGCGCATAATGGAGGATGTAGTAGTACCTGCATAGTATGCACTATGCAGTGCATACTTGACACTCGTAGCTATTTTTTGTGCCTTTTTATTACTTTAATCGTTTTAACTGGTTTTAATCAAAATGATCTGGATCCTACATAGAGCACACGTACAGGCGTATGTGAATGAAATTAAATATATTAGCATAACTTTACCGGCAAACCTATATCCTACTTTACACTTATATTATGCTTTCATGGTAAAGTTTTTTTGACGACCGGGACTGGACGATATAGGTAATATCTATGTAGAATATTATGGGAAACAGTCTAGGTACATTAACAGTAGGTTTTTTGTAATTAAAAGGGTATGTTCACATTCCGATGCGATACATCCGGAGCCGAGAACAGCCGGATTGACGGACGCATCTTTACTAAAGGCCTCTAGTAAAGTCGTCAGTATAATATTATATGATATTATATTATACACCTATACAAACCGATAATATTCAAAGCCTGGCGGTTGGCGAAAAGCCTCAGTGATAGATCAGTGTCACCCTGACACTGACGTAACCTGCAGCTGCAGCCATCGCTCATCCAAACCACTATGACCGTATATCTTGATTGTGACGTTTCTTCAAAGTTTTAGCAGACAGTTTGGTATAGTTAATTAGTTACTAATGGCTTTGTCCACATTGTGCCTTTTTCTGTTCGTCAAGGGCATGCGTTATAGCGCAATCAACAGCGAACGTGAGGCATGCCCGTAACGCGCGTTGAAATCGTAGCGCTTGCTATGACACTTTTCTTTCAACGCGGGTGGATTTTGACGCATTCAATTATTGAATATGCCAAACGAAAGTTGAATAAAAAGAAGATGACGAAAATTGAAAATGAAATTGCATACCTAATGTGGACAATGGACATAGCTAATTACCATGTTTACGTACTATGTGCCCCCTACTTATTTCTGAATTCATTCGGTCAATTACTTCTATAAAGTTTGATAAATTGCCATAAAGAAGAGAGAAGAGAGGCCTTTTCAATGCAGTTTTTGTAAGATTAGTTTTCAAGCTAGATCAATAAGCAAGACATTCTGATAAGTAACACATTTTCTACGATTTTCTTCCTGAAAAAAAAAAGAATCTAAATAGCGGAAAATGCTAAAAACATGCAGCGTTAAAATGTTATTTTATGTTTGTTATTATTGTGTAAACAATGATTACAATATAAATTGTTGAAGACCATTCAAGAGATATAAAACCTTTATTATTATTATTAAATTCCTATGTGACCTACGTTAAGTACCTGAGTTGCTTTTTTGATATTTCGTGAGACATTTTATTAAAATCTTTGAAGTATTGAAGAACAAAGACTTTTTACAAAGACCTAGCTACTTTATTATTTTTCTGAAAGCATTATAATATTATATTTTGTTGAAAAATCAATGTTGAAAAATCTCCGTTTAAGCGTGAGGATGAAACAGACAGACTCACTTAAACTCATAATATTAGTAAGGATTAGTGCCGTATTTTGTCCACAGGTGGATAGTCTAGCTAAATCTAGATAGTCTAGACCAGGGGTCACCAAATGGCGGACCGCGGTCCGCATCCGGACCGCCGGCGCCGACCCATTGTGTGCGGACCAAGCACGTTCGAAGATAAACTTTGTTAAAAATAAACTGCTTGCACCAATTTCACTCCAAACAAGCAACAAAAATTGTCATTTTCTCATGTCTGTTTGTCTGAATGTCTCCAGCCTGTATAGCTTAAGAACCGCTATAGGTAGACTTCTGAAATTTTTACAGATTGTGTGTTTTTGATGCCGCTATAACAATAAAACACACTAAAATCAAAATAAAATTAGTTATTTAAGGTGAGCTCCGATATCAATAATGGCAACAGACAGACATTTAAAATTTTTACAAATAATTTGATTATATTATGTGTACTTACTTTAATAATAAATAATAATATTAAAATAAAATAAAAATGTAATGGTGGGCTCCCAAACAAAAAACACAAATTTTGGCCTATTTCCACTCTATAACGGTACTTCGTGCGAGTGTGAGTCCGACTCGCACTTGGCCGATTTTTTTATGGGTCCACACATAAAAAAATGTCAAGGTGAAGGTAATTTTATTTCTTAAAGCAAACCCCGAGCGAAACTAATTGGTAATCCCTGGTCTAGACTATAAATAGTAACTCTTAGGCAAGTCTGTATACAGGCTGTAATTGATTCGAAACACAAAGGACGTAGGCAGATCTCAAGGCTTTGCCTGGTACTGACACAAATAATTAGGTTTAGGCTGCACACCAACCTGTACCAAGTTGATAAAGCATGTGAAATTCTGTGGCGACTGAAGCTTTACTACTACTGAGGTTTTGTAGATAAAGCACAAAAGGCAACCAGTCGATTATCAATTTTCAAAATAGCAAGAACAGAAACGTTAAATTTATTTTTTTAATATTACGCCTTAATAATTTATTAAATTGCCTTTGGTCAAAATGATGAAGTTGCACAGATTTTCATACAAATTTTGACATTTTATTAAACAAATTGTACCTTGAATCGCCGTTTGGTCATACGCACACATACATGTTAATACACGGTTCAATCACGTAATGGTAACGGCGCGTTCAGACATGCGCGTTTTCTGCTGTAGCATTTGGGAAAACACGCGAGCTGAATCAACGCGCGCAGAAAACGCGCCAAAAATGCGCTCATATTCTCATCGCGTCCTTATGATCACTTTTACTGTACAGTAAGGCAATTTCGTAATGGCAAACATTAGAGCAGAAAATTTTCTTACATTCATCCGCTTCTTTATGAGAACATGCACATTGCACGCCCAAAGAAGTTAATAACTTCATCAGACGAATTACATTGATGACCGCACACATACTGCAGATTATTCTGGAAACATAAATAATATTATGTCTCCGGAGAGCACTAAGTTAGATTGCAGATGCTTTCAGCACGAAACAGCTTAGAGTGAGTTTAGTATACTAATATATCCGAGAGTTTTCGTTACAATAATAATTATTGTCGGTGTGGATGGTTATAAGGAAAGTTTTTATTTATATATTTAAAACTGCTCTGGAGATAATGTAAAATACGTACTGCACCTTTGCTAATAAAATTATATTAAAAGCGAAGGGTCTGCGTTTCTTCTCTCTGACACATATGAGATTTATACTCGCGTCTCGTAGCTCGGCTCGCGGCGCGTCTCGCGAGTCGCGGCTTGCGAGACGCGCGGCGAGTTTTAAAACAAAGCTCGCGTTCCCCTCGAGCTCCTTTGAAAACCGCTCCCGACGCGAGCCCTTTTTTTGGTCAGGAAATGCCATTATGCATCTCCGGCAGTTCTGGGGAGAACAACCGAGGTATGTGGTACTCGCTGCGACAGATGAGATAGTAAGTGGCCGCAGCTTTACCCACTAAAACCCGACAGTGTTCCTTACTGCGCTGCTACTGACAGATCCACGGGAAATGTGGGGCCACCGCAGTTCCAACGCGAGCCCTCCGAGCCGCGAGCTCGAGTTTACACTCTCGGCTCGCGGCGCGTCTCGCGGCTCGGCTCGCGGCTCGCGCGCGAATGTATCGTGTAGAACCTGTTTTTATTGTTCTGTGTGTAGAACAGTCACACGATAAATAAAGACAACGAATCTTAAACAGTTTTCAAAGGGTAGATGTTGAATTTTTGTTTGAGTATAAAAATAAATAATCTCGGAAACCACAAAATTTCAATTATCATTACAAAATCTATTCTAATCTTTGCACAAAATTCAATATCCCAATCCCATTTCATCGAAATCGGTTGACTGAAAGCGTAAAGACTAAAGTGGTAACAGGCAGACATATTTTCGCGTTAACATAAATAATGTACATATTTGATAAATAGGTGTATGCTCTAATTAATTATTATATCATTGGTATAAAAGTAAATACCCACCTCCATGCTGTTTAATTAATACAGCGCAGAAATGGGTCAAGCGTAAAAACTTTAATATCTATATATATATATATATATATATATATATATATATATATATATATATATATATATATATATATATATATATATATATATATATATATATATATATATTATCTTGTTCCCATATCTAATCATAAACGCATTTTAAGTATATAGTTAGTAGGTCGTTTTGTGAAATATGAAATTTTAAAGTGGAAAAATCATTAGAGTCCAATGTCCCCACCTTCTACCAGCTAAACGGTTGCTTCTGGAAATGTAAAAAAATTCGCGGGGGTAAGAAATATGCTGAATTAGGACAATAATTATAACGGCTAAGAAGACTTCACAAGTTATTGAGTAATAGTCGATCAACTAAAAAAATGTATTGAGAGAAGTCTATAGAAACTATTCGTTCAAATTGCTTTGAGTTGTTAGTAGTGTAAAGTGTAGCCAGATGGGGGACCAACGTAGTTTGGTCGCGTTATGTCAAACCGAGCCGACAGATCACAATTAACATTGAATTGACATGATCCGACCAAATGACGTTGGTCTGTCAACTTCCAAAACAAGCAGTACTACCGCGGAGACTTATATTGTGCGTGGCCCGATACGCACTTGGCCGGTTTTCATCGTACCGGTTAATTTCTAGCTTACTTAATATATGAGCAACCTAGAGCATTTTGATATATTAATTGTAAGCGGCCATTCCGTGATTATTGTTAAAATACAACAAAAATATGTGTCTATAGTTTATGAGAGACTAGAGTGATAGAATCTAGATGAAAGCCGCTACTCCGTTGCGCCAAAATTAGTTTATCGCGCGGGAACCTTGCATTTTCCGGGATAAAAACAATCCTATGTCCTTTTCCGGGACTCAAGATATCTTTATGCCAAATTTCAGCAAAATCGGTTCAGCGGTTTGGGCGTGAAGAGGTAACAGAGGTAACAGACAGAGACACACTTTCGCATAAATTATAATATTAGTATAGATCTTATACTCTTGACACTTGTACATGAAATCACCACCACGATTCTGTGGTTTTTCTTAATATATTATAATAATATTTAAATAATACTCCCCACACCAGTTTCGGTGACGGTGGCCGGTTTCATTGAAACCAGGCCAGTTACGCAGGAGTAGTTTTATAGTGCCCAGGCGTGTGCGCAATACACGAGAGCACTCTCTATTCCTTTACTCTATAATCCAGTGGGACAGAAGACTTATTTATTTATTTATTTATTTATTTAAAAAGGACACCTGCGGTACATGTATTACACAATTACTGCTACAAATTATAATTACATAATCCTGATACATGCACCTTTATAGGTGACACAACATTTGCAAAGGTACAAGATAGTCATAAAATTAATTAAGCTATAGTACATATTAAAATTAATAAAATAATCACATTAATATAACAATTGAAACAGTTATAAATTGATATAAAATAACATTTCATTGATTATAATTATTATACAATTTAGAAAAGATCATCAATTTAGAAAAGATCACAAGAGCTTACATAGAAATCAGAACATACATTTTAAATAATAACCTTAAATCATTCATAATGTAATAATTCGTGACAATAGATAACAAAGTGAAATGAATAATATACATAACGTGCGTTTTTAATTAGTATCTTTTTTAATTTTATAAAATTCCATTAGTTTCTTTCTGAACTGGGTATAGGTCATACCGAATATGTCTATATTGTCGTCGATATTAGAGCAAACATAACTGTACAATTTGCAAATTCGAGACACTGGCGCTTGCAAGCCTAAATTGGTTTTAGAAGTTGGGCCGCATAGAATCTTAGTCATTGGTTTCCGAGGGAGGTTGTATGGTACTACAAGTGAGAAAAGATTTAGTAGGTCACAGCAAGAGGTAAGGCCATTTACTATTTTGTGCATTAGGAGCAGGTCGTGTATCGTTCGCCTTGTTCTTAAATTTGGCATTTTGAAAAAGTCTAGCCGTTGTTCATATGGAGACCTATGGGAAATTCCCGAACAGCAAAATGCGAGGCGCCTGGTAAAGGACCTTTGGATAGATTCGATTCTCTGTGAATGAGTCACATATGTTGGGTTCCATATTGAGCTGGCATATTCGAGGTGGCTGCGAACAAGGTGATTAAATAATAAAATTTTGGTTTTGTAATGAAAGCCGGATGAATTTCGGTTTATAAAGCCCATCATTCGAGCAGACTTTACGACAACGGACTCAATATGAGAAGAGTACGTTAATTTTGAATCCAAAATCACGCCCAGGTCACGCATCTCTTTTACCTCCGCAAGAATGGAGTTGTGCAGGGTGTAACTTGATGGGAGTGGATTTTTTTTTCTAGTGAATTTAATGTGGTAGCATTTATTAGGATTCAGTAACATTTTATTAGTTACACACCATTCATGGAGACTCTTAAGATCGTCTTGCAGAAGTGAAATGTCTAAGTAGGATCGTACTGTTTTGTATATCTTAAGGTCGTCTGCAAACAGAGAATATTTGCTGTGCCTAATAAAGAGACAGATATCATTTATGAAATGAGAGAAAAGAATTGGACCCAGGTGGGTTCCTTGAGGCACACCAGATTCCGCTTCATAAAGGTATGATTCATAACCTCCTACACAAACAAGTTGCGTCCTTCTCTCAAGTATTGAGACTTGACACGACTGGCGAGAGATCAGGCGCAGGACCGACTTTTTACGTGTCCATCCGACGCATGGATTATCTTAATTGTCAGACGATTATTAGGTGATCAGAGAAGGCCGAGGCGGAGACTAAGGGCTAGACATGGTCACGACGTCCCGCCTTAGCAGGGGAGCTCGGGGTGTCGGCATGGGGCAGCCGTCGCCCATGACATCGAGTCCCGGGTAGGCCACGATTCGCTAGGTGTTCCAGCACATCGTCGCGGAGTGATGTGTAATGTGGTGTTTCCACGAGTGGAGCCCAAAGAGGCGGAGGTGGTGGGGCTGCGGTCGTGTATCACGCGTTTCCCGTAGTTCCACCTTCAGGAGGAGGAACACCGTTGGGGTTTTAGTCCGCCCCGGGGAGTCCCACATACCTCGGCCCTCCCCAGACCAGGATGCGTAAATGCATTCCCCCAACGCAAAAAAAAACAGGTGATCAGCCTGCATTGTCCTAACCAAACTTGCAAATAACATGATTCCAACGCAGGAATCGAACCCACGACCTCCGAGTCAAGAGCCACGCTCTAGACTACTCTAAAGTCTAGGTCACTGGACCACGGAGGCTTCTGTGGTATTGCAATAATGGCGGTGCTAACAGTGTAGTTTACATGATCTCACCATTTGTAGTGATCCTCTGCTAAATCTACTTCCCATTTTGGTTTTTCATGTGAAAATAGGGGATGAAAATATGACAATACTTTTTGAGTATTGCATATAGCATCTGTGGAAATTGTTAGGTATAAAAAAATAAGTTTTCGTGTACATGGATGAGCACTGAGCACTTTTATACACACTACCTACTAGAATAGACAATAGGACGAAACAGGTTACTTTTTATGACATTTTTTTCTCGGAAACACAAAACGAGGGGAAAAGTCGTTTCACAAAACACTCGGTGACAGAGCCAAGCCATATTTTAAGCGCGAACAATTTTAAAATCATTACGCTTTTTCTGTTAACGCAGCTGCCGTTTTCGACGCGTTACTTTTAATTTATCGTTAATTGCAGTAACGAATGTGTACACAAACACTGAATAATTACAAGTATTATGAATTAATGACGTCGGCCGAACATAATTAAACTTGTCAATAATTCAATATGTTAATTAACGCTCTCGAATGAAAAGACACAGTCAAATTCCCAATTATTGTGGGATGGTTAATATCGGAAGATGAATTGCGCACATTGTGTATGCAGAGATTATAATTATAATAAAATTATGTAGTTTTCTTGTATGGTAAGTTTCTTGAAATGCAAGCATAAAGTTGCAATGTCGTATAATATAATTGTAGAGAGTGAATCTTTTTTATTGAGCAAGGGGTATTGTTATGATATTATGTTATGTATCTCTCTATCAACCATAGGGATAAAAAGTATCATATGTACTTTCCCAGGACTCAAAGTATCTTTATATAAAATTTCTGAAAAATCGGTTTAGCGGTTTGGACGTGCAGAGGTAACAGACAGACAGACAGTCAGACAAACAGACACACTTTCGCATTTATAACAATATTAGTATGGATTTCCAAAAACTATTTTTTAAATTGAACCAAAATTTCATTCACTGGCTGGAACAACGACAACTTTTCTAAAAATGTATGGTACCCCAGGATTATGTTCATGAAATGGCGGGTAATATTATATATATAACGTGCAAGTTCGAAGCAAATTGTACCATCGCATTGTCCTCAATGGCTCGTTCAGGTGGAACTCTAGTCTTTGTGAGGAGTTTTAAGTACAAAGTGCTGAGTATTTATGAAGCGCTTCGAGGCTTACCTCTAAATTATATTTGCTTGCTAACTGAACTTATAATATGTGTTTGAAGTTGGAACTAATTTTGCTTATGTTCGATAGAATGTTAATTTTCGTGATAGATTCTGTAAGTTTTACACGCTTTAAATACATTGTAGCTACATTGTAGCCATTTGTAGCTATACTTGGGTTTGTGTCTATAGTCCGACAAGGCTTTGTGGCGAGGAAAGGAACTAAACGCTTCTATCATACACAAACGTCATTTTTGACATGTGTTTGACAGTTATCCTTTACCAGCAGCGCCTATTGACACATTTGACACATTCATATAAAGCCTTGTCGGACTATAACATGTGCATGAGTGGTGTTACTGATTTTCCTCATAGATTCTGGAAGTTGTAAGATGTACTCAGGCTCATGTGTGTTTCATGAGTGTCAGGCATCATTTACATTCGGATTATTGTACTATTTATTTAGTAAATAAAGACGTGTAGAAGGTGTAGAAATATATAATAATAATAATAGCTCCCACACCGGTTTCGGTGACGGTGACCGGTTTCATTGAAACCAGGCCAGCTACGCAGGAGTATTTTTATAGTGCCCAAGTGTGTGCGCAGTACACAAGAGCACTCTCTATTCCTTTACTCTCATAACCGGTCGTGTCGGTCTGCCGTCCCACTGGGACGGCAAACCGACACGACCGGTGAGAGATCAGGCGCAGGATCGACTTTTTACATGCCCATCCGACGCATGGATCATCTTACTTGTCAGACAATCAGGTGATCAGCCTGCATTGTCCTAACCAAACTTGGAAATAACATGTTTCCAACGCGGGAATCGAACCCACGACCTCCGAGTCAAGAGCCGCGCTCTGTACCACTAGACCACGGAGGCGAAGGTGTAGAAAGATAATGTAATAAGTGCAAAATATCTAATGACAACTCTACTCACCGCATGATGTTGTAGACGAAAGAAAGAGAATAATCGGCCAAGTGCGAGTTGGACTCGCGCACGAGGGGCTCCGTACTGTTATAGACAAAAAAGGCCGAAAATTGTGTTTTTTGTATGGGAGCCCCCTTAATTTTTTATTTTATTTTAATATTATTATTAATTATTAAAGTACATAATATATAATTAGAGACTTTGTGAAAATTTCAATTCCCTACTTGTTGCCGTTATTGATATCGACCAAAATAAGCAAAAAAATCGTGTTTGTTGTGTGGGAGCCCCCCTTAAATAGTAATTTTATTTTCTTTTAGTATTTGTTGTTGTAGCGGCAACTAAATCACAATATGACTTTTTTTTACAGAATCTGTGAAAATTTCAGAAGTCTAGCAGCTATAGCGGTTCTTGAGATACAGCCTGGAGACAGATAAGAGATAGACAGACAGAAGGACGGAGAGACATAGCAGTCTCAGTAATAGGGTCCCGTTTTTACCCTTTGGGTACGGAACCCTAAAAATGGCGAATTACAGCATTTTTAGCACATTATAAGAAACCCCACTATACAATCCTGCACACTGCTAGTCACCTCTACCGACTCCAGTTAGCGACAGCGTATGAAACTCGCGATCTAATATCTATAACGAGTAAAGATTTAGACATATTTATCAAAACCATAAATAAATTTAAAAACACTTTAGGGAATGTCCTTCAAACCATTTAGCACTTTCTGTACCTATGTAATATCTTTTGTATTTCAAATATTGGTCATATTTTTATTCTTTGTTTAATATCATTTAACTAAGTACAGTAATTGTCACTCAATTTTGTAATGATGTGTACGCCTATAGGTAATTGGTATATACATTTTTAACCGACTTTAAGGCGTGATGGACTTACAGTAGATTAAGAGAAAATGTAATCTTGGTACGCGACCATATTATAACAATGAGACAAATAAAGGATATGGGCGACTAGCCCATAGACGACCTTAATTATTGTAATAAAAAAAAACGACTTCAAAAAAAGGAGGTTATTTTATGTTTATTTCAATGTATGTACTGTTGGTGTACCTTAATAAAGTAAATAAATAAAAGTTAAAAAAAGGAGTAAAGGACCTATACGACCTGCAAACCTTCAAGAAAAGAGCGTATTCCCTCTTAAAAGGCCGGCAACGCACCTGCAGCTCTTCTGATGTTGCGAGTGTCCATGTGCGACGGTAGTTGCTTACCATCAGGTAACCCATTTGCTCGTTTGCCCCCTTATTTAAATAAAAAAAATAGTTCGTTCCTATGTAATGTATTCTGAGCATGATGCAACCACGCCGATATCAAAAACGTGCTTAACACCCCATCGGCAGAATGTGAACAAATGAAATGCGCTTCTTACGTAAAAGCACGTTTGCTAAAGAGTCTTTCGCACTAAGCCACTTTGAATTTACAGCTCTTCGGCATGATAATACTATTTTTAGCGTCAAGCAGTTTAAACACAAATAAAACACAGTAATACTTGCACTTTTTCCACCACACAAGTTTCCACAAAAGTGCAAGTATTACTGTGTTTTATTTGTGTCTAAAATGAATTTCCACCAAGAACCGACAGTACAATCAATTACATATAAGCAGTTTAAAAATAGAAATGGCACATGAGAAGTATCATCGAAAGGAAATTAAGTTGAAAATAATTCTATTGAGATTTGAAGAGAATTTGTCTGCGTTACGTACACATTCTATTTTTCTCAGTTGTTTCTTATTATTTTATAATTGTTGGAAATACTATTCATTAAAATCGGATCATCGGTTAATGGGCCTGTTTCACCACTTCCTGATAAGTGTCAAATAGGCTATCCACCACTTAACTTGACAGATGAAGTATGGAGAATCTGTCAAAAAAGTTATGAATAGCCTATTCGGCACTTTATCAGAAAGTGGTGAAACAGGCCCTAAGCGTGAAAAAGTACTAAACAAACACACTACCTAATTAAAAAATGATTATTATCTAGTAAGGTTTATTACAATAAGTAGGTACTATTTGATATCAGAACTTTGAATAAACCTCTTTTACACTAGTCCTGTTTTGTCTTTGAAAATCCAATGCCACGATTCCATTTTGCAGGCCAATTTATATGGAACGGGAGTGGTAATTCTCTGCCTGAATTGGCCTGTAATTTCCCTACCTCATGTTAACCCGAAACTTGCTCTGTTGCTACATTATTTTCGCGTATAAACTAACAAGCTTGTAGTAAACTAGTTTACAGATTACCTACTGCGAAACTGATGTTAGTCGTAATTAAACTTCAACACGTTTTGAGTTGACGCCCGCAACTCCGTTATCTTTGTTTATCGCGCGGGAATTTGTCAGATTAAAAGTATCCTTTGCCTTTCCCGGGACTCAAAGTATCCTTATACAAAATTTCAGCAAAATCGGTTCAGCGATTTGGGCGTGAAGAGTTAACAGACAGACAGACACTTTCGCATTTATAATATTAATTAGGTACGGAATTGCATCAGTTCTAGTAGGAGAGCCCTGCTTTGGCGTGAATGGGCCGGTTCAATATCATGGCCTCACATAAAACCGGCATGAAATGTGTAACAATATTATGATGTCATGAAATAATGACGTCGTAATATTATTATGAATTATGATGTTGTCATTGTGTTTCGCTGAGTGAGTGAGGTAACCGAGTGGGGTTTGTATGGAAGGAACCCAACTCGTAATATTAGAGGGGTTTCACGATAGCTCTACTGGTGTAGCGAGTGTCCAAGGACTGAGGAAATTATTATCATTAGGTAATCCCTCTGCTTGTTTCCAGATTCATTTCGTTTAAAATTACTCTCATTTGAGATGCGGAGAGAGAGGTAAAAGTGATTTTTATATATTCATTCATCATTACCATTGTATTAAGTACAGTTACAGCCTTAATAATTGGCGTAATGTAAGTTATGAATAATAATAAATTCTTATGACAAGTTTAGTCACAGACTAGATGCAATTTCATTATCTTAGTAGCAAAATGCATAAAATGAATGTCAGGATTGCCCGGAGCTAACAAAGTTTTCTTTAACATGTTGAAACGCATTTCGCCGCATTTCTCATACTAGCTAAGGCTTTGAGGCGTCTTGCAGCCTCTAGCAAATGTATGAGAAAATGAATTTGAAGTGAAACTACCGTTTTATGTTCTTAATATTATCTTCATAGCTCTGTTGAGAGCTACCTTTCAAATAATACTGTAAGAATTTTTCTTAATATTGCGCTTGAATACGTCATAAGTAGGTACTTGTAAGTAGAAAATTGTATAGAACTTTCTTTTAAGATAGGCTAGGCTAGGCTTGGTCTGAAGAAAGTTGATTGCTCAAAGATTAAAAGTACCTCATACGCATTATGTGTGTGCAGATATACCTAGTCACTGAAGAATGAATTCAATCTGGCTTTGCAAAAATATTATGCCTCGTCTATCTGAGGATTTTTTAATACCTGCGAGTGACTAAATAAATTTTAGGGCACCATACAAAAGGGTTACGGAAAAAATCTTATTAGTAAGGCTTTAGTCTTTACAGTCAGTCTTTCTTTCTTACGAACCGTTATAGCTAGACAACAGCTGATAATTTGTTTCTGTTGCTGCTACACAATAATCAGACACACATAGTAAAAGTGAATATTTTTTGGTACTTATCTGTTGTGTGGGAAACCAACTCGCACTGTCGCGATTTTTTCTAATGTTTACGGAAAATCTTGACTCAGTACACGGTATCTTCATAATAAATTATCCTTTTGCGGTTCTGTACCACATTCTTCATTCTAGAGCTGTATCATATATTTTTGTCCCGTCTTATAAAGTATGGCCATTAAATTCTCCGATGCGATAAGAGAGCCTCCGTATTTCTGATCGTATCTTTTTCATGAAAAATATTATTTTCACAAAAAGAATGCGAAAAAACATTTTTTTTTCGGACGAGTGCGGTTGGAGAGCTCTTGGCATTTCGAGCTTTTCATAAAGTGTGTTACATACGAGTAACTCGTATACGGTAACTATGTACGGTAGAGGTAACAAAAGAATGCGACGTCGGTTGGCCCACAATTTTTGCACCACATTCCCATGGGTTCAACTCATATACCAGGTCCGTACCTATACCATTAATAATGATAGTATTATTATCATTGATGTCCGTAGGAATAAAATCGTTTTGCGTTGACTTCGGGTGAACACGCCGTTTGTGAACGTCTTAAAATAAAATTAGAGAAATAAAAAAAACATAAAACACATTCTTTAAATACTTAAACATTTAATGTTGTGTAATTTTTATTCCAGGTTGTAATCAAGTGGTTATACTTTAGAAATTAGAATGTGTATGACGTATGTACTCTTATATTATAATATAATAGAGTTCACTGTAATAGTAGCACCGCTAAAAAAGTTACTTTAACATCTATGACTCTATGAGAAATGCCTTGACGTCATGAATTTACCTGTACAATAATAGCGAAAAGTTTTCCTATACATTTAGCGCTGTAACAGCTGTGTAACAGTGAAAAATAGCACTTTCACCCCTGCAAATATATTTTATTATTTAATGTATTTTATTTTTAGAATAGTTAAAAAAAATCTTAATAAGATAGATAAGGTGGGGAAGTATAATTGAATGAGATATCTAATCTTAGCCACCTAAAAAGAACCTCATATTTTCGAAGCAATCTTCAAAAACGATAAGCACCGCGATAATCTGACAAGAGAGGTTCATTGTATACGATCCGATCGTGTGGAATATTCGTTCAGAGTTTTATCACTAATTCTCAGTGAGCTTTATTCCCACGACATAAGTAGCAGAATCCCAAGGCAAAACAACTCTGAACGTATGTAAGGCAATATCGATTTGTTTTAAGTATCCCAGAGTATTCCCTTCGTAACACATGCTAGCTATAATAATAGGTTTTTGAAGAGAAACTTCTGTGAGTGGAATTTTATAGTCTCTTCAGAATACAAATTAAAAGCGTCATAGTTTTGTATAATTTTAAATACATAATATTATGGTTTTATAATAATTTTTGTTGTATTTATTTGTTAGTAGATGACTCCTCCAACACTGTTCCGCAAAAATTGGTTATTCGTTCGTACATTTATCTGAGTTATCGTAATTAATATCATAATTTGGTCGCGTTAAGTCAAACTCATCCAACTAATCACAGCTATAGGCCGACAAGGCTTTAATTGAACGTGACGAAAAAAGGAACTAACGCCGCAATCATATCAAAACCCCATTTTTAAAATGTTTTTGACAGTTTTTCTTTACCGGCAGCGCCCTCGCCCACGTTCATACTATAAAGCCTAAAAAACATTGAATTGATATAAGCCGACCAAACGACGTTATAGGTCTGTCAACTGCCTAGTAATCAGTTTCCTCGGGTATACATTAATTCAATTACGTAATTTAACAAAGGTTACATGTACCTATATATAAATATGCTGACCTGGAAAGGCTGGAGCAGTGGTCACACTATCACCAAATAAAGGGGAATTGAGATTTAATTTCACACCTAACTGAGTGAATGACAAGGGTGTCTGACAGTTCACGTATTTGGTTCATTCAATTTGTTGGGAGTTAAAAGGTCAATCAGGCCTTGGAAAACGTTTTATTTCTTCTATTGCCTTATTTTTATGTAAAACCAGGCTGAGTAAAAGGAAATCTGTTCCGCGCCATCCCTTCCTGTTTCCGGAATACAAAAAGGCTACGTATATTTTATCTGTACGCCGAATTTTTACATAACTTTTGTTTAGAGGTAGGAGAAAGAAACACGCGTTTTTTTGGAGAAAGAAACACGCGTCAACATCCTCAAAACTTCCGCATTTATTGCTAAGAAGTAATACATTATACATACCTAATATTATTGTTGTGATAGCAGTTTATCACCTACTCCATGGTCAATGCATAATATTATCTGTGTTAAAAAAATCATAAAATTTGAATTGAAAAATAAAATAAAATGTTTATTTCAGACTAGGAGTCCATATTATTATGTTGTTAGTAATTACTAATTTGGTAATAATATTTTTTTCATTACGAACTATGTTAGTACTTAGTAAATTATATAAAAAATAAAAATGCATAGGATTACTTAAAATATCTACGTGGCCTACTAGCAGCACGGGGCACGTAGACATGAATGTGCACCCAATGCCGCATGATAGGACTGTACTCTACTTTTTTCACTTATCATTGATCTAAGAATGGTGTCGGTGCTTGCGCGAACTCTGCTCATAAGAAGCTACGATTTCGTATGTTGTGACTTTTTTATCATTAATTCATAATGTATAAGATATAAAAATATGTAATACTAATTCAATTTAAAGTTAATAATTTAAATAATTAATAATACAAAATACTCCCGTACAATTCTAATCCTAGCATATTTTGAACATGAGGACAATTTCCAATGCGTCACAGTGAGCTTAGGTGTTGCTAGTCGACAAAAGAAAAATATGACAATTCGAAATTCCCGAATTCTCCGTCGAAGCCAACTCGATTTTTTCTCCGTTTACGTTCCATTTCGCGTGTTTCACAATCAAACAAACAAGTTTTATTTTATCATACGGGTGCAGTTTGCACAAGGTATCGCAATTTTATGATTCAATAACAGCGAGCGCAAAATTGATTTTACGTACACAGACAGATCTATCAGACACGATAATTGGATTATTTTTACGAAATATTATTGTTTTATCTCAATACACCATAGGGGTTATCGAATTAGTCCATTTTGAAAACGTGCAGTGGGGTAGTTTCGCATTGTAACTTGACGCGTGGCTGCCATTCGATGAACATAATATTTTCAAAATATGAGCCATCTAGTAAAACTAAACATACCCAAAGGCCGAATTGTTAGTTTCAGCTGAACGTAAAAAAACTTGTAGTATTGTATGATTTTTTACCCGACTGCCAGGAGGGTTATTAACTATCAAAAATTGAATGACCGCAACTCACACAACACACGCACACACATCCTGGATTTTATTTACATCAACACTAACCCTGCTATTATAAACGCGAAATTTTATAACATTAGCAAGAATTATATATCTGTCGCATCTTCAAGCTTAAACGGCTAAACCGATTTAGATAAAATTTTGCTTGTCGATATTTTGAGTCACGATAGATGAACGTAACCCAACAAAGGACATTTAGTAATAACTTTTATCTCTGGAAAATGTACCGTTTCCAGTTACCAAACGATAAACGAATTTAAACACAACAGAGTCGCGGGCATCAACCTAGTTACCTATAAAGGTGGATTATTCGACTGAACTAAGATACTGTTAGTATTCAAAGTACATTTACTCAAACGACCACATTCCATCCATTCAAGATGAGACGCCAGTAACCAACTGCTCCACTAATTTGACTCTGTTAGATACACCGAGTCGAAGATGTTTCCTACAAATGACTAAACTTTAGTTAAAGTCTCAAAACAAGTATAACGTAAGATTCATGATAATAAGGCCTTTATTATTTTACTATATTATTATTTTAATGCTGTCCCACAAACTCATACAACTAGCCGAATTCACGTTACCTTACGTAGATGATGACTAATTATTATAATTATTGACCTTAATATACAGCTCGTCATGGCGGGTACACTGCCGTGCAACTAGATCAGTGTAAATATTATGTTTTGGTTTCTACTTTATAAAATATACTCTATTTACCAAAATATATGCAAATAAATAACAAAAAATCTAACCGCGGTCTAACAGTTCTGCGAAAATGTGTATAAAATTTTCAAAAATCACATAGGAAATGCGGGGAAATACTATGTAATATGTATAAATCAATGCGGAGTGGATGTAAATAATTCAACGGGCTTGATGCTCAGCTGATGCTCTGTCATAAAATATTTAATGCAGCTCCGATAACAGCAGCGTTTTTAGGAGCAATATGTTTTTTTTTTTAAGTTTTGAATTATTATCATATTTTTAGGATACAGCAAACAATAAGTCCAAGTTAAGAGGAGAAGGATTTACAATTAAGTTACAAATTCATGATAATAGAAGTATTAAATTTTTTAAATTAAACACAATACAGCATGACTGGTGAGTCAATACTGATAATTAAGGAGAGTATTCAGTACTCGATTCTCATTATAATTATGTAATAAAATTAGGTACTTAAGTTTTGACCAAATTTCCCTTCAAACAAATGAATAATGGACACTTAGTAAATTACTATGCGGCCGGGCGTGGCCCACCCCGCCCCGCGCGCCGCGCGCTACTCCCGCCCGCGGTGTCCATGCGTTGGGTAAATAATTATTTAACTTTAAGCTACATTTACTCAGTGATCAATTGATTTTTTTTTTTATATTATTTTTTTTCAACTAATATAATATCCAAATATCACGTCCTCGAATATTGAACATGTCTCACCAGTCATGCTGTATAGTTCCAAAATGGTCCTTAATTATTATCGTAATTATATATTATAATATCATGAACCTACGTTCATAATAATCCTCAACAATCAATATTAAAAAAAAAGTCAAAACGTGTAAAATGTTAATAAACTTAGTTTTGTAAAATATTTTATTAAAACAGTTATTTCCTCAAGTTTATTTATTTATTTATTTATTTATTTGGCACATCAACGCGGATATAGATATAACCAAATTATTACCTTTCAATTCCTCCGCAAACTTCGGCAGCAGACTGTCATTCAGAAGAATTATTGTACTATTTCTCAGTGACACGTGGAATATGAATACTTTATACTTTTGCAGACAAAAGCGTATTCTTTGAAATATTGACACAAAGTATGCAAGAAACTACGAGAAAGTAAGCTTATTTATTAACAACGATTTCTTTCTCGAGTAAAAAGTTTTAACTTCTGATGGATACTATAAGAAATTCAGTACTTATTTTAATTTTTCTGTACGTTGTGTTTCAATTGAAAATTATATAGAAAAATAAATAATTGAACATTATACTAATTGCTCTTCAAGACGGCTTGTACTTTAACAAAGTTTATCTATGAAATGATAATTATTTCGTTCATAATATTTTATTGAATTGATATTATTCAAAGAAAACCACTATACTTAGGTTAAGTGGTTTCATTAATTTCACTAAGTCTGAACTCTATGGGTTTTCAAAGAAATGAAATGAATAAAATGAAATGAATAAAATGAAATGAATATAATATACGTCTTTATTGTGCACATCAAAGTTACAAACATATACCTACATAAAAATATAAAAACACATAAGTAATAACTAATAAGAAATATTTAGCTACATAATATCTACTATATTTACTACTATATATACTATATTTCTTATTACTAATAAACTGGTTTAATGCTCTAAGCATATCTATAATATATCTATACTGATCCTAACTAATATAATATAAATTATAAGGTGTGTCTGTATCTAACCGCCACTGAACCGATTGATGAAGTTTAGTATGGAGATACGTTGAGTCCCGGGAAAGGCCATAGGATACTTTTATCCCGAAAAAATGCATGGCACCCGTGCGATAATTAAATTTCTGCGCCAAGAGATACCTATTTAATATAGAAATGTCGTCAGACACCAGAATGGAGAAAACTCATTCAAAGAAATTATTTTTTTGGGGGTTCGTTAATTTAAGTTTGAGAACTGCTGCTATACTTAAAGCTAAATTTTATCTATGTGACGTTATAGATATTTTCATATATCTATTATAATGTACAAGTTTTATTTCATAGAAAGGAAGTGTTACTTCAGGTCTAGCAAATGCAGGCTTCTGTTGCAGCAATTTCTTTATACCATTCTCGATAACTTGTAAAGCCTACTTAGTACTTACCTCGAGTTTCTCTGTCCGACTAGTACTCGTATTATTTCTTTATATTTTAAAAGAAAACTTATTTTAAAAGGTTATACTTTCTTAGTACTAGACTTGATGTTTCTCACAACTTTGTTGGCGTGAAATTGACTTGTCGCTGGTAAGTTTTACGGTATTAAAAGGATACTAATATGTCCCGATGTCCTTTTCCTCTATACAAAGTCAAATTGGTTCACCCGTTTCATCGTGAAGAGGTAATAGACAACCACCAAAACACACAATATTATGATAAACACTTTCGCTTTATATGGAGTTCCTTATCGCACGTTGCGCCTTGCGGGGGCTAGACGGAAAAAGTTGGAACGACACTTTTTTATTAGTAACTGCATAGTGCAGTGGGCGTTGATAGTTTAGTTTTTTTTTATATTGTTAGACAAATAATACCCGGCCAGTCAGTCATTATTTGACTTAATTATTAATCTGAGACTGTCTCAGCAATTACATCTAAAAAATAATAAAGTCAATATTATTTTGACAAAAGAATATCAATAGAAAAGCGTTGAAAACTTATATTTTTTTTTATTTCGTAGTATTTTGTAGTACTGGTTTATTACCTGAAATAAATGAGTATTATTACTAGTACACGAATAAATATAGCATCTCCGTACACTTTGCTTTGACAAAAAATATTATAATGAAGTATTTTACATCTATCAGCTCTAGCCTCTATGTTAAAGATATCAGTCGTGATTGTACTACCTTGTAACGGGCTATATCAGTAAACGCCTGGATCAGGTGCCAACAATGAGGTTCATCACACAAAGTACACAATACGCATTCAGAGGCGCTAAGCCAGCATTGGGTTAACCACGTGACAAAGGACTTGATAGTAATTGTTATAGTCGCCCAAAACCAGGGTAAAACTAGTATGATTTAAGGTGATGTACCCAGGTTTTTATGACTTTTTGAATTTGATTTTTGTAAAGGAGTTTTGATTGGTGTTAACTGTTAACAAATTAATCCATCAAGATTTTTTAAGGAACAAGCACAATGAAGGTTAACTGGTGTTGCTAATAAACCTATTGTTGATTATTTTGTGGACATGTGATGTTTATAGTTCCTGCGCAAACCCTATTACTATAATCTTCAATATTAATCACAAATTGACAGAAGCACTAGGACTCAGTAGATAATAGAGTTTTGACTTTCCTCTAAGGTTGTGATTCTACAAAACAAATACACTTTTCTTTTCTTTTATCACTTGTTGAAAACATGAAGAAAATCACTTTAAAGCTGGTAAGTAGAATGTGTCCTTTGTAACTATTCTTCCGTTTTCATTGTCGCCTGTAGAATATGCTAATGTGAAACCCATGTTCTTACTAAAGGTACACACTGCGACATAGGGAACTGTATTATATCCGGTACCCAGTATTTTATACTGTTACGTGCTAGGGTTCGAAGGACTTGGAGTGAAAGACCTGCTGACTCTCTTGAAGACTTTATTTACTAGCACTAGGTCTAACATACTTTTGCATCAATAATAATTACTTATTAGTATGGCCAGCCATATAGGAACAATATGAAAGGAAACGGGACAGAATAAAATATGTGTTAAAAAGTTGTTTCATTTCATTAATGAAACTCTCACCCGTAGGAATCTTGTATTTTGATATTACCAACGGACTTAATTATATAATATGAAATGGAAATAAAATATATGAATATATGTAATTAATACCCGACGTAATGAAGGCTTTATAATTATAGTTTTGATTAAAATATTATTATTCCTATTTAAGTTATTGGCGATTTCGAGAATTTTATTAATTTTTTACAATGCATTTTGTTATAGGTAGTATTATATTTTTTTTTAAAGACGGACTTTTACTCATTGTATTGTATTGTATTATTTTATAAAGAAAAATAGCTGAATATAATAATAAAATATTATTGTGATATATAATTTGTTATTTTATTACAGTTATTTGTAATACAGATGTAGCAAAATAACAATTTTCGAATCAGCTAATACGATATTGATATTACACGTATCAAAAAATATTACTTACCGTTATATTTCTTCAGTATTAGTAAATTCGAAGTGTTATCGATAAAGGACATAACTTCGATTCAATTTCCCCCTCCGAGTCCCATCAGAGCAAATTTTGTGAAGAAAGTAATGGGAAGATTATCTCGCGTTGAAAAATGGAGAGCAAAGCGTTGGAATAATCATATTCCACGATAGGTGTACTCGCCATTTCTTTATTAAAATAATTTTATAGATAGAGTGTATTAGTCATGTCATACTTTCAGCTGATATTTTAAGCTATAAACAGACGAACATATTATAACCTCCTCCTTTTTGAAAGTCGGTTAAAACAGTGAATAAATACTTTTCGAAATGTTAAGTTCGTCATTAAATTTAATGATGTACCATCGAGGAAATTGATTCCTAGGCAGTTGACAGACCAACGTCATTTGGTCGGATCATGTCAACTCATAATATGTTATTTTTGTGATCTGTCGGCTGGGTTGGACGTAACGCGATCAAACTACGTGGGTCCTTCATCTGCCTTCAAGGAATCAACTTCTCTGATAGTATAATGTTTATTTATTTATTATGAGTTTAAGTCGCTTGATATAATTAACTTCGTTTACCATAATAATTATTATGGAGATGCAGTGAGAAAGGACAGAGCAGATAGCGTTACAGAAAAAAATGCAGT
Organism: Plebejus argus; assembly: GCA_905404155.3. Taxonomy (NCBI): domain Eukaryota; kingdom Metazoa; phylum Arthropoda; class Insecta; order Lepidoptera; family Lycaenidae; genus Plebejus; species Plebejus argus. Next base: position 16,864,744 of record FR989931.1, on the reverse strand, counting down.
TCCGTTGTGAACGAATCTCGCATTACGAACTAGAAAGAAACAGCTTGTGAATTTTACTTTTGTTTTGGTATTGACAAGATTTGCAGAAAACTTGCTATAGACGTACGTAACTTTATGATACACTAGCTGTCCCGGCAAACGTTGTTTTGCCATTTAAAGTATTTCTATATCATCAGTTGTTACCAAATCTTACCCCCTCTTTTGTCCCCTAAGAGGGGTGGGGGGAAAATTTTATACACCAGATTTATGTTAAGTTGGAAGAAGACAAATAATATGTCTGCGAAAACCGTATTCAAATCGGATCAGTAGTTTTCGTGTGATGCTGGAACATACAGACAGACAGACAGACAGTCAGACAGACAGACAAAATACTAACCACATTTTTAGCTTCTATTCTTTTATAGCGATGTAGTGACACCCTACTACCCTACACCCTACTGACGCTTACTATTTTTTGAATACCTATCTTATGTACAGAATTTTCATTTCTACAATTTTATTATAATAATATTATGTATAGATTTTCGATATCATACCTGCTGCATGAAGTACGCTACTATGGCTGCTTTCATTGAGCTTCATAAAAGTATTATAAAATGCTTCATACAAACGGTTCATATTTTAGCTAAATATTTTATAATCGAACAGTTGCGCAGTGAACGTTGCGCTGACGTAGACAAATAATAATTTTTCACCGAGTTGCCCGGTTTTTATGAATTGTTCTGCAAAACGTCGGGCGTTGGAATATTTTGTATTCTTTCGTAAATAGTGTTTGATAAAGCTTCTGACTGGATTATACTCGTTTTGTCTTTTGATAGTGAATTACAATAACTACTGAAAAATAACGATATTTTCTTAGTCAGAATCTTTTTATCTGTTATTTGAATGCGATAAGAATATTGAATTGCCTTTTGCAGTTGGATTTATAATATGCACCTCTTGTAACTAAACTGAAAGAGATAAATTAGTAAGATTTATTAACAAGTAAACTACATCATAATATGATTATCTTAGAAAGATTACGAGATAATATTTAGATACATAGATAAACAGTTTATTGCTCACATTGAAAAATTGGTATACAAACATAAACTTAAAGTATTTAAAAACTAAAACATAAATGTGGGCAAGGACAGCCTATAAGCGTTCTCTTCCAGGTAACCCTGCAAGGCAGGAGAGTTCTAATAAGTAGATAGACAGCAGGGTAATTAAAAGATAAAAATAGATTACCATATCGATGAAGTAGGAACTATGATAGTAATTGATTCATGTAGCAGATGACGGACCTACGTACTTTGGTCAGGTTATAATATGAGATCAACTATCATACTGACCCTGACAAGAACCTTACATAGGTCTGCCATGAATCAATTTCCCATAACATAATATATTATGTGATTGTACCACCGAGGAAATTTATTCCTAGGCAGTTGACAGACCAACGTTATTAATTGGTCGGATCATGTCAATTCAATGTTAATTGTGTCTCCCATCTGTCTAGGCATCAACTCATCTGATAGTACGATGATAGTACATACTGATACTATATGAAGGTGCGATGCGAAGAGGTCATAAAACGTAATAGGATTAACTTAGGTCCCTAAATAATTGCTGGTGAATGACTTAAGCAGATTCCTAATGAATGTATAGAGAAGGTGATAAATTAAGTAAATCTTATTAAGAAATTCCACCGTGTGTCTTTAGGTAGCAGCGCTCTAATGAACGCTCTCAAAATTTATAACACCTTTTACTTTGTAATGCGAAATAATTATTTAAAAGCCCCTTATAAAGGCGTTGATTGCTTGATTGGTTCACGAACTTCGCCCAATTTCCCAAAATTCGAATTGTGTTTCTTACATTTTGAGGAGCTTCTCTCAGATATATTTTATTGTTGAATGTTATGTAATACAATCAAAAATGAATGTTATAATAATAATATTTATAAGAAACATGGTTACGTCAAAATATAATAAGATCAGTAAAAGTGTTTCTTTTCAGGATTAAAACTGTCCTATGTCGCTTTCTAAGACTCACAAAATCTAACTTCCAAATTTCATCGCAATCGGTTCACTGGCTTAAGTTTAAAGAAGTCTTAGAAATAAGATAGAGAAGCGCAAACTCTTTCACATTTATAATATTTTAAGTACACAAAAATATAAAACAGTAATGCAATATTCAATACATAGTTTGAATATTATTTTTAATTTAATCACATAAATATCTTATATTTAAATTTAAAAATTATACAATAATTATCAAGTGCTACTAGCATGAAAACCTGCCAAGTTCAAATTTAGAAGTATTTAGGATCAGGCTGTTGATGAAGATGATTATGATCGATTTGGAAGTGCATCTAAACTTGGCATTGAATTGGATTTCAACTCTTTTTTAAGGCGAACAATTAGTGAATAGGAACTTGGCCCCGTTTTAACAGGTATGTTTTTGGTGAGATTTCAATACTTTTTTTAAGGAATCATACCAATTTGTTTCTTTCCTCCTCATCTTATTTCAGTGTATTTACTTGTACATATTAATTTTTATCTCAAATTCATAGATGAGCCGACTCACGCTTGACCAATTTCTCAAATTTCTTAATTTTTTGTTAATCTACATATAACAAACAACCTGTGTGCCAAATTTCATAACGCTACGACAACTGGAAGTGGCCTAGAGGTTTTGATTACCGATTTTTATCTCAAATTCATAGATGAGCCGACTCACGCTTGACCAATTTCTCAAATTTCTTAATTTTTTGTTAATCTACATATAACAAACAACCTGTGTGCCAAATTTCATAACGCTACGACAACTGGAAGTGGCCTAGAGGTTTTGATTACCGATTTTTATCTCAAATTCATAGATGAGCCGCCTCACGCTTGACCAATTTCTCGAATTTCTTAATTTTTTGTTAATCTACATATAACAAACAACCTGTGTGCCGAATTTCATAACGCTACGACAACTGGAAGTGGCCTAGAGGTTTTGAAGCCGACTCACGCTTGACCAATTTCTCAAATTTCTTAATTTTTTGTTAATCTACATTATAACAAACAACCTGTGTGCCAAATTTCATAACGCTACGACAACTGGAAGTGGCCTAGAGGTTTTGATTACCGATTTTTATCTCAAATTCATAGATGAGCCGACTCACGCTTGACCAATTTCTCAAATTTCTTAATTTTTTGTTAATCTACATATAACAAACAACCTGTGTGCCAAATTTCATAACGCTACGACAACTGGAAGTGGCCTAGAGATTTTGATTACCGGTCAGTGAGTCAGTGCCAAAATTAGCTATTTTTACATGGAAATATTTCAGGATCTAACAAATCTATATCTATGAAATTTGGTATATTGCGTAAGTACTAGTATATAATTAGGTAGGTAAAATTTAATCTTTGCTTTCGCAATAGGCACTGAGATACAAGGGGGTCAAAAGTGCGTCGAAACCGTTCGTGTAAATAGTGCACGGCATGCGCGCGGCCTGCTGGAACTTGGCCGCGCACTCCGTGCGCTTTGATTAGCTGATGTAAAGAAGAAAAATCATTGTACTAACTTTATTATAAAAAGTGCTGGTACAAAATACTTTAATATTCGGTCTAAACATTTATTAAATTTGCCAAAGACACGCCTTAGCTCTCAGAGCTTCCTTGTAAGTTTAATTTAAAGTGCCATTATCCTCCCATTGTGTAAACACGCCGCGCCGGTCTGTACTCTGTAGTGAAAATTCCAGCAAGCCTGTGGGGAAGAAAGTCTCGGTAAAGACGGGTATATTAATTTTTGGACTTTACTCGAATATTATGCTAGACTAAACTATAAATTTAATTAAACTTTGAAGAAAAGACGAAGCGAGCTATAAACAACTACAAAGTACACTTGAACTGAATAATGGACACTGAAAACATGAAATAAAATAAAAAACTAAGGTCACTTTATTATATTTTATTACCTGCATTAAATTTTAAATCTACTTACAAAATAAAAATAAAATACTAGTTTATAAATCTATGAAGACGCTTGCGCGACAAACAGAAGCGCCATGGCAATAATTAATATTCCGGAACTGCACAAAGATGGTGAGCCAGCCAGATATGGTTCTGATCCAAGTGGTGTAGTTGGAGACTCTCGTGTAGACTTCAGGGTATGATGATGAGCGGCATCCGTCAGATAGGGACAGAACACCGGTGAATACGCCATTACACACTAGAGCGTTTCCATCGTCACCCTGGAAAGGAAGAGATATGGAATTAGAAGACTGAAAAGTGCGATTTTTACGATGGTTTTCGTAGTCTAGTCAGTTCTTACAACACTGGCATGGCATCATGTAGAATACCAAGCAATATTTTGTAAAAAGTAGAAACATTCTCTACAGCTACTACTAACTTTCTATTCATATAAACAAATTTAATATCAAAAGTATGTAATTTTGCGCCTCGTTATTTCGACTTCACCTCTTGTATAGAACCTTCTATTTATAAAATAATTGGACAATACTCCCACGCCAATGAGGCAGAAATTTTGATTCTTTACTTAAAATTGTAAAAACCATTGTTACGTACTTTCCTAAAAATATATGCTGCCTGAAAATATATAGATAGATAGATATCTATGGACGCTTCACACCACGTCAGTCTGGCCCCATGCTAAGTACCCGAAGGACTTGTGTTACAGGTATCAGACAACGGAAATATATTTAATACTTTTATACTATACATATATTTAAGATTTTTGATGCAGCCTGATTCATAATGATTGTTATACTATCGTATTTACTATTGAAAAACCAAGACCTATGAGAAGAAGAAAGTTATGGTAATTGTAATGTAAGCTTGTTGAAAATATAACCCAAGCGATTTACATAGGAAACAATACTTTCCATGCAAAGTAAGCCATTAACGATGGAAACAGTGATAATATTTCAATACAAAATGTAATTTGACGCATTATGCCACGCCACTGCATAGTCGAGTGGTGAAATTTCACATTAGAACTCGCATTAGCAGCGAAATGATAACCGCTCAAGCACTTGCTAATGGTCCATCGATTTCAACGCTTGTGTAATGTTAGATACTGTAACGCAGTAAATAGGCAATTGGAAATAATAAACGTGTTTAATGTTTATGGAGTAGGCAATTGGAATTTGGTAGTAATAAATGTGTTTGTATACAGGGTGTAACGAAACTAAGTGATAATACTTTAGGATGTGTATCCCCTATAATATTATAGAGTTCGCTGTGAAAGTAGCAGACTGAAAGAGTAACATTTTTCACCTTTGTATGGAAAAATCAATGACGCTGGGCTTGCCTACAAACTACAAAAAAATTTGCTCTTTATAAAGGACACATACACATTACACACCTTAAAGTATTATCTCTTAGTTTTGTTACACCTGTATAAACTCTGATTTTTTATGCGTCTAACTAAATCTTGTATACCCCTCCCCTGGGAGAGGCGACGATGCCAGCGTTTCCCCTCGTTAAAAGAGGTATAATATTCTGTATCTATTACTATTATTATTTACTTATCGATGCGCGGCTAAAAGAATATTAATATTATAATAGAGATCGCAATCACACCAATTAAGTAAATATGGAGCTGTGTCATTTTGCTGGTTGCACCGGCCTTGCAAAATGTAGCCTTTAGACAAAGTAAAAGTATTTCAACAACGAAATCAAATTCAAGTTATGCTCCCCTGTTTTCACAAACATAGCGAGTTTGAAAATGTCTGCCCAGTCCAGCGGTGCTCAACCATGCAAGCTGCATGCTTCATTTACGTCGCAGTTCCAATATCGACGTGTGCTAACTCATGAATAAGCATATTTTAACAATAGTAAATATTATGAATTAAGCATAAAGCACAGAATAGATAATAGTTGCATAAAGTTCAATTACTACACACGTACAATTACTGTTAACGAAATAATCAAAGAGAACAAAAATATGCTAGACTTTACATTTATGACATGACATGGAGGGAAATATGGGTTAAAAAAATAATAAAATAAATAAATAAATATGGTTCTGCTAAGGGTGTTCTTGCACTTGCAACGTGAAGCACCCAAGCCAGTGGCCTCGATCATAATATGACGAGAAATGGCGTAGCAGTTCGAATATGCTACTGTTATTATAATATACATATTCGAATACTATATTGCTATGGTTCCATTACCATTATCTCAATATTTATTCAATTACTTACCTGTACTTACAAGCTTTACTACGCTTTAATATCATTTAATACAACAAACACAAACCTTAAAGCCCAAACATTGAACTTTAAAGCTTCATTAAAAAGAATAATATAATTATGTAATATGTACGGTGTAACAGTAAACGGAATCATATTTCTAAAAGGAAATGTAATATAAAATTATACATTACGGACGAGTAAGCTGATATTTTCATCTCTTGAATTTCGTTCCGTTCATACTTTTCACAATATTGACAGATTTTAAATTTACAAATCCTCTGGTAGCCGTCGGACGCCTTTGAATATTATTTGCGAATAGTGAAGGTAATTTTTAAATTTCATTTTTTGCTAAGCCAGTTGATTCCGATGCTTTAGTTCAACAGTTTATTGTCCGAACTGTATTTAAATATTGCTTTTTATTATCGTTTGCTGAAATATTAAATTTTATTTTCACGCACAGTTTATAAATTAACTCTATTTAATATTATCTAGAGGCCCACTTGCGCCGATCTGGGTTAAAGTTAACTCTGAGTTAAATATCATGTCATATTTGTGAGTGACAGAGTCAAGTCAGTGAGAGACAAGTCAGTGATAGAGATGACATGATGTTTAACTCAGAGTTAACTTTAACCCAGATTGGCGCAAGTGGGCCAGAGAGTATTATATTATAGTTTTGTTTGTTGATCATATTATTGTATGCACCTTTCAACTCTTTTTTATCATCTCTTATCAAAATTCAGTAATATTAGTAATGTAGTATATTTAACGTTACTAACTTTAGTCTACACGGTATGAAATGGAAAACTCCCAATAATTGTTTTTTTTTTGGAGTTTTCTGCAGTATGAACAACAGTTATTCATACTGGCATTCATAATAATGATCATGTCTGAGTGTATGAACCACATAACCATGGACCAATGGTATAGGTAATGAAAATTACCTTTAATAATCTAACATTCCCCTGTGATTTCAGATTTGCCACAATGCAATATAACGTGTCGCAAAACAATTATTTTTGTTCGAACTGGCAACAGTTTATCAGTAAACAAAGCTTCGGAATCGTTATAGGGGAAATCATGTTTGTAACATGTAGTACCTAATTATTTTGTATTTTCTTGTTGTCAATTAATTGATAAGTCAAAGCGAATTATAATATGATCGTGTTCAGAATGATTCAATTATGCTATCAACTAGATCAATGTATTTTCTATTTATTTGAAATTGTGAATCATTAGGAGTTTTTATTTGGGCAAGGTCACTTTGCTTTAATAAACTTAAATTTTGTATATTTTTTGTGAAATTAAAAACCATTAACGTAAGGACTTACTCGTATAACACAGAAAGTCTAACTGGACTCAATTTGTAATTGGATTTCTGTCACGACTTTTTTGCACTAGTCAGCAATAGAATTTTGGACTCTAAAACTGTGATAACCACAGAAAAAAGGGTAGAGGCAAAAAATGCGTAAGTATTCCTCTTTCACTTCTATGGGGTTTTGTCGTTTCATAAAATAAAAACAGCTATCCTCAGATTTCAAATCATTTGCTTTAGAATATTACAAATTAAAACTTACTGTATATAATAATTGAGCAGCGCGAGAGTATCGGTAATTTTTACCTTTAAATTATTGGTTTATGATATTGCAGGTAGACACAAAACTTACCGTTATAATAGCGATGTTATTCAGCAGCGCGGGAGTGCCGGTGTAGTCTGGTGAAGTTCTGTACCGCCCGTACTCGGTCCGCCAAAGTGTCGTTAGTCAGTAGTGTGGCGCCCGCGAATATGCGGTACTGAGATGATGGGTTTATGAGGACGTCTTGACCACTGGGAAAAAATAACGCAAATTAAACTGTTTACTTTGGGCTATATAAAAATCAGCCGTTGAAAAGGACATAGAAAAATCGGAATGTGGAAAATTCGTATAAAAGCTATTTAATAAATACTTTTAGTAAGCAATTTTGTGAAGACTGTGTTCGTATTATATAGCATTTACAATCTCGGATTCTCAACCGAATGTCGACAGGCTTCCAACTCTCTTTATCTATAACTCCAAATTCCTTAAAAACTTGTCAATTATTTGCATAAAATTGGCGAGGTTTTGAAAACTCGCAAAGTGCCGATAAAAAAACCTAACCTAGCTGCAAAATCGAACAAACAGCTTGCTGTGGTGAGCACGTGCTGCAGGGAGATGAGGTCTCCGCCGCACCGGTATCCCCTCGTCATCGACTGCTGATTGCCTGTTAGCCGCAGGTATACCTGAAAAAAAAAAACAAGCTGTTATCAATCACCCGAAAATGCTGAAAGGTTTACGGCTAAAGCCAAATTTTTCGTGGTTTTGCTGAATTGTGAGGGTACATTCTAGTGTGAGAATGAAAGGGGATGATGGTTTACTATAGTTGTTAGTTGAATCATAATACATTAATGCATGGATATGAAACTTTAATGGTCTTATTAGTTGTCTATTTAATACATTCATATTCACACTAAGATTGTAAATGCGAAAGGGTGTCTGTTTGTCTGTCTGTTACCATTCACCCCCAAACCCCTAAATCGATTTGACTGAAATTTGGTATGAAAATACTTCGAGTCTCGATAAAGGATACAGGATACTTTTTATCCCGGAAAAATGTACGCACATTACACAGAAAAATCTACGTAATCTAACAAAGAATGGAGCTGCATAACAGTAGAATTGAGGTACTGTTTCATTTCATCATCGAAACAGACGCGGAATGTACATTGTACGGAAATTGAAAGACTGGGTGAAACTTGTCCGAAATTCAGGAATTTATTGACAACCAGCCTTCGAACGTAACTTCGTTCATTCTGTTAACTATTCGAAACTGTAGACTAACTGTACCTCGATTCTGCTTTTAATTGTGTAACATTTTACTTAATAAATCAGTGTAAGGGGTCTGATTTTTCAACCTCTGGAATAAATTTGGCGTTTTGACAGATTTTGTATGAAAAAAATTTCAACGTGTCATATTTATTCTTTAGTTAAAATTTATCTGACGATTGAAAAATCGGCCCTTAGAAGTGAGAACAGCCCTCTTTGGGTTTGAATGTGAATGAAAGGAAGTGACACATAATCAGATAACAAATTAGGTGGAATCGAGGAAGTTTGTCAGAACAAATTCCTTACTTAGTACAAAGTAGATATCTTTCTCTTAATCATAATGAATAACAATATAATATTTTGTTTGCTAATATTATAAGAGTACAAACATGATAAGTATTTGTACACAAAAATGTTTAAAACAAGACACGCATTATCTACACGTAAAGTATTTTGTCACGGCAAAATCGGCGCCCTACTCTACCTAGCTATTAGAAAAAGATACATAAATAAAATGTTTTGATGATGATGATTATGATTATAGTTAGGTTAAGCAGGTACTTAATAAATCAGTGTAAGGGGTCTGATTTTTCAACCTCTGGAATAAATTTGGCGTTTTGACAGATTTTGTATGAAAAAAATTTCAACGTGTCATATTTATTCTTTAGTTAAAATTTATCTGACGATTGAAAAATCGGCCCTTAGAAGTGAGAACAGCCCTCTTTGGGTTTGAATGTGAATGAAAGGAAGTGACACATAATCAGATAACAAATTAGGTGGAATCGAGGAAGTTTGTCAGAACAAATTCCTTACTTAGTACAAAGTAGATATCTTTCTCTTAATCATAATGAATAACAATATAATATTTTGTTTGCTAATATTATAAGAGTACAAACATGATAAGTATTTGTACACAAAAATGTTTAAAACAAGACACGCATTATCTACACGTAAAGTATTTTGTCACGGCAAAATCGGCGCCCTACTCTACCTAGCTATTAGAAAAAGATACATAAATAAAATGTTTTGATGATGATGATTATGATTATAGTTAGGTTAAGCAGGTAAATATTAATAAACAAACATTTCATCAACTACCTGCTTTACATAATTAATATTATATTTTAATTTTATAATATTTGTGGTTTCGGGTAATGATGGAGGATCGACTCACGGCGCCCGGCGCGGCGCCCCTCTCGCCTTTCCACGGCGCACCAGGGCGCCGCCGCGGCGTACAGTTTGGGAACCCCTGATCTACACTCCACAGACAAACGGTGTAAAGAGTTTTATAAAACAATGTATAAATAAAAATTGTGTTTGGCATTTTGGTGGGGTTTAACAGAAGTGGATGATATTAGTCAGTAACAGAATAAATGATGATAATGGTGAAGAAAATGACGTGGATAATCGGTGATTATTGATGAAATAAGGAAAGATGAATAATGTTATTATCGTAGCATTGTGCAATCTAAAATAGATTTTGATCAAGAAAAAATTTGTTAAAATTTCATTTTGATCTTTAATAGAGAGTCCTCTAACATATTATTATTACGTTAAAATTTAGTCTCTCCTTCTAACGTATTCAGTAATTATAAACCTTCCTAAATAAACAAGGCGTATGATGTGCAAACATTTGAAGAGATAGCCACGTCCCAATAAATAATAATTTATCATCGAAAAACAACATGCGTTGCCAAAATAATACAAGTAGAGTATTTTTTTATAATTATTTCAGAAATTAAATATGTTTTTTTAAAATACATATTAATCATTTACCAATTACAAGTCTTAACTCTCAGGCCCACTTGCGCCAATCTGGGTTAAAGTTAACTCTGAGTTAAACATCATGTCATCTCTATCACTGACTTGGTGAGTGACAGATATGACATGATGCTTAACTCAGAGTTAACTTTAACCCAGATTGGCGCAAGTGGGCCTCAAGAAATCAGTCAAAAGAAAAGAGGATGTGTAAAATTGGAGATTGCATAGATTTAAAAGAATTATCAAAATGTATTTTGGTACTATCTACTCATGCGACATAATTTTTATTTTAATCAATATATTATATTATGAAAGTGTGTTCGTCTGTTCGTTAATCTATGTATATCTCAGGTCTAAAAACTCTACAAAAAATAAATCGCTCAACCGATTTAAGTAAAAGGTATGGAGATAATTATTTTGAGTCCCATGAATGGAACTTAAGGTTGTTTTTATCTTGAAAGAATATAGTACGGTTTCAACGCGATAAGCAAAACGCCCAAGTCACTGCCAAACAAAGCTACAGCCATCTACTTTATAAAATAAAATAGATTTTTATATTATTAAATGTATTTCGATGTTATTTCAGATACAAAAACGCTAAATTCGTCGAAATAAAATATATTGTTCCGCGACACGCCCCGAAACCGAGCTGGGTATTTATTGTGCTTTTTGTACGACATTCGTATGCTTACCGCAACGATAAATATAAACAGAGGTCTGGGCCCGATTCTTGTCCGTCGAATGTCACTTCGATCGCATGCCTATTCGCGCTTCAAGGTCCCCATACATGAGAAGGCCGATCGAATCTGATCGGACCTGGGAATACACACGAGAAGGTACCATCAAAGAAATAGATCCATGCAGATGGCGGACCTACGGGCTACAATATTTAATCGGGTTATGTCAAGGCTTGCCTAACCGTCCGGCCGGATCGATTGGCCTAATCGTAAATGGTGGCCGGAGAGACATGCGCGTGAGTAATAAGAAAGACTATCCCCGCGTTCCAATTGATGTTAAAAACGATCAAAACGCTAAAAACAGGAGGAATTTTGAGCGTTTCGATCGTTTTTAACATCAAATGGAACGCGGGGTCTACATTCTAAGTTTCAGAATCACGTCCTTGAACGAGTAAGATCCGCCTCGTCGTTTGTCTTTTTGACCCTAAATGGATTTTGTATTACCATAATGTATTGGATTCAAATGAGAAGATGCCTGACTCTACACGAGTAAAAACTAAAGTATCCTACCAAACTCTTCCGTATTTGTTGGATAAGCCAATAAAGGGGCAAACGAGCAAACGGGTCACAATATGAGGGAAAGCAACTTCCGTCGCCCATGGACACTCGCAGCATCAGAAGAGCTGCAGGTGCGTTGCCGGCCTTTTAAGAGGGAATAGGGTAATAGCCAATAGGCGAAGGTAGGGATGGGAAGGGAAGGATTAGGGGAGGGTAGGGAAGGAAATATGGTAGGGGATTGGGCCTCCGGTAAACTCACTCACTCGGCGAAACACAGCGCAAGCGCTGTTTCACGCCAGTTTTCTGTGAGAGCGTGGTATTTCTCCGGTCGAGCCGGCCCATTCGTTCCGAAGCATGGCTCTCCCACGTATAAATGAGTGACGGGTGCCATAAGTGTCATAAAACTCTTGTAGGCGAGTATGTCACCTAAATACCTGTATTCACTGTGATTAGTGATAAGTGCAGGTGATTAGTAATCAGGAGAAAGCGTTTGTGGACAGCGACTGATTAGTGCAAGTCCTTTCATTTCTTCTAATCACTAATCACATGTACTAAGCACTTGCACTCGCTGTAATCAAAGTGATAACCTTTACTATTTATGTGCTATATAATATCTCCTCTATTTGACATACACAGTAAACACTCTAACGGCCGCGCTCATATTTTCATGGTGATTAAACCTCGATTAAATTAAGATTTCACAGATACCTACTTATATCAAAATCTTAATTTAATTACGGATAAGTAATTAATATTCGTCTCTGAATGCGGCAGTCAGTTGATACCACCGGCTTAACCAAAAGGCAAAATAAATGAAGATGTGAAAATACTTTGATGACATTTTAATATTTCAAACTTTGTCATCTTATACCTACAGTTACCCTGAAACTTTGTCATGCAGAAATAATCTCCGTACACTGCCGCATCTATAAATCAAAATCGTCATCTATCTCGTGGAGACACGTGACTGACAGCGCCCTATGTAAATATATCTTGGAATTTCACAGACTTGCCGCTAAATAGTACAGTAATTCTTTTTTCACTGTAAGCATGAAAATAATGGTGCTGATTATTGAAAATAATTAAATCAGGATGAGCAAAGCGAGCCCTAGTATATCCCACAACCTTTAAATTTTGTGGTACACTACAGAAATACTATCACGACTATTGAATTGTGCTAACATAGTAATTTTTATTTAAAAATGTAATTAATGTGTTATCGTTGGTCGACTGACAAGGTGTGATGACGCGAGCCCTCACAAATTTCGGCTTTTAGCTAGTGATATATTCTATTCTATTTGATGAAATTTAATGGCTTATAATCTATACTGGTCCGGACCATAAGATTCATAACATGACTAAATATGCCAACAACGTTATTAAAAGTTTTTACTTGGCTCGGAGAAGAAAACAGATAAAGGGATGGCTCAAAAGCATTTTCGTTAAGACTTGCATGATGACAATAAAGAATACATACCATGAAAACAAAACATTGGCGGATTTAATTAGATACTAATAATAATTAATGAAATAATGATATACGTTTAATTTAAATACAAAGATGTAAAGCCCGAGCCACATAACATTAGAAAGATTGCCATAATAAAAAATATTTGACATACAAATAGTTTAATAAGATATTTAATTATTCATTTTTTCATAATAAACGTTTCCGCTTCACGATAATGTGAAATGAATCCAACAAAATGTCCTTAAAAAGTATTCCTGTCCGACGTAATTTTGTAATGAGAAATAACAATGTATCTTAAAATATGATTTAAATTAAAAAAAAAAATCTATTAGAACAAGGTATCCTTAGAGACCATAATTAAGGAAGCTGTGGTAGTTAATTATTAATAATTAAACGATGAAATTAAAACAATTTCCTCAACGAACATTTTTCTTCATTACTTTTTAAATTAAGCTCTATGAAGCGGTAGAATTATTAAAAATCATTGTATAAGATTGAATACACTTTTCGTGATTTCCCCTATAAAACAATATTATTGTAATTAGAAATGCGATAAGTTGTCTGTTTGTCTGTCTGTCTGTTACCTTTTCTCACCCACCTTGAGTTCCGGGAAAGGACCCTAATACTTTTTTATCCCAGAAAAATATACGGTTCCCACTTGATAAATTCATTTTTTTCGCTATAGTATTACGGGCGTCATCTATTAGACAACAATCTGCATTAATTGGTAGAAAGTTGCGGGCAACATCTACTTACCTATTTATAATTATAAGTAATGAAAATCTTATTTCTAGGTTTCCGTAGCCCCAATAATCAAGATTCGAGAACACTAGATTCAGCAAACAGCAATCAAATTTCGATCGATCTAAAACAAAATAAAGCGATTGTATTATATAAAACATTACCTACTAAACAATTTGGGGATACGGTAGTGTCCCCGCCGAGACGAAAAATAAATTCATGTAAAATGTTACCTCGACGACCTCAAAAGATTTGCCCTGTGAAAAATACATCAGACCTAATGAAGAGCCAAGCTTCTGAAATCTGAATCTACGCGGCCTTACTCTATTGACCCCAACTTGACGTGGGAGAGCCATTCTTCGGCACGAATGGGCCGGATCGACCGGAGAAATACCACGTCCTCACAGAATACCGGCGTGAAACAGCGCTTGCGTTGTATTTCGCCGAGTGAGTGAGTTTACCGGAGGCCCAATCCCCTACCCTATTCCCTTCTCTTTCCATCCCTACCCTCCCTTACCCTATTCCCTCTTAAAAGGCCGGCAACGCACCTGCAGCTCTTCTGATGCAGCGAGTGTCCATGGGCGACGGAAGTTGCTTTCCATCAGGTGACCCGTTTGCTCGTTTACCCCCTTATTTCATAAAAAAAAAACTCCAACAAATTCTACATAGCAGTAAGTATGTGTGTCTTGGCTGTTTCGTTGCTTACTTCAGATCAGAAACTAAAATATAATATTCGCCTTACCTCCACGACGGTATAGCGAAACAGCGAAGCCATACATACTTACTGATATTATTTATTATTTGTTGGAGTTAGGGTCGATAGAGTTAGGCCGCTTAGATTCAGATTTCAGAAGGCAAACCTTTTGAGGTCGTCGAGGTAACATTTTACATTAAATATTTTTGCTGGGATAGGTTTCATAAATGAAGAAAATAGATTATAAATACGTAATATTCTTGCTTTCATTTCTTCTTAGTTATTATTAGCTACTATTAAAAATCTTTACTATAATATTATAGTCAAAAAAATCTAAAATCGTTGAATATGAATGTTAAAATTATTCTCGTTCATCACTTCAGTGTCGCTACGTTAAAAATGTTTTCGCAAAATTTGGGAAGAACTAAAAGCAAAAAACTGAGGCTGTCGCGCACGTCCGCGGCTCTTTTCCCTAAATCGTGTTGACGGATATGGGGTGTACTCATATCGGATGTCAGATGTGACAGTTTTTTGAAACAAATGGTTTACGAGTTTCATTGGATATGCAAATATTACGTTTCATCAAATTGAAAAGTAGATTATTATTTCATCGTGTATGACATCAAAATGGCGCTCTTATTCATGTTATATTATCACCATTATTTGGAAATATGTTGACGTACACAACATTACGACGTGGCGATAAAAATTAGATATTGGAAAATAATTGACGAAATCACAAACGACTCATGAATAGATGATATGAGCTGTAATGTCGAAGAAAATGGCAACACCATAAAACACACCAAAATGTTAACGAAGTTGCCATCATCACATCCTGAGCGCCAAGACAAGCGGCAAGCGTACGATGTACATGAGGCTCAATTTATACTGCCGCGGAATGGAATAGAAGGGTATATACATTGAATGTATGTTAAGGGTATAATGAATGTTTTGGCAACGAAAAAGTAACTCTTGCCCATTATTTTAATATTGAATAGTGACCTAGTTATCCATGGAACAAGTCTGTACTTGAGGTAATATTAGGTTGGTACCGAAATTTTGTAAACCAGATAAAAATTATAGAACTGAAAATAGTTGGGCTTTACAATTTAGGTAGTAATTTAGGTAGTAGTAGTAGTAGTCAAATTATTAAATTATATTCCCGTGGTGCTTCTCCTTAAGTTCTTTGACTTTCGGTCATTGTAACTTGCTGCTGACTGCTGTCTCCCGCTTTGTATGGGGAGGGAATCTGAAATATTCCTACTCCTCCTATTTTCTTCTGATTAATTTCGTTGCATGTCCCAAGACAGTTTTAGCATGTCCCTCGGGCTCCCTGAGATCATATCAAAGGGTTTTCGTAGTTGGATACAGCTTTCGATTCTGGCGACATAGGAGATATTATAACAGTGGTGGGCCAAAGCCCGTTTTAATACAATTTAGGTACTGGAAAAATACGACGAAAGTCACAATGGTAGAGTACTTAGTTAAATTGCATCGATAGTTTTAACACAGTATTAATAAGGACCTCACCATATTAATATTATGTGAATTGTATTACAGGCTAATGCATCGTAAACGCCATTTATGTCTGATTATACAAGGTATAATATTATACCGATCAATATCATCGATATAAAACAGTTTTTAGCAGCACTGAAAGAGCAATTCTTTGTGATTTGTATGGGCAAGCGCCTTCGAGTCGTGAATTTTTCCAATTGGAGGTGGAAAAAAAGTTACTATTTCAACGCTGCTATTTTCACAGTGAACTTTATATAGGGAACCCATAACCAACCTTTAGTATTATCACTTAGTTTTGTTACCCCCTACATATTATGATTATTTTTTTGTAATTTCTCAAATTCATTGTATATTATGTCCAGATAATTTTAAGTGGATTCTCTGGCTCGTGGATTCCGTATGTCCCAAAGGTGTGTCAATACGGCTAAAATATTTGTGATTTGTATGGGCAACCTTTTATGAATTTTCCCATAAAAAGGTGGAAATAATAGTTACTATTTCAGCGCTGCTACTTTTACAGTGAACTCTATCACTTAATTTCTTCTCTATCTCTATCACTTAATTTTCCTACCCCCTTGTATA
Organism: Plebejus argus; assembly: GCA_905404155.3. Lineage (NCBI taxonomy): Eukaryota > Metazoa > Arthropoda > Insecta > Lepidoptera > Lycaenidae > Plebejus > Plebejus argus. The sequence goes on along the minus strand of FR989931.1, from coordinate 16,847,709 downwards.
TCATAATTTTTTTGTAGTTTCTCAAATTCATTGTATATGTCCAGATAATTTTAAGTGGATCCTCTGGCTTCTGGATACCGAATAATGTCCTAACGCGGCAACGGTGTGTCAACATGGCGACAATATAGCGCCTCATTTGCGTGTAATTTTACGGCTACTTTGCTTAACAGTATAGGATAAAAGGGTTTCCGTGTCGTAACCGTGTTTAGCAAAACAATCTAAAAATCGGCCAAGTACGAGTCCAACTCGCGCACGGGTTCCGTACCGTCGCGTTGTAAAGCGAAAGTAGGAAAATTATTGTTTTTGTATAGGAACACCCCTTTAATATTTATTTTATTATTTGCTTTTATAGCGACACTAGATATGTACTCAATCTGTAAAAAATTCAGAAGTCTAACTACATATTATAGTGGTTCTTGTTTCTGTCCGTCTGTCCGTCTGTATTTACAGCCTGGAGACAGACAGACGGACAGAAACCGAAGTCTCAGTAATACGTTTTTACCCTTTGGGTACGGAACCCTAAAGACGTACACGTGTGAAAGTTTTGGGAGCTGTTATTCGGCGTCAGTTAAGAGCGTTTATATCCTTTTGGTTTGAAAAACAATATTCGATTTCTGTAGCGCAAACTGTTTAGGAACAAACAAAACGGAGACCTAATACTTTTATTACAGATACCATTTCCATCTCATTATGATTCTACTTTATGACTAGCTATTTAGGTAAATGTAAAACCACCATTATTAAGACTTTTTTTTAAATAACACCCAGGTAGTATGTTGTAAACGCCTTTAAAAGCGTTTTATATAGTCTCTGTTATATTATATTAACGGCTTGTAATGTAGATAGTATTTTCATACCTTTTTAGCTGTATAAATGCTGAGTAACATGATTTTACATAGCTTTAAGTGCTTTTAAATGATATAATCATAGTGGTTACATTGCTTCATGCAATTTATGTAGCGGTTATACTGCTTTAAGCTATGTAACCGCATATAATATGGGACTTAACTGACCTGTTAAAAATATTATACTTATAGTTGATCCCCTTAATCCCTTGTGCAGGAATTCGTTTATCGCGCGGGAACCGTACATTTTTCCGGGATAAAAATTATCATAATATGTCTTTTCCCGGGACTCAAAATATCTTCATACCAAACAGATAAATCCGTTCAATTCAGTGAAGAGGTACCAGACATACACTTTCGCATTTATAATATTAGTGGGGAAAGTATTTAAAGCCTCCTTTCAACGTCCCAATATCCAGGCACCGAATATCATTAAGATGTAATTCGCAGATACACCACACACGTATCCCAGCCGATTACTCGGCGCGGCAGACCGGAAAACCGAAATTGCTGCCCCGCTACATTGAACCCGGAGCCCGCAGCCCTAGGGCTCCGTATTGAAATTAGCTACAACATATTTCACTTGGCATCTGACGACATGAACCCCGCATTTTTGTATCGCCTCAGGGTACGATGAAATTCTTGAGTCATGCCGTTATAACTTTCCTATTGGAACATAATGTAATATTATGTATGGATATAATATACTATTAATTTTGTTGTCAAGACCCACTGATTCGGTCTTGGTCTTCCATAAAAAATTACTTCCCTTAGTTTTGGTTGCTTTTCTTTATACAAAAAATTTAAAGTGTAGATTACATTTCTCGTTAAAATAATTATAGAAACATCTTCAACCACTTAGCCTATATGTGTCAATGTCAATCTAGTTAAAATAGAAAACTACATAGAATATTTTTATCAATCTTAAATCGTAGGATACACGTTCAGTTTCTCATCAATCTGGTAAGATTGACGCGAAAATAATCGTCTAACCCACGGATTGATGGACTGATGATCATTTTTTATAATAATAATATTATGTACTTTTTATAGCCATTCTCAGATTGACGTCTGATTGATGTCAGATTGAACGTGTAACCCTGACCTACGAATGTCTATTCCTTTGAAATATACTAAATCTCCAACATCTGTCATTCTGAGAAAAAAACGTACATTCTATCTGACACAGTTCCTTAGTCGTAGCCCGCAGGTTTAAGTATCTGCGATCGTGTATCACGCGTTTCCCGTAGTCTCACCTTCAGGAGCAGGAACACCGTTGGGTGTTTCATCAATCTGTGGGTTAGACTATATACTACAGTAATTAAAATAACAAGACAAAAAATTACTACAACATTGAAATTTTGTGTCATTCCCTGTTTGGACTTTGTTCCCATTTGGACTTTACATGTAATAATGACACAATAATTCTATAAGGAACAGTGGAGTCGAACAAACTAATTCGTAGGTTCAAGTGATGCACGTACGTTGCAAATCATTTCACCTCCGACTAATCCTTGACAAGGACAACATAAGACACATATTCACAGAAACAGCGACGCAAAATAACTGTGAACGCAGTGTAATTGTATCAGTGACCGGCGCTTCGGAGGAGCATGCCAAAGACAATCATATTTACATACATTCCAGTGTTCTCCGACTGAATTTCAACAAGCAATTCTCAAAGAATCGAGTACATCCGATTAAAAAAACAATTGTTTAATAATTACATCATACACATGCGCTATAATAATGTTAACTACGCTAAGCAGGAAACTATTTCGATAGGATAGGATTTATGAGACTATAATAATATTAATATTTTGTGCTTGTAGGATAACGTGGAATCACCATAGATAGAATTGGTAGCCGATGGGACTGAAATATGCTAATTTTATATTTTTAATCACTTCAAAAATAATCCATACTAAGTAATATTATTAAGTATGAATGGAAAAGTGTGTTTGTTCTTCTCGCCCAAACCGCTGAACCGATTTTTCTGAAATTTGGTATGGAGATACTTTGAATGCCTTTGAGTACTTTGAGTTTGAGGGAAAGGACATATTATTATTATAATACTTTTAAAGTGAAAAGACGCACTGTACCCTCGCGATAAACGAATTTTGGCGCAACGGAATTATTGCGGGCGTCATCTAGTTAAATGTATAAATGAAACGTTATTTCACGCACACCTATTTTATAATGCGCCACATTTACGCAATCGCTACACAATTTCAATGATCCTGATTGTTAAGAACTCAGTCGTCCTAACATGGGATTTGCAAAATAAAAACTTTTTGTGACTTATTATCTTGTATTGAAAAAGATTACAATGGATTACAATTTAACTTGCTTGTGCGCATCGAAAAGTTACAAGAGTCTAGGATAGAGTGACAACTGACGGGTGACAGCTGTCAAAGGGGACGGGAAAGGTTTATGAACAATTGTAATTTGCCGCAGCCACTGCCTATAATCTGTGGTCGTGTACCTCGGATCCTACGATTACCAATTATAAACGCTGGAACATGGCCCCGGCCTTGAAAGTTGTGACTTTCAATTATTATTCTCGTCTGGTGAAGTTAGGGTACGTCCGATAAGAAAATGAGCTGGACTCAGAGGCAAAAAATCATTAGGATCAGTTGACATAGGCGAAAGAGGGCGAGAGTTAAGAACAGCTTCGATCTGTGTCAGTACTGTACTCATTTCCTCATAAGTGAGATTCGCATTTCCGACTACTCGACGAAGGTGGTGCTTGCATGAGCGAACTCCAGCCTCCCAAAGACCCCCAAAATGAGCAGCATAAGGTACGATAAAGCGAAATTTAATTTGTTCATTAGCAACATACTCTTTAATATCAGAACTACATTTAGACAAAAACTTGGCGAAATCGTTCATAAGACCTACAAAGTTACGCCCGTTGTCCGAAAATATCTCGTGTGGTTTTCCACGGCGAGAAATAAAACGTTTTAAAGCTAATAAATAGGCATCCGATGTAAGATCGGTTACAAGCTCTAGGTGTATGGCCCGCGTAACAAAACACACAAATAGACAAATATAGCATTTAACTTTACGAGCTCCTCTGCCTTTCTGGTTTAGAATGAAAATTGGCCCGGAGTAATCCACTCCACATCTATAAAACGGATATGTAGGACTTATGCGCTCAGTGGGTAAATTTCCCATCTGAGGAGTGAGAGTCTTTCCTCTGAGGCGTTTACAAATAATACATTCGTGCACTACCTTTCGAGCTAAATTTCTACCTCCTATCGGCCACCAAGTTTCACGTATGTTAAACAATAGCGCCTGAGGACCTGCGTGTAACAATTTAACATGTTCATAGCGAAATAACAATTTAGTGAAACTATGATTATTGCCTAATAAAATAGGATGTTTTTTGGTATATGGAAATGAATTTGAATTAGTTAATCGGCCTCCAACGCGTAATATTTTATCCTTATCCATGAAAATATTTAGTTTTGATAAATAGTGATTATCCTTTACCTTATTTTCCTTTGTATATAAATTATACTCGACCGGAAAAGATTCTAACTGTGATATTTTAGCTAATAAAATTTGAGATTCTATAATTTCATTAGTACTTAAGATACCCGTACGTTTATTGTTTTTATTACGAACATTGTGTAAAAATCGTAACATATAAGCTATAGCGCGTACCATGCGTAGAAAATTTGAAAACCTTTCAAAATTAATAAATATTGTATTTGTAGCTACAAACGACAGATGACAAGCACGTTTCGTCTCCGGCAACAATTCTGGTGAAACATGAGGAGGATGAGATATATTAGAGCTATTGAAGTGCTTATCATGTAGAAACTCAGGCCCTGACCAATATAATTTAGACTTAGCGAGTTCATCGACTGTCACGCCACGAGAAATTAAATCTGCCGGATTGTGTTTCCCGCTAACATGATGCCACGGCAGGACTCCCGAGAGTTCATGTATTTCAGCTACTCTATTTTGGACAAATGTTTGTAATAGATTAGGAGACATGCGCAACCATCCTAATACTATTGTTGAGTCTGTCCAGAAAACAACACAATCGAATTTACGATGAATCGATGAAATTACCTTATCATATAATCTAGCTCCTAACAATGCACCACACAATTCTAAGCGCGGTATGCTTACCGGTTTTAGAGGTGCAACCTTACCCTTAGCGCATAATAATCTTACAGAAATATTGGAATTATCGCTTAAAGTGCGAACATAAATACAAGCACCGTACGCTAATTGTGAAGCGTCCGTAAATATGTGTAGTTCAATACTCGTATAATTTGAACTATCACCTAGTACACAGCGCGGCACTCTTATATTATTAAGAACACTTAGCGACGACACAAACCTATTCCATACCGAAATGACATCATTTGGAACTGGATCGTTCCAATCAATTTTTAACAGCCATAGACGCTGCAAAATAATTTTAGCCTGCATGATACATGGGCTAATTAATCCAAGAGGATCAAATATTTGTGAAATGTGTGACAAAATATAGCGCTTAGTTATAACTTGCGAATTATTATCAAAATCATAAAGCGTATTGAAATAAAATTCATCTGACATATTTAGCCAGCCTATGCCTAAAGTTTTAGAACTACTGTTATTATTCAAACATAAATGCTCAAGCGAATCATGAGATGACATTAAATCATTGTGCATAAAATTGAATGTCCACTTTCGAAGTGGGAAACATCCTGACTGTAATGTTTTAGCGATTTCATTACATAAATACAATAACCTAGACTTATCGTCATCTCCCGTTACCAAGTCGTCTACAAAGAAATCCTCCTTGATAATTCTCTGAACGTCAATGTCATTAGATTCGACGCCTAGCTGCTTTATACAGCGTACACTAAGAAAGGGTGCAGATGCGGTACCGTAAGTGACTGTATTCAGTCGATATATCCCTAGAGGCTCCGACGGACTGTCTCGCCAGAGAATCAACTGCAGGTGGCGCTGTTGCTCGCGCACCAGGACTTGCCTATACATCTTCGCTACGTCGGCGCATGCCACGAAGCGATGCTGCCTGAAACGTAGAAGAATGGCTAATAAATCACCTTGTATAGGTGGGCCTACACGCTGTATGTCATTGAGAGACAGCCCAGAGCTAGAAGCTGTGCTAGCGTCAAATACCACGCGTAGCTTTGTGGTCAAACTAGACTCACGAAGAACTCCATGGTGAGGCATAAAGTAGTGAGGTTTGTCATAGGAGGAAATCTTGGTCATGTGACCCAAATTCTCATATTCGTGAATAAATTCAGAATACATTTGCTTGTATGTATCTGAACGTTGTAATCGCCTTTCTAGTGCGAGAAAACGTCGTTCTGCCTGAGGAAACGTGTCTCCCAAAAGCTCAGGTGACTGTTTAAAAGGAATAGAAACACAAAACCTACCATCACTGTTTCGCGTAGTTGTAGTGAGGAAGTGATTTTCGCATATCTGATCCTCATCAGTCTGCGCATCCTGGCGCTTGGGTAGCTCCTCAAGTTCCCAAAATTGTCGTAGTAGCGCATCCATCGTTTGTGTATAATTACACTGGATATGACCAGCATTATCATTTAGTGATTTATGATATATTGCACCGGATATTATCCAGCCGAATAATGTATTGTGCAAATAAGGTCCATTAGGTAGCCTTATTTTTCCATGAGTGAGTAGATCCCAGAACATCTCTGCGCCAAGCAAAATATCTATATCTTGTGACTCCAGAAAGTTGGGATCCGCCAGCTCAATATTCTCTGGAATACAGAAATTTCTATGTGTGAGATTATATACCGACAATTTCGATGTAATTTGAGGTAAAACAAAACATTTTATCTTTGTAGTGTAATTATTAATGCGAGATTTAATTATTAATTCACAGAGTTGGCTAGCTTGGGTAATTGAATTACCTACTCCTCTTATTTCATGAGTGGACTGTATTAATTGCGCGCCTAGTAAGTCACAAAAAGATTTTTTAATAAAACAACGCTGACTGCCACTATCGAGTAATGCACGAGCAAAATGATATTTATTATTCTTATCGGCTACCTCAATAAGCGCTGTCGATAATAAAACAGGTTGCAATAATGAATGAGGCTTATTATTTTCAATAGATAAAGTTTGCGCATGTGCATGACTTACGGATGAGTGTTCTGCAGTTTGAGCGGGCACGGAGGGAGTGACCAGCTCCGCAGAAGTTGAAGCTTCATTATGTGATACCGAGTTTACCGAACTGGAATTGGAATGAAGTAATGTATTATGTTTTTGATCACAGCGTTTGCAGGTTCCAAATCTACATTGGTTTACTGTATGGCCTGAACGCAAACAATTGGAACACAACTTATTATCGCGTATAACCTTTAATTTAGTGTTATAGTTAGCTTCTATAAATTTTGTGCAAGAATAGAGTGGATGATTTAATTTGCACATTAAACACTGCTTATAATTATTATTAATCTTGGTGTTTTGCCGATCATGCACTTTATTAGAAGAAATGTTGCAATGCGATCTGTTAAGAAAATTACCAAAATTTGGTTTTTTATTATCATTTGATGTATTATTCTTAGTGACTGACGCGGACGCTTGCAATGTTTCTAACATATCAGCTCGACCCCTTAAGAAATCTAATAAACAATTAAGAGTTAATTTTAAATCAGTATTATTTGCAAACAAATTACCTTTGTGCTGTTCCCATTCACGCTCGGTTATTTTATCAAGTTTTGAAACAAGAATGAACACTATGATGGTGTCCCAGAACTCAGTGGGCTCACCTAATATTTTCAAAGCTCGTAAGTTTTTTAATGTGCTGTCAATTAAATTCCTAATTAATAAATGAGACTCCTTAGATATTGGTTGCATATTAAATATAGATTTGATGTGATTTTGAATTAATAGTCTATTATTGTTATATCTGCTTTGTAAAAGTTCCCATGCAACAATGTAATTTTCGGAGGTTAGTTCTAATGAGTTTATAACTAATAATGCACTACTCCTCAATGAAGATCTAAGATAATGGAATTTTTGAATGTTGCTAAGCTCTGAGGAATTGTGAACCAATGAAACAAAAGTGTCTCGGAACTCGAGCCAACTCTCATACATACCATCGAACTCGGGCAAAGTGATAGTAGGTAATCTTATGGTTTGTAATGAATTATTATGCTGGCCTTGACACTGAGAGCTTGTAGTAGTTATCCTAGCATCTAGTAAGGACTCGGCACGAGCCTGTGCACTGTAATAATTATCTTCGAATTGTTCACGCTGCAATAATTGTTCTTCGAGACTAGAATCAGGCACATTTTCCTCAATTTTGCTCTGCACAGAATTAAATTCGTTAAAAAGTGCAACTGCGCCTTGGATGCGCAACTTAATATCTATATGCAAATTAGTAGGTGCTTCAGAAACGCAAGTAGATAAATAGTTGGCGAACTTTGTAAGTCTCGCCTTCAAAACGCCACGTTTTTTGATTAATTCGCGAAGTAATATTTCAGTTTTTTCGCTATCTATGCACCTGTAAGGAGATTTATCTCGTTTACTCGTACCCTCTACGCTCATAGTGGAAATCAAAGAAAGAACCAGAGTACTCACGCGAATGCAATTTGTATGATCTGTAAGTATATCAGTTTATGCTTGCGCCGGCACACAACTGTTGATCCTCTTTAGTATCCTTGATTCCTTTGGATCCTCTCTCGCGTAAATTGAGTTGGAATTATTCTGCATACGCGCCTTCCTGAAAATGGGGAAGCCACACCGGTCTCCAAAGTTCGCTGGTTTCGTTTTGCGAATCCGGCTCGAAGGACCAAAATATGTTAAGAACTCAGTCGTCCTAACATGGGATTTGCAAAATAAAAACTTTTTGTGACTTATTATCTTGTATTGAAAAAGATTACAATGGATTACAATTTAACTTGCTTGTGCGCATCGAAAAGTTACAAGAGTCTAGGATAGAGTGACAACTGACGGGTGACAGCTGTCAAAGGGGACGGGAAAGGTTTATGAACAATTGTAATTTGCCGCAGCCACTGCCTATAATCTGTGGTCGTGTACCTCGGATCCTACGATTACCAATTATAAACGCTGGAACACTGATAGTGCTGATTACTTTCAAATAATGTAATATACATACTTACTTTAAAACAATTTTTTTCCAAAATAATATCTCAGCTGTTGTTGTTCAAAATATTCAGTTTTCACTATTAACTGCACGTACATGAAAATGGAATTTTAAATGCGAATAAGCTTCACGAATACACATTGAATATAAAATCATTATTATCATATTGTATTTATTATTTTCATTAAAAAACCGTTGTTTTTTAGGGTTCCGTACCCAAAGGGTAAAAACGGGACCCTATTACTAAGACTTCGATGTCTGTCCGTCTGTCTGTCTGTCTGTATGTCATCAGGCTGTAACTCAAGAACCGCTGTAGCTAGACTTCTGAAATTTTCGACCGGAGAAATACCACGGGCTCACAGAAAACCGGCGTGAAACAGCGCTTGCGCTGTGTTTCGCCGAGTGAGTGAGTTTACCGGAGGCCCAATCCCCTACCCTATTCCCTTCCCTACCCTCCCCTTTTCCCTTCTCTCCCCTATTCCCTTCCTCCTAAACTTTATATGATTTTCTATCCAAATTGTTCGGCACTAAGAATGTGTGGCAGAAATTTTCAAGTCATTTTCCAAGTCAGAATCATCATCAGATGAGCTATCTAATAAATCTAAGAGTAAGACGGTATCGTTCATATTAGATCACCCTATATGTAGATTAAATGTAGAAATAATATACGTGTGAACCCTAGCGAAGCTTTTGCTAGAATGATTCAAGAAGATATATTATCGTAACTTAACCGTGTGTGATACCTTAAGATACTATAATATTTTATATTTGGGTATCATAAGATAAAATATTATAGTATCTTCACCGTATGTGATGCGCTTTATAATCATTCGAAGTGCGTGACATTTTAATGAAACAGTAGCCGCAACTGCAGTACCTAGTTAGATAAAATCTCCAACAAGTTAATAAAGTTAAACCATTTGTCAGGATATTGGAGGACGGAGCTTATCGCAAAATTACGCGCAATAAAAATTGATGAGGTTTTCGAGAGCACGTCTTTTGGCGGTATTTTAATTAAAAATATTACCCTTAATCACGGGGTGGTGGCTAGAAAATTCTTAGATTTTTCCCCTTTGTAATAATCCGGGTAAATTAACATTACGACTTTCAGTTAATTAAAAAAACTTGTCAACTCCAACGTTTTTTTATTATGATTTATGATTGATCTGGAAGTAAGAATAATAATAATAGCTCCCACACCGGTTTCGGTGACGGTGGCCGGTTCCATTGAAACCAGGCCAGCTACGCAGGAGTAATTTTATAGTGCCCAGGTGTGTGCGCAGTACACAATAGCACTCTCTATTCCTTTACTCTCATAACCCAGTGGGACGGCAGACCGACACGACCGGCGAGAGATCAGGCGCAGGACCGACTTTTTACATGCCCATCCGACGCATGGATCATCTTACTTGTCAGACAATTAGGTGATCAGCCTGCATTGTCCTAACCAAACTTGGAAATAACATGTTTCCAACGCGGGAATCGAACCCACGACCTCCGAGTCAAGAGCCGCGCTCTATACCACTAGAACACGGAGGCGTAGTGGAAGTAAGAATTGAAGGTACTTAAGTATTCAAGTTAAGCTTTTACTATAATATTAGGTATTATAATATAAAAGTTAGTAAATAATGTTTTTGAAATCAAAAACAAATTTTGTAGTAAGTGCTATAATTATAACGATCCAAATCGCCTTCTGCTACGTTATTATAAATATTTTATTTTCAGATAATATAATGAAAATACTGAAGCAGCATATTTTATTGTCAGATCGAATCACACATAATTTTGTTCTTATCCTGTAGCAATTTTCCCAATAAAAACCATCAGAACGGATAAATATAAATCGAAGTTCATAGTAGATTTCAGTGGATTTGATTAAGGAGTATTCGCCAGAACTTTGCTAAGCATTCCGTCAAATTTTTCTCGGATAGACTTTATTGAGAAACTTTTTCGATCATTCTAATAAAAGCTTAAAATTTCTGCCTTCAATTTTTACGTCTAAAAACTCAACTGGACTTGTAATAGTTCTCTCAAATCTATAATATTTTTACGTAAATTTAGCTTCAAAAAAATAGTTAAAAATACTATCCGGTAAAGACTTCCAAGTTTTTTCTATGATGAAAAAATAAATAACTAGGTTGTATCATTTTTGCACAAAAATTGACACATACATTACTATTTGCTTGTAAAAACAAAAAACGTTTTGTATATTTCTATACTTACATATTTTTTCGTAACTCTCAAAATAGGCATCTCGCTTCGTCGCTTTTTGGAATTGTAAAAACCGGAATAAAATTTTACAGGTAGCGGCCATAACAACGAGTTAATTTGATTAATGATCCATTACTTTTGTTTAACTTTTCTTTGAAACCGACTCCATCCAACTTCGTAATTTTATGTTTAAAGTTTTTCGCCCTGTAAGAGACACCCAGGGATCATATTTAATGTAATTTCAACGTTTGGGTTATCATTTATTTAGCTGGCTACTTTATGTAAGGGTCGTCGCAAGAAAAAGATATTAAAATAAAATTAAACTTTTAAAAGTTTATTAACATGAATGGATGACAATTTTGATGGGGAACTGCTGTAGCCGCGTCGTGCACTTTTTTGGTAGAAAAAAAAGTTTGGGAACCTCTGCTTTAAATTACATAATATGTATGTATAATATTTTATGTATTATAATAATATACCGCTGTGTGTGTTGCGCTAAAACCGAGTTTTGCCGGTTGTTAAAAGTTTGTATTTCGGCAAAACTTCAAATTGCTTAAATTATGTCGTGTACAAAATATTATATTATTATGTACATGTGTTGCTTCATTACTACAGGATTAAATTCTGTAATAAAATATTTGATTACAGAAATTCGATTGCTGTGAACTTTCCGTCGACCGAATAAAGCGCAAAGTAGGTAAAGGAAGAGTTTGTGTTATTGTTTGTGATATTTTATTTTCTTATCAGAAAAAAAAATTCACAGTCCGATGGCCGATAGCGCTCTCCTGGCTCTACATACATATTATACATATTATATATCATCAGTCATTTGTTGGTCATGACTAATGCGATCTATTCGCTGAGCTTGATATAATATCTTTATCGAATTAAGTAGGTCCGCCATATTTTGCCTACGTGTGCACTTTAAGGTGTAGCTTGAATTTAAATAACTAGCTAGCTAGAGCTATTATTGGTAATTATTATGATGTTTTCTAAAGCAAATAATATTTAGAAAAACGTAGGTAGGTACGTTACTATGATGGTATATAGGTATATGTACCATTATAGTATGACAGTTCGGTGAGTTTTGTTTGAAAAGCAGCAATATTACCGGATCAATACGGCCTCCAAACCTTCAAGAAGAGAGCGGAAGCCGGGAACGCTCCTGAAAATATTCTTACGTTGCGAGTCTCCATAAGCGAAGGTAGTTGCTTTCCACGAGGTGACTGGTGACCCGTTTGTTTGTTTACCGCCTAATTTTATGAAAAAGGATATATTTTGAACATAAGTCGGGCCTTTAGCCAAATACCTCTGACCTTAATATTTTTAAAACCAAATGCTAAATCTACCTCAGTTTGGGGTCAATAAAGTTATACGAAGGGTATTAAGAGATAAGGACGATAGCTGCTGTGGACCTCATTTGCATAGCTTAATATTTTAGATAATAGGATAAGTTGCTGTGTAAAAGGACCATGGCAACTTCAACATTCACTGAATAATGGCTAACGCTAGACATTAACCTATATACTAAAGTACCTTATAATATGGCTTATAATAATTTATAATACTAACGACCTGTGCTTGCGGGTGCAAAGCTAATACTATATAATTATACTAACGAAAAATCAGGCCACTTTTTGGGTTTTTGAACGTTTACATCTTTTTTAATAATTAAATTATGAAAAAAAACAATAGGGACATTGTATTAGTGGCCATAGATATTCAGGAAAAAAATTATAACTCTACTGGTATACCGGCGGTTTGGATTTCTCATAAGAGTGAAGAGGCAATAAGAATACCTACTTACACATTTGTCATGGATAAAGGTTTAACGTTTTAAGTCTTTATTGTGACCTGGACCATTCGTTTTGTTTAGATCATAAAATTATTGTGATCTAAACAATACGAACTATAAAATAATTAGATATTATTATTGTGTTTTTAAAAATTATTTATTTTATGGTTTTATACTTTCATGTTTGTTACAATATGTCTACATGTAAAAAGTCGGTCCTGCGCTTGATCTCTCGCCGGTCGTGTCGGTCTGCCGTCCCACTGGGTTATGAGAGTAAAGGAATAGAGAGTGCTCTTGTGTACTGCGCACACACTTGGGCACTATAAAAATACTCCTGCGTAGCTGGACTGGTTTCAATGAAACCGGCCACCGTAACCGAAACCGGAGTGGGAGCTATTATTATTATTATGTCTACACACTAACTCTGAGTCAAAAGCCACAGTACGCCCTGTATTTGATAAAAAATACGTGTGGCATTAGGGGACTGCCACTGACTATGCAATAGCTTTACCGCAGCACGCACGCAATCACCGTGCCGAAGTCGGCCAAATTGAAACAACGTTAGACGATGTGTTAGGTTTATTTTGTTACGGAATTTCTTGATTGGGTCGCCACTCGCTACGCTCAAAGCCTGCGGTAAAAGCAATGCAATAGCTCTAAATATTATTAAAGTAACATTTTTAACATGAAATGCGTCTTTTTATATTTTGTGAAAAGGCAAAACTACGTACGATAGCGACAAAGATTTATTTAAATCCGGACACAGTAAAGTTTTCAAATCACAAATATTGTTGTTGGTGCGGTTAAACTTGTGTAAATCATTCCCGGCGAGAAATCGTTAAAAGTTATGAAAAGTAGAACATTTATTCAACTTTAAATGTTTAAAGAAGAACAAAATACTTCTTCCATTTTCTCTGATAGCTGTTCGAGTAAAAATACTAATTATTACGATGCGGCGCTTGTTTTTAATCCAAAAATTTGCTTTGTGAAAACTCTTGTGTTTTATTTTTAATTTTCATTAGCTTTGGCTTTTAAACATGGATCGGGAAATGCAGTGTTCGGTAATAAGTTTTTGTTTTACTCTGTTATGCAATAAGTAACGTTCATATTAAATAACTGGCGTTATACCAAACGAAATATTATTTAAAATAAGGTCTTTGTTATCCTACTTATTAAATACTAGCTGGCGGGTTTTTATACCGAAGCTCACCAACGTACTATACTCATTAAAATAATATTATGTATAACAACAGTCAACACACGTAATAAACAAATGTGATACAAATAAATGTGTCGCTCAATAAGCGCCACAGGAGGGTCAGATGTGATACTGACAAATATTTGTAGCTCATGCGACCTTTATTCTGCAGTTCCAATGGAACCGTATTGTTGCAAAAGTTGTGCCTATTTGGCTGCGGAGTGGCTGCTCGAGGTTTGCAGTGTACGCTTCTCGCTTGAGCTTGGCGCCTTTGCGAATAATAATCGGATTGGTTCCAAAGCTCATAACCAGCTAGTTTGTGCTACATGGGTATCTGAGTAAGAGCCAGGCATATCCACCTATTGAAACCTATTTCGAGTTTCTTACTCTTCGAGTTTCTTACGCCGGTTCTTCTCGCCGGGTTAGTTCCCGAACCGGTGGTAGGCATCGTAGTTTCATCGTTCATTCCACGACGTTCAAAAAGAGTATTTATGATACCTATTTTGAATAAAAAGATATTTTATTTTGTTTATTTATTTTATTGACGGCCTAACCGGGCATACCACCTCGCTCGGTCGGAAGATCTTCCTTTGCGGCCTCCACGCATATTATATCCTACACCAGCATCGCTTTTCATGTGGGCGTTTTTTATTTGAAAACGCGTGCCTTTTGGTGGTGGACTCATGTTCATGACAAATTCGTGGAAAAACGCCTTTACCCTTGTCTGGAAAAACCATTAGTTTGGGATTTGTAGACATTGATGATGTGTCAATGTGATTCCGCTTGCTATTTAAGGCGTGAGGGAAATCGTTCAGGACTTTTGTTCGATACTTTCGGCGGTAAAGTGAGAATTAATACAAAATACATTTTTGATTCGAAACGAAAACATCATCTTAATGACTATAATGGTTTTTATCGTGACTGACTGGATCGATTTTAATAAGCCATAGCTATAAAGTAGATCAGGGGTTCCCAATTTTTTTTCGCCAAGGAACCCTATTTGATTATACTTTTCCTCGCGGAACCCTACGGCCTACTTTGCTAACTCGAAATTTACCTACCTTATAAAAGGTATAAATGAAAAATTAAGTTTTTATGAAATCATTTTTATGCATTTACTGTGAATATATATTACGTAGGTAGGTACTTACTGCTTACCTAAAAATAATAAAACGTACAAAAAAATTTATTCGTCACGTCAATTTTGTGGTTAGAACTTAGAAGGAGTTTGGAAGGAATTTATTTATTTACTTTTGTAATTTGTTTTGACAAATAAGTAATGACGTATCTCATAGCCATAGACAAGTCGTCTTGTGTGTTGCCATCGTTGCCATTATATAGTTACGGCGGCGCGCGACGGACGACAGCTATTTGTCGCGTGCGACAACATTAGTCGTCGGCCGTCGCGCCAATTTTAGTTTTTTAGTTTTTAGTTAGTTATTATTACTTATTAATTAGATACCTATATAATTTTTTATTGTTCTTGTATGTTGTGTATTATTCAAGTTGTTCGCAAGCTGTTCTAGTTACTTGGTTTATAATGATATCCATGTCGTCACCAATGGCTCTTGCGGAAGACCGGCGCTGATTATGCCCCTGGGTGTATCAGCACATGCCGAGCACGAGCCAATTTGCGGCTGCTAATTGGAATTATATAATATTATGTAAATCTGAACCATGTAATATGTATGTAGTTGCAAATAAACTTTATTATTATTATTATTATTATTATTATTATTACATCAAACTTTTTAAAACACGTTTGTGAATTTAATGTGACGAATGAAATTTTTTTACATATTTTTTAAAAATACATTTAAAATTAGGCTTAATGTCCGACAGTTGAACGCGAAGACCTGGTGCTGCATCCAGCCTGTTTCTATATTTGCTTTTGGTGTAAGCATATGCGGAAAAACCAGACTCGCATCGGTAAGTCGTCACAAACGGTAAAAGTAATGTGATGGCTCTATTAACAATTTCTGGGTATTCATCTTTGAGTCCAATCCAAAAGGCGTTTAAATCGAAAGTTCCTTCTTCAAACTTTTGTTTTAGCGTTGATGAAAATTTGATGTCAATCAAATTCTCATACTCTGACACCGACAGAATCGAAGGTTTGGTGTGATTTACAAACGGATTCTGCACCCAGTCCATGTCCTGCAACTGCTCCGGAAAATACTCATGCAAAGATTTTGTAAGGCTTGTCAAAATATGCTCATGTATATTCTTTTTCACGTCTGAAGATACCCGCAGCTCATTTTCTTTTAAAAAGTCATTTAATATTGTGGTCACGAAACGTGTGATAATATTTTTATTTTTTACGGAACCCTTGCGGCCTTTCCACGGAACCCCAGGGTTCCGCGGAACACCATTTGGGAACCGCTGAAGTAGATAATAATGGTGTTCCCACGATAAAGTAGTACTTATAGTTAATAACTAGCTGTTGCCCGTGACTTCGTCGGCGTTAGCATATTTAGATCACGTCCCAAATAATATTATTTTTCAAAAATATTCAATGTACAGAATTGACTTTCCTACGATTTTATTCAGTAACCCAAATCCTATTGAAGCGAACGCCTTCATCATAGAAGCTCAAATCTTTAATAATTTGAGTTCAATCAGTCGAAAGTATAAGAAAATTTCTAAAAACTTTCATCCCCTATTTCATCCCCTTAGGGGTGAAATTTATTAAATTCCTTTCTGAGGGGATGCCGACGTCATAGTATCTTTATGCATACACAGTCTCAGCCTGATCGGTTTAAAATTGAGAAAGTTTCATACAAACTGTCAACCCCAATTTCATCCCCTTGGGGGTAGAATTTCCAAAAACGCTTAAATACGTGTTCATTTATTTTTATTCAGTAAGCCAAAAATAAAGTTTTATATTTCTAACTTCAGAAATGACGGACTTTCATACAAATTTTCAACCCCTATTTCACCCCCTTCGGGTTAAAATTTCCAAAATTTATTCCTTAGTGGGTGTCTACTAATTAAAACAACCCTGCTCACCAAATTTCGTGGCTGTAACTTTAACAGGTTTTGCTCTGCGATGATGAATCAGTTAGTCAGTCAGTCATTCAGTAAGGACTTGTAATTTTATATGTATAGATTTACGGCAGAAAAATGCACGGTTGCGGCGAGATATTGCGAGAACAAAGTTGCTGGAAACAGCTAGTAAAAAAATATGTTATATTAAAAGAAACCCCATTTACAAGCCTTTATTACGTTTGTCGCTATTGCTCGTTCTTTCATAAAAATAAATAATAGCGTCTCATTAAAGCGATAATAAAATTACGAATAAATGTCCCATTTTGGTACAAAAGAATGAATAATTACAAGTTCTTGCTTAAAAGAATATACTTTGTATCTATAATACACCAACTTTTATGCAATAAAAGTAGTTATATTAAATCGACACAAGAATAAATTAAAGAAAACTAAATTAGATTATGTTTTAAGTAAGTATTGCAGTTATAATTTATCAGAATATTTTGTACTTTGAAAAAAAAAATTACTTAAAAAACTGTAAAAAAGAGTATCTTGAGCCAGAGCGTTATTTTTTCAAGAGAAGTCCAAACGAACAAAAAAGCTCAAGATTTATAAACTGAACGGAAAGAATCACAAAAGAAATAGCTCAAAACAGGGTATAGAATAAATAGCGGGCTGACTGGCACAGATAAGAAGCATAATAAGGCTGGTATAGTTAATTGGGTATATATAAAAAAGTAATGAAGATTGTTGTAATGAGTTATGAGGGTTTTCCCGAAGATTTTTACGTATAATATTAAACATAATAGTGACTGTTAGTATAAGAGGATCCTTACAGAGAGTAGATATTGAAAATATTCGTCTTTTTTTTTTGATTATGAATATTTAGAATTCCTATTTTTCCTATAATATTAATAATTAGTTAGTAGTTAATAAACAGTTTATAGTAATAATAATAATTAGTTAATTATTGTAACGTATTTAAATATACAAACTTACATTAAATGTGATTATGTTAGTAACGTCTTAACACACAACTATATAAATTGTAATAACTTTTGTTATAAATTAAGTCCCAAAAAGGAAATTATTTTTATTGCGACAAAACAGACAGTTATAAGTTATAACTGATAACCGTGCACGAGTTTGAGCGCTACGTCTAACAACAAATAAAAGAACTAAGTATGATCCGGTGCTGCTAAAAATTCACAGACAATTTATGGACTTCCTATATTTATATTTTGTGCTGGCCAGTGGACCTTCAAATGATTCGCTTTTGAGATGTATTGCGACCGTGTATGTTGGAGTATCGCCAACTATTTAACGAGAGTTCTAATATTCCGAGGCGCAACCGTATAGGCCGCGCTATGGATGACCGGAATATAATGACTTCAACAAAGCCTATTTTAGGTTTGTGGTCAGGGGAGTGAATAAAAATATAATATAGAGTTGAGTTAAAAATTTCAATATTTTAAAAGTTTTTCGTAGAATTGAACTATTTTGCTACTGAAGCCCGGTAATCATAGTTTTTCCGACTTAAGTATAAGTATGTAAAAATAAGTCTGTCTACTCCTTCATAAATTTTATCATACAGATTCCAATGACATAGTTATAATAAACATCCCCATAAGGAATTTTAGAGTTATCGTTATTTTAACGCGTCACGCAAGAACATCCAGAAGTAGCCCCACAGATATGCGCTTATTTTGCAATATGGCCGCCACAGTTGAAGGACTATTATAATTATTGACCTCTTTTTGTGTAAGGGCTGAACCCATTTACACGGGATTCAAGTTCCGTGAAAGGATATGCACATTTTTTGCAGGAAAAAAATGTACGGTTCCGTAACTAATTTACATGCAAACAAAGTGGCAGTTGTTTAGGTATCACAAAACTGCGAATTGGGGTCATAGAAATCGTTTAGAATTTGCGGCGCACAAAACTTATCAAATTGTTTTAAAAGGCTCTCTTATTAAACTCCTCGCATTAAACTTAACGAAACAAATGTGAAACGTAAACAGTCACTCTGTTATCT
The DNA here is from genome assembly GCA_905404155.3 of Plebejus argus. Classification (NCBI taxonomy): domain Eukaryota; kingdom Metazoa; phylum Arthropoda; class Insecta; order Lepidoptera; family Lycaenidae; genus Plebejus; species Plebejus argus. Next base: position 16,828,533 of record FR989931.1, on the reverse strand, counting down.
TGGACTGATTTTGGAAAATAAATTCACATTCTTAGAACATATTATACAAGTTAGTTGTTATCTATATGTATAATAATAGTATTAAGCATAATATAATATACAATAATAGTAATAGTATAATAATGTATAATTTTAAAAGGTCCAAGGCGTGATGGACTTACAGTATAGTAGAATAAGAGAAAATGTAATCTTGGTACGCGACCATATTATGACAATGAGACAAATAAAGGATATGGGCGACTAGCCCATAGGCTACAAAACCTTATATCTGAGTGGCAGAATCGGTGGGATAACTCGATCAAAGGTCGCCACCTGTATAATTTCTTTCCTTCACTTCGTGAACGACTCGCTATGCACTGGATAGAAATAGATCACTGCGTTGCACAATTCCTAACTGGCCACGGCAATTTTAAAGCTAAACTTCATGGATTCCAGTTAGTTCCATCTCCTCTTTGCGAGTGCTCGACCGAAGGTAGCCCGCAAGAACAAACTGCTCATCACATACTCTGGGAGTGCGATCTCTGGCATGAGGAAAGAACCGATTTATTAAACAGCCTCCAATGTGTTTCTAGAGTCGTGTATTACGATGATCTCGTAGGCAGCGCAAAGAATTTCCGTGTTTTCAAACGTTTTTGTCATAAATACTACTGGAAACAATCGAACATAAGTTTGCCATTATAAATAAATGTAATTTGTATAAAGCAGGCATATTGTATTAAGTTTAATTTAATTTTTCCCGTGGTGCTTCCCCCTTTGTTCGGACATCATTGTCATTACAATTTGGCTGTCTCCCGCTTTGCTTGGGGAGGGAAATTGGATATCTCGTACTCCTCCACCTTTCTTCTGATTAATTTCGTTGCGGGTCCCAAGACAGATTTAGCTTGTCCCTCGGGCATCCCTGAGATCATATCAAAGGGTTTTCGTGGTTGATTACCACTGTTGATCCTGGCGACACAGAAGTTGCAGTGGTGGGAATGTGTGGTGGGCCTTTTGCCCGTTTAAAAAAAATCACAAAACTGCCAATGAACAGAATTCTTGAACAACGTAAACTGTTCACGGTTACACACATTTATTCCTCTAAAGTACTTTGTTTTTGCCATTAATATTAGCTGAGTGTGTTTGACACGAGCAAGCCACATCAATTACCCAATTCACAAGCCACAGAACTCAAAAACACCAGCACACTCACTCATTTACATAAAGGGATAAGTGATAAGATAATATGTTATCTTTCACATATCCTATTAGCGTCAAATTTTGTTTGTTTTGAGTTTGATTTGTGTAATAGTAAGTAAAATTTCACTAATTTTAAAAACACTTAGGGCTTATTGATCTGTCAAGTTAATTGGTGGATATTATAGCCTATCCGTCACTTATCAGGAAGTGGTTAAACAGGTCCCTAATTAAAAAAAAAACTTTTACAATATAACTACCTAGTTTAAGATAAACCCTCCATTTCTCAGCATTGAGCAGGTAGTAATGATGAAATATTGCTAAGGATACTCTCATTATTGTCAGATTTTAAATAAAAAAAACTACCAACATTGGTGCACCCACGACCCCACGAGTGCCACGGAAACGTCAAACTTATACTCTGTTGTCGTCGGGGTTAAAATATTGAACAAGACTTTTAGGCCCACTTGCACAAATCTGGTTTAAAATTAACCCCACATTAAACGTTATCTCTTTCGTAAAATATATAAAGAATGTAAGAGATAACACACTAAAAAATCAACCCGGTATTGACTTTAACCTGGATCTGCGCAAGTGGACTTAGAGTTTTTATCTAGAATTAACATCAATTAGGTACCAAGATATAACATCACAATTCTGAAGCAAAACTGCGAAACATAATTACTTACAGCTTCGATAATATTTTCCGATTATCTCCTCTTCATAGCAAGAAATTGTGCAGCGGATATCTTAAGCCTTTGAGGAGATTTAAGATAATATCTCTGAAATACAGTTATGTCTAGTAATTTTCTTTACCTTGTAAAATGTATAATTTTGATACTATAAATAGAATTCCGCAGAACTTACTTTGTTTATTTAAAAGTTTTTTTAGAATTATTCACCTATAATATTTATTAATTCATTGATTGTAACACACCTCATACGTGAATAGTAAAACCAAAACAAGTAAAAAATATTGCACATAATGACACGTATATTTTGAGTGTTATTTACAGGAGTTTATCTATTTCATTAATAGTTTAAAAATCTAAAAAAACGTTTTTAGCTCGCACTAAGCCAATTTGTCATCTTAGATGACCGCCATATTGAATTCAAGTCACGTGACTATTTCTTTTCTTATTATTGACAGCAAACTCTTTCATTTGATACCCTGATGATATGATGGGGGTGCATTTTAAATAGCCTGTCCGCCATCTTGGGGAGGCTGCCATATTGGATATGTAATGACGTTTCATAGCTAAATATGTATTGTCATCAGAATTCAGAGCGTGTGCAAAATTTCATCCTTATCAAAGACCAGGAAGTGGGTCAAATTAAGGTTCCAAGATTTTCTTACATAATATACATAATATTATTTAGTTACAACTCATACGAGTTAAGCTAATATAAAGCGTGTAATAACAGATGCTGATTGGTTAATGTTTTGACGTTAGGTGAGTAAAAGGACTTATAGTGAATACACTTTAGTTAAAACGTCAGTAAAAACACCTCACAAATTAGGAATAAGTCTGCTTTTAGGTGATGATAATGATTATTCTGTGAATAACTTCACAAAACACAGCAAATATATTATGACTGTACATTATAAGGCTACGTACAAGTGAGCGCACAAGTGTAATTCGTTACAATATGTTTCATATTGAGCTCATACATTTTTACAACCGACTTATTTTTCTTTCGCTCAAGAAAGTATAGAATTGAAACACGGCTAGGAGTTGCCAATTTGCTATTTTACTGTTATTTTGTGCTTTGAAACACGTAACTTATTTTTATGCTACTTTTGGAGACATACAGTTAGAGTTTTACAATTATATTTTGTGTACGTACTATTGCTCTCATTAATAAATTTATGATAGACTGAAGAGAAAATAAAAGCTAGAAATTCGAAAACTAATCAAATGTTATTTACATAGGCAATTTTCATATTCTTTTATCATCAATATCGTGGGGAGTGGACATAAGTATAAAATCTTATGTTAAATTAAAGCTTCGCTAACTTGTTATCTTATAAATCTTAACAGGTGGAATAAACATCCGAATAATCAAAACGAAAATCTACCTACTGATTTCTCGTGTACAAGTGAAGTATGAAAAATATTTAACAAAAGACAAACTTCAGAAAGTAAAATTAAATTATCTTCAAGAAAAGTTATCTCAAGAAATAATTAGGACACGAAATTTTCTTGTAAAATTGTTCGCTTCCAGAAACTGTTACAAACATTTTAATACTTATCATATTATTTATTATTATATATTATATTCATTGATAATAATTATTATTATCAATGAATGTTAAGTAGGTAAATAAAGATTGCTTTTCCAGCATCCATACTAGTATTATCAAAAAAGTGTGTCTGTCTGTCTGTTACCTCTATTTTCCTATTAGCTACTCAACCTATTTTGTTGAAATTTGGTATGGAGGCACTTAGAATCCCGGGAAAGGACTTAGGAATCTTTTTAACCCGGAAAATTAGTGTTCGATAACGAATTATGGAGCAACGGAGTTGCGGGCGTCACCTAGTAGAGGTTTGTATGTTTTATATTATTTTGTATATATTATAATACAAAATAATATAAAATATACAAAACTCCTTCCAAAAATGGATTGTTTTTTTATAAGCCTTAATCTTGTAGCGAAACTGTTTTCTGTTTTTACATTACAACAGGACTAAGCCGGCTGTGATCCTTTTGGGAAACTACCTTTAATAAAAATAAAGGCCCGCTCAATTACGTACTTCACTATACTTATTTCGATACTAAAATAACACTCCTTGTGGGTTGTAAACATGGTGGATATAAGGCAAAATATTGAATTTTACTTATATTAGTCACAGGCTTTGGCCGTGACCCGTAAAAGAGTAAGTATAAGATATACATCCGTTTGAAAATTGGCTAGTTAGCTTGTAATGAGTATACGTACGTTAAAATGGGGGAGACCGGGGGAGACTCCGGAATGAAGCGCGCGTCACGTCGCCGTTAACTCGTGATAAAGTGTAGTTATTAAGTGTATATTATAAGTTTTATGTATGTTAGTCTTTAAGGTATATATTGTATGGGCCTATGTAGCCCGATATAAATAAATAAATAAAATAAAATAAATAAAATAAAATTTGATGTCAATCTTATCACATCGACTATATTTTATTAGTTATATTTAAGTTAAAGTTCATGTAGACTTTAGACTGATATGAGCAAATACACGCATGAGTACAATATCCATCAATATCGAAAAATAGCTGTCAATGACGAGACCTATAACCTAATAACGACCGGTCTGATCACCTATCTACCAATAAATTTTTGTTCCACCAAATAAACCAAAAAATCGGACGCACCTCACTGTTTTATTTCTGCTAAGCGATGTTAAAATCCATACAAATATTATAAATGCGAAATTGTGTCTGTCTGTCAGTTAACTCTTCACGCTCGAACTGAAAGTCATAGAGATACTTTGAATCCCGGGAAAGGACATAGGAAACTTTTCATCCCGGAAGAATAGTACGGTGCCCATGCGATAAACGAATTTTAGCGCAACTGAGTTTTGGCATCACCACCATATTATCATATTTGCTAAAAGTTATTGCACGTTGTTCTTTAAAAATTACTTAAAAAGAGGCAAAACTGATATTACTTTTCAAATGCGCTAGCCATTATTCTACTAATTTAATATTAAGACGTTTAACTGTCGTGAAGTTGCGGATAGAGGCGCCCATTAATTGCGTAAAAAGTTTATTACGATTTTTTTAACACCGATTCCCATATGATGAGATCGCCTTGACTCACCTCACCTAGTTACGCTCGGGAACCGTAATTTTTCCTGGACTCAAAGTACATACATATTTTCATTTTCAACAAAATCGGTTAAGCGGTTGCGACATGAAAAAGTAACAGACAGACACACTTTCTCAAATAAATATCTTATATTAGATTCCAAAAATAGTTAATCAATAATAATAATTCTTAAATTGCTTAAAAACAGTATTAGATACATTCATGTTTAGTTTGCAATCTCAACCCAAAACAATAGTATTAAAAAAACTATCCAACACTTCGCGTGTTTTGTGGACGCCCCCCTAATCCCTATACAGAAACGGCTTCACTTATATTTTGCACGTGGCTATTATTGAATTTCTGTGATATTTGCGTGGAAATCGAACGATTTGTATCAAAGTTATTCGAGTTTTAGATTTGTATTGTTTTGTTTACTTCATCAGCTATTAATATTTCAGATCAAAATTAATAGGTAACACCAGGAAATAATAGATATAAATGTTTGCTTTGTTGGTTCCTGAAACTTCTTTATATGGTTAAGACGTATAAGCTGTCAATACAATGTTTTATTGTATTTACATTTTACAATAGTCTTTACACGTTAACTTGCTTTTCAAAATACATTATGTCTAAAGCCAAGATTTGTACACTATTATAATGTCTAGAATAAAGCTATATTAGATACATAATATTATATATTTTTATTTACTAGATAACACCCGAAACTCCGTTGCGTAAATATTCGTTAATAGCGCAAGAACCATACATTCTTTCAAAGTGTAAAGTATCCTATGTCCTATACCGGGACTCCAAGTATCTCTATACCGAATTTCAGCAAAATTGATTCAGCAGTTCAGGCGTGAAGACGTAAAAGAGAGACCGACATTCCTCCGCATTTTCAAATTCTTTATTAATCATTCAATAATATACAATAGTATAAAAGCAAGGTAGCGTACATCACGTCGTCTAATCCCATGCTAAGTAAAAACTTTTTTTTTTTTTTTTTTTAATATCTATGGACGCTTCACACCACGTCAATCTGGCCCCGTGGTAAGTACCTGAAGGACTTGTGTTACGGGTATCAGACAACGGAAATATATTTAATACTTTTATACTATACATATATTTAAGATTTTTATTATATGATAAATATATTTAATACACATCCATGACCCAGGAACTTTTTGAAAACTTTTTGTTCCGTCGGCGGGACTCGAACCCGCGACCCCCGGCTTAAGCTACCAACGTGCTATCCACTGAGCCACAGAGGTCGTCGTCAAACTTGTATTATGGCAATCAGAAAACGGATGCACGCCGAACAATTTTATCCTAATCCATTGTATCCATCCTTGTTTAGGATAATAATATTATATACATTATATTATAAATCCATTTATAATATAATGTATATATTATTATCCTAAACAAGGATGTTGTAAGACAGAACATTGTGAAATGCTGACCTCTTGTTTCTTAATCTTGATCATGGCGTTTTTCTTTAACAAAAGACGAAGAAAAAAAGATGGCAATCTCCTTCCACACGTGTAACCTTCCTGAAAGTAGACAATCCGAAATTATCTAGAAGAAAGTATGTGTTTAAATGTTTATTATTCTGTTTGCATACTTTTATGTGTCTTTGTCTAAGGAGTAAAATCATTTTAGATACTAGTAACTAGGTCTTATCCGATACATTCGTCGTGCTAAAAATGTGCCGCACGGAAACCATACAATTGTAACGCGCGTTGTAGTAATTAAAATATTTAAAATTGATTTTTTTTCAAAATAATACTAAAATTATTAACTTATTAAACATAATTTTTAACTACGGAACTACAAAATATAACATTAAATCACTAAAACAACATAAATAATTAAAAAACTTAAATAACTAAAAACCTAAATAATTTTGAATAACTCAAAATGGCTAGTGCCGTCTTAGCGCTCCTCACAGCAGCATTTAGAGCCCACGGGCGATTTTATTTAAAACTGCCTTCATTTTACGTTAATTACTCTTTTTGTGACTCGATCGTCATACACGACTCGCTGTCGCAGAGCGGGACTTGAAAAAAAAAAGTGTCACGGGGTAGGTCCCTGTGCCCTTAAAGTTATAAATAAAAGCCAGAGACCCGTGAACAAAATTATTATATGTTTTTTATAATATAATAATTTTGTTCACGGGTCTCTGGCTTTTATTTATAACTTTAAGTGCACAAGGACCTACCCCGTGACACTTGGAGGCTCGTCCGGGATACATTCAAAACTTTTCTAACAAGATCGACTTAGCAGTTTTTTTTAGCTACGTGAAAAAGTAACAGACATACGACAATTAATATTCTTCGGTTTTCAAAATATAAGTAATAATAATTGTGTTTTTAAATACTTATACTCTTTTACGAAACTTACATAATATTAAAACTATTATTAGTTCTATTAGTCTTGGTGGGCTACTCATAGCCCAGTTCAGCTCATGTAAATGCCTCACAGAATGTAAAATAATTCTAATTTAAAACTCAAGTCTTAAACACTTTGTTGAACAAGAAAAGGCTCTTAAACCACCCCTCGAGTTCTAAAACTCCTAAACTGTTATAATCATTCAACTATGCCTTTTGTGTTTTCGTTGGCGACATTAATTTTTGGAACTTTTTTAGGAATACTTTTGTTGAGGCCTTAAAATAAAAGTTTGGTCGCTCACAATGAATGCTCTTTTTTTGTAGGGTTCTGTAGGTACCCAAAGGGTAAAAACGGGACCCTATTACTAAGACTTCGTTGTCTGTCCGTCTGTCCGTCTGTCCGTCTGTCTGTCTGTCTGTCTGTCTGTCTGTCTGTCTGTCGCCAGGTTGTATCTCAATTCTCAAGAACCGCTATAGCTAGACTTCTGAAATTTTCACAAATAGTGCATATATTCTGTTGCCGCTATAACTACAAATACTGAAAACAAAATAATGTTAATATTTAAGGGGGGCTGCCATACAACAAACGTGATTTTTTAGCCTTTTTTGCTCGATATCAATAATGGCAACAGGTAGGGCAAAGATATGAATATAAATAATCTTAAAATGTATTTTGTGATTATTTATATTAATCACTAGTTGACCCGGCAAACGTTGTTTTGCCATTTAAAGTATTTCTACTTCATCAGTTGATACAAAATCTGACCCCCTCTTTTATCCCCTCTTTTTGGGGGGGGGGGTTTATCAACAGATGTTAAGTTGGAAAACACAGTTAATAATATGAAGTAAGTCCAAGAAAAAAGTTTGATACAAAATCTGACCCCCTCTTTGGTCCACTTAGAGGGGTGGGGGGGGGGATTTTATACACCAGATGTTGAGTTAGAAGAAGACAAATATATCTGCGATGCGACCGTATGCAAATCGGAAAAGTAGTTTTCGTGGTATATACAAAAGTTTGATACAAATTCTGACCCCTCTTTTGTCCCCTTAGAGGGGTGGGGGGAAATTTTTTTATACACCAGATGTTAAGTTGGAAGAAGACAAATATATCTGCGAAAACCGCATTCAAATCGGATCAGTAGTTTTCGTGTGATGCTGGAACAAACATACAGACAGACAGACAGACAAAAAACTAACCACAGTTTTGGCTTCTATAGCGATGTAGGAACACCCCCTGCTTATTATTTGTTGAGTATCTTTAATGTACAGAATTCACATTTCTACAGTTTTATTATATGTATAGATTTTATATTGTAAAGAAAGTTTTGTTAAAATATATTATAATAAGTATTATCTATATATTATAATAAGTATTATAATATTATATTATCCTTACTTATCAAAGTGTGTTACCAGTTACACGGCCGGCAGTTCAACGGCCGAACGTTTTATTAAACGGCTGAACCGATTTTGATTAAATTTGCCATAGAGATATTTTAGGAGCCAGGAAAGGACAAAAATATGTTTCCCGCACGATAAATAAAAGGAAATAAAACTGAGGTGTAACCCTCACAAGTCGTCTTTCAAAGGGAAATAATACAACCAGTGGATTAACTCAAAAGTGAAGAAGCGTTCTAAGCTGTTCAGTGAATTAAGCTGATATCAAACCGTTTCAATGCAGCCGCGGTTTCTCGGTAAAAAGATACATTTTATTGTTGTGTTGTGTTTGTTGAGTTGTGTTTGTTGATTTGTTGTGTTTGTTGTGTTGTGTATTGTTGTTTTGTTGTGAACAAGCCGTGAGCCCGTGACACACATAGCGCGGCCCGCGGCGGTCGGAGATGAGATTTAAATTGTATCTTGTGCGTTGACGGGCTCCAACCAGTTTTTCATCATCATCATACACTTTTTTAACCGACTTCAAAAAAGGAGGTCATTCAATTTTTCATATATTTAATATGTTAGGCTATATCAGCGTCTAAACAAATGTGAAAATTTTTAAGTTTGTGTATAGATGTTTTTATGTTTATGTGCGCATATCTCCGGAACTACAAGTTCTTTTTTTGTTGTACTAAGTATTGTTCAAGTTCGGGAATACTTCAAGTTTGAGATAGAGAGAATTTTAATTGCCAATTACATACAATTTTGAAGCCGATTTTATCTTTTTGACCGACTTCCAAAAAGGAGGAGGTAATAAGTTCGGCTGTCTGTACCTTTTTTTTTAAATGCAATAATTGATGTACTTTTATGACTTAAAGTTACACATATAATATTTTGAGTACACTAGTATATAATCTAGTATATAAAAATATATCTGACAAGCTCTATAGTTTAAACGGCTGTAGGGGCTTAGCTTCAGTGATGTTACATTCGTTTACAAGTTAATTCAAGGTGGACTACAATGTGGCGCGGCAACGTGATGCTATGTATTTGTAGATTATCCTTTAAAATTACAGTAAATATATACATATTTAGGCTACGTTACCACCAGAGATGTGTTGTGAGGAATGTGTTAATCGCTGCGCTGAGCGAGATCACGGCAAGCTCACGTCATTGAAGCGATTCTATTGGTTCTAAAAAACACATTCCTCGCAACACATCTCTGGTAGAAACGCAGCCTTAATAGACGCATTTGCCATGGCGTCACGTCGAAATGTCTATTCCAAATTTGCAATTTAAGCTAACTCCTTGTTCTAATAAAAATGTATATTAGGTATTTCAAAACGATTCTTAATATTACAAAACATTTGTTCTTATCGATTTCCCGATATCTTACAATACGAAATACAATTAAATATACACCGTTAATAATCTCGAAGTCTCAAACACTCACTCAACAATATCACGCATCCACGGAAATAAAGTGAAAAATATCGAGTGATATCATATTACTTTGATTCTCTTTGATCCGGAGTTCCGATGGGGTGTCGTATTAAGGTTCGCACCTGACGCGTACGTGCAAACAATGACTTCCCTTTATCCTTGGTTATTCTATATTTTGTTTGATAAGATGACACGTCATCTTATCGACAGTTTTAGCCTGGGCCCGTACCACGAAACGGTTTTGAGACTCAAACAATCGTACGAGAATGTTGCGTCCTACTCTAACAAACGTGAAATGACGTTGTTAGAGCAGGACGCGGCATTCTCGTCCGATTGTTTGAGTCTCAAAACGGTTTCGTAGTAGGCCTACTGACACGTACTAGATGTTGTTCCATTCGTCGCGTTGCGCAGAAATTAATTTTTACGCAACGAATGCAACACATTTCCCCACGTATAATATATTTAATTAAACTATCAAACTGGTCCTTTGAGGTTCAGAGTTTGAGTGACAAGAGGTAACACTATCGTATACTTTGTAATAGTAAGCACGAAATAAATATTACAGTACAGTAGAATATTACAGTATTAATAAAATATACTATTGAAAATAATACTTTTATTAGTAATAGCTTATTCGTACAATGCAAAGATGATATTATTATTTTATTCAGAAGTTATATTAATAGCTCTACGCTACAGCTACGCCGTAGGCGTGCTACGACGCTGTAGCACGTCTACGAGCTTGCGTAGCAATCAAAAACCTATGAACCAATTGTGAAATGGATCTGGGGGGCTATATTACGTTATGAGTTGACTTATGACTTATGATCGATTTAACAATCTATTAGCGACGAACCAGACAGAGAGGGAGACGTGTATTCAAAGTATTATATTTTAAAATATTGAAATTTTGAAATTACGTTAATTTTAGATAACATTTGCATTAAATGCGACCACGTTTTGTCTGGAACAAAACGGGTGTTGTAGCTAATAAAAACTTTCAGCATAATTACTGAAAGTTCAATGGAACCAGTTCGAAAGTTGCTTACAAGAATATTACAAAAATAAATTACACCCCAGAGCACCATCGCTGTAGTCAATTTGCTCAAGTTATTTTTTATTACATCCATAGCTGAGCAGACGAAACACAAATAACTTAGAAAATATTTTATTATCTTATCCCTAACACAATATTTTTTTAAGATAATTGACTGCTCACTGAGTGTTTCTGTTACCAGACCGACATAATTACATCAGTATAATATTTTTTTTTTTATTAAATAAGGGGGCAAACGAGCAAACGGGTCACCTGATGGTAAGCAACTACCGTCGCCCATGGACACTCGCAACATCCGAAGAGCTGCAGGTGCGTTGCCGGCCTTTTAAGAGGGAATACGCTCTTTTCTTGAAGGTTTGCAGGTCATATAGGTCCGGAAATGCTGCTGGTGACAGTTCGTTCCAGAGTTTCATTGAAATTCTTATTATTTTAATATGTCATGTACTATCACAGAAGTTGATGCAGACGGCGGACCTAAAGCTGCCTTCACATTAAGTCGCGAGTAGCGCGGCAGCCGCGCGACTGCTATACTAAAACAAGCCGCGCGGCTGCCGTGCGGCTCGCAACTTAATGTGAAGACAGTCTAAGTTATTTGGTCACGTTAGGGTCAATTCAGACTGCAACGCGACGCGTTGATGCATTTCTAAATTTGTACTGATTTGACAGATTTCAATTGCATGAGTCGTCTTGTAAATCTTTCAGATCCATACAGTGCATGCATCTGTGCGTCGCGTTGGGGTCTGAATTGACCCTAAACCACCAAACCGATATACATTTATTATCTGACTTTGAGTTTCGAGAAAGGACATTACTGTGAAATGAAATTGCTGACAAGTGACAACATCCAAAAAACATCTATTATCCATACTTCCATACTAATCTTATAAATGCGCTGTCTGTTACATCTTCACGCCCAAACCGCTGAACCAATTTTGCTGAAATTTGGTATGGAGATACTTTGAGTCCTGGGAAAGGACATATGATACTTTTTATCCCGGATAAATGTACGGTACGGAGTTGCGGGCATCATCTAGTATATTATAAAAAGAACCAAGATATAGGATACTAAAACAGGCGCCAAAAAATTATACCGTAAATTTATAGGTTCGTTAAAACGTTCCTGTTTAAAAGATTACACGAAACAATTTGATCAATTATCATAATTCAAACATAAAGCTCCTGTTATCCAAAGTAATTTCAACTCAACTTTGGAATTTCCAAATTAAATTTTACATTTTTATTCTCTTTTATTTAATGTTTTTGTAAAAATACAATTAGGAGCATATAATATTCTGTGAAATTATTTTTCATTTTGTGCATCATCGTGGAAAAGGGATTTAATGAATTTTGGGCGTTAATTTTACCGCTTTTTATTAATATTTAATTATTATCAGGAAATGGGTGTTTTTTCCATGCGGAAATCCATGAGGTGACGTATAATGGAATATAATATTGGAAAATGTCGAAATATTCAGTTATGTCCTGTAATTTATACTAAAGTATTTTATTATTATTATTATACTATAAATGCGAAAGTGTATGTTTGTGTGTCTGTTACCTCTTCACGTCCAAACTGCTTAATCGATTTTGTTGAAATCTAGTATGGAGATACTTTAAGTCCCGGTAAAGGACATAGAATACATTTATCCCGGAAAAATGTGCGGTTCCCGCGCGATAAACCAATTTTGGTGCGATGCGCGAATCACCTAGTTGTACTCTATTTTTCAACATAAGTTTTAAATTTTTCTTTCAATAACTTGGTATTTTAAACGTGATGTATAAAATACTACTGCATGCATCTTTAAGGTCAAACAGTTAAATCTGGCTATAACAAGCAACCGCACAGTAACTCGCTAACAGCGCTTCACACTTCCAAATTCTAACAAATCCAAGTCGACGGATTATTCTAAGTACGTCGAGCTACGTTAGTTACTTAAGACAATATTAATTCGCGAAGAGCGAGGCACGTCCGGAACTTATAATAAGCTGAGCGTCATGTCGTTCACAGGGTTTATAATAGTATTAACTGCCGTTTCGTCGACTTAAACTCCGGTTAAATATACAATCTATATTCTATCTAGATGACGCCCAGAAATTCGTTGCGCTAAAATTTGGTTAATCGCGCGGAAATCCTACTTTTTTCGAGATGAAAAGTCTCATAATATGTCCTTTCCCGGGACTCAAATTCCTTCGTAAACCATAATATGTAAAAAGTCTACATTTAATAGTCATTAAAACATGCTAAAATAATTCTAAAGATTTGTGTTTTTTCGGCATTGAATAAGCCAAAACTACTGGCACGATTCTGATGAAATTTATTACAAATATTGTAGACCACAAGGAGAGTTATTTCGCAGTTATTAACAGGGAAATATTTTTAAATCAGTATACTTTCACGAATCATTAGTGATGTCTATAAATTATCAGCCAAACTTAGTGATGCCCGAAGTATGATTTATATTCCTGTAATCATCACGTTACGCCCAAATGACCCTTATGGGTAACTGATACGTACTCGTATATCTCGTGTTCGTTAAGTTTCTACATTTTTTCGTCACATACTTCAGACTTTCTGATTTTGATACATTAACTAAATGATCCGGTGAAATTTGTATCACAATTACCTTCATAATTAAGTCTTTCCTGGATTTCCACGAATATTTCAAGAGCAAAATTTGACAAATCGGTACAGCTGTTCTTGAGTTTTAGCGAGCCTAACAAAATTAAAAATTAATTTTTATTTATACAAATCACAATTATGTCTCTTACTGGTTTCGGTGACGGTAGCCGGTTTCATTGAAACCAGGCCAGCTATAATGCCCAAGTGTGCGCAGTACGTATGAGCACTTTCTTTCCCTTTACTCTCATAACCCACTGGGACACGTGACCGACACGACTGGCAAGAGAAGAGAGAGATAATAAATTGAAGACGTGAGTGGAAGAATCGAACAAGTAACATTTCGTAACATACGGACAATAACTCATTTTTTCCCTAATTATTTCAATAAAACTTGTAACTTATCTACTTCATAACCTAGCTAATATATCTGGCTACACTTACAATGCATAGTTTTTCTATTTCAAATAACTTTTCTGGCCCTAAAGCCTCCATTTAAGCAAAAAAACGGGAAGTTTTTTCATGTTACTTACCTTATTCTTCCACTCACGTCTTGAATTATGACCATCCGACACATAATATTATTATGTCTTGTCGTGGGAATCGAACCCATATCCTCCTATTCAAAACTCAAAAGCCACGTTCTTAACCACTACACCTTTGAAGCGTTGATCCAGCTATAATATTATCTGTGTATCTGCTATAATATCAACATATCCACTGCTACAGACTATTCAAATTTCCATAGATATGGGTAATATATAAAATGATCCGACGGAATAGCAGACAGTATTGCATTTGCAATGAATTAATATGACTGTTGGAGAAACAGAATCTGTCTTATCTACTCCAAGTCAGCCTTGCTTTAAGCGTCTCCCAGACAGACGCGGGCAGCGGTGGCGGTGGCGGCGGCGCGGCGGTCAGTTGGATGACTTGAGAGTTCTAGGAACGACACAGACACACGAGGCCACGCGGCCAAGTCATCCAACTCACCGCCGCCGCCACCGCCACCGCAGGCCGCGTCTGTCTGGGAGACACTTTATAGCTTCAGATATTGCAGCTATAAATCACGATTAAATCTAGTAAAATACAGTTTATACTAGTTACTAAACTGAATGTAAATCCATACTAATGTTATAAATGCGAAAGTGTGTCTTTCTGTGAGTCTGTTACCTCTTCACGCCGAAAACTCTGAACTGGTTTTGCCGGAATTTGATATGGAGATACTTTGAGTCCCGGGAAAGGTCATAGGATACTTTTGTCTCGAATTATGTACAATTCCCGCTTGATAAACGAATATTGGCGCAAGTAAACATTTTCACGCCGCGTATGGCTATTCAAAGTATTTTCTGCCACATGAACGTAGAAAAAAAGGCGGACGGAGTCTTATTAAACATAAAACTGTGTCTTCGGAGTCGGCCACGCACACATTCTTTACGCCTGTCAAGTGGCCGGACTAGCGTAAGAATGTGTGCGTGCGGACCGTGTACAACGTACAAACAGTCAGCCTGGCCGACTCTGAAGACACAGTGCTGTCTATAATATGACATCCGTCTGCCTTTTTTCTACGTTCATGGTTTGCCATAATCATTTTGTGACGTTTCAAATATGTCAGACAAAGAAAAATTGTTTAGTATTTCCTTTATAGGAATCCGAAAGGTATTCTTGCAAAATAAATGCAGTTACAAAAGTTATATTCTTTCAAAGGTATCGGATTGCAAAGTAAATAGTTTTACGACGTAACAAACAACTCTTTGTGCTGTATTAAGACGAATGGTTCTTTTTAATTTAGCTCTTTGTTTGCAATTTTTTCTTTATAGCATCGATCTAATTTCATTTAGCTTTTTTTCTGACGCCATCGCAAAGACAGCTCTTATACATTCTGATTCTGTTTTTGAAAAAGTATTTACATAAAAAAAGAATCTCAATATTTTTTAAAACTACATAATATTATATTATCGTCTAGACTTTAGAGTCTAGAGCTATCTTTAATGCAATACTTTCTTAGCGTTTATTAAGCTTCCTAGGGCTAAAGTTTTGTGACAGGTCGAGCAGAAACTTTGCTCTGAAAAATGAGATTATAAGAATAATTATCCTATGATCTTGACTCTTTGGTTAATACAAAAGTCGCCCCATTTTATGCCTATATTTATAGGCGAATCGAAGGTCGACAATACAGTAGATCCGTGACACGTGCCGCTAGAGACAAAGAGGGGATATACTGTGTATGAGTGTTATAGCAAACAGTCATAAGTTTGTGATTTCAGAAGTAATTAAAACCGTTTTATATTCTAGTTTGTAAAGTAAAAAGTGTTTTCGAAAAATCAATATTTATTATGGGCATATAAGTAGGTAATGTACTGCAGCTCTGGATTTATAAATAGGGCAGCGTCTACTGCGTGACTGGTGAGACATGTTCATTGTTCAATACTCGAGGACGTGATATTTGGCTATTATATTAGTTGGAAAAAAATAATATAAAAAAATAATATTATCAATTGATCACTGAGTAAATGTAGCTTAAAGTTAAGTAATTATTTACCCAACGCATGGACACCGCTAGCGGGAGGGGTAGTTGTGTGGTGTTTCTTTGGTAGCGCACGCCTCTGCACCGGCCGCATAGTGTGCCTACTTGCCTAGCCGCGTAATTTACTTATTATCCATGATTCATTTATTTTTGGGAAATTCGGAAAAAAATTAAGAACCTAATTTTATTACATAATCATAATGAGAATCGAGTACAGAGTACTCTCCATAAGTATCGGTAATGTCTCACCAGTCATGTTGTATAAGGGGACGGCTGACGGCAGCGTCCTAGGGAGTCGGCATATTTCGTCCAATTAATAAAGTGTGTGGCCTACACTCGAAAAAATATTATATATCCGAGTTCCTGTACTATGAGTTTTATTTATTAATATAAATGCATTCCGACCGCTGTGCAAGGATCTCAACAGAGTGGGCACTCGAAGACGGACGCCGCCGCCGGCCTAGAAAAAGACGACGTGATGAGCTGGAGGCGTACCAGCCAGGCTGGCCAGCGGTGGCGCAGGAGACAGAAAGATAAAAGTCTTTGGGGGAGGCTTTTGCCTAGCAGTGGGACAGTTTAGGCTTATAATAATAATATTATGTTTTTTAAATTTTTTAGAAAACTAAACAAGTTTTTAAATACAAGAAAATGAAATAGTTTCGAGATTTAACTTTTTAATTGCATTTGGTTTACCATTGCAAAGATTCAAGCTATCTACAATGTAAGTAGCATTTTTGACCATCTCTTTTATTCCATTCATTAAACCACTGTACTGGAAATAGTCGGAGCATAAAGTCAGCTAGAACCCGAATGTACATCGTAAAGAACGTTCGTCTTTATGTCAGTCATCCTGCACCAAAATAGCGGTATAAAAACTGTTAGATATGAATGCAAGCTACAATTTTTATTGCGACTATAAAATAAACAGAATTGATAGTTGCAGTTCTCGAGTCCTTGTTGAGTTTCAAGTTGCTGACATTCAGTTTAGTGATCCGCACATTTACTAGCACGCGCACACGCCAAATGCGCCGCATTTTAGGATTCGTTGCATTAAGGGCCCGGGTTACCCTCGAAATTTTCATACATTCTTAATACCAAAATCATTTTCTCATACGAAAATATTTAACATGTTTGAGTTATTTTTCAGCTTAAGATAGTAATTACCTAGGGTCCTGAACAAATTTTTTTTACAAAATATTTAAATACTAAAAAAAAAAATTTTGTGTTCAAATATTTTTTTGTAAATTTACTACTAAATATTTAAACACCAAAAAATAGACAAAAACACTAAAAAATATATAAATAAATAGTAAATATACTACAAAATATTTATTTAAACTTTAAAAAATATTTTTTATTATCCTTAAATGCAACGAAACCTCGCACATTCGTCCGCATCGTACGCGCCCGCATTTCGTGTTCTATGCGGTGCGTTCGACGCGTGTCGCGTACGGCGCGTGCGGTGCAGACAAATGACATCAGCTTGATTACGTCTGATATTATATTGAGTATTATAATATTGCAGAAGTATAAAGGCCGGCAACGTACCTATAACTCTTCTGATGTTGCGAGTGTCCATTAGTGACGGCTGTCTTCCATCAGGTGACCCGTTTTCGTAACTCGGGTGTAACATATTTTATCCATCCCAAAAACAGCGTGCTGCCTACTAACTTTTCCCTTCAAAAATGCAGTGAACGCGAGATATTTTATCTGTGATAAACTTATATTTTGATTTTAAGGCTAAGTTTATCTACTGCATTTATACTGTGGTTCTTTAGACACTTGTGGTACTAATCGAGGTAAACGATTTTATTGTGCAGTGCCGTTATTGGCTCAACATCGTTTGCGCTCGTAAGATAAAGCACTAATGCAATACTTTCGCTTCGTGTTTCTTTGTCTTAAAGCTAACATTTCAGTACGATTCAGGATTTCAAAGAATCACAAAAATATTATAAAAGAGAACGTGAGTATGTTGTTTATTTCTTATGACAAAAACTACTTAATGAATTTTTATTTTAGCATGGCGGTCGTTTTGGCTTTGGATTACATAAGCTACTTTTCATGCAGTAAAAGTACCTATATAACTAGTTTTAACGCCTCCGTATATTTTTACGGGCAAACTGAACTATCATGACTGCCATCCAGTTGAAATCCCGTCCAAAGTGCAAATTATAGGGCACCATACTTTCGATGGCCGCCGCGACCTGGCCTCCCGGCGCCCGATTGCAGGTGTGGCCGCTGGCTGCGTGGCAGCCCGGTGCGCGTGGTCTATGGCGATTTCATACGAAGGTCAAGGCTCGGAAACTGGTTAATCTTGGTGATTCTGTTCATTAGAAACGCCATACCTCTCCAAAGAGTTTTTAACCTGGTTAAAAAAATACCGGTTCCTGAGCCCTGACCAAGGTATCTATCTCGATGGCCGCCGCGACCTGGCCGCTGCGGCCTAGTTGCTAGTGCGCTATTGGCCTAAAGTTAGTATAGTAGCCTCTAGGCTGCACTATTTTATACAAGTACTGGTATGTGGGTCCCTGCTGTTAGCGAGGTGTACCTGCGAGATGTTCTAACGCATGTTCTCTGTGTAAGGGTCAATTCAGACCGCAACGCGACGCGTAGATGCATTTACAGATTTGCAAGATGTCTCAGCAATCTCAAGCAATTGAAATCTGTCAAATCCATACAAATTTGGAAATGTACTATGAGAGAAGTTGATTCCTAGGCAGATGGGGAACCTACGTAGTTTGGTCGCGTTATCTCAAACCCAGCCAGACAATTATCATTGAATTGACAGGATCCGACCAAATGACGTTGGTCTGTCAACTGTCTAGGAATCAATTTCCTCAATGGTACCTACGCGTTGCGGTGCGGTCTGAATTGACCCAAGCCAGGTAGTTAGTACAGGCTGCGCTATCTTTCATAGTTACTGCCTGCTGTGACCGTTAGGTGACCCTGCGAGATATTGAAACGCATTTTCTCGGTGTAAAAAGACCTACTAGTAAATTACAAAGTTTCTTCGTCATTTTGCTTTATAATAATTTCTTATGAAAAAATTAGATAACATATTGAAGTAAGTAAATTGGACCAAAAGACTTATTTACATAGATCCTTTATTATTCCAATACAATCTAATAGGACGTGGAAATTCAGAAAAGAATATCTAAAATATTCGGCGCGAACGTAACGCTAATTGGCTCGGAATAAAATCTATAAAACAGGGATTTTAGCAATCGTTTCATGCATATTCCCGCCACTTTAACAGTGTTAGAAGGAAAAATGAATTAAATTCCGGCTCTTAATTGGCAGTAGGACGCAAAGCCCTGTAATAATGGCCACCGTCGAGGAGAGTTGGCTGATAAAAAAATTCAATTAACATTTCGGATGCGTACACACCACGTGTCGACAGATTTGAAACTCCGGGTGTATCTAGTTTTTTTATATTAATTGTATTCTTCCATTGTTTTAAACACTTATGGATTTCACTGTTCAATATTTTTCTTGTGCGTGACACGTCGTCTAGTTTCTAGTGGGGGCAGATTTACTACGATTTTATAAAATAACTGCAGAATATAATATGCAATAACTATAAAATTAAAGAAATCGGTAGTGAAACAAAACTAAGTAGGTCTGTCTTAGGGAAAATAAAATTGATTGATCGAATATTCAACATTCTGATGAAATATATTTCGCTCATCAATAAAAATTCTAATTCTTAGCATAAAAATTAAAATTTACTCTTTAGGTAAAATAACTTAGAAAAGGTTACTTTTAACGTAGTGTGTACGTGCTTTTTACGTGAAATCCGCGCAATCGCCACGATATCTCAGCCTTTATATTTGAAAGTACGCTGAGTTTGAAAATTGGGCTATCACAGGAAATCTTTTAAATGCCCAAGAAATATAATGCTTTTTATGGATTCACAACTCTTCCAAAAAAATTATACGTACTTTATACTTAGAATTTACAAAATGCGATCTGCTATAACTATGGAACGTATTGCGACTGTTTTATTTTCTCAAAAAAAAAACGTAACGCAAGATTTAAAGTTTATTAAGATTATGGATGTTTTGTTATTTTCTTTGTTATCTTTAGTTTGTGTTAGCCGCAATTACGCCTGTACTGTAAACCCTCCCATCCCATCCCATCCCAGGGATATCACCTATTTTGGGGGACCGTTAAAATGTTTGTAAATATTATTATGATCAATAAACTATTTGTATTTGTTGTATGTGTATTGGTTCTATTTTTCTTTTGAAGAAGTGAATAATAAAAATATAATATTTGTATTAAGTTGGAAACAAACACATCTAGCGACAATAAGCCATTAACGAAGCTGGAGTTGAAGCTGTACTTGTCGCGGGTTACGGCTACTTCGTTTACTTTATGGCTCAAGTTGCTGTATCGTAGCGTAAGTGTAGCCTTTTAACACCGTCCGATAAATGGAAAGCTGTCTACCCGGTTAAGAATGGTGTGAAAAGAGGGTATTTATTAAGTTCTATTGTGTTATCGAGGTATTGTTTATTAACGGGTTACATTTATAGTTTCAATGGTTAGGTTAGGTTGATAGGTGGTTTCCCTCCTTTATACGGCTGAAGGCGAACCGCAGGTGGTTTTAGTGAGTAGGAGTCTCACATACCCCCGGGGTGCTGAGGCACATACCCAACCCGGGGGACCCATGAGGGTTACCCTGCGCATCAAAAAAAAAAAGGTTGATATGTGGTTACGTGTCTCGATTTACTTCGGAGTGTCTCCGTATCGAGATAAAGGTAGCACGCCGCACGGAGGCTGTTGAACGCGTACCTCTCCGATAAGGAGATCGTGTATGAGGAGGGGTGTCCTCCAAGGTTCGGTTCTGGGTCCGGACTTCTGAGACGTCAGCTTCGACTGGGTCGGGCGATGTGTTCTTCTCTCGGGCATGGTAATCGCTATGCAGACGAAACCTATGCTTTATTCCGGGTGAAGATTACTAGAAGCTGGCTGAGGTAGGAGCATCCCTTATTGTCAGCCGCATATAGTGGCTGGAGCTTCGGGTATGCTTAGGCAAGACCAAGCCTTGCTTTTCCGTGGACTCGGGTGGAGCAGGCCCCCCCTAGGAGTACGACTCCTTATCAGAAAGGCAAAGGTCAGGATGAGTCCGACGCTTAAATGTATTGGACTCATACTGGACGGGAGGTGGACCTTCGGCCTACATTTGGGATAGTTAGGACCGTCGTCAGCGCTGGGCCAGCTTATGTCAAACATAGAAGGGCCCAGCGAAGTCTTCAGGCGGCTATATTCTGGAGTCTGTCGGAGTATAGCCCTGTGCGGTGCCTTAATATGGGCGGATTCCCTCACCACTCGTAACAAGGCCCAGCTACGGAAGGGCAACGGGTCATAGTGGTGAGGGTTATCAGCTGCGGGTACCGTGCTGTCTCCTGGACGGTAGCTACTGCTGGCTGGGCGCGGAGACAATTCATTTAAAGGCAAAGTGTTATTTTTTGAGGGTCCGTCAAAAATGTCACTTCTTAAAAGGTTCCGCCACTATAAAAGTTTGGGAACCGCTGCTATAGAGCTATTACTTATCCACTAACCAGTCTAAATGCATACACCAACGCATATTTTTTATTTATTTATTTATTTATTTTTACTAACCTAACCCAAGAGAGATCAAAAAACGTAGTGCAAAGTTGAAATTTTATCGCAATATTATAATACCTAAGTATTATTTTATTACAATTTTATAATACCTAAGTAAAAATGTTAATTATATGTAAAAAAACATTTCTTTTTTCTTTTATAGTAAGGCTTAGTATGCATGTATTTTTTTTTTCTCTCTGTGTTTATTGTCGTGTGCTTTGTATAATAATTGTGGTGTACTGTGAAGTTTGTTGAATAAATGTCTATTATTATTATTATTATTAATATTAAATTTTATCGCAAATAATGGCTTGATAGTGTAATTTATCACAGCTGATGTCTTCTATACTCTGGGAACAGCTGGTCGCATAAATTACATTAAAAGTAAAAAGGCGTTTGCATTCGGGGGTTAAAGAATGTTTCTTTACCTTCTCCGTTACTCAAAATATTTATTTATTTATTTACTACTTTATTTACTTTATTTATTTATTTATATGACAAATAACTTACAGACTAACATGCGTGATATTATTTGTTATATTATAGTTATAACCTACACTTTATATATCGAAGAATTATGTGGTACAAATTCAGAAATATAACCGCAATATAATAAATAATTATAAAAAAAAAACATATTTTTGAAACGATGTAAAATAGTGTATTTTTTCATGAATATTGAGAGTCGTAACGAATATTTTCACGTTGAAAATATTCGATACTGTCTTCCAATTCAAAGAACATTCAATATATTTTAAAATTGAAGAATACCAGTCATCATATTTTTTAAATTTTTAATAAATAGAGAATTGTAAACTTGTAAAGGAAACTTTAGTTGAAAATACTATAACTGTATGAATTAAAATAAGAAACCCTAACTACAAGACTAACCCTAACTATTTATCCGAAAAACAAAAGGCTTAAACTTACTACCATCAAGAGTTGTCTCATTTGCTGCTCAGTTATACCCAAGTATATTAACGAATCAACAATGATATCAAAGAAATAATTGTCAAAAAAAAACCTTTAGAAACTGGTTTTTAATCTGTTTAATAATTTCTCTGCAGTCACAACTGGGTCTAGGTATCAGCGCAGAATAATTATTATAACTTAGCGAGTTATTCAAACTTGAGTCAAAACGAAAATCAACTAAGACAGAGTGTTTTACTTTGTATTAGTGGTGGTACAAAATAATATTATAAGATTTGTCCAAGCACTCGCTGTTTTATATGTATGAAAAAGAAAAGAGCTAATATAATAAAAATCCTTTCGTTTCCATAATCCATTATTTAACTTAATATTAATGTTTGAAGTACAATAAAAAGGACTATTTTTATACAGTCGATACACAAAATGTCCATAGTGAAAAACTTGTATTTATACTTAAAAATACTACTTTTTGATTTTATTATAGCCACGTATAAAGTAACAAACTTGTATAGCTTATACGAGTACATATTGGACCACGACCTTTAAAATATTATGTAATAGCACCCTAAGATTCAACTTTCAGCTTATAAATTCTGAACGCTACCATAAAACTGAAACAAAGACGAAACAATGGACTATTGTAATTATTATAATAAGCTGTTTTTTAAAGTTCATACACGTCAACGAAAGAAAGAGGCTTTCGAATCAAAATGTTTTGGTCAACACATTCACATATTCACATTCCAACTGTTCTATATATTATTATCTTATATCAATTATTACAACGTTGTATAAAAGACATTATATTTTTTTCTCTTGTAATAATTGGATAACTTTCCTAGTAAAAACAAACCTATTATCACTTTCAGGGAAAAATAACAGGCATCATTTTTGGGCCAAGTGTTGTCAAAAATAATAATATTGTTTTCCCTGCTTCGAATAACATCAGTAATAGTTAAGTAAGATATAATTCATTCGATAATTATATAGAGCGACACAGAATAGCTCCCCGGAACTTCTGAAAGTCAACAGAAGCAAAATAAATAACTGAACTTTCGTACGGAAAATTGGCAACAAAGCAAGAAAAGTTACTTTGCGTTTTGTTTGCTTATCAATACAAGGTCTTTTCCAGTCTTAAAGTTCCAACTTAATTATTAAAATACAACTTAAACTCAGTATTACAATTTAAAGTTTCACAGCTCCATTTTAAAAGTAGCAAGTTGTCTTAACATAATTATTATCTTAGCGTCAGTTTATAGAAACGAGACGTGACACAGCGTTGTATTCTTAAAATTGTGATTCAAAATCTTTTTTTTTTTTTAATTACGTAAAAATAGACGATTATTTTATTAATTAAACGTACAAAGTTTCAACTGAATAGCTCTTATACTTAAGATTTTATTGATATCTAAAATACACCGATTTCGTCACTGACTCACTCATACACTGACACACTGATGATCATCAAAATGTTTGGCTACTTCCTGAAGTGCTAGAAAGCTAAAATTTGGTACGTAATCTCAGTTTAGTATACAACCAATAAGAAAAATCATAAACTTGTAACTTTGGGCCCCCCATCCCTTAAAATGGAGGTGTAGAATCCTCGAGACACTGGCTCACTACAACATCCAGTACGACCATAGGTACACGTCTTCACTCTCTGACTGTCACTGCACGACTGACTCGTTGGCAGCCAGACAGACACTTATATAGACTGCACCCTACTACTCGGTGTTCGTGAGACAATGATAAGTATCTACTATATAGATACTCTGCGCATACACTACATCCCTTCCTTTTTCTAATTTTGATTAAACTAGACTGATTGCAAAATCTAGATGTATACCTCTATACTCCTACTTTCAATACCTTCTCCTTGCCAACTTGTTTCTTCATCTCAGCGACAATTCTTCCAATAGATTTACAATACTTAAGAGATTTCTTTTTTCATTTTCTCTACTCTTCTTACCCTCACCTCTTTCCACAAATATAAGCTTCCATCTCTTTTTTGCCTATCTTTCGTTTTGATCATTTCTATGCTTATCTATCCTTGTTTTTTCAGCACTTCCAATATAATTTAATGGAAATAAACTACATTTTCAATCTTATAGGAAACCACATTTCCAATTTTGTAGAAAACCACATTCCAATTTAATGGAAAACTAAATGTCTTATTCAATGGAAAACTACATTTCCAATTTTAATGAGAAACCACTTATTAATGTCCAATTATTAAATTGGTTTTTCATTGGTTTTTCATTAGAAAAACCAAGTTTTTATATTTTATTACCAAATTTAATAAGAAACCACTTGTAAATTTCTAATTTAATGAAAAACTAAGCTCTTATTTATTCCCAATTTAATGAAAAAACCAAGTTCTTATTAACTTCCAATTTAATAAGAAACCACTTGTTTATTTCCAATTTAATGAAAAAACCAAGCTCTTATTTATTTGCAATTTAATGAAATGTCACTTATTAATTTCCAATTTAATGAAATCTCACTTGTTAATTTCCAATTTCATGAAAAACTAAGCTCTTATTAATTTCCAATTTAATGAAATCTCACTTGTCAATTTCCAATTTAATGAAAAACTAAGCTCTTATTAATTTCCAATTTAATGAAATCTCACTTAATTTCCAATTTAATGAAAAACTGAGCTCTTATTAATTTCCAATTTAATGAAATCTCACTTGTCAATTTCCAATTTAATGAAAAACTAAGCTCTTATTAATTTCCAATTTAATGAAATCTCACTTAATTTCCAATTTAATGAAAAACTGAGCTCTTATTAATTTCCAATTTAATGAAATCTCACTTGTCAATTTCCAATTTAATGAAAAACCAAATGTCCAGTTTAATGGAAAAGTATATTTCCAATTCAATGGAAAGCTATATTATGTCTAATTCAATGGAAAACCTTATTTCCAATTTAGTGAGAGTCATGTTTCTGAAACCGAAAACATCAGTCCAGCCATTTGTCATAACTACATAAGTACTGTAATCCTGTATTCAAAAAATCATAATAATATTATGATGATACCAAATATTATTTAGCTTTACTTTAAATGCATATCTGTCATTATATTTTTCTACTGATGCAATTGATTTATATATAATATAGTACTATTAATCATTTGCTATGCTAACAAACATTGATCACAAAATTTGACCATGAATTAATGATTATTCATAAAGTTAATTGCCATTAAATGGAGTAATTAATTATATGTTTTATTTTCCATTTTTTCTGTGCTAATTCTTTAGACTTCATTATCAGCTCAATTTTGGCAAGGCTTTTCCAAACACTATTATTTTCTGTTCGTGGCCGTGTTTGCGCCATCTATCTGTAAACGCTTGACGCGTCAATTACTTCACTACCGTTTGACGACGCATCAAGTTATCATTACACTAGTGCCAACTGCCAAGTATAAATCATTGCTCGTGGGCTGGTTGTCAGTTGTCACCCTTGCATGTATTCCTATTACAATGGAAATCTCTTATAATTCCTTTTTAGAGCATTTCCTAATTTCAATTGGAGGAAATTCAAGTCCTCTCGAAATAATTTGCAAATGGTATAATTTGTATCCAAGCATTTCATTGCATGAAAATCATTTTCTCAAAATTAAATATATTATATTGTCTAGTATTTACTAATTTCTCCCACTGTGTAATTTAACGTTCACATAATAGCAAGTACCGTCATCTAATCGAATAACTAAGTATTTACAACTACCCAACTAACTAACTCCGCTGGTTCAGCGACCCGAAGTGAATCTTGGTCTTCAAAATGAGCTTTCGCCATTGAGCCCTGTCCTGCTACCTAGCTACCTCCTGCCAGCTACCGACCTGAAGGTCGCGAAGGTCAGCCTCAAGCATCTGCATTTGCATTTTAATATGTAATTCTTCCAATTTTTCTTTTAGATATTAACATTATTATCTATCTTTACTAAAGGATTTCGATTACGCGACTGCATCATCAAATCCAATTATTACAAACATATCTTCTAATTTCTGACATACTCTGTATTTGTTTGCATAATTGACAATATATTTTATTACCATACTGATATTATCGTTTTGTCAATATTTCCATATTCATATTCAATATTTAAACTCAAAGTAAACTTTCTTTGTTTTACGCATTTGTTATTGCAAAAATAATTAGTTTCAAAGTCTTTCTTGCTAGCAGATTACTCCGCTTACATCGATTATTCGAAGTTTATTTCTAATATATTGTTTACAAGAACTTCCATAACAGTAAAACTTTATCTGAATATACATAGACCCAACATGGACCTTTTAATAATTATTATGAATATATTTTGGTCAAAATATTTTTTCTGTAATAATTTTACATCTCAACGTTTCATGAAAAGAAAATTTAAGATTTATCAATGAATAAATACACATATCTCTCGATATCAATTTACTACTAGATAAATTAGATTCATGATCCAGACGAAATAAAACGAAAATCCGCAATTTTTCATTTATACTTCTTCCCCTTCCATTTTCAAAAAAAATTTTTTTTTTTGGCAGTCCAACTCTTTGTTCAAAACCAGAGAACCAATTCACGTACTTTCTTTTTTATTAATACAAATTAATAATTATTATAATACTAGCTGGTCCGGCAAACTTTGCCCTGTCATATAAATTACTTGTAGTTGTAATGTAGTAATGACTAAATAATTAGTATGGCACGTCTATCGCTGTTCCGTCACACAAACAATAATGGTCGCCGTCAGTCTCGAGTCGAAAATTAATAATTTACTATTTTTTATTCACAAATGCACTTATAGTAGCCGATTCTCAGACCTACTGTATATGCATAATATAAAATTTGTTAAGAATAATTAGTAAAGCCGTTTCGGAGAGGATTAACATTGTGACACGAGAATTTTATATTTTATTAGGGAATAATCTCCGTCTCATGTTTTGTCATCAACACACGAAAATTAAACTTTACTTTACTCAATTTCTAACGTTTCTTTTTGTCTTCAGTTTATACTGCGTGACTGGTGAGACATGTTCAATACTTGAGGACGTGATATTTGGCTATTATATTAGTTGGAAAAAAATAATATAAAAAAATAATATCAATTGATCACTGAGTAAATGTAGCTTAAAGTTAAATAATTATTTACCCAACGCATAGACACCGCGAGCGGGAGGGGTAGTTGTGTGGTGTTTCTTTGGTAGCGCACGCCTCTGCACCGGCCACATAGTATGCCTACTTGCCTAGCCGCGTAATTTACTTAGTATCCATGATTCATTAATTTTTGGGAAATTAAAAAAAAATTAAGAACCTAATTTTATTACATATTTATAATGAGAATCGAGTACTGAATACTCTCCTTAAATATCGGTATTGACTCACCAGTCATGTTGTATATTATATAATGTTGTTAAAGAACGAGGTCTTGAATGTCTTTATCACGTGACATATTCTGTACCTGCACTGTAAATATACTACGCAACTTGTCACACAATGTGTAACTGTTTATTTTTACTACTACATATTAAACGTATTAAAATATTTTTATTCCAAGGGTTCTATTCTATGAATAGAAAGCAACAATAAAAGTAAGTATAAAGTGTAACGTACATTGCATCATTTTTACCTAGCTTGTTTTGCAAGCTATTATAGGATCATACGGTAAACTCACTCAAGGCATCCGGAAAATCAACACAGCGACGAGCTACATTAGATTAAGTCTTTATTATTATGATTATTATGATTAAGTAATTAAATTTATATTACCCCGAACATTCGGGCTATCGGAAAACACTGCAATGTACGAGCATGTCGAAATTGGGTGCATAAAGATGTCTACTGTACTAATTTATATTATGGCACTGACCCAATTTAACACAACAACACTACCCTCAAATAATGTATGTATTATTTCCTCTATATGATTTTGTTACTTGTAACTTTATTGTAAGATCGATCTTAGTCTTACCGGTTAGCTCCACATTAACCTGATTTAGTATATTGTTTGTATATATTTTTTGTCAATTCTTGTTTGAAGAAGTTTCCATATTATAATTTAAACCCTAATAATTTTTTATATTCTTATTGTTGCTTATTATCACAACATGAATAATAAAGTAGGTTGTATTTATTCCACATACCTACTATATTCTTAAGAACCGTTCTTAGCTCAATAATTTAAAAAGTCCTTAACATTGAATATATTATAACAAGTATAATATTATTATTATTATTATTTGCCAAATATTTTACAATTTGGTCTTAATATTACAACACAGGAACACTTAACAAAATAATAATTATAATGTCTAATGTCTTTCAATTTATTTCTCTCTTTTTTTTTTTGTACCGTAGAAAATAGGGAAAACTGTAGAACGTCGTACACCATAATATATTAACAAGGAACTATCCACATTATAATTATCTTTACTTCATAAAAAGATTAGTTTAAAAGCCATTAAATTTTCTTTTGAATACTTTTGCTATTAAGTTTAGTTTTCCAACGTTTCCTTTATATGGTAATTTAGCGCGCTGTTACATTTAGGCACCACTTATTTATTGAGAACGCTGTGATTATTATTGTACTTGTTTTGTACAAAATATTTTGGGTTATTGTCTTAAAGTTCTATTCATTATTTCATCCATGACTGTATCATAATAAAATATGAATTTAGTATTATTCACTGACTTTTACAAGAACAGATAATTTCCATATAAAATATAAGACACATCAAAGAACCTATCATGACGTATACTCCTACCACCAAAGTAGAATACTTAAACCTCTTAGATTAAATTTAAATAAGTTCAAATTAAATTCCACTTACCTGCGTACCGAAACAAGAAAATCGCAAATCGATTGTAATTATTAGTACACTCAACGCGCGCCCAACTTCACTTCGGTGCATCTCCTCTTGTTTCGTGGTTATTAAATTGGAGAGCTTCAATCAGTCTCTTCAGTATCGCTAAGTGTTAACTTGTGCAGTGCTCTGGACTTCTAGTGCTCATAATTATTTAGTGTGGTGATTAGTGAAGTGACATCAGTGTTTAAATACAAATTTAAATGTAAGTACCGATTATGCAATTATTAGCAAAATTTATGAAATAACGTAACAAAATAAATAAGAACAACAGATTCAATGTTTCATCACGTCGGGGTCACCAATGTGGGTTTTAATGCGTGGAGGCCCAAAGGAAGATCCTCCGACCAGGCGAGGTGCTACGCCCGGTCAGGCCGGAGCCCACGTAATACAATTCAGTTGTCGTATATATACCGACGCGCTCAGAATACTTCGATAGCGCGATGCAGGAACGTTAGGCGAATGTGGGTACCGCCACAACTCCAAACATTTTAAAATTAAATATATAGCTAAAAGTTTGATACAAAATCTTTACTTGAAGAAATATTCAAATTCACAAACTTATTCTCAAAAGTAATATTTAACGAGTACCATTAATTATTTTAAATCACACTTAAAAACACACCATTTTAACGGTTGTTCAGTTACTCATTGCACGCGTTATAAATATCTTGTCATATTCGAAAGGTAAGAAAACAATCAAAACGTAAGCGTATTAGTTTTGTCCGCTTTACAAATTTCAATCTCTGATACGAACTATAAATACATTTAGATCTTCCTTCCCTTTTTTTTTTTGAAATATATCATTTTCCATACCTTAATTGTTCATCATCGTCGCCACTTGTAGAATCCTCGAGACACTGGCTCACTACAACATCCAGTACGACCATAGGTACACGTCTTCACTCTCTGACTGTCACTGCACGACTGACTCGTTGGCAGCCAGACAGACACTTATATAGACTGCACCCTACTACTCGGTGTTCGTGAGACAATGATAAGTATCTACTATATAGATACTCTGCGCATACACTACAGGAGGGGTGGCGGTTTTATTAGACTTTCACCAATTTTATGAATTAGAATATAATAAGAGTTTACACGGGACTGCAGACGGTTACTAAGAACCAACTTACAAAAAGTACTGAAATCGCACCAAAACTGTTCTTGTAAAATGTTGCCGAGATGACCACATAAGGTTTACCCTGTGAAAAAGATATGAGATCTCATGTAAATTACATACCTACATATCTATACATATAATAAAATCGTAGGAAAGTCAATTCTGTACATTGAATATTTTTAAAAAATAATACTTGGGACGTGATCTACAATCGATATGGAAGCCAAAAATATAGTTTTTAGAATTTTTGTCTGTTTGTCTGTTTGTCTGTTTGTCTGTATGTATGTCCGGGATAAACTCAGAAAGTACTGAATGGATTTACTTCAAATTTTGCACGAATATTATATAGAGGTCGGGTCAACATATTATGACGATATCACCTAGGGGGGGGGAGGGGCTCAAGTTTTAATATTTTTAGTTTTTTGCTCATATCGCTAAAACGGTGCGTTGTAGAGAAAAAATGTCCTACACGTAATGAAAGCCCATAAAATTTCCTACAAATTTGTCCTTCACACTTTGTATCTATCTTCACTCCTTGCCATGCTATGAGCTTTTGTCTATCTTTTCTATACAAATTTCGAGTGTCGTTTGATTAACATGCTGGGAGCTTTGGCATCGGTCTTTTCTTGTCCCCCCTACCCCCCCCCCCCCCCCCCCACCTCCCCAAATTTCGCTTCAAACAAAGCGGTGTTGCGGCGTTATACATCTTTTTTAAGAACAAAGTTAAAAACTAAACTACACATACGGTTTTCCAGTGTCGTTTGTTTTGGGGGGGCTGCGCCCCCCCAAACCCCCCCCCCCCCCTTATTCCTCATGAAACTTTTGTTCATAATTAAAAGGTATCGTGGAGTTTGTATTGCGTCTTAATTATCCTTTGTAGGAACAAACTAAGTCATCTATACATATAATAAAATCGTAGGAAAGTCAATTCTGTACATTGAATATTTTTGAAAAATAATACTTGGGACGTGAGCTACAATCGATATGGAAGCCAAAAATATAGTTTTTAGAATTTTTGTCTGTTTGTCTGTTTGTCTGTTTGTCTGTATGTATGTCCGGGATAAACTCAGAAAGTACTGAATGGATTTACTTCAAATTTTGCATGAATATTATATAGAGGTCGGGTCAACACATAGGCTATAATATATTATGACGATATCACCTAGGGCGGGGGGAGGGGCTCAAGTTTCAATATTTTTAGTTTTTTGCTCATATCGCTAAAACGGTGCGTTGTAGAGAAAAAATGTCCTATACGTAATGAAAGTCCATAAAATTTCCTACAAATTTCTCCTTCACACTTTGTATCTATCTTCACTCCTTGCCATGCTATGAGCTTTTGTCTATCTTTTCTATACAAATTTCGAGTGTCGTTTGATTAACATGCTGGGAGCTTTGGCATCGGTCTTTTCTTGTCCCCCCTCCCCCCCCCCCCCACCTCCCCAAATTTTGCTTCAAACAAAGCGGTGTTGCGGCGTTATACATCTTTTTTAAGAACAAAGTTAAAAACTAAACTACACATACGGTTTTCCAGTGTCGTTTGTTTTGGGGGGGCTGCGCCCCCCCAACCCCCCCCCCCCCCCTTTATTCCTCATGAAACTTTTGTTCATAATTAAAAGGTATCGTGGAGTTTGTATTGCGTCTTAATTATCCTTTTTAGGAACAAACTAAGTCATCTATACATATTGTAATAAAATCGTAAGAAAATCAATTCTGTACATTGAATATTTTTGAAAAATAATACTTGGGACGTGATCTACTATACTAACGCGGACGAAGTCGCGGGCAACAGCTAGTTTACTGATATGTAGAATTTGTTTAAGTTAGGGTCAATAGAGTTAGGCCATGTAGATTCAGAAGCTTGGCTCTACATGAGATCTCATATCTTTTTCACAGGGTAAACCATGGGTAAACCTTATGTGGTTATCTCAGCAACATTTTACAAGAAATGTTTTGGTGGGATTACATTTATTATATTATTCTCATAGTATTTTTTCGACACACGAAGAGTGTAAGTCTCACGTAGACCTTTTCCTTCTGCTCAACTTACCAAAACTATGGGTTCCCAATTCCCATCCCTAATTTCCCTAGAAATACACGTAAATAGCGGTTTGATTCTAAATTCAAACCCATTTGCCCGCGGCCGAACCACAATGTAAAGTGTCGAAGAATTCTAACACATCGATTTTATTCGCAACTTATCCAATAAGTTTGGGAGGTTTCGCTTAAATCTTCTCGCATTTCAGCCAACTTTTTAAATACCTACGTTTGTGCAGTAGGCTAGATCTAAACTTTTAACTCGGCCACAGAATATAATATAATGGTAGGTACATAGACACAGAATATAACTCGGCTTAGAAGGTTTCTTTTATCTGTGTTTTTAAGAAATCAATTTGTGTATCAAGTACATCTAAAATTTTGTTATTTATTGATAATTTTTGAAATAATTTTATTATTAACGTGGGCCCCTCAAATTCCAATGAATTCATTAAATTTTAATTAACTTCTTATGAAAAAATTGCATTAAAATAAAAAATTAATAAAATAAAATCATTTATTTCGGGTTTCTAAGACCCATTACATTACATTAATTACATTAAAAAAAAATTTCGTTATACGTATTATCATTACCTACTTATAGTCATTATATAAAACATTATTATAAAATTACAATACATTTATGATTTAAATTTGATTTAGCAATAAAAATTAAATTAAAATTGTAAAGTTAAAATTATAAATAAATAAAATAATAAAAAATAAAAAAGAATATGTTAAAAATAGATAAAATTTGATTGCATTGGAATAACATATTAACTACAAGTTACAACAGGCGTGAAGGTGTAACAGTCAAACAGAGTTAAACAGACAGACACACTTTTGCATATTTTATGACATTAGTATGGATAATGGTGATAGATAGGGACAAACAAAACAATTGAATTAATCTAAATCGTTATCACGAATCGCGACATTAATTAAATAATACTGCATATTTACACGATAATGAGTTAACAAACTACATTAAATTAAACTAAATCAATTATTCACTTGAATAAACATTTTCTACTATGTAATATGCATAATTTTATTAAAATTATTTAATTAACATAAAATATAGCTATATTTGTTACAATCATGATTTGTCATCGAAATATTTCACGCGGTGTTAAAGTAAACAGCATTATCATTTAAAATTATCTCTTATCTCATTGACATAATATTGTATCTAGTAGATATTCTCATAGACATCTAATGGATTTACTAGTCTATATTGATAATAAGATGATTGGATTACTTTTAGTCCGCGCGAGAACTACGAAAGTCGAAACGAAGTTTGATTCATAGTGAAATTTGGTATGGCTAGAATGAGATTTGAAATAAATGTTATTGTAATGATTAACTGGAACTGCCTTCTAAAGTAATATAATATAATAGCGGGTTTACATTATTCCAATCCAGTGATCCAATTCAGTGCTGGATTGGACGCTGGACTTGGTCGCTGGACTGACCATTATAAAGTTAAAGCTACAAGGCTTTTAGCTAGAGGAACATATAAAACCCGATGTGTAGGTTTACAACCTTCAGTTCGTGTTACAAAGCCTAGAATTTATATTCAGTGCACTCACTACGTACTGAAACAGACTATGCAAAAGCATGCCTGCACTTTGATACTAATATATTATGGTCCGAAGCACGAGCCTAGTCACAAAATTTCACAATTTAATTTGATTCTTTTGTTAGGCAATCCTTTTTTGCAAAACAATTTCGTAAATTGTTGATTTCTTACTGATGTGTGTTACGTCATAAGAGACAGACGGACATTAAGTAAAAAAATACGTGTGGCACTTGGGTACTGCCGCGGTAAAGCATTTTATATCAACAATAGCATTTTTTATCAACTCATGAAATTATAATTCCGCACTATTGCCGGTAGGAGTGGAGGTGTTAGATTTTTGTCGTTACAGAATTTCTTGATTCGGTCGCCGCGCTCAAAGCCCGCGATAAAAGCTATGCAATAGTTTCAAATCTTCTCCGAGGTCTCATATCCGGTTATTATTAATAATAATTTATTAATAATAACCGGATATTATAGGTGCCAACCAAATCGCTTCAGTTTGAAGCCTAGTCTAAAGAAACAAACTTTTATAATTTTGGTAGATCTACCATTCAGCTACGATCACATCAATTTCTTTAAACTTAAAAAAATGATTTTATTACAAAAGTAGAATCAAGCCCTCCAATTCGTCTCGCAAAAATGTAATTACTTTTTAATGAATTCATACAAAGTAAAAAGGAATTTCAGCAGTCGGTCTTAAGATGACGCCTTGATAATTTGGCTGTAGCGATGTCCATTTTTCTCAGCAATGACTAAAGCTAAGAAATTAAAGTTCACTGTCAGTATTCATCATGTCTTTGTCTTTGAATTACCCATAGCATAACACGATTGGTCAACTTTTATAACACAGAATAATCAATCAAAAAGACCTCTGTAAAAAAAGGGATTCCTATTTTGCCAACAGAGGAGAGTGATATAAGCTTCCAAAATTTGTACATAAATTGGTTCTAGTATACACTTTAATTTGTCCATAGCTTATATGAAATGTATTTATGGTTTTTAAATTACGCGACAAAAACCATTTTGTCGCTAAGCCCTTTCAATTTTTTG
Source organism: Plebejus argus (assembly GCA_905404155.3). Lineage (NCBI taxonomy): Eukaryota > Metazoa > Arthropoda > Insecta > Lepidoptera > Lycaenidae > Plebejus > Plebejus argus. Next base: position 16,792,970 of record FR989931.1, on the reverse strand, counting down.
CTGTTCCATTGCTTGTTTTCTATGAGAGGCCGGGCCAGCCTAGCATAGAAAACAAGCAGTCTCAAACACATCCAACACGGTTTTTTACTTTAACATGGCGTCACCTTAACGTAATAAAACTTTACGTTCGTCGCGAACAAGTCGAAAATTAGAAATTACATTTATACTGATCTTCCTTGAGGTGTCTCCCAGGATCATATTTTAATTTCAACTTAAATGGACTTTAGGGTGAGGAAACAGTTTGGAATGTTGAGATTGGGTAAATTAGACTTGTAAGTGGACAAAAGTATTGTCATTTAGGCGCAAAATTATGTAAATGTAGAGAGGAATGTCATATAGTGTATTAAGATGTAATGTTGCTCCCTCGCCGCGAGCATTCACGTGTAATGTAACATTACAGATTCCACTTTGAGCATAGCAAGTTGACTTCACTGTCACGTGGCATTGATGTTACAAGTTGTATCAGGATATTACACATTATATCATTACAAGGAGCGCATTTTAATGTTCGACTCTGTAACGTTACATTACAAGCGTATGCTCCCGGTGAGGGAGCACCTTTACTAGCAAGTTTTCGGAAAATGCTGGAATCGTGCATTTTCTGAAGTTAAATATAGTCTAGAAGTTTCCTGTGCTTAATTATGATATGTGTACCTTTAATTAAAAATTAAAATCAATACGTCTTGTTTTAGTGCGTTGCAAAAACCAACCCTTGCCAAATTGAAATAATAATAATATTATGTAGCGTCTTCGATAAATTAAACAAAATTATCGTAACCCATCAATCTCCAAGCGGCATCCGGCTGCCGCATAATGCATTACAATTGAAAATCTATTGTTTCAGCGATTCCCACGATCGTAGTAAAAATGTAACATTTAGGCTAAAATACATCCTTAAATATTTAGTTATCTATACTTACTTAATACTCATACTTTATTGTCCCACATTAAAATTCGGATAAAGTATGGTCGTCGAACGAAGTATAATTTTATACTTCATACCCTTATATTAGATTTCCTGCCCCGAGGCTAGTATTGACATATTAAATATCTTATTCGGTAAAGGTCAAACTATGTAAGATTTCGGCAATCTTTGATGTCAATATGATATTAATTATTACTAAACTTTAGTCCAATGAAAATTCTGACATAGACTCTACAATATAATGCTTATTATGTATTTGCTGTAAAACTAGCTAGCGTGGTTCTTGACATACAGGCAGGAGTCAGACAGACGGACAAGGAGCAAAGTATATGTAATAAGATCCCGTTTTTACCCTTTAGAGAACACTAACAAGGGGAAAATTATCCATCTTTGAAATTTTTATTTTCTTGACGCGGACGAAGTCTCGGGCAACAGCTTAGTATTAAAATAAAAGTTAAATAATAATAATAATAATAATCATTAAATATTTAAAAGTAATCGTAAGTTAAGTGCGACCGTAATCTTTATAAGTATAATAAGTATCACTTACATAGTAACTAAATATTTAGTAAATATCTGTGGTTATCATTAGATGTCGCAACTTCGCGAAAGCCGTTCATGTTTTTTGCGTGATAAACCATACACTATGTACATTTCCTGGATTCTACTTGAAGTCTTCTGAAATTACGGATGCGCCCGATGTCCGCCTCTAGTATGAAGATGGTTCAGAGTGAGTTGCACCGGCTTACCTTAACTATAACTTTAACTTTAATCCTAACAAAATGTGAAATGAACTGTCCCCTAGCAAAACTTGCAAAAGTCGCCATATTTGACGATAACCTTAATCATCACAGACGAGCCGAGGGTTCCCGTGTCCCTACCCCCCTACTTGGCTCATGTGCCATGAGGCATTTTGCCGTTTGGATGGTAAATGGTGGTACCGGGCATGGTCGAATCATTAGGGACTTCCAGGGAAATGAGGGACCAGTACCACCGATGAGTTCGGCAGCAACCCCTAGCAAAACTTGCAAAAGTCGCCATATTTGACGATAACCTTAACCTTAACTTTAACTACGCTTCTGGTGCAATTCACCCTTACTGTTTTTATTCACATAAGGTACTACTTTTAGGTACTTATTAAAATGAATGTAATTCTATACTTTACGTGTTTAATTTTGTCCAATTTGGTCTGCCGCCAAACAAGACAGTACCTACAATTATTGGAAACAATTTCCCGCGCAACTGGACGCTATCCGGTGTCGTTAATAATAAGAACTTAATTACTTTATGGTTAGACAGCTGGCACCACGCCAAATATAAAAATGTCTGAAACTTTCTCATTATAACCACTATACAGTAGACTTCGTATTAGATCGGGCGCACGCACACATTGACATGATTTCAGGTATCTTGAGGTACATTTGTTATGTATCACGTGACATGTCCTCGTATCTATCTGTGTTCTACGAATTTGTTATAATATATTATATAGCTGTCCCGGCAAACGTTGTTTTGCCATTTAAAGTATATTTTATCATCAGTTGATACATGTTTTACCCCCTCTTTTGTCCCCTAAGAGGGTGTGGGGGGGGAAGGTCATACACCAGATGTTAAGTTGAAAAACACAGTTAATACCTAATATGAAGTAAGTCCACTAAAGAAAAAAGTTGTATACAAAATCTGACCCCTCTTTGGTCCCCAGAGAGGGTTGAGAGGGGAGGGGGGGGGGAGGATTTTTATACACCAGATGTTGAGTTGGAAGAAGACAAATGTAATATATCTGTGAAAACCGTATGCAAATCTGTGAAAACCGTATGCAAATCGGATCAGTAGTTTTCGTGTTAAAGAAAAAAGTTTGATACAAAATCTGACCCCCTCTTTTGTCCCCTTAGAGGGGTGGGGGGAAAAAATTGTATGCACCAGATGTTAAGTTGGAAGAAGATAAATATATCTGCGAAAACCACATTCAAATCGGATCAGTATTTTTCGTGTGATGCTGGAACAAACATACAGACAGACAGAAAGAGTGACAGACAGACAGACAGACAAAAAACTAACTACATTTCTTCTTCTTCTTCTATAGCGATGTAGTGACAAAGGTGTAATTTCGGGTGTCATTTCATATCTTTTATGTACAGAATATTCATTTCTACAACAGAATATTTTCTTCCTCCCGCACGCGCTTTGGTGACGCTCACTATCGTAATATTTTAATTTCGCCATAATTTCAAAACCAAACGTCCAATTTTAATCATTCAAAGACCAAATATTATCTACATAAACTGTACTTAGTGATAAAATAATTTATTTTGATAAGGATTAATAGCGTCAGTAAAATATATCCGTTTAAATTTATTCCAAAAAAAATTTAGGATTTTTAAATAAATAAATGGTTATTGTGCCTCACTCGACATAGATAGGTATAGTGTGTCGCGGACTTTTTTGTAGATATTTATAAGATCTACAATTACTTAGAACATTTTATGGTTCTATCTTTTATAGTTTAGGCAGCGTACGCAAAATAAGTAACTTTTCTAGCTGATTTTTTACACCTTGCGTCCGAAAAACTCAAATATCTTACGGAACCCTACTTTTTTCCAAAATAAAATGTAGCCTATGTTCAGCAGAAATAATGTGAGATTTCAATAGCAAAAGAATTTTTCAAATCGGTCCAGTAGTTTCGGAGCCTATTCGACTCAAACAAACAAACAAACAAACAAACAAATCTTTCCTCTTTATAATAGTAGTGTAGATAACACAGTAGACTTCATACTAAAATCCACTGAATAGGGCGCGCTCAAACATTAGCGTAATCTTGAAGCTGCAAACGTATCGAGTGACACATGTTTCACGATCGCGAATTTTATTTCAACCTACGTTAGTAGTAGAATTACAGCTAAGGTAAAGTAGACTTCATACGAAAATCCGTTGAAGAGAGTGCACGTACACTTGAGCATGATTTCAGGTAACTTTAAATAGCAAATGTATCTCGTGATAATAGTCGCATTTGAGTAGAACTTGTAGCTGTGTTGCGCAAATTTTGAGATTACAGCTGAGTTTCTCTACTGCATGCTATTTATACTATGCAGTATGCTATAACTCCGCGTAAAAGTTAGCGCGAAAAAGATAAGATTTTTATTGTTTTTATACAAGCTCTTAACGTTACAAGATTTGCCACATCTTCGCTAACTTTCGTAAGACTAAAGTTTTATACTCCATCTTGTTAAATAAATTAAAAGCCTTCTTCTTAACTTCACTACACGGTATAAAATATATCGTTTCCATTGTACCTTGATCTTGATAATGCATTTTTTGATTACTTTTTGGTAGAATATCTGCACTTTTCAGTTTACATAATTTCAGGCGTTTTTGTCAAGTTAATTTTAATCGTGCCATGGTGACTAGGCTTGATACAACCTAATCAAATAATGTAGCTCCACCGCTTGCCCACTACTCAATTTCTTGATAGTACATGGCCTATAAAACAAAATATATATTAAATAAATCGGCGCATATTGTATATATACACGAAGGGTTCCGTACCATTAGTATAAAGCAAAAATAGTAAAAAATTGTGTTTTTTGTATGGGAGCCCTCCTTAAATACTTAATTTATTTTGTTTTTAATATTTGTTGTTATAGCCGCAACAGAATACATAATCTGTGTAAATTTTAACTCTCTAGCTATTACCGTTCTTGAGTTACAGCCTGGAGACAGACGGACAGACGGACAGACATCGAAGTCTCAGTAATAGGGTCCCGTTTTTACCCTTTGGGTACGGAACCCTAAAAACTAGATAACGCCCGCAACCCCGTCACAACAAAAATCGTTTATCGCGCGGGAACTGTATATTTTCCCGGGACAAAAAGTATCCTATGTCCTTTCCCGGGACACAAAGCCAAATTGCTGCCAAATTTTAACAAAATCGGTTCAGCGGTTTGGGCGTGAACAGGTAACAGACAGCAGACAGACACACTTTCGCATTTATAATAAGTATTGGTAAAAGACAAAAGTATGTAAGTATGGAACTATAACTTCAAAATATATGAATTCAGAAATACCTTTTCAATTCGGATATAAGGATATAATACTAAAATAAATAGCCAGTCTATATTAAAATTTATCGCTTGCCGGAGACGAGTTTGTAACTCTTGATATTTTAATTAAAACATGATTTAAGTTAGAGACTCTTCATAAATAATACCCAATAAAGTGCCTCGCTTGAGAATATAATCAAAATCTTTATTGAACAAGATTGTAATCGAATGTCGGTTAATGTTATTATAACTTTAATAATGTTTAATATAAACAATTTTATCAAAAAGCGACATTCGCCCGGTCGGAATGTTCTTAGAACACCTACTCTTACCTCCTACGCATGAAATGAATTGATTTTTGGTATCCGTAGCCGAATGGTAAAAAACATACTGTCATTTCAGTCTGCCTGTCCGTATGTCACAGCCGTACGAATGTTTTTGACGTACGAACGTAAAATAAGTAGGTGATATAACATAAAGCTCAATTTTAAAACTACAACACATTCTAAGAACGAAATGAAATTTCGTCACAAATGTGTGAAATAACAGCTTGCGATAGAAATTACTATCATTTCGTTCTGCTCGGATTATCATTGTTTATGTTCTAGAATCTAGAATCTAGACCATTTTCTGGTTTATAGGAAATTTATATAGGTAATGTTACCAGGTCGCATTGCAAAATAAATAAAGTTAAGTTGAATCCCCTTATTAATTATTTTTTACTTTTTAATTTAATTCGTTATAGGTGAAAATCCTTGACAGATAACATTTTTTGAAACTAAAAACGAAAAAACCTTGAATATTACGTAGGCAGAAGCAAGACCTAAATACAATTAAAAATATAGGTGGAAACTGGCATGTTATTATGTTTCTTTAATTGAATATTATTTATTAAACATAAATCAAAATTCAAGTAATAAAATACACATAAATGCCATAAATACTGGAAAGTACAAAGTATGTTTCATAGTATTTTATCTGACGCCATAAAATACTTTATGCTATGTTTTAAACTGGGTTCATCGTTTTATGGATTAATACTGTATTTAATGGTGTTAATAAAATGCGAACATTGAACAAAGTTACAATGACGTTTTCACTTTACATATTTTACTGTTGTTAAGGTTTTTTTTTCATCTCTTTTTCATTTCTATTTCATCAGCTCAAATTCGATTTTTGAGCCTACTAAGGCCCACTTGCGCAGATCTGGAGTTAACTTTAACCTAGATAATAGATAATAATATAATCAAGTGCCCCTTAGAGGGTACCGAAAATGATATTATGATACCCACTGAATCTTTTTGAGTTTGATATTATGTACTATCATGTAAGTATGTAACATAATATAGGCCATACACCATTACATTAAAGACTGGAACACTAATGGGGACACATTCTAAATTATTTCCTGAAACTTTAGGCTTCGGCTAAACCTACGCGTCAGTAACGCGGGACGCGGGATGGGAGCATCTGCAACGCGAAACTGGTGTGCATGTCGCAGTCGTCTAGTTCAATCTGCGGTTCGATTGAATGACTAGCGCATTCATTGAATGACTCCATTCAATTGAATGACTCGGCCGAACGTTGATTGAACAATCGTCACTCAACGTTCAACTAGTTAGCGATTTTTAACATAGCCCTTTGAAGAGAGCGGATATGAAATTAGTCAGGTAATTGAATGTATTTATTTTTAACGGAATAGGAAATGTATAAGAACAGTAACTATATAATTCTTAGGTAATTAATAGCAATGTATTTATTACTTCGTCTGTCCAATACGATTGGATTTGGTTAGGTTAGATGGCAAAGCGGGAGCGTAGCGCAGCGAAGCTCCCGCCTTAGCCATCGTGGTTATTTTTTTTGTAAACCACCCAGAAGTAGCCGTCGCCTCATAATTGAAGTCAGTTTCTAAATTAACCTATTAGTACGCCACCAACAAATACTTTAAAAAAATCATACCATTCCATTTAACGACTTCACTATGATGACGTTTAGTCAAGACGTTAAACGTTACAGTCAGCGTCTTGACTAGTTGTCCTTCAGTCATTCATTAGAACGGTGTTATTCAATGAATACGCTAGTCATTCAATCGAGTCACAGATTGAGCCAGATGACTGCGACATGCACACCTGCCGCGTGTCTGCGGTGTGAACCGTAGATTATTCCCGCTCTGCCGACGCGAACGTTCCGCGTTGCAGACGCTGCCGCTTCGCAGTCGCTTTGGTCGCGTAAGTTTGGCCGAAGCTTAATACTTTTAACCAGTTACGAAAATTAGGTACGTGTAAATAGACTCATGCAAATCCTGAAAGGTCGCTAGTAGTTAGTAAAAGGCAAATATAAAGCTAAAGGGGTTAAAATTATTGTTAACTCGAGTATGTAACCCTGAATATTCTGTTCGATCAGCCTTTGTGATCAACGTTAACATCTTTAAAGCCAACGTAGTTAATAGACAATGCTTATTAAGCAATATTCATTGATTTGTATGATAGGCCATAATAGTAATTCAACTAAGTATGTAATTAATAATTAGCGTTAGTTAATATTTCAATCTATAGTAAAAACCTCTACATATTATTATTATAGTCATCATAATGTATCATTTTGTATCAAATAATTAATTATTTAGTATTATTTATTAGTAGTCCTTTCAAAAGTGTTCTATGTTACCTATTTTATATAAATAATATTATGGTAACTTTGAAGCAATAGCATAATATCAATTCAATAATGATTTGATCGATTATTATAACTGTGCAAATTTTCATCTAATAGAATAAAAGCTAGACACCCCTATAGTTGCCAGGTCCATATAAAAACTTTGAGGTGGTCTGGCAGTGAAAAACAACTGTCATAAATGCTCCGCAGTGGAAGACGAGATTCCTACAGTTATTCCGAAGAAAATAAGATAAAAAAATAGAACTTTATACTTTGCTTTTTTGCTTTATAACTGTATACTTCGTAATGTAACCGCGATCCATAGCTGCTGGTCGTTTTTACCTCTAGGTCTAGGTCGGTAAAATTTTCAGCTCTTATAAAATGACGAAAGTGTTACTGTCGCTGGCTCTTAGGTCATAAGGAGGAAACACAAAAACAACATGCAACAGAGAAACGGAAGTCACTGCTGCGACCTTTTTGAGGCAGGTTTATACTCCAATAATCAAAGACATATATTATCAGTTTATCTGCAGACTCCGTTACTTTCCGGGTGTAGTTAAAGTATTACAAGGGTCAAAAGACAAAAGGTACTTCAAAAGGTAGTGCGGAAATTGTATAAGCCATAAGGAAAATCGGCATGTACGCCTGCTAAATTGAAAAATATAGAGAAAAGTTTTTGAGCCGAGATTCAACATCGAACTTGTTACTTTAATACAAAGTAAAAATCTTTATATATCTAGTCCACAGCCACATGGCGCGTTGCGTCTACGCAGCGCTGCCGTTACGCTTACTTACAAATTATAACGTTACTTACAAATTATAAGTATAACCAAGGTATTATAAGTTTGAACACTTACGGATTTAGTCGCGGAGCACTGTTTTTATCCCGACGTTTGAGACCTTTGAGACGACGACGTGACTACGGCCGCTGTAAAGCAGCCGAAACGTCGGGATAAATAAAAGTGCTCAGCGACTAAATCCGTAAGTGTTCAAACTTATAATATCATGAGTGATACTCGCGTAAACTTAAGAAATCATTATACAGTGTGAAATTTTAATGGTTGTTTTCCCGCGGCAGTAAAATGATTCTATGTTAGTAGTACAATAGATTTGTAAAGTTTTTTTTTGTTCAAATCAAAAACAAAATCGGTCGGGTCCATTAACTAACTCGCGCCTATCGGCATAAAGTTTCCATAGTACGTCATACAAAATATTTTTATTTTCAAAAAATAACATGCATGGTTCGATAGTACTACGATAGGTAAATCGTCCTGCTGCGGGAAAACAACCACTAAAATTTCACGTTGTATAACCAAGGTGTTCACACGTCGGCGCGCTGCCTCTTCGCAACGCACGTACAATATGACGGACAGCATCCCCCGAGACGAATCGGAAGGTGGATGTTGACGTTAAGACGTTAAGACTGTAAGAACTATTAACGCTGCGATGGCGCAGCGCCCGTGTGGCGGGCTATGCGTAAAAATATTTGCGTTGCGACGACGCAACGCGCTGTGTGGCTGGCTCTTACTTTGTCTTTGTGTCAAAGTAAAAGTAACAGTTATACTGTCTGCCTATAATCTGGAATTAGATTCGTAAGCTCAGAAACAAGAGTGTTATTAAGTTGACTTGGAAGTTGAAGCATGGAATAATCAATGAATGTATTTTTCACAGCGCATATTTAAATCCACATAAAACAAGTAGAGCACAGTGCACACATATTATAATATATTATATTTTGGCATGGCAAAGTTTTTGGCATGTGTCAAAGTTCCATACAATATTGTCAGTAGGATTTACGAGTAGCATCCGGTTTAGATATTTTTGTATTCACTGGAGCAATAATTCACGTTTATGTACAATTCATTGTATGTTTTATTATTCAGACGATTAGAGGTCATATCAACGCCCGAAAAGGTCATTACAAAAGTGACATTCTGGGAATCCAAAAAAGCATGCCATAGGGAGGGTTTCAAAAATCTAAAGATGATCTAGCTCTCTCAAATCTTATTAGTCGTTCAGGTCTTGAAACGTGCTTAGCAAATTTTCATTTTATGCATTTGATAACATAACTCTCATACCGACAAAGTCGGGTAAAAGATCTGAAAATGGGTCCAGATGACAAGTGACTGTAACTGAGCAAGGAAAATCCCGGTGGTAGAACAATGAACATAAAAAAATTCGGAGGTCGTGGGTTCGGTCCACGTTGGAAAATTAATGTTGTATCCAATTAGTTCCGTTACGATGAAGATGATGCTTTAAATGAACGGGGGTGACATTGACGAGAGCGCTGCTGGTAAAGGAGAACTGTCAAACATATGCCAAAAATTACGATTTTATAATTATGATAGAAGCGTTTAGTTCCTTTTCTCGCCACGTTCATAGAAAGCCTTGTCAAACTGTAATTGTCTGCGTCAAACAGTTATGTAAAATATCATACGGATCTTTCACCAGTCCTTACCAGAGTAAATAAAGACGGTATTTTCTAGTATACTGCACACACATGGTCTCTATAAAAATACTTTTGCGTAGCTGGTCTGACTTCAAAGAAACCAGCTACCATCACCGAAATCGGGAAACATAATATAGTCTGGTTACAGAATCCATCTGGATACTCTAAAGGTGTCCGAACTCAAAAGTTATTCGATATCTAAGAAAGAAACCTTTTAAGGAAAGAGACGTAATGTCTACTCGTGTTTTAAGCTAGATATGAGGGATAATTTATGAGGCTCGGAAAGGGAAAGTAATGCCGGACCATTTACATAATACCCTGCTGTTATATGGATTGAGAACCTTTGCTGGAATTTTATTTTTAGGCTAATTAATATTATAAGGTCTCCTAGGCCCGTATAAATAGTCAGTACTTAAGATACGACCCATATCAACTCTCAAGACGCGGTTCGGCTGTGTGATTGGTCCAAATTTTGACAGCCAACCAATCACAGAGCCTGAACCATGTCTTGAGACCGAGATGCATCTTGAGTACTGACTATTTATACGGGCCTTAGGGCTTTGAGGCCCGATTTGCGTCCGCGAAACCGAGCGGTTTGGCCGCTTACAACTAGATATCACAAGCAATTATATGCAAACATATTTTATTTAATTTTGTAAAACAACAATAATAATTATTGCTTGTGATCTGGCGGTCTAGCAGCCAGGCCGTTCGCTCGGGTGGAGTCTTAAGAATCGCGCCTTATTTATTATGTTACAGCAAGTAAAAGTACAAGCTCTGTTGTGTAGAAAATTAATCTTTTTACATTATGTATCTCTCTGTTATATGTCCATTTACTAAAATAAGATATTATAGTATAAATAAAATTTGTTTTATTTCTGAATAAATTTGAAACGAATATTTTCAGAACGTCGTCGTGTTCCTACCACCGCGCCGGTTCGGGAACTAGCCCGGCGAGAAGAACCAGCGCTGTGTAAAAAATTCACACGGGGCCACTCTCTACCAAGAAAGTTGAAAAAATTCATCATTTATTTTCAAAATATACTTAATTCGTAGTTACTCAGATCCTCACTTCGTGTATTTTATAATTGATTTACATGATATAATAATAATGTTTTTTATGAAAAAAGGGGGAAAACGAGCAAACGGGTTACCTGATGGAAAGCAACTTTCGTCGTCCATGGACACTCGCAGCATCAGAAGAGCTGCTGGTGCGTTGCCGGCCTTTTACGAGGGAATAGGGTAATAACTAATAGGGTAGGTAAGTAGTAAAAGTAGGTAGTAAAAGCGCCTATCGCAAAACTATTAAAGAGATAGCTGAATTGTCAATTGTCATGTACGACTAGAATTAATGTAGTATAGAAATTGCGGAGACCAATCAATATCATCGTATTATAGTAAATTGAAATCGAAATAGATTCTGAAACAGAAACCACATCCGTAATACGTATACATAATATCCACTTATGTAATGTTTATTACTTGCAAATTATTACATCAATCGTTTAGCAAAAATACTTCCTTATTACACATACGATTCAGTGAATCGATTCAGTCACAATGTTAAATGGAGCTGATTTACCAAATTTCATCTAACTGACTTGTTTTGATTCGAAATATTCGATTGCCCGAGATTAATAAATTGCCTTAGCTTTTGATTGGGATTCGTCGAGTGTTTCATGTAAATGTGCTATCGACACACTGATTTCGCGAATTCCGATTCCGAGTGATTTGTTTCATCGTAGGAATAAAACGTTCATTTGTGAGTTTAACTAATCGAGTGAAAGAACGTTAAATGTTATGTACCGCTAAATCCCTGACGATATTGTAAACGCGAATGTTTGTTTACGCTTATTACGCATATTTTTCGAGTTATATTTTTTAACTCATGTTTAACTTAACCCCCTCTGCTTTTTTTTACCTGTGCGTAATATTCCTTATCGTGAAAAAATAGTTTTTTCATAGAATTATTGTTAAAAAACCGGCCAAGTGCGTGTCGGGCCACGTGCAATGTAGGGTTCCGTAGCACCGCTAGTTTTTGAAAATTTCTGTATGGTCAATGAATGTACATTTATAACATGTTTTACACTACTAACAACATCATCTCAAAGGAATTTGAACGAAAAGTTCCTTTATACTTCGCCGAATACATTTTTTTTAGTTGATCGACTATTACTCAATAACTTATGAAGTCAACTTAGCCGTGATAGTTTTCCTTTTAAATTCAGCATATTTCCTACTCCGTGAATTTTTTCACATTTCCAGAAGCAACCGTTTAGCTGGTAGAGGGGGGGGACACTGGACTCTAACGATTTTTTCCACTTTAAAACTTAATATTTCACAAATGGATCCCTAAACCGGAAAATGATCTATGAATACTCATAATATTTTTAAAAAACCTATCCAACGACACCCCACACGATGGGGTGGGCGCGAAAAAAAAATCAACCCCGCTTGATGTGTAGGGGAGGTACCATAAAAAAATATTTTCTAAATATTTTATGTACCATTTTGTCGGCATTATTTATATGTATATTCATGCCAAATTACAGCTGTGTAGGTCCTATAGTCTCTGAGAAAAACCGCGGACGGACAGACGGACAGACGGACGGACAGACCAAAACTATAAGGGTTCCTTGTTGACTGCGGAACCCTAAAAAGCTTTACGAATTATGACAATAATTGTTGTAATTATTTTTGGCTCTTTTGTTTTATACTGAATGAAGGCATTAAATGGTGTTGTTGACATTAGCACAATGTAATCTAATATTCGTACTCAGATTCCCAATTCTCTAATTAGTAGCTCTGTAATTAATTCGCGATTGCTTCGTTTTAATTAAGTTATTCGTAAACTTCTGAGACGAAGAAAGGCAATTGTATTTTATGAGATTGTACCTAAATAATAACAGTTAATAATAGTATGAAAAAAACCTAATTAATATTACATAATTATTATATTCGTGTCGAATTTATAACCCCCTAGATTTTTTAAAAATGACAGTTAAAATTTGTGTAGGTGGCCACATAAAAATCTAGGAACATTTACAATATTATGATAATTATTGATATAATATTTCGCGTGAATGTTCAGATGTATAGTTAAAGATGATGAAATGAAGAAGTTAAAATGTTTAAACTTCAAGTGATAAAGTTATTAATATAATAATGATTAATATTTATGAGAAAATTAATGTTTCGCGTTATAATAACAACAAAGATGAACAGTGAAGATAATACAATCCTAAAAGAGAACCAAATCATATTTGAAAAATGTGTATAGATTAAAGACCTTTTTAGGGTTCCGTAGTCAACAAGGAACCCTTATAGTTTCGGTCTGTCCGTCCGTCTGTCCGTCTGTCTGTCCGTCCGCAGTCTTTCGCGTCCACCACATCGTGTGGGGTGTCGTTGGATAGGTTTTTTAAAAATATTATGAGTATTCATAGATCATTTTCCGATTTAAGGATCCGTTTGTGAAATATTAAGTTTTAAAGTGGAAAAAATCGTTAGAGTCCAGTGTCCCCCCCTTCTACCAGCTAAACGGTTGCTTCTGAAAATGTGAAAAAAATCACGGGAGTAGGAAATATGCTGAATTTAAAAGGAAAATTATCAAGGCTAAGAAGACTTCATAAGTTATTGAGTAATAGTCGATCAACTAAAAAATGTATTCCGCGAAGTATAAAGGAACTTTTCGTTCAAATTCCTTTGAAAGTAACTGAGATGATGTTGTTAGCAGCAAGTGTAGAATATGTTATAAATGTACATTCATTGACCATACAAAAATTTTCAAAAACTAGCGGTAATACTGAACCCTATATTGCGCGTGGCCCGATACGCACTTGGCCGGTTTTTTATTACAACAATATTTAAACAACTTTTGTTTTATTATGTAAAGAATTCGCTGCGAGGAATTTATCTTTGGAGAATTCAATTTATTATCTCGACTTTACAAATTTAAATTGGGGAAATCCCCTGACCCTTGGGCTGGAAATATAAGGCTTAATACAAGTAACAAAACCGTTGAATATTTCTTAAGCGATTTTCGATTAAGGGATAAAGAAAATAAATCCTTTTTTATGTTCCCAAACTGGGGATTCTTTATTGATAACGTTGAATCGATGGCTTTAAATGTTACCGGAATCAAGTGGTTTGGAGGATTAAGAATTTAAATATTTTATACTTTCCAAGTTGCTTACTACTCATAATAGTCTGGTTAGCAAGTGCCATTTTCGTCAAAACCTGATCTCATGCACCGAAAATTATGATTTTGGTCTCATCGATTCGGAATACTATCTAGAACATTCTATTAAAATTCCAAGAGGGGCTGAAAATGTAAAAGTTATAAACAATTAAGTAAACATAAAAAGGGTTTGGTTTTTTTTTATTATTTCGAAAACTGTTTAAAATAATCCAAATTTGAAAATAGATCCTTAAAGAGCAGGAAATTTCCCAATAAAAATCTTAGATCCTGTAACCTTACCAATAATCTTTATAGCTTTAATTGAGCGGCGAATGTAACGGTAAAACCGCGTGGTTCGGATTTCGCATGATTTGCCGCAATCTGCTACGTGAACTAAAAAAATATTTTAAGTGATTAAATATTACTATTAGGGAATAAAAAAATTTGGGTACTAAGTAGACATATCAATAAACAATAATCCGTTAACAAAAATAAATTATCACAATTTTTTAAATTATTATGCCTTTATTAGTCACCATTTTAATGATAACATAAAAACGCTGATTATTTCAAAACAAGAAATCTAGAAATTTTTATTATTCTTTTGAGCTAATCTCAAAAGGGCTTAGAAGAGATATCCGTTGGAAAAATTCAACAATTTTGATTTTTCACTTTTTTATGAACACTCAAAGGCATCCATAAAATTTTCATGTAAATAAAGCAATTAGGGTTATTTAATCAATAAAAATGATTATTTAAATTTTATTAGTTATAAATAAAAAAATATATATTTTTATCTGGCTTCTAACAATAACAAAACAAAATAATAACAATAATTGGCTATAAAAGTACCGTAATTGCTTTATTTACATGAAAATTTCATGGATGCCTTTGATTGTTATTATCCTATTTGTAAAAATATTATATTTATAATGCCAATTTGTACTATTTAATTGTACTTTAATTATTTTAAATCATGCTCATTAAAATTCTGTGCTTGCAAAAAGATATTTAGTTTAAACCGAAAGCTTCGACACAGATGCAAATAACTTTGGCCGAAGCGAGACTATAAGCTTAAGAAAATCGTTCTAGAATTTTTATTTTCTTCGATAAACTCTTTTTAACTTATCTTTTAAAAGTTTGTACCAAACGGGAATACCTAATTCTAGACGCAGGAAATCTGGAGGGATGAGAATTTGAAAGATCTAATAAGATCTACTGCGGTCGATCTATAATAATATAATGGTCATGCAAAATTATATCAAGATTATTGTTTTAATTTGCTGTCTAGGTAAATAAAAAGATCTTTGGCACGGGTACAAAATATATTATAGCCACTGAAAAAATTATTAAAATCGATAGCCTATACAGAAGTTCGCGAGATAAGCCCTTTCAAATAATTTCCCCCTTTTTTCCACATTCCCCTGTTAGTCTTAGCGTGATAAAATATAGCCTATAGCCTTCCTCAATAAATGGGCTATCTAATACTGAAAGAATTTTTCAAATCGGACCAGCAGTTCCTGAGATTAGCATGTTCAAGTTAGCCCTTTCAAATAATTTTCCCCGTTTTTTCCACATATTCCTCTATTTCTTCGCTCCTATATTAGTCTTAGCGTGATAAAATATAGCCTATAGCCTTTTTCTATAAATGGGCTATCTAACACTGAAATAATTTTTTAAATCGGACCAGTAGTTCCTGAGATTTTGTTCCCTACAAAGGAACATGAGGGAAAAAAATCACTTTGTTTTTTATTAATTTATGTATATTATATAAATATTTTGAGGCGTTTTAATGCAAAGTGCAAACACATTTTTAGGGTTCCGTACCCAAAGGGTAAAAACGGGACCTTATTACTGAGACTTCGATGTCAGCTGTCCGTCCGTCTGTCCGAACGGTAATAGCTAGAGAGTTGTCACAGATTATGTATTTCTGTTGCCGCTATAACAACAAATACTAAAAACAAAACAAATTAAATATTTAAGGGGAGCTCCCATACAAAAAACACAATTTTTTACTATTTTTGCTCTATATATTAGTACGGAACTCTTCGTGCGCGAGTCCAACTCGCACTTGGCCGATTTTTTTGGATTGTCGAACTTCTTCACTTCGAGTAGGTACAACTTGAAAAATTACAAGTTAATAATATCGTATTGTAATTTTCGAACAAGAAAATGGTACAACATAATACATTGTAACACATTTATAAACAAGTGAGGGAACTTTGTGAACAAATAAGAAGGTCGTAAGAAATAACGAGCACAGTAAGAGTTTTCCGTACAATTTACACACAAAAAACATTCCCATTGTATTGTTTTCATTTGTCATTTATAATAATATAAATTTTGTAATAAGCCTCTTTATACTTTATTGTCAGTTGTCACGTTAAATTCCGTGCGATCAACCTAGCCTAGCCCTAAACCTCGGGTTTCTACAACTTTCGTGTTGTAAATACTACTGTTTTCGAAATTTCAACTATGTCACAATATTTAAAACTTAAAAGTATTTTGTCATTTTCATACAATATCACGAATTTTCTGTAAAAGAAACTCATCCTTACTTTTAATTTGAATTCAGTCAAGACCCATACAAAAGGTTTCGCAATTAATAAAACAAAGTTTAACATAGCCACTGTTGACAAAACAGCTAATAAAAGAAAAAATCGGCCAAGCTTAAGCTGGACTCGCGTCTCGCGCACGAAGGTTCCGTACCACTATAGAGCAAAAACAGGAAAAAAATGTGTTTTTTGTATGGGAGTAAGTAATTAATTATAAATTTTATATATATTTTATAATTAATTATTAAAGTATAAATAAAACTGAGTATTTTGTGAACATTTCAGGTGGCTACCTGTTGTCGTCATTGATACCGAGCAAAAAATATTTGAAAAATCACGTTTGTTGTATGGGAGCCCTACTTGAATATTAAATGTTGTAGCGGCAACAGAAATACACAATCTGTGAAAATTGAATGTAAAAATGATATTGAATGTACTGTCACTTCTTTGTGGAAATTCATGTTCAATTAAATAATTATACACTTTCCTTGCACTTATTCCACTTTATTTTAATAGATTTATTACAGAATTATAATATACACGACCGGTTTCGAAAAATTCATCAGAGTGTAACTCAAGAACGGTAATAGATTACCGTTCTTGAGTTACAGCCTAGAGACAGACAGAAGGACAGACATCGAAGTCTAATAGGGTCGTTTTTACCCTTTGGGTACGGAACTCTAAAAAGGCTGATTGAAATTTAGAGTTTGGTGGAAATTTACGAGTAATTGGCGCAGTTTGTTCCCGTCAGGCACACTCAGCCGATATTAATGGCAAAAACAAACGTGCGTTAGGTGTGTTGTTCGGATCTATATCCACTGCACAGCATCAGCATCACTATCGTTTGGTACAATTTTACAAACTTTTACATAAATAATATTAGTATGTCTGGTCTCTGATAATATCAGAATATTATCAGAGACCAGACCAGTATTGTTTGGGTTGTGTTAAGTAATTTCAAGTTGAGACTAATGTTGTTGGCTGTACAAAATATGTTTTTATCACGTTAAGCTAGTTTTATAAATATCCTGTATTAGCCGTAAATTGGTCCTTAAATAAAAAAAGTAATCTGAAAGTAAAGAGAAAAATATGATACTAACTAAAGCAGTGAGACAAAGGGCTATTAAGCCAATTGCCAAAACAATGGCCAGTTCAAATCCAAAAATATGGGATTTTAGCGTTTAGAAAATAATAACATTATGTAGTAGTCATGATGAAATTTGGAAAATAATATTAAAAACAGTAACTTAACACACGTCTTTGAAAATTGCAAGTTATCTTTTGTACCACCTACATTACTCCGAGTATATCAGCCGCTAATAAAATTGACTTATACCCGTGCTTTGACATAATAGAACGAATGCAGTAGAGAAACGTGAACTTTACTTATACGACGTTCTGTACAGACTACGTGACACAATGACGCATTGAACAAGCACCTGAAAACTGAGCAACTAGTAATAGGAATTAATGCTATTTTGTATTAATTTCAGTAACATGCTAATTTTGATATCACAGCATGCTAAGTATTATTGCTTTGCTATTTGCTAAAACACGGCATCGTGCATTATCGGTTCGCATCGCACCGCTCGCGTCGAGTTTTCGCATCGAGTGAAAAATAGCAATATTCATTACCAGTTAGTACCGCGGTGCGAGACAGCGCGGATATGATTTTTATCATGATCGCAGACTATAATTGCTACGCACGATAATATTAGCAATCGTATTTTTAGCAAGTACGATTAATTTAATTATTGCTAATGGGCATTTAACAATTAATTATTATTGCTAATGCTATTTTTACCAATACTATGAGCAACCAAGAAATCCATACTAATATTATAAATACAAAAGTCTCTGTTACCTCTTCATTCCCAAACCGCTGAAACCAATTTTGCGAAAAGGTGTGGAGATGAAAGTATCTCTAGTCTAGTCCTGGAAAAGGACATAGGAGACTTTTTATTATTAAAAAAAATTCTAGTTCACGCGCGAGAAAATATTTTTGGCGCAACGGAGTTGCGGGTGTCATCTAGTTGATAATATAGATGAGTTATTAGTAGATAACAATTTTAAAATAAATAAAAAAACAATGGATTGTACTCCAGTCCGTTTAGCTTGGCCACAGTAGAAATGCGAAAGAATAGAAACACTGTGGAGTTAAACTAAAGGTACCGTTCTGATCTGTACCGCAGCTAACCGCGACCGACTAAAATTCAAAAGTAAATAAAGTGTGCAGCGCGGCTAAAAACGATTAAAACCTCGCGCGTATGCAACACGAGTCATCGCAAGTGACGTGCGTTATCGCCAAGTGAGTACGCACATTTATATATTAAATCAGTAAGGAATGGATTTATGGACGTATTAAATTAAGACAGTTTAATTTTCAGTGTTTTACGATCCATAAAACTAAACTTGTACCCGGATGTGAAGAGAACTCTACTTAGCTAATTACTTTTTGAGGCGACTGAATCCAAAATGTAGAAAATATTTATGATGTCGATGAGCGCTTTACACCACGTCCGCGTCAGTCTGATCTTGTGCTATGTTTCTAAAGAACAGGTTTTTTGGGTGCTAGACAATGTTATATTAAATACTTTTATCCTTGGCATATTAGGAGTGAGTTGCATCAACCTACTTTAACTATAACTGTAACTTTAACCATAACAAAATGTTAAATCAACTGTCAAATCCCAATAGCAAAAGTCGCCATATTTGACGATAACCTTAACCTTAACTTTAACTACGCTTCTGGTGCAATTCACCCTAAGAATGGATGTCACCATCTTACTTTAGCTATAACTTTGAATTGAAATTGAAATCGTTTATTTGCTGAAATAAGGTACAATATGTTGTTACAGTAATGTGATCAAGCTCTCTTATTTTGCCTTTGGGTGGTGTGCAAATTTTATACAGTTTTTCGAATTATAATAATTTATCTCCCTAAACTAACACAAGTTACAATTTATCCTTTTAATATATTTTTAAGTGTCCTATTTTTAATAAATAATTATTATTAAAATATTAATACAATAACATGTCAATTTTAATTTAATTTTAACCTTAGCAAAAAGTCAAATGAACTGTCAAATTCCTAGTAAAAGTCCAATAAGTAGCCCTATGTTTCGAATATTAACTGCAAAATTTTGCAGGATTAGCTTAAACGGCCTCACGGAAAGTTGATGTTGAAAAACCTTGCTAATGAAATACCTAGTAAATTAATGTTTGTGAATTGTGATGGTTCCCGTCTTCCCAGGCGATACGTCTTTTGGTTCCCCAATACAGAAAAGGCAAATACATGCTTACGATTGATTGCAAGATAACTTTAGATGGAAAACAGAAGAAATGAGGCCAGAAAAACAGAAATAAATACAAGAGTTATAGGTATTATATTTTGTTAGTTGAAGCAAGGTATCCCCGCTATTAGAAAAAGTTTGTAAAAGAAGTTTGCAATCCCCTAAGTAGACAATATTATTATTATACATACTATGTAACATTTACTAAGCTCAGAAATAAAATTGCTGTCTTCACTGCGTGTACGTTCTTAGGGTCAATTCAGACCGCAACGCGGCGAGGCGAGGCGAGGCGCGGCGCGGCATAAATTTGTATGGATGTGACAGATGTCAATTGCGTGAGATGTCTTGCGAATCTGTCAAATCCATATAAATTTAGAAATGCATCTACGCGTCGCGTTGCGGTCTGAATCAACCCTAAGGGTCAATTCAGACCGCAACGCGACGCGTAGATATTATGCATTTCTAAAGTACTGAATAGACAGATTTCGCGAGCGTGAGACAAGACGTCTCATGCTAATCTGTCAAATCCATACAAATTTATAAAAGCATCTACGCGTCGCGTTGGCTCTTCCACCCACGCCTTTATTTTGAAATGGAAGAAAACCATCTATTAAACATGGTTTTCTCTCAAAATGAAAGATATGGCATTCAATGTCTAATTGAACCAACCATATTTTGGCGCAAGGTCATAGATTTTTAAATAAAAATTAAATAGTACTTACTTAAAACATTCAATACGTGTAATAATAAGACTGATAATTATAAAAAAAACTTTATCTTAATATTTCTTAATTAAACATCACAAGTCACAATAATTCTAATTGACCATTAGACATTCCAAAAATCACAAAACAAACATCCAGTTGAATAATAATAATATTATGCTGTTTGAATTTGAGTTTGAATCAATGAAATAATAGGATCAGTGTAATGTTCTTACTTACGGTCTATTTTACCTCTTTATTAAGTAAATAGTAATAACAGTACTTTTTCAATAACTCAGTCAATCCCTTAGTAATAATTAGGTAAACTATTTCATAGCTTTTATCACGGGCTTTGAGCACTGTGACCGAATTAAGAGTTTGGTTGGTAACTAACAACCTAACTTGCCAGACTGTTTTAGGCCCGTATAAATAGTCAGTAGGTACTTAAGATGCGACTCGGTCTCAAGACGCGGTTCGGCTCTGTGATTGGTCCAAATTTTGACAGCCAACCAATCACAGAGCCTGAACCGTGTCTTGAGACCGAAATGTATCTTAAGTACTGACTATTTATACCGGCCTAAGTGTGCGTGCGACTAGACGTATGCGAATTATAGGCCGGTATAAATAGTCAGTACTCAAGATGCATCTCGGTCTCAAGACGCGGTTCGGCTCTGTGATTGGTCCAAATTTTGACAGCTAACCAATCACAGAGCCTGAACCTTGTCTTGAGACCGAGATGCATCTGGAGTGCTGACTATTTATACCGGCCATAATTTCTTATGTCGATAAAAATGCAATGCAATAGCTTTACCGCGGCACTCCCAGAGTGCCAAATATATTTTTTATAATAATGATAATATTATGCTTCATGTTTACCATCATCAGGTAAACTAATTATTGTGTATTCCTTTTGATTAATTTGCTCCCTCACCACTTCTTCCCGTTTCTGGGCTTCTGTGATACATTTCAGTATATTCATCTTCACTTGCGACTTTAATCTCAGAGGCACCATCCTTAAATCTTCTACCAACGACAACAGAAACTGACGGTCAGTGTCATTCTCCCTATATTTTTGTGTTATATATTTAAGAACATTTGCAAGTTCACTTTCAATTTTGTCAGCCTTTTTAATTTTTTTTGCTGGAGGTGATGCTGGGGGCTGGATACTGCTGCAGCTGCTGCTGTGTGGCTCATCTTCTTCGTTTATGTCTATATGAATCACGTTTTCTTGAACTGACTCTGTAGTCGATGTACTAGTATTAAATCCCACTATAGGTAGAAGAAACATAAGTTGTTTGTAGTATCTATACATTTTTTTGTTAGGTATAGTTTTGCCGGCCTCCGCAGCTTGAACTAGCTCCCTTCTCTGTTTAACAAAAGCGTCCCGAATCGTCCTCCATCTTTTTTGCACAATATGTCCTGCAACAACGTAATTAAATTATAATTATAACGGTATAACGGTACGGACGGAACCCTTCGTGCGCCAATTCGACTCGCACTTGACCGACTTTTTATTATGAGTTTTGAATGATTTTGCCACCGATTTTTGCGGTGCGGTGCGGCGGTAATGTGTTTTGGCCCTTAATGTGACAAAATGAAAAGAAACCATATTAGTTGTGTAGAAAACTACGCTAAATATTTTGACAACAAAAAATTTGCTCTCCGATTATCGACTCTAGCGAAATCAAAATAAAGTTGGTCTAAACGTTGAAGTTCTGCAGAAGTTATAATAAATATTTTGAGTGCCTTATAATATTTTTTTGATATTGGTTTGTGAATAATAGGTAACGAAGAATTTTTTGACGCTGTGTACATTACACACATGACTTACCCAGAACTTTCTTTTCTTCGATCGATAAATACGGATCTATCAATGAGTTCACTACTCCTTCCCATTGCTTTATTTTCTCAAATCTGTCGTTATATTCAACGGACTTCGAGTTCCATATAGCTGGGCGTTTTTGGACTTCACATATCAATTTATCAACATCGATATCTACATCCATTTTGTATAATAAAACACGTGCGCGAAAGCGTGACGCACCCCTCCGGAATCACGCGCGGTACTGCGGAGAGCCGCGTATGGACGATGCACGAATCACAATGGTACGCGGTGCGGAACGCGTGACAGGGCTGCCAAATCAATAATAATTTTACCAATTTCCCAAAAATTTAGAACGAATTAAGCTCTGACCTATGATCTGAAATATGGTCGAACTTTTTGTTAAAATCATAAAAAAAATTCGGCCTGGTCCATAGCCGCTCGCGCCTATCGGCATAAATGAAACGTAACGTATTGAAAACAACCACTAAAATATTCTCCCAGTGTGACTCCTAATTCTTTAAAATGCTACCGTAAAAACGATGATATTAATTGTGAAAAAATGTGATAGCGTCCTTAAATCACCGCTTTTTCCTTACACTGCCAATCCCTAATTAATTCCACATCAACTTAGGAATCCCCGCAGCTTGGGCAATTCTCTACAACCTGGCAACCCCGCGCGCGGGACTGCGGAGCTTGGTATGCGGTGCGCGGTGCGGGGCGCGTCCTCCCCGCGCGCCTCCCGCGTCTTGCCCCGCAACAACGCGCGTGATCACATTGAATACGCGTGCAACGTGACGTCTGCTGCGCGTAAATGCTTTGTGTGTGTTGTGGCAGATGTGTAATGTATATTTTTTATTACCTATTATGTATTTAACGGTAAGCGAGTTGACTTCTGAGGCTCAGTGGTTAGAGCGTCGAGTCGGGATTTGGCGTGCATTTTTTTATTATTATTAGTTTTATGCAAATGTAAGTTACTTAAGTTCACCACAGTTTTTTTAATATTTTAGTAATTTCCATACAATATTAATAGGTAATTATTTAAATTGAACTGATTTTTAGATTTACCGATTTCATTTACTTATCAGAGTCAATACAAGTAATTTTAGTTTTATTATTAGGTACCTACTTACTTATTAGTTATTATAGTTAGTGTTATCTAGACTAGATAGGTTACATCCCTGGGAACCAGGCTTTTTGAGTTATTTATGTGTTTTCCTTCTAGTATTTGTTGGTTAGTGTGTAGGTACCACATTCATGTTGGACAGAATATAACATTATCGTTCGGTGTCACGACTCACGACGTGCCATGAAACGCACGACGACCGTGTAGGTTAAAAAAGCGGCCAAGTGCGAGTTGGACTCGCGCACGAAGGGTTCATTATAGAGCAAGATTTGTCTAATCTTGCTCTATAATGAATTGTGTTTTTTGTATGGGAGCCACCCTTAATTTTTTATTTTATTTTAATTTATTATTATGAAATATATAATTACATAATTAAGTACACAATATATAATTAGGTATTTTGTGAAAAATTCAAGTATCTACCTGTTGTCATTATTGATATAAGTAGAGCAAAAAACGCCAAAAAAAACACGTTTGTTGTATGGGAGCCCCCCTTAAATATTAATTTTATATTTTGTTTTTAGTATTTGTTGTTATAGCGGCAACAAAATATATACAT
Source organism: Plebejus argus (assembly GCA_905404155.3). NCBI lineage: Eukaryota > Metazoa > Arthropoda > Insecta > Lepidoptera > Lycaenidae > Plebejus > Plebejus argus. The sequence goes on along the minus strand of FR989931.1, from coordinate 16,768,668 downwards.
AATCTGTGAAAAATTCCAAATCTCTAGCTATTACCGTTCTTGAGTTACAGCCTGGAGACAGACAGACGGACAGACAGACGGACAGACATCGAAGTCTCAGTAATAGGGTCCTGTTTTTACCCTTTTGGTACGGAACCCTAAAAATGGAAAACTGAAAGCGGTAATTTCTCGTTCATACACAATAATTATTCGCGTTTTCATTATACCGGATATCTGGATTCTGGGGATCTATTATTGTACCTCGATCGTCGTTTCGATCGCTATCATAAGTAAGAAGCGATCGAGTCGAGATCGCAAGAGAGATTGAGAGAGCCCGCTATAAAAAAATTAAGGACCTCTTTCACCACATTCTGATAAAGTGCCGAATAGGCTATTCACAACTGTTTTGACAGATTCTCCATACTTCACCTGTCAAGTTGAGTGGTGGATAGCCTATTCAGCACTTATCAGGAAGTGGTGAAACAGGCCCTAAGTATTTTCCGAATCTGGAACTAACCCGGTCAAGAGATCCAGAGAAAAAACACGGGGCTACACTTTGGCAAAGAAGTGGAAAACTGTTCCTTTGAAAAATCTATCAATAGATGGACATTCGAGACGCGAGAATCGGGAACTAGTAAGCCTTTTAATGATTGGGCCGGATATTGTGTGGTCGTTTTGGAGTGTAGCCAAAAACTTAACGAATGCGACTCTTGTATGGTGTGTAAGCTCTTTTATCATTTACTCGCTATTTCTGAACGATATTTTAAAACCAAACATTGGACAATAGTTTCTTTGATTTCAAATCTTGTGTTTTGAACTTATAAAGTTACTGTGGTAAAAAAGTGTGTCACTCAGGGACTGCCGCGGCTTAAAGCTAAATGCATAGCATTTTTTATCAACTTATGCAATTACAATTCGCATACGACTAGTCGCACGCACACAAACACCGAGCCGAAGCCTGGCAACGCTATACAATAGTATGCAATTATTATTAATACAAAAATTTCATCAAAATTTGGTAAAAATTTTTGGGAGTGAAAAGGTAACAGACAGACAGACTGACACACTTTCGCATTTACCTATAATATTATTATGGATATAGATCGACTTATTGACATACACTGAGCCTTGACAAAGTAACTGAGAATCAATATTATGCTTATAAAATCACACATCCAAAGAAATTGATTCATGGGCAGATAGTATAGTAGTCGACCTTTTTTTTTTTTTTTTTTTTTTTTACCGCCAAGAAATGCATTTACGCATTCCGCGGGGGATGAGGGAGATCCTGACGCGGATATGTGGGACTCGCCCAAAAGCCCTACCCACTAAAACTTGGCGGTGCGCCCTCTCTCCGACGGCGGGGCCACGGGTACGACACCGCGACCGCAAATAGTAGTCGACCTACATCATTTGGCCGGAGTATGTCAAGCCTAGTCGACAAATTACGACTAACATTGAATTTAATTAACAACACCAAATGACGTAAGTCTGACGTTTGCCTAAGAATCAATTTATTCGATGGTATCCTAACAAACACCCGAAAAACGTAAGCTACTTGGGTAAAAAGCTTTTAGAAGTGTGATCTTTAAAAGATAAAGAACTATAAAAGTAGGTACTTATCGTGTTTGTTTGCGACGCTTGTTCTATTTTAAAAATGAACAAAATCCACAAACACATTTTAGACTTCGCCTGCGCGGGCCTGAATTTCGGATAGCGGTAAAGACCTAGGAGGAATAGATATGTCAGGTACTACAATGACAATATTATTTAAATTTATAAAATACAGTTTTATAGTGTACTAGCTGTCCCGGCAAACGTTGTTTTGCCATTTAAAGTATATTTTCTACATCATCAGTTGATACATGTTTTACCCCCTCTTTTGTTCCCTAAGAGGGTGTGGGGGGGAAGGTCATACACCAGATGTTAAGTTGAAAAACACAGTTAATACCTAATATGAAGTAAGTCCACTAAAGAAAAAAGTTGTATACAAAATCTGACCCCTCTTTGGTCCCCAGAGAGGGTTGAGAGGGGAGGGGGGGGGAGGATTTTTATACACCAGATGTTGAGTTGGAAGAAGACAAATATAATATATCTGTGAAAACCGTATGCAAATCTGTGATAACCGTATGCAAATCGGATAAGTAGTTTTCGTGTTAAAGAAAAAAGTTTGATACAAAATCTGACCCCCTCTTTTGTCCCCTTAGAGGGGTGGGGTGAAAAAATTTTATACACCAGATGTTAAGTTGGAAGAAGATAAATATATCTGCGAAAACCACATTCAAATCGGATCAGTATTTTTCGTGTGATGCTGGAACAAACATACAGACAGACAGAAAGAGTGACAGACAGACAAAAAACTAACCACATTTTTGGCTTCTATAGCGATGTAGTGACAAAGGTGTAATTTCGGGTGTCATTTCATATCTTTTATGTACAGAATTTTCATTTCTACAACAGAATATAGTCTTCCTCCCGCACGCGCTTTGGTGACGCCCACTATCGTAATATTTTAATTTCGCCATAATTTCAAAACCAAACGTCCAATTTTAATCATTCAAAGACCAAATATTATCTACATAAACTGTACTTAGTGATAAAATAATTTATTTTGATAAGGATTAATAGCGTGAGTAAAATATATCCGTTTAAATGTAGTCCAAAAAAAATTCAGGATTTTTAAATAAATAAATGGTTATTGTGCCTCACTCGACATAGATAGGTATAGTGTGTCGCGGACTTTTTTGTAGATATTTATAAGATCTACAATTACTTAGAACATTTTATGGTTCTATCTTTTATAGTTTAGGCAGCGTACGCAAAATAAGTAACTTTTCTAGCTGATTTTTTACACCTTGCGTCCGAAAAACTCAAATATCTTACGGAACCCTACTTTTTTCCAAAATAAAATGTAGCCTATGTTCAGCAGAAATAATGTAAGATTCCAATAGCAAAAGAATTTTTCAAATCGGTTAAGTAGTTTCGGAGCCTATTCGACTCAAACAAACAAACAAACAAACAAACAAACAAACAAACAAAAAATCAAATCTTTCCTCTTTATAATAGTAGTATAGTATAGTGTAAGAAATAAATAAATTTGAATGGTTTTTGATGTATAACTTAGGAAATAGTTTTATTTTCTTGATTTACCCAATGAGAAGAAAAATAGTTAAATAAAATCATGATTGTTAAAGTTTAAATAATATTGCTTAAGATATTTGTTTTTTTGTTAGGAAATCTATTAAATTTGTGAGTTGGGCCTGACATAACCAAAGATCCTAGATCCGCCATCTAACTAGGAGTCAATTTCCTCGATAGTACTTACATTCAACACTTGTCTAGTCACTACGTAATACGTGCTAGCTTTACATCGAACGCTGTAACAGAAAATACATGCCTTTACAATTTCTTTGACATTATAGTGCATCCAGGGGCCATGCAACGAAAGCTTTGAGACTCAACCGAAAGAATCGGATATGCCGTGTCCTACTCTAGCAAATGTGAAATTACGATGTTAGAGCAGAACGCGGCATTCTGATTCGATCGTTTGAGTCTCAAAACGATTTCATTATAGAACTCCAGATTCCTGGCACTTTAGTCAAGACTTTTTCTTTATCGCTTCCTTATAGAATCGCAGACCAAAATGTATGGAATTAACATAATATGCGTTCGTTAATATGGCGTTGAGGTTCGACTCTTCTAATTTGAATTCCATATATTTTGATCAGCGATTCTATAAAGAAGCGATAAAGAAAACGTTTCGGCTACATATGCCCTGTCTATCGTATCGCTAGATCTATACACGAATGTCGTTCGGCAGAATGAGTCGTACGCGTTCACACTTACGTGACCGGCCTCGGAATCGCAGGTAAGCGACCTTTTACTAAAATTGAGCTGCTGTTTAGGAAATACACTTTCCACTACAAGATGGAATTACATGTTACTCAGAAGTATACAAAGCCGTCAAATTTTTAGATAAGAATATCATAAAATATTAATGCGCAACTTCGTTAAATCGTTACAAAGAAATTTGATTTTGAAGGAAAATAGCTATGTCCACATTGTGCCTTTTTTTGTTCATTAAGGGCATGCATCATATCGCAGTCAACAGAGTACGTGAGGCATGCCCGCGATGCATGCCCTCTGACTGTATCCAAAACTTTCGCTTTGTTCTTTAATGACAATAGCGTTGCGTTTGTTGACGCATTCAATTATTGAATGCGCCAATATGAAAGTTGAATGTCAAAAGATGATGATAAAAGTGCACAATGTGGACATAGCTATTCGCACGGTATCAGTGCAGTGTTCCCCAATAAAAAATTTCCTCTTTCCTTAACCTTCTAGGCTTTAGGCCCAATTTCACCAACGTCTGTTAGTTAGCTTGTTTAAATATCTTCTCTTTCATTCATGTATGAAAAACGAAAGAGGTAACGTGATACTAATTCGATCATTAACTTTAACAGTCGTTGGTGAAATTGAGCCTTAAAGTATGAAGGCCTAGGAAGTTCTTCACAACAAATTCTATCTAAATCGGTTCAGCGGTTAAATAATTATTGTTTCAATTTGTTTTGAAATTTGTAAGTCACTTTACATTTTTTTCATTAGATTAAACAAAGATTACATTGTAATTACCGTTAACAATGTCAATACAATTCAATACAGATATTTAGTTGCAAGCTAATTTGAATAGCAGTGTTTTGATAAACAAATAAACAGGAGGCAGAATATTAGGTCTATTGTTACAAACGAGACTGGTGTTTACTAATAAACAAACGATGGCTAACGATCCAATCCAATCAATTATTGTCTAATTTTAGGAGTTACTTGACTTTTTTGTTCTAATTGATCATCTGTTAGTGGTTATCGCAAAATATTGTTGAAAATATTTAGCCATCGCCACACGTGTCTCCTTTATTCGCGCAGGATATCTGCTATTTCATTGAATGACTAGCGAATTCATTGAATAAACTCTAAAGTCTAAACTAAAGGCCAACTCGTCAAGTCTTAAACTGTTTTCAGGTTTCATTCAATAAATTCAATAGACATTCAATCAAATAGCAGATTCGACCAAAAGACTGCGACATAATTATCTATATTCTGGTTGCCACTGCCTGGTTGGAATAAATAAATTAAGATATCTGTGGCAACCAGGTAGATAATATTATGTCGCAGTCAATGATATTCTACTTATGACAGTATATTATAAGTCTATGACTTATGCAATATACAGATCTGTTACGTCCTGGATACTATTTTCCGGCTTAAATCTCTTCCGAACAATTTTCAAATTCAAAATTGCAAACATTGACAAATTTGACAGATAAGTGAAACAAAAGGTACGAAATGTCATTTACATAAAAGAGACAGTTCTATTTTTAAACGTCGAATCGTATCGCTGTCTCTTTTTTCGCCTGAGCTATGCGAAAATTCGATTTTTCCAGATTATTCGAAAAAATGATTATTGAAAATGTAAATAATCGAGGTATTTATTGCAATCAAGACATGTGGTAAGAGGTTCCATGTGTTTTGTTTACTTTTTAGTCATAATTGGTACATTTACGAAACACACACGACGTCATTTTCAATCTATTTAGGTAAGACAAGACGCGGCATGTTCGTGACTTCGCTCGATGCAGACTAAATAACAGACGACCCAATTGGGACGTATTTGAATCTTCACAACGCGCGCGGTAGCAACATAATATCTGCTTTGAGTTTTTTATCATAATTGGTCGCAGTTTTTCGGTCGAATCTGCTTTTTGATTGAGGTATCTACTATCTAGCAATAGATCAACGTCGGAAAGGATGTTCAGTGATCAGCTGTTTGAAAACTCTCAAAGTGTGCATCGCGAAGCCCGCGGGCCCCGCAACTATAGGCCTTGTAGACGCTCCGTGAATGATACATAAATTGTTTTTAGAAATATCATAAGACTAGATGACGCCCGCAACTCCGTTGTGCCAACATTCGTTTATCACGCGGGAACCGTACATTTTTCCGGGATAAAAAGTATCCGTTGTACTTTTCCGGAGCTTAAAGTATCTCCATGCCAAATTTCAGCAAAAATCGGTTCAGTGGTTCGAGCGTGATAAGGTGACAGACAGACAGACATTTATAATATTAGTACCTATGGACATAAGCATTATTCAAAGACAGAAAATTTCCTTTTTTGGGTCCGTCATAAATGACAATTCTTAGAAGGGTTATGGCACCAAAAATGTTTGAGAACGGCTAGGGCTGCTCTAGATCATAGAGCTTTCCAAAAAAAAATACACATTAACGCAATTGAACCCCCTTGAAAATGTATTATTCATTTTTAATTTGCTTCAAACCTATAAGAAAAAATAGTTAACAAAAACTGAAACGTATTCGATTAGCGAATAATAATATACGTAAGTACCTTGCAATCAATTTATATTATACCTAACGAAGTATTGTTGTTAAACCACTAACCCGACTCTAATTTTAGCATGAACCTAATGATTACAGCCATAAATAACAATCACAAATTGGTATAACTATTATACTAAGAATTCGATAAAGGTATCAGAGAAATTAATTAATCATAGTCAGAGATTACTTAATTTTTTCGGGTTACAGAGCACTCTTGAGTCATCATGATTGAGATGTAGCCTGACTAAATAATGTAAACGAACCATCTGGTACTGCTATATAAATTTATACGTGCAACATCAATGCAACTTCATATGATATTTGTTCATTTCAGCCTATTTAGGCTTCTTATAGATGAAAGGCACTTGTCGACTACACGCGTCAACGGCAGCCGTCGACAAGACGTGTCGTTTATTTATAAGAAGCCTAAATACTAAATAGGCTGAAATGGACAAAGAATGAAGAATTAATGTATTAAGTATTATAGGTAGGTTCTTAAACATTAAAAATTCCTCCTTACTTCATATAAATTTAATTTTAATAAGAATACTTTTCCTGCAATAATTCAAACGAAATAAATCTTAATTAAGCAGAGTGCAGTACAAAATAAATTGCCACTGGCGTTTTGATATCGCAACACAATTAAACTTTTCGTGACACTCAACTTGACATGAAATCCAGCTGCTTCCGACTGTCTTGTCGGTGCAAATAATATGCAATTACTTTAAAAAGTGTTTTTATTTATTTTTAGACATAAGACAATATAATAATTACAGTCCTACTCGAAAAAAGTTTGTAAAGATGTTGCACTATTCCCTAAGTTCAAAATACCTAGTACAACAAAAAAAGAATTACTGAAATCGGAATGGTAGTTCCAGAGATATGCGAACACAAACATAAAAACATACATGATACATACAAACATACATGCATACAGTTTTGAAATTTAGTAAATTTGTTCAGACGCCGATATAGACTAGCATAATATTATACGAAAATTGGGCATTTCTGGAAATATTACATACATACGCGTCGAATTGATAAGCTCCTTTTTTGAAGTCGGTTAAAAAAGGACACACAAGTTACTAAGAAAATTATTTCTAGTTATTTGAATTCTATATTCACTGGAAAGACCGTAGTTCTATAATTCTTTCAGAAACTTTTAACGATTTTTCGCGAAGCATGATTTGCGAAGTTTTAACCGCTGCCGACGTTAACGTAAACGCCGGGCCTATTCATAACGCTTTACTTTATTAAACCAAGTTTAATTTTAACCAACCGACTTTCAAAAAGGAAGGGTACCTAATGAGTAAATATCATAAATATGTCAAGAAACTATTGGTGATAGTTTCGCCAATTTCTCACGTTGCTAATTTTGTAAAATTAAATTGGTAGAATACTAAGTAAGTAGATAATACGTACACTCACTCACTATAGTATATTTTGAGTCCAAACCATGAAGCTAAGGTCACAAAACAACATAGTAATATGTGGTAATATTTAATTAAACATTTTGTCTCGCACGTAAAAAGTAGTTTTTTTTTATTTTACTGTTGTTCTATTTCTCTGTATTTGCTGCTATATAGTTGAAAGCGATTAAAAAGTAAAATAAACCACATAAACTACGGACATTCGGCTCATCTGGCGCCATTGTAATGTGACGTCACATGTCACAATTACAACTGTCAAATTAGAGCTGAGTTATATTGGTTCTGTTGTTTAGTGGTAACTATTCTAGTAAGCGGTTTTCAATTATTATTGTTGACGTCTGATAATTTGTTTAAAGAAAAACAGTTATAACGATCACTTACTTTTCCTTGAATTTCATATTAAAATTAACGTAACTTATAAACAGATATTTTAACTATTATTTTATTTTAAATTAATTATAATATTATGTTTTAAGGTTTTTCTCCTAGCTTCGCTCGCTTGAAAGGGTACGGGTAGAATTTTAAAATTTCTTAGTGGATATCTCAATAATTATTCTTAATCATAAGAAAAAATCCGTGTGTGAAATTTTAGGCTTGTAGGGTTAAGTCTAGTTAATTAGTCCATGGCCGGTTTACATTATTCCAATCCATTAATCTAATCCAGCGCGGTCGAGTTGATACTGGAATACTTAATGTGAATGGCCACTGGAATGCACTGAATTGCATTCCAGATTGGAATTTCCAGTGCATTCCAGTGCCAGTTAACATTATTCTAATAGTAATCTAGCTCTGGATTCGATAACTGGATTGGAATAATGTTAACCCGCTATACCTCAATAATTTTCTGCTTTGCTATAAGGTAGATACAGTGTGTGGCATTTTTAAGTACCATCAACATTAAAAATTAAGCTTCGGCCAAACCTACGCGACCAAAGCGACTGCGCAGCGGGAGCGGCTGCAACGCGAGACGTTCGCGTCGGCAGAGCGGGAATAATCTATAACGGGTCGCGGACTTGTGTAGATCTGGGTTAAAGTTAACTCTGAGTTAAACATCATGTAATATCTGTCACTCACTTTAAAGAGTGATAGAGATGACATGATGTTTAACTCAGAGTTAACTTCAACTCAGATCTGTGCAAGTGGGCCTAAGGTGTGCACACCAGTTTCGTGTAAGGCGTCTCCCAGACAGACGCGGGAAGCGGTGGCGGTCAGTTGTTTGTACTGCCACCGCCACCGCGTGTGTCTGTGTCGTTCCTAGAACTCTGAAGTCATCCAACTGACCTCTGCCGCCACCGCTGCCCGCGTCTGTCTGGGAGACGCCTAGTAATTATTGCAGACGCTCCCGTCCCGCGTCTCTTTCGTGTCCCGCGTTACTGACTCGTAGGTTTGGCCGAAGCCTTATAGTTTCTTCATATTTTCTCCTTACGTCTCTTTAACCATAATCTCATGATTTCGCCTGTATTACGTACAAGTATATGTTATAATAAAACAGTTTAAGAAATAATAATCATACGTACCTGTGACCCTTATTCAAATATGAAAGACAAAATGCTACAGATTGAAGAAAAATGTAGACTTCCCAAAAAATACATGTAATACAATAAAAAACTTTCCACGGGTCTAAAGATAAAAGAAGTTTTACCTAAAACTAACATAATTATGGGATCCACACTAATGTTATAAATGCGAAAGTGTGTCTGCCCTCTACACGTCTAAACCACTAAACCGATTTTGATAAAATTTGGCATACAGATACTTTGAGTCCCAGGAAAAGAAAAAGGACACTTTATCCTGGAAAAAAGTATGGTTCCCGCGCAATAAACGAATTTGGGCATAACGGAGTTACGGGCCGCCACATATTATAGTACCTTTATTGTTTGTCACTAAATTCATTTTTCGTAATATTATTATTGATTAGCTAATGCCATATCTACGGATTCATTAGAGTGTAGCCTAAATAAACATTTTTCAAGAAGTCTGGTTTAAATATTTGGAGCGGTATTATTTTCGTGGAATCGTTTTTTTATGATTACACATACATTTTGTACTCATCATATAATTATTTGTTTAAGACAAAATTTCCCCCCAGAGGTTAACAGGAAAATATTTATTTGTATCGCATTACATACCTTATACAAGTACACAATATACCTGCAGCATTTTGTAAGAATAAATAAAAATATTAGTAACTAGATGACGCCCACAACTCTATTGCGAAAAAATTCGAAGACCGCGCAGGAACCGTACATTTTTCGTGGTTGAAAAGTATCCAGTTCTTTCCCGGAACTCAAAGTATCTCCATGCCAAACAGCAAAAGCGGTTTGGGCGCGAAGAGGTAACAGACAGACAGAGACACTTTCGCATTTATAATAAACGAGCTTTTGCCCGCGGCTTCGCTCGCGTTAAGAAGTACCAATTATTAGGTATATAGAAACTTTCATCCCCTATTTTAACCCTTGCGGTTGGAATTTATCAAATTCCTTTCTTAGCGGTTGCCTACGTCATAACATCTACCTGCATGCCAAATTTCAGCCCGATCCGTCCAGTGGTTTGGGCTGTGCGTTGATAGATCACTATGTCAGTCAGTCACCTTTGAGTTTTACATATAAAGATTAAGAATGGATTAGATGTCCGGTGTCCCGTGCACTCATAAATTTTCTACCGTAATTAACCTACCCTGGACTTCCAGGAATATTTCAAGAAATCGTTCTCAAATTTTAGCAAGACGAACAAAATTAAAAATTCATTTTTATTTATATTATTATAGAGATTAGAGGTGTAGAATGTGCTTCGTAGACTTGCTACGCATTGCGTAGCGCTTCTGTAGCATGCTGCGTAGCAAGTCTACGGCGATCACTCTTTTGCTCAAAACATGTTTCGTAGCAAGTCTACAGACTGATTAGCTGTTTATCCTGCTTGGTGCTACGAAAAGATGTACATGACAATGTAGACATGTCATAATATCTATATTACAGCTAAACCACTAGATAGAACAAACCAGTAGGCCGACTCAGAAGAGTTCTCGAAAATACGTTTGCCGACGTAGTACCTCATATCGGCCGGCACGCGCTTTGACAGCGTTGACTGCTCAGCCGTCCATAGATTGTTCACAAGTGCGGCGGTGAGCAGCCGCGGTACCTACGCCGCGCCGATTCATCGGTCAGTTTGAACTTTGAAGTCGGCCTACCGGTTAGTTCTGTCTATTGTGGCTAAACTGTCTATCGTTATTTTGCTACGATATCGCTCGTAACTTGCTACGAAACTTATCATACTGCGTAGGTCTGCGGAGTATGATAAATTATTAATGTTATACTTTCAATCCGTGATCATAATTTTCGTGTCTTTCGGCTGGGCTGGTTAGCTAGTGTATTAACTGGAAATCGTTCCCAATAAATAATATTTTAGTGACCACAAACGACATCTGCGTGCGGTTCATAACTTATTGCGAATTCCATTTCATATCGCGTTCAATCGGTTTCGAATTCGTGGAATATTATGCAATTATTTTTAACAAGGCAGCCGGCAATGCACTTGTGGTTACTCATAAGCTGTATTATTACTTTGCTATGCGAGTTATATATTTCTTGTAATATTTCTAAATTGTAAAGGTTTTTGAATATTTCAACTGTTTTTAAATCTTCAGGTTTAAGTGGCGGAAAGTAAGTACGGTATCTTTGAGGTAAACGAGCTAACCATGAAGTCAAGTCAAGTCCAAAATAGTCACGAGTATTTTGGACTTGCGGGTAATAGTCAGAGCGTTGTTAAATTATGAAACTATAGAAAAACATGGACATAAATCATATCTGAGGCCCAGATATTCCCGGACAGCATACAAGATATTATGTATGAGATACAACACGACACCGCCCGCGACCAACACACCAACGGATTGTCAAAATAATGAACAAATAATCTTTAATCCGCGTAATTAAGCGGACATTTTCATAAAGACCGCGAGCGAATCGCTACATAACCGATTTAAATGTTGAGGTTAATGCGATTTTATTATTGTTATTGTTTTATTAATTATTGGCGACAATAAAAGTTACTATTTGTTTTTATTGCCGTTTTAACGATGCTGTTGTCGATGGGCGATTATGACATTCCCAATAGGCCCCACACACGAGGAGGCCGATCGTTTCGGTCGGACTGATGACAGGTCGATCTAGCTAAACTTGTTCTGTGCAATCCTATGTGTGTAAACGAATCTGTTTAGGTCGGCAGTAGGGAAATTTAAACTTCATTATGTAACCTTGTTCACGCTTGGACTGCTGAAATGATTAAGATGAAATGTTATGGAGATACTTTTAGTACCAGGTGGATTTTACTGAGGAATATAATGGAACCTCCATTATATTTACTGTGGGTTAAACTAATTTCTTTTCTTACAGATAGCGGGTAATATTATGTAAAACAAGAAATTATTCCGCCTTACCGAAATACTATAATTATTTGCTTTACCTATGCGTCAAGCACTTGAAATAGTTTTTTATACATACTCAAGTCAGTAAATATAAGGCTCAATCACTCACGAAAACTACAATTGAAAAAAGTTGTACCTACACCTCCGAAGTAGTTGTACAAAAGCAATAAAAAGTCCACGCCCGCGCCTCCTTGCGTAACTTTTTAAATTAGGAGTTTGATAATAAAATAAAGAAATAAAAGACTAAAGACACGGTGTAACATTTGTAGCGGGTGCGAAACTGCTAATAAAAGCCCCCGGCGTACTAACCACCTGTCTTATTATTCGCCTTTTTATATCGGAAATTTATTTTACGTTACAGCCATAAAAGATAATTCAATTGAGAAGACTTTAACAGAAAAACTTTTGTACGGAAAGTTTTAATTCGTTCTCTTAGGTTTTCAAAATAAAATTCAGGTGAAGAATAATGACTTTGAGATACTAAGGGCCCGTTTCACCACTTCCTGATGAGTGCCGGATAGGCTATCCACCTGCACTTAACTTGACAGATGAAGTATGGAGAATCTGTCAAAAAAGTTGTAGCCTATCCGGCACTTTATCAGGAAGTGATGAAAAAGGCTCTCCGCCCTTAGTACATAACACAGTGTCTTGAATAATAAAACATTAGGTATCTGAATAATACAAGTCAGTTTTCTCAGAAGTTTAACAGTAATTCTTAAAGCCTAATAAGGTCTGTCGAAGTTGATAATCTGTTAAACAAACGTTAAAATATTATAAAGAATTGAAAACGTGTGGAAGAACTTGGTAAGACGTAACAGTTAAAAAATTGCCGTTTTATATTAATTATGTACAAATAAAGGCTTTAGGGCCGGAAAAATGATTAGAAATAAAAACTGTGGATTTTACATGTTGCTAGATATATTTTTCAGATGATTAAGTAGGTAACAGTTTCAAATTATAAGGTAAAAAATGAGTAATTGTACTTATGTTATTAAATCCTAATTAAGTATATTCTGATGCTTCTACCTACGTCTACAATTCTAATCAAGCAGAAAACAATTCTTAGGACAACTCGGCCGCTTGCCGGCTCCACAAAGATGACTTACGAACTTTTAACAATGTCGTTTCCGCGTAATGTATTCCGGGGACGTATTTTTGTTTGGGCCACAAATTATTCAGGTAATTTGAACCAACTGGCGCGCTGTGGCCTTATTGGTCAATTAAATATGCTTTTGTTCTGTAATCGCGTTGTCGAATGTTCTTTTACTGGAGCAGTTTTACATAATTCCTTCTCGCAGAAATTCATTTATTGTACATTTGTGATAAAAATGTAATGTTCTGTCCTTTCTTGGGAACAATTGTTATAAATAAGCAGAAGTAGTAGACTGACAGACAGACTAAGTGTCTTTATTGCATGCAAGACGGTAAAAACGTTAGAATTTCGTTCTACCAAGCAAACTATTATTTAAGAAATCAATACATAATTCTAACAGCCGCACTTAAAGACATACATAACATGTAAAATATTATTTTAATTATTAGCAAATTTAACGAAGAATTTGACAGAAAACATGTGGAGTTAAAATATCATAATTTTTATCAAATTAATGCAAAGATATCGTTACTAATTAATCTCTTTGAGTGTGAACGCAAGAAAAGCATTGGACTGCAAAATGACTAGAAGTTTTTTGAAGAAGAATTAACAAACCCAAAAAGACCGGCAAATAAAACATGATTTCAATTCAAAGAAAATATACCGGTTGAATTTCGATTTATTCTAGCAGCTATAGAATTAACTGGAAATAAAAATAAATTAAAGGATATCCTTTTATTTTTTCGAGTAAACTCGATATAAAAACATTCAAGTTTGTTCAAAAAAGCTTCCGAATTTAAGTTTTACGAAAGCTTTTGACTTTTAATTAACAGACGCTTCCCGAGTGCACTTAAATCGCGATATTCACTTATCTCCTAATTAATGAGAATTTTACCTTTTATGAATACTGAGTAACGTGAATTACCAACACCAAATGGGAATCTTGTACTAGGGTTTATATGACAAGAACAAGGCTTTTTAAACTTCAAAAAATTCAACTGATCATCGCCACACTAATTTATAAATTCGAAATAGTGTTTATCTTCCTTTCTGTCAATCTGTCTGTCTGATAACTAAACGCCCATACCGCTAAACTGATTTTGCTGAAATTTGGTATGGGACTTGGGAGATACTTTGAGTCCCAGGAAAGGACATCGGATACATGTTAATTCGGAAAAATGTACGGGTCCCGCGCGATATTTGCGAATTTTGGTGGAGTTGCGTGTGTAATCAGTAGATGACATCCTTTATAGTGATTAACTCTTGTCAAATTTAATATTATTTTATTACAGTAATACATTTATTTAAAAAGTAAGCAATAAAAGTTATGGCTTTTGGCACTTATCAAGCTAATACATCTGTATAAAAAAACTGTAGTAAGTACAAGATAAAATATAATTATGCATTAGGCTGCGTTTCCACCAGAGATGTGTTGTGAGGAATGTGTTTTTAAGATCCAATAGAATCGCTGCGCTGAGCGAGATCACGGCAAGCTCACGTCAATGAAGCGATTCTATTGGTTCTCAAAAACACATTTTTTTTAAGTTACAGCATTGTAAATTTTATTTTAAAAGATTAATTTTTTTCTCACTTTTTTTGGTAAAAAAGTGGGCCCCGTGCGAGTTTCTTACGCCGGTTCTTCTCGCCGGGCTAGTTCCCGAACCGGTGGTAGGCACCAGTAGTATCAACGTTTTGAAAGCATTTTTTTTAAATCTATTCAGAAATAAAACAATTTTTATTTTATTTTATTTTATTTTACATTCCTCGCAACACATCTCTAGTGGAAACGCAGCCTTATGGGGAAGGACATAGGCCACATTTAGACAATGTACGGTTCCTGTGAAACGTAGGCGTACACTGCACAACATTTATATTCCACTATTACATCATGTACGCCCAAACACTCACCATATTAATCAGTCTGCGTACTCTTCCACCAACAGGATTTGGAATTACGCGATAATTTCGTTAATTAGAGACTTGTTCCCCCCCTCCCCCCCTACAGCCCGGCGTCAAAGGGGACCGTAATTCACGTACTTGTTCGCCGATTCAATTTACAGGCTTTCGGTATATTTTAATCGGGAAACGAGGATGACGATACACGCGTTAGAATCTTGTACCTAGATAGGCATTCGGGAATGACGCATCAGAAGTTTGTGGCTTTAAATACCTAAGTATGTAGAATTCAGATGGAGAACACTATAATATTATAGTAAATATATCATACCAATGATTCTGAATAGAGAGAGCCAGCGCACGTTAGACTTTCATCATTTTATAAAAGCTGAAGAATATTCTGTAATATGTGATTGTGGCCCTTAAACGCCTTAAAACGATCAGCGACTATGGAGATTCGGTTAAAGTTACTTTAGTAGGTATCAAGTTGCAAATATATACAAAATAGTACCTATAGCTTTTAAGAATAATGAAAGTCTGTCTTTTATTTATTTATTTATACTTTTTGCACAATGTTGGTACATAGGCGGACTTAATGCCAAATGGCATTCACTACCAGTCAACCTTTAGGTGTTCAGAAACAAAATTGTGTAGGTGCCAATAGTGCGAGACGATGAAAAAATAAATGAATAAAGAGCAATCTAAATATTATAAGTTATAACTAAACGTCATGAGCATAGCTTTTGCTGGCTCTTTTAATGATAGAGTACCTGGAGTAAACTATGCAAAATTATGAAATAATTTTGCATATACTCTAGGTTCGATAGCCAAGTTATATGACGTCACAAATGTACAAACAGGGTCCGATTTTTCTTGCCTCAAAATACGTATTTACTGTGCATAAAAACTATACCAATAACGAAAAAACTCGAAAGTCATAAGAGACGTATCCGTAACACATAAATACGGTTTATGTATCCTCTGAGGGTGGCCTAACGAGATCTCAGCTTGCCCCATAACACTGATACTGATACCTTGTTACATTTAAATGATATAACTGACTTTATATTTTGATGACGGTGAAGTAAGAGTTCTTAGGCTCAATTTATACCGGCGCGGAATTTAATGGAAGCGACTTTTTGCAACGGAACTGTACACAGCACAATTAGTCATACACACAAATTAAATACGATAATTATACGAGCCAAAAATTGGACGTGCGTCTTTCGCGGAATTCTCGAGAATTGTCCGGCGTCAATTTTGAGGTGAAATTGACGCTTGCGGCCGAACCCGATATTTTGATTATATTATTTAACCATAATTTAATTGAGATTTTGATATACCTACTCCATACATTTTTTGACAATTTTTATTGAATAAAAGTATTAAGTACCTATGTACATAAATTCTACTGCCACTTAGTGCGGCCGTCAGTGCGGCAGTTAAGCTTAATTACAGAATTTTAGTTAGTTTCACCTGTTACAATAAATTTAATTTTGTATCATGCATGCAAGTTTTGTTTTACTTTCCGGTTTGCAATATAGCATCATGAAAATCCATGATCTCTAGATTTAAGGCAGTGTAATTCTAAACTTCATACAAACATTGAAGAGATCATCAATCTTCATACTCAACACTCACAAACGCACACAAATCCTGCGCTTTGTTATCTTTTCCCGTGGGAAACAAAATTAATTTGTAAACTTTCAAAGAGCTTATTTAAATAAATCATTCCATATTTTAATTTTAAGTGCAATTTAATTTTATTCTTAGAACTCAATTTGTTACTTCTGTTTGAGTTTTCCCTTTGGTAGTATTTTTCTGCTAATTGGTAAAAAACAATGACTCCGTTCGCGCGAAATCTTCTTTTTAATACTTTTGAATTTCGAATTCTAGGAAATGAATTGCGTATTCAAACGAATAGAAACGCTTAAATGAACAAAAATAACAACGAAATTGCTAGTTTTAAAGCTTTAGTTTCTCTTTTGGAAATTGGTGTTCCAAACTTTTACTCATAAGTTTCATGAAAGTTTTATAATGAGAATAATTATTACTAGTAGATTAAAAATGCTGAAAATTGAAATTAATAAATCACCAAATAAATTTCCGAGAAACATAAATTAATTAATCTTATCTCATTACCCATAAGGTGCCCCTTTGAAATATGTTAATTTATGAAATGAAAAAAAAAGGAAAATTTTACATACAAGGCGCGCCCAATCTACACTACTATTATAAAGAGGAAAGATTTGTTTGTTTGTTTGTTTGTTTGTTTGTTTGAGTCGAATAGGCTCCGAAACTACTGGACCGATTTGAAAAATTCTTTTGCTATTGGAATCTTACATTATTTCTGCTGAACATAGGCTACATTTTATTTTGGAAAAAAGTAGGGTTCCGTAAGATATTTGAGTTTTTCGGACGCAAGGTGTAAAAAATCAGCTAGAAAAGTTACTTATTTTGCGTACGCTGCCTAAACTATAAAAGATAGAACCATAAAATGTTCTAAGTAATTGTAGATCTTATAAATATCTACAAAAAAGTCCGCGACACACTATACCTATCTATGTCGAGTGAGGCACAATAACCATTTATTTATTTAAAAATCCTGAATTTTTTTTGGACTACAATAAAATGGATATATTTTACTCACGCTATTAATCCTTATCAAAATAAATTCTTTTATCACTAAGTACAGTTTATGTAGATAATATTTGGTCTTTGAATGATTAAAATTGGACGTTTGGTTTTGAAATTATGGCGAAATTAAAATATTACGATAGTGGGCGTCACCAAAGCGCGTGCGGGGAAGACAATATTCTGTTGTAGAAATGAAAATTCTGTACTTAGAAGATATGAAATGACACCCGAATTTACACCTTTGTCACTACATCGCTATAGAAGCCAAAAATGTGGTTAGTTTTTTGTCTGTCTGTCTGTCTGTCATTCTTTCTGTCTGTCTGTATGTTTGTTCCAGCATCACACGCAAAATACTGATCCGATTTGAATGTGGTTTTCGCAGATATATTTATCTTCTTCCAACTTAACATATGGTGTATAAAATTTTTTCCCCCCACCCCTCTAAGGGGACAAAAGAGGGGGTCAGATTTTGTATCAAACTTTTTTCTTTAACACGAAAACTACTGATCCGATTTGCATACGGTTTTCACAGATATATTATATTTGTCTTCTTCCAACTCAACATCTGGTGTATAAAAATCCTCCCCCCCCTCCCCTCTCAACCCTCTCTGGGGACCAAAGAGGGGTCAGATTTTGTATACAACTTTTTTCTTTAGTGGACTTACTTCATATTAGGTATTAACTGTGTTTTTCAACTTAACATCTGGTGTATGACCTTCCCCCCCCACACCCTCTTAGGGGACAAAAGAGGGGGTAAAACATGTATCAACTGATGATGTAGAAAATATACTTTAAATGGCAAAACAACGTTTGCCGGGACAGCTAGTTAGGGAAATAAAAGAATTATTTAAAAGGAATTGTGCCGCTCGAAGTTTTGGCCGTTATTATATTGATAAATGTCAAAGAATTTAAAAGCTGGAAGGTAAGTGGTACAGTCGCAATAAAAAAACTCAAAATAAAAATGTTGGTCTACATAAAAATTTTAACGTAATAATATATTAATACCTACCTTTACTAATACATTAAATTAAAAAGGTACTTTTTTTTGTTTATGACTGGGTGCTCGTGTAAGTGAGTGTAAGTTCGTTACGTAACTTACTAACTAAACTACTGAGCTGATTTTTAATAAATTTATTATAGCAGTAGATATATAAGTGTAGGCTCTGGAACTTATTGGCTACTTTCTCGTAACTCGTAAGACATATTAATTCGGGAGGAGGCGCGAGTTAAAACATTAAAACAGATGAAAAGACAAAATAAACGCAATAAGTATAAAATATTTTAAGAGTCATAGCATTATATATATGTATAGTACCTTACTCAATAACCACGAGTCTTTCGCGAGTAATAACTAATAACTACTTCTAGTTTAATATTATACACATTCTATCAATTTGACAGAATGTGTAATATATTAACAAAATGGCGTCAACAAGATGGCAGCCACGTGACAGCGAGCCGGCTGGGGAAATCAGAAACTAAGAACAAGTGAGCCCCTAACATTAATCACGGAGTTTTTCGCATATCTTATTTATAGCGCACTGTACTTGTCGTACAGTATATTATGACGACCTCGGTGGCTCAGTAGGTGGGCTGTTGGTAGCTCAAGCAGCTCAAGTCGCGGGTTCAAATCCCGCTGACGGAACAAAAAGTGTTCAAAGTTCCTGGGTCATGGATGTGTATTAAATATGTGTATCATATAATAAAAATCTTAAATATAATATGTATATTGTATAGTATAAAAGTATTAAATATAAGTATATATTTCTGTTGTCTGGTACCCGTAACACAAGTCCTTCAGGTACTTACCACAGGACCAGACTGACGTGGTGTGAAGCGTCCATAGATATTATTATTATTATTATTATACTTACATATAAATTTAATACAATATTTTTTAAATACAATATAAGTTAAGACTTCAGGCTTAAAACTTACAGTTACTTTTACAGTGAATTCTATACTTGAAAGGAAATAATAATATATATACATAAGTCATAATATTATTCATGGTCATAATATTATGTTGCACCCTGTAGGTACAATGATAGATGTGGCATGTCAAACCAATGACCAAATCATAATTTTATAAAAGCTGTAACTTTATGACCTCTATAAAGGTAAGAAAGACCAGCAACTGTGGAGTTTCGGTCGCGGTTACATTATTATCTAGTTTTGAAGGTCTACCCGACCTTGGATAAAGAGTAAAAGCTCTTACAATAAAAGGCTATTTTGATTTTAATTCGAAACCTTACAAAAGTCCCAGTTTTGAATGTATATTTCACAGGAGTATAATATACAAAGATTTTCCGATTTACGAGTACAATTATTATTCACAACAAGGATCGAACAGGCGACCTCACTGTAACTACAAAGCACTACAATATAAAACGTTTTTTGCAAGCTTCTATTTAACTAGTATCGCACGCTTCGGGCATACAAATTTTGCGCATTTAGTTATTGGTTTGTTAGGAAGTTTGAATTCATATTTTATTCAGTTTTTTGCCTTTAAATTGGATGAAAAAAAATTAATAGGCTACGTATATTTTATTGAAAATTGGTTATAATAATTACATTCTATCAGCTGTTTTTATTAATAAACCTATTTATCGAAAAACCTTTTTTTTTTAATCACAAAAAATCAACCCAGGTCACATCACCTAGGTCACAGGCATTCAACAATTTATGGCTGGTATTGTCGAAATTTCTAGAATCTAGGTAATTGAGACGATTTGATGAATTGAGTGCGAGCTCATCTGAATTCGCTGTGTATGTCAGGCTGGAAAACCAAAATGGGGCCTGTCCCCTTTGAACAAAAGGAATTTAATGGCTACATACCTTACGGTGGTTGCTTTTTAACAGGACCAGGTAATAATAGTGCCAAAGGTTACTGGCCTAGGGTAAAATGTTAAATCCAAAGATATTTCCGAAACTACTGCTGCTGGGACGATTTTACGACGACGACGTAGACGACGAAGTAGACCACGGAAAAGAAGATAGGAAACGTTTTTCGCACGAAAATGTATGGTTCTCACGATTTAATATTTATATTATGCATTGTTTTAAAGAGACGCGCGCAGCTTTTAGTACTTAGATAATAAAAGAAAATCTAAAAGTAATAATAGCAAAACAAGGCCACCATAGCAATTTATTCCCGGGAGAGTTTCGTTAGAGTCTTACGCCTAATGTATTTCAAAAGGAGCGCGAATGAATCTCTGGTATTTCTTTAACTTGGTTATTGTCTTTTCGTCGGTTATTGTCTTTATAACAATGTAGCGCGTCATTACTGTATATATAAAGAATGGCCTGCCCGGTGCCCCTAATGACTGGATATCCTTTAAAAATATTATGTTCTTTCCTTCGTTGACTGTTAGTAATATCGCGTACCTGCATATTATTACCTACCTACTAGGGCGCTTGTCCACACATTTGTGTGACAAAAAATGCCCTTTCGGCGCTGCTTCTTTTACAGTGAACTGTATATTATAAGGAACACACAATATATATCGGTTTCTTACAAACGATAATATCGCTTTTTTAATATTTAAAATTTATCAAGATTGAAGATACCTGTAACCTATTTACCTTGAAGATAGACACCCCTATCACTTGTAATTTTTTAAAGTTCTTACTTGGAAAAGTGTCCGCTATTCTGCGATATGTTGGAGAGATATTATAGTTTTGGGTACGGACGCGAGATTGGACCTTCATCAGTACGTATATTATCAGATGACATACTGCTCATTACTGGTGCCTACTTTGTATTATGCTGGAGTCGAGTAGATAGAAAGTTTTTACGGTAAGTATGACTAAAAGTATTCGAATGAATGTGTAACAATTATTATTTATAGCTTATGTTACTATTGTAATATTGTTTTCTTTTAAAAGACACCGTCGCGTCGTTCGGGAACTACGGCGGCATCCGTCTTTCGAATTTCGATACCCACTATGTTAAAATCCTTGACAGATTGTTGAAATTATCAGATTAGTCAATATAATATTATAATAGGTCTTAATAATTTAAAGATAAAAATGTTTAAAACACTTTTATTTTAACGTATGTCGTATTAAGTATATAACTATTATTTTATCAACTTTTGTTTCATTTTATTCACGTTGAAGCTTATTTTATTTCTAACATCTTTTGTATTTCATGATATCATAGTGGATTATAGACGCTCTATTGCGAACTCACATGACGGGATTCCATCCATCCGTCCACAATACGCAAAAACCCGCGGAGTGCAATTTAATTTTCATTTCACAGAAATTTAATCACGGCGTAGTAAGAGAGCCCACGTCAGATTTTAATCGCGTGGTTCGTAGTGCAGGATCACCACAGAATAATGATTTCACAGTAGAACTAAATGGGTACGCTGTTAAGCATTCCTGTATTAACCCATAATAAAGTACGTAATTGAATTATGAATGCAGTTATGTTCACTCTTTAGATGATTTACAACAAGACTGCATAGTTTAAATGCGATCCTCGTAGCATGCTTTTAGTGTGCTACGACTTATGAGGGTCGCGCTTAAGCTGGTCGTACCATATTATTAAGAGCGCTTTGTTGATGATAAAGAAAACCTAATAAAGCATTGTATGAAAATAAAACATTCTTTTTTCTTCATAAGATCTGCAATCGATTTGGTCATAATAATTTGGCATAATAATAATATACTTACATTTTATCAATAAAACAAATTGAATTTAAGAGAGTTATACGTAGTTCGCAGAGTTATTAATAAAAAATATTTATATTTAACTAAATAGCTGTAACTTTATTCTATTTGTAATAATTATTTATTAAGTTTTTGCGATAAGTATTTCAATGTATTGTAAAATTTAACTTAAATATACAGAAAATATTTTAATGTAATAAAAAATAATAAAAACAAATAATTTAATGTGTGTGCACCCCAACTCTGCTGGTCTAAAACATACACCTACACTCTACTGTATATATTTATACTGCGGCGGCCTAAGTCGAGTTTTCTGCTCACGTACCGTATCTACTATTTTCGCCCTCAATTCAATTCCATCACACGTTTTGTTCACTTGTTTTCTTAATTCAATCGACAAGCTTTAACTATGAAGGGATGTCTTTCCTTAAACGCTAAGGCATAGGTAGTAAGTTTCTATGAGGTCAGTGAAAGTTGTAAAGGCCGGCAAGTTACCTAGAGGCTAGATGAAACTCTTCTGATTTTGCGAGCAACGGTAGTTTCCATCAGGTGACCAGTTTGCTCGTTTGCAGTTTTATAAAAAGAGCATTATTTTCACTCCATAGTAATTATAGTCAAAGGTCATTCAAACGTTTAAATAATAATCACAATTGAATTAAACGCAGGTACTTACTATAAAATAAATTTATTGTAACAGATATTATATTGTATTTGGAATACAATTTGTATGTATTTGTCAGTGTAAAAATCCTGAGTTAAAAGTTGATTATGACAATTTTAATTCTGCCCTAAAATAAATTATTATTATCTACTAATTAATGACTCGTTAAGGGATCTAATAACAACGCCAAGTTACAATAAACACGGTGATTAATATGCAAAACTAATTTATTGCACTTTGGTTTCAGGAAGCCGTAAATCTCGGATTACGCCGACCGTTATATTCCTAGAACATAAAAAGTACAATTTCAAATACAGTTTGTAGCTCATTAACAATTTTAGTTGGTTTTATTGTATTGTTTTAATATGAAACCCGTGGGAGAGCCATGCTTCTTCCCGAATGGGCCGGCTCAACCGGAGAAATACCACGGGCTCACAGAAAACCGGCGTGAAGCAGCGCTTGCGCTGTGTTTCGCCGAGTGAGTGAGTTTACCGGAGGCCCAATCCCCTACCCTTTTCCCTTCCTTACCCTCCCTTATTTCCTTCCCTACCCTCCCCTATTCCCTTCCCTACCCTCCCCTACCCTATTACCCTATTCCCTCGTAAAAGGCCGGCAACGCTCCTGCAGCTCTTCTGATGCTGCAAGTGTCCATGGGCGACGGAAGTTGCTTTCCATCAGGTGACCCATTTGCTTGTTTGCCCCCTTTTCTCATAAAAAAAGAAACTAAATGACGCCCGCAACTCCGAATTGTATATATTTTGCGGGATTAAAACTATCATAATATTATTATTATGTCCTTTCCGGGTCTCAGAGAATCTGCATACCAAATTTCATCAAAACTGGTTTAGTAGTTTAAACTTTAAGAGCTAACAGACAGACACAGTTTCACTTTTATAATATTAGTAAGTATCATGGATACTGCTATTTACGTAGAGTTTGCAGTAGGCCATCTTTGAAGATGTCCAAAGTTAAGGTGACGCCGCGTTAAAGTAAAAAACCGTGTTGGATATGTTTAAGATTGCTTGTAAATGTAAATGGAACAGCAAGAAATGGAAAGGGCTTAAGTGACAAAATGGTTTTTGTCGCGTAATTTAAAAACCATAAATATATTTCTTAAAAGCTATTTACAAATTAAAGTGTATGCTTGAACCAATCTATGTACAAATTTTGGAAGCTTAAATCACTCTCTTCTGTTGGCAAAATTAAAATCCCTTTTTTACAGAGGTATTTTTGATTGATTATTCTGTGTTATAAAATCGTATTATGCTATGGGTAATTCAAAGACAAAGACAATATGATGAATACTGACAATGAACTTTTGTTTCTTAGCTTTAGTCACTGCTGAGAAAAATCGATGTCGCTACAGCCAAATTGTCAAGGCGTCGTCTTAAGTAAAAACTAGTGTTTTGTTAAATTTGTATTGAATAATAATTAGTATCCAAATTCCAACCATCCTATGCTCAAATTACAGGAGCATATTTTGGAGACCTCTTGACTTTCCATACATAATATTATTATCAGGTGAGATTTGGCACGACTCTTCTCTAATATACTTTGCGCAAATCGTAGGCATCCCCTAATAATTAAGTGGTCCTATACAAAAAACACAAATTATGCCTATTTTTTTATTGATTTCCGTACGTTTTAAATCAAAAATAGGCATTGTGTTTTTGTTTACCCATCGTGCGCTTCCAACTCATATTTGGCCGATTTTAATTTTCCACTTCATTATTACATGAAAATCAATAATATTACATCAATTCCATCAACAACAAAGAAACTCAATTACTTGATGTAATTTTATACAAATTCTATCACAATAAAGAATGAGCTAGCTCAGACGTAAGCTCCATTTGTTCTAGAAACCCGTTTGTCTCAGTTAGTACTGTCAATGTAATCCTTCAAACAATTTAATGTACAATTGAAAACACTTTTACGTCTGTAATTAGTTCAGATTGTTTTCTTTTGTTATTTATTAGGAAACCTAATGGTAGAATTCTAATTATGAATGACGTCTATAGTAATAATAATTTGAATTTTATCGTTTAGTCAGCCAAATACAATGCTTTTGAAATATTACAATAATAATATTATGTTAGTTTTTAGTCAAACAAATAAGTTTTATCGGATTACAGAAAATATAGTAAACTAAGCCTGGCCGCACATTGTCCGAATTGTGATCAGAAACAGTTGAATTCCGCCGGACCGCCACCCCGCACATTGTCCGAAATATCCTTCCGGCGAGTTCTAGCTCACTCGGCTCAGTACAAAATGTAAGAGACAGCGCGGACGTTCAACTTTTTCTGATCAGAACTGTCGTACAATGTGCGGCCAAACTAAATGTATAATATAGGCTTTTGTATTATGGCGGGTTTGGAAAATTTGCAGGTGAAATAAAGATGTGCTCCGCGATTATATACGCGCAGAAATTAATTAAGACGTCTGAGGCGAGTTTAAAAAAATCTATATTTCTATATTCCAATGCTATTGCAATTTTATATCGAAAATTTCATTTTGCAATTGAATGCCTTTCGTTTCCGAACAGTAATATTCCTTCAATTGCAAAATACTTCCGTCGAGGACTTTTTTACTTTGACTTGTATTTACCGTGGAGGTTTTCTTTCTTATTCGTTTAGAGTTAATTTACCTCTAATAGAACCTTTATGCTGACAACATAAAGTACATTTTCATAAAGGTATTGAAAAGTAACTGAACACAGATTTTTTGTGTTCGCTGAACAGTTATTTTGTGTTCGCTCGAGATCTTAACTCTTAAGTACTTTTTTCTGAGCTAGCTTGAGTATTCTTTGTCATAACCAAGCCCATAGGCTTAAGTATATTGAAATTTTCCAAGAGCAAGCTCGGTGTTTAATAGTAAAAGATTGGGGAATATGAACTGATACCTCATATTGAATAATATAAAATTCGATCTCTCTATTTTAGCTTTACACTGTGCATGACTGAAGTGAATTTCTGCGCGACAAAGGCAACATCTAGAAATAACTACTTTTCTTTACAATATTACACTCCTAAACAGTATCAAGAATATAATATTATAATAATATTATGTTCTTGATAAGGTTAAATTGAGAAATCCCCTTTCTCTTTCCTCCTTTTCGGAAGTAGGCCAAATATACAATTCAATCAAGATATCGTACAATTAGGACCGCACAAATCCAAGTAATTTTCACCAGCAAGGTACAACAATGGGACAATTTAAAGCGCGATCCGGTATCAGATATGGAACCTTCGTCAACGTGAGAGCCCCAGATCGGACCCTTCTTGTTCACACTTAACCCTCTGTCCTTTCTCACGTAGCTTAGATGCCAATAATTACGGCGCGATTTGTTTTTGCGATGCAGAAGGCGGACCTGGGGGGTTATTATGAGCTCTTATATCCAGCCAGTTTCCAGCCAGTTTACAAGCCGTGTCTATGCAATGGCCTGTAAATTGGCCTGTAAACTGGCTGGATATAAGAGCTCATAATAACCCCCCTGAAAGGTAAATTGGAAAACTTGAGGTAAAGCTAATCAGGTGATCAGCCTGCATTGTTAAGACCTAACTCAGAAATAACAATAATATTATGTTTCCAACGCGGGAATCGAATCCACGACCTCCGACTCAAGAGCCACACCACACCGCCGTTTTTCCATACAAACGTTGTCCGCTGTTTCCTCCCTGATAATACCGGTAGAGTTATAATTTTTTCCTGAATATCTATGGCCACTAATATAATGTTTTCTTTTTTTTTTCTTTTTTAAACACCCAGAAAAGAAAACTGGCTAGAATATACTTACCAAAAAAGTAAAACATAAGAACACAGCTGCTCAAGCCTTGCTTTAATTCGTAATGAAAAAAGTACTTAAATCGGTTAAGTTTTAGTGAAGGAATCAGAGTCCGACAACGAATCGATGATTTTGTGTTCTTTTATTAGAACTTTTGTCGTGTTGTCTCTATCGCACTCTGAGGTGGGAGACTTGAGATTGGTGAGACAGCAATACATTTTCAAAATACCTATTTTGAATTTCTCTCGCCCCTGGTGTATCCTCTTAACGATTGGACCACGGAGGCGTTAAATTTTCATTTTGTGAAATAATATACCTACCTGTGGCAAACTCTATCAAAATCAATAAAGTAGGTTTGGCATCTGCGTACAGCGTAATGCAAACAAGTAGTAACGTCTACTTCCTTAATCTACGTCTAGATTCAAGATCACACGTGCCGCTGCAACAATTTCGATGAAATTTTGTATGAACATAATTTTGAGTTCTGGGATAAGTTAATTTTTATTTAATACTAGATGACGCCCGCAACTCCGTTGCGCCAAAATTAGTTTGTCGCGCGGGAATCGTACCTACATTTTTCCGGGATAAAAAGTATCCTATGGGCTATGTCCCTTCCCGGGACTCAAAGTATCTTCATATTCTTTCAGCGAAATCGGTTCAGCACGGCGGTTTGGGCGTAAAGAGTTAATAAATTACAGACAGACAGACAGACAGACACTTTCGCATTTATAATAATATTAGTATGGATGGATTGGTTTTATAGCATTAAATTACACGAACCCAACCTTTCTCGCACCACCAACCGCCATGTCACGTAGCAGTTTTATTAAACCAAAGAATTTGGATTCAGTTAATAATAGTAGGTTCAGGGGTTGAAGAATTCGGGTGTTTACTTAGGTTAGGATTTTTATTGCTTAGATAGCAGTAAAGCGACCATACATAATCAAAAACGCTCGTCAGTATGGTGCAGGTGGTATGGTACAATCGATCTTAAAAAATAATTATTTAAAAAAAACTCAAAAAAGATTGTGAACAGAATATAATATTGTTTGATGTTCTGAACATTATCAAATACGTATTAAAATATTCAAAGTATGAATTCAGATAACCATTTCGGCAATTAGGTGTAAGGCTATAATATGCAAGGAATAAGGATAGAAAGTTTATTCAAAGTCCCCGGAAATATTGACAAACTTATAATTAATTTTTAAACTTGCATGCATGTGAAAGGAAGTTTTTATCTCGGTTCGAAGAGATTTATGAGGAATACCAGCTGGCCAGCTTGTCAACTTTGTCAAAGACGCATGAAAGCATGATACTATTACTCAATTTTGCTTCGAGACTTGTACATCAGGTACAGGGTCTATTTTTGCTATGTTTCGAGACTTTGTAAAATACACTCCTGAATAAATTTATTAGTTTTTCATATTAAATCTATGGCATAAGTATAATATTTCCATTGCAGCAACTTAACTACTGTAAAAATTTCTGCTGTTTTGTACTAAAGTAATATGCCGATTAGGGTATCTTTAGCTCTTAGAATAACTGTAGAAAAACTTTCAAAGATACATAATATTTTATTTAGAGTACTTTAATAAATGTATCTTTGAAAGTTTATCTACGGTTATTCTAAGAGCTAAATTATTCATTTGTACGAATTTCAACTTAAATACTAGAACGCCACTTGCCAGTATATTTTCCTAGTTACCGGAGTTTTGTACAAGTACTGAATTCGTTTAGTTCATTTACTTCCCTGCAATCAACAAATCTTATTACCCTACCTTGTTTTATGCAGATTTTGTTTTCTGTACCCATTATTTTCTTTAACTCTAAAGATAGTGAGTGCAAACAAAGTTACGGTCAACATCGAGTTACTTATTACATAAAGTCAATTCAAAGTTTATTTGCCTCTAACAGGACTTTTAATCCAAAAACAAAAGAATTACCTACGCACATAAATATTCGAACTAAAAATACACCGAATGGATATATAGAGAGAACTTTTGAGCCAAACGATGAATATGTAGGTATGAATTTTTGTAACATTTTTTGGCTGCAGCACAATATTTGTGAACTAAACAATGTTTAGCATTCCAAACATACACGCAAAAAACGTGACGCGCAGTGGTTTAAAACAGAATCAAAGTTTTTTATTTTTTTTGTTACTGCCAATCAGTAATAGCATGGACCAATCTTGGTCCATGGTAATAGCTAAAATACTGCTAAAACTTAAAAGGCTTGTAAAACATATTATTATTATATTATACGTTCACAGTTCACACCAAACTGACTCGCAAGCTCAAAAGAAATGTGTGGTGGTAGCGTGTATTGTCGGTTATATTTATTTATTTTATACTAGATGTTCCGCGCGGCTTCGCCCGCGTAACTTAGGAGATTCAAAGAAACCGTACATTTTTCCGCAAAAAAAATAGCCTATGTCCCTTTACGTTGTCTATTCATCATGTGTGCCAGAAAACATAACAATTTCTTCAGTAGTTCTTAGGATAATAAGCAATTTCATATAATTTTCCCCGTTTTTTCCACATTTTCCTCTATTTCTTCGCTCCTGTTATTCTTAGCGAGATAAAATATAGCCTATATCCTTCCTCGATTCGAAGATAAATTGACTTTTCTTCCTTATAATTATTAGTAAATTGATAATATCTAAATTACAATTTAGCAAATAGGATGATCCCACCTTTATATGCCCAACGGCAAACCCTGTCGACCAGTGGCACTACATGCAATGTAACAAATTAGAAGGTAAGTGGTAATAGGATCAAAGTTAAACGTGTAACAGCTTTCACAGAGTACACGCTGCACAGAGCGTTTGTAGAGAAGTTAATTAAACATTAAGGACCCAAACTACGATCAAATCGCTGCGAAGTGATTCAATTTCATATTATATCGTACTGGCGTAGTATGAACGTAGGTAATGACGTGTACTTAGTACATATTTATTTTGGTAGTACCGTCCGTATGTTATTCTCCTTTTCATGCATTATACTGCGTGACTGGTGAGACATGTTCAATACTTGAGGACGTGATATTTGGCTATTATATTAGTTGGAAAAAAATAATATAAAAAAAATAATATTAATTGATCACTGAGTAAATGTAGCTTAAAGTTAAATAATTATTTACCCAACGCATGGACACCGCGAGCGTGAGGGGTAGTTGTGTGGTGTTTCTTTGGTAGCGCACGCCTCTGCACCGGCCGCATAGTATGCCTACTTGCCTAGCCGCGTAATTTACTTAGTATCCATGATTCATAAATTTTTGGGAAATTCAAAAAAAAATTAAGAACCTAATTTTATTACATATTTATAATGAGAATCGAGTACTGAATACTCTCCTTAAATATCGGTATTGACTCACCAGTCATGCTGTATACAAGAGTAGTATGAAAAGAGTAAGTGATTGATATGCCAGCTACAGGCTTAGCATGGCCACTATAGAAAGGTTTATTCTTACGGTAAAGTAGACAAGTGATGGAGTAACAAAGGAAATCTGTCAGTTTGCCCACAAAAAAAGTCCGCGTTTCTATTCTTTCGTATTTCTGCTGTGGCACTACTAAGCCTTGTGCCCAAATGGGCAAGGCCTATATCTCAGAATGATCTGGGTACAATTACACATTAAGAATTACTGACTTCAAAAACTCGGGTTTTCAGTAAGGCGCTGCAAACTGTAAACAAGGTGTAATAAAATATTTAATTGAGTAGATACTGGTGTGTATGTGTCCCATATTGTTCATTTGTATGAGCAAGCGACCGCACGTCATAATTTTCTTATACAAAAGTTTAAAAAAGTTCCTCTTTCAGCGCTATTACTTTCACAGCGTACTCTTATCTTACTTATATTTTGTTTTAGGGTTCCGTACACAAAATGGCAAAAAACGGAACCCTTATAGATTCGTCATGTCTGTCTGTCTGTCTGTTTGTCCGTCCGTATGTCACAGCCACTTTTTTCCGAAACTATTAGAGCTATACTATTGAAACTTGGTAAGTAGATGTAGTCTATGAAACGCATTAAGATTTTGATACAAAAATGGAAAAATTATTAAAAATTTTAGGGGTCCCCATAGGTACAACTGAAACAAAAAAATTTTTTTTTTCATCTAACCTATGCGTGTGGGGTATCTATGGATAAGTTTCCAAAAATCATATTGAGGTTTCTCATATTACAATTTTTTCTAACCTGAATAGTTTGCGAGAGAGACCCGCGCTTCCAAAGTGGTAAAATGTGTGTCCCCCCTCTCTATTTTCTAAAGTAGGGGCATGATAGTTCTAAAAAAAATATATGATGTAGATTACTATAAAAACTACCAACGAAAATTGGTTTGAACGAGATCTAGTCAGTAGTTTTTTTTATACGTCATAAATAGTAAACCTTAATCTAAATTTCATTAAATCGACTAAAATATAAAAATAAATCAAAAACCTTTTAATTTCATAAAAATAAACCTTATTGCTGCCAACTCGCACTTGCCAACTCGCACTTGGCCGCTTTTTTTATTATCGCTTAGTTTTGTTACATTCTGTAGGTGTAGATTATGGACCTATATAGAGTTCATAATAATTGTTATGATAATATTGTTCTGTAATGATTGTCTTTATGCGTGACCAATTGGTAGGTAAAGCTAAGTTTTGTACGTATTATGGCGACAAGTTGTGGACAAAAAATTAACGTTGGGAGTTGGGACTTGGGAAGCTTTTGTAGTTCGAGAGCTCTGTGTGTCAAAGTTTTGTGATGTATGATATCACTGGGCGTTTGTGACTGTTTCAATTACAGAACTTTATGACAGGCAAACCTAGCTTGTCAGGGCCTGGTTAAGGCGACGCCTTGATAATTTGGTTGTAGCGATATTATCGATTTTTCTCAGCAATGACTAAAGCTAAGAAATTAAAGTTCATTGTTAGTATGATCATCATGTCTTTGTCTTTGAATTACCCATAGCATAACACGATTGCACTGGTCAACTTTTATAACACAGAATAATAATTACTTAATCAAAAAGACCTTTGTAAAAAAGGGATTCTAATTTTGCCAACAGAGGAGAGTGATTTAAGCTTCCAAAATTTGTACATAGAATATAGATTGCTTCAAGCATACACTTTAATTTGTACATAGCTTTTAAGAAATATATTTATGGTTTTTAAATTACGCAACAAAAACCATTTTGTCGCTTACGCCCTTTCCATTTCTTGTTTTCTATGAGAAGCCAGCCCGGCCTCTCATAGAAAACAAGCAATCTAAAACATATCCAACACGATTGTCGGTTTTTCACTTTGAAGCGGCGTCACCTTAATGAGTAGGGTGGCGAGACAGTGCCCTCTTTCGAGCACATCCATAAAAAACATGCCGAGTGATTGGCGTCATTTATAATAGCTGTTATAAAATATACTTACTAGATGACGTCCGCAACTACATTGTGTCAAAATTTGCTTATCGCGTGGGGACCGTACATTTTTCCGGGATAAAAATTATCGTATCCTTTCCCGGGACTCAAAGTATACCCATACCAAATTTCAGCAAAATCGGTTCTCCGGTTTGGGCATGAAGAGGTAACAGACAGATAGACACACTTTCGCATTTATAATAAGTATTATATTAGTATGGATAGTTACTTACCTGACCTGAGAGCCTCAAAATTGGTGCGCTCACGAGAATCGGACCCCAAAATCTCCACAACTCAACCCCCGACAAACGAATAACAACATAATTCGGAATAGTTCCATTATAAATCTCGGAGACGATCCGTACGGACACATCTGCAACTCGGAATGAAGTACGACCTGATTTATTTGGGACCCTTTTCAGGACAAGGCCATTTAAAAGAAATGAACTGGTTTTTTGATCTATCTGCGTCTGGAAGGGGACCCTAAATAAGTGATTGCATCTTATTTCTCTGCCCTTTTTCTTATCGACGCCACGGTACGTTAGAAGGGTTTCTTATGTTCTACGTTAAAGTTTTCCTGCAAACGTTCGACAGGCAAATACGAACACCAGTAGTCCTAGCATGGCCACAGTAGAAATGCGAAAGTATAGAAACTCTGTAGGTATGTAGAGCTGATAAACTAAAGGTATCGTTTAGGTGGCCATGCTAGGGTTGCTGTCATGGTCGCTAAGTGTGGAAAATACCAGAATAGCTAGTATTTAAAGAAGTCATTTTATTAGGATTTCGTACCAGTAGAGTTGCGGATTGCATAGGCCGTTCTTCTCGCTGGCGGCTGGGTTAGTTCCCGAACCGGCGGTAGACACGTCGTAACGACGCGACGTTCAGAAAACATATTTTTTAAATAAAAAAAAGTTTGAGTTTGTAGTCCACTGTCCAAGCTCTTAATAATAACTACTTATTTCATTTATTTTCAATAAATGAAATAAGTAATAAATAAGTATGATATGAGGTTTTTATAAGGGTAAATAATATACACATTAAAAAGTTACTTATATTTTATTACTCAGGTAAAAGCCCTTACATTATTAGAAATGCAAATATAATGTTGAAAGTAAACAACACACATAGTATATTATTTATTCTTAAATTAAATACATATCATAATACTCTCACACACCCATTACATTTTTAGATTTGTTTTATGTTATTGTTAAATACCGATAAGTATATCGATAAATTTGATTCAAGCACTAGCGTATAATATTATGTAAACAATTTTTATGAAAAATTTTTCTTCAAAAATTATGTAATTTAGGAACAATAGCACCTTTAGTTACGCAAAATATGAAAGTAAAAGGGAGGATTCATATTATTTTATTTGAAATACAGAACTAAAGACAGAATATAGCAGAAATAAACACATCGTAGCAATTAGGACATGAAGATTAATTACCTGTGAAATGTATATTTTTCAGGATTATTCCTATGATTTACACTGCAATCACTCACAGAACAAGTTATCATTGTTATATATAATAGTATTTGTTTAAAATAACAAACGAATTAAACGATAAATGGGTAATTCTCATTTTTCCAAAAAAAGCGTGTGATCATCGTTTTTCCCAGTGATGGTACATAAGTATCAACTTTTATTTTTGTTTTCCTTAAATATTAATAAAATACTACATATTCCATAAAAAAGCATTTTCAATTTACAGTAGCGTTATATTGTTTTTTAACATGAAATAGTCAAAAATGTCCCTTCCATGTGTGTGATCACTCCATTTTTATACGGTTTTAAATTCATAACTAAATATATCATTAGAATAACAATATTTTCTGAATGCCATCATAAACCAAGTTAAATAAACTATATAAATAAAAAAAAACTACGGCCAAAACCTTAAAACACTCATATTGTAATTACTTTTAAAACATTGTGATCGATTTTTTTAGTCACCTCCATGGATGATGTCACGATTGTTTTTTAAATGACAAACAATTTGCGTAGAAACGAACGTCGCACGGCTTCAAAAAAAAACATCCGCACCATTTTACTTCAGTTGTCAGATTTTACCGGCGACGTAAGCGTTACCAGAAAATGTATTTTCTGTTGTTATTCTCACAACTCGTCGAGCATAAGTAGTCACTACTGTGGTTACTGTCAAAGGTATGTGCAGTTAAATTATAAACTTTAGTTTTGTGTTTCGAACGCGTTTTTGTATCGAAAAACGCTTGGCAAAATTTGTATAACCATGCTTGATTTGGAAGTTATGTTTGAACATTTAAGTAACGAAAAGTCGCTTCCATGGGCGTCACATCCATGGATCCGTGGATAAAAAATCACCCATGGAAGTGACCATGGATCCAGGGAAGTGAGTTTTACTTACGAATGGCTGGTATTTTGCATTGTTATTATTACTAGTAATCGCCCAATGGTCGAAATTCGACCTCAAATAAAAATATTAAATTATAACAACGCTTTTCTAATAATTTCTATTGATATTCTTTTATCAAAATATTGACTTTATTATTTTAGACACAATTCCTGCGATAGGCTCAGATTAATAAAGTCAAATGATGACATACTCGTACAATAATAGCAATACAAAAGGTCTAATAAAAGCTAAACTAAGCTGTGCAAATGTTTTCACAAAAGTAAAGAATGCTTGATAGACAAACTGATTTGTTATTTAAGCTCGGGCTGAAGCCAAAAAAATTTAATCTTAAGATCTCTTAAAATTATCACAGTCTCAAAAAAGTCTTACTGGGTTTCAATAACAAAGTAGCCTTACACTAAAAAAACAAAATAACATAAAATTAAATTTTTTTGGCTTCAGCCCGAGCTTAAATAACAAATCAGTTTGTCTATCAAGCATTCTTTACTTTTGTGAAAACAAAACCTACTATGTATAAGTAAATTTTATGAAAATAAATGTTTCTTTTTAGGGTTCCGTAGCCAAAATGGCAAAAAAGGAACCCTTATAGATTCGTCATGTCTGTCTGTCTGTCTGTCTGTCTGTCCGTCCGTCCGTATGTCACAGCCACTTTTCTCCGAAACTATTAAAGCTATACTATTGAAACTTGGTGAGTAGATGTAGTCTGTGAACCGCATTAAGATTTTGATGCAAAAATGGAAAAATTGTTAAAAATTTTAGGGGTCCCCATAGATACAACTGAAACAAAAAAAAATTTTTTCATCTAATCTATGCGTGTGGGATATCTATGAATAGGTCTCCAAAAATCATATTGAGGTTTCTCATATCATTTTTTTCTAACCTGAATAGTTTGCGAGAGAGACTCTTCCAAAGTGGTAAAATGTGTGTCCCCCCCCTCTAATTTCTAAAGTAGGGGCATGATAATTCTAAAAAAAATATATGATGTAGATTACAAAAAAATCTACCAACGAAAATTGGTTTGAACGAGATCTATCCAGTAGTTTTTTTTATACGTCATAAATGGTAAACCTTAATATAAATTTCATTAAATCGACTGAAATATAAAAATAAATCAAAAACCTTTTAATTTCATAAAAATAAACCTTATTGCTGCTGCGGAACCCTTCATGGGCGAGTCCAACTCGCACTTGGCCGCTTTTTTAAGTTATTATACAAATTCATTTATAAAAGTAAATTTGTGATATTAGTTCACATATTTTAGTCAACTAATGACAATAAAGCTGATTTTTTAAATAAAAATTGCATTTTACTTTTAAGAAAAGTCACCTCTTTGTTTTATGTCACAGCTATGTATTGATTTTTATATGGAATGTCATTTCCATGGAAGTTAGGTCACTACCATGGAGGGCACTTTTTTAAAACCCCTTATTTCTCTATATATAGAGGGCTGCAAGCTCGGAGAACATTTTTCCAATCTAGAACAAGACTCAAACTAGTAGAATCAACCATCAAATTGCTCAAAAAGTCGTTTAGGATTTTATAAAAAAATTTTGTACCAAAAATGAGAATTGGTATTTGACAACATTTAAAATAAACTATAATTTATGGCCATCCTAATAAATTATAAGTAAATTAAACATATTTCAATTTATTTTCATTAAAATAATATGTATTTTCAGAGGATTGCGTAAGAAAAGTCGAATAAAATTGTCCTTTCTTTTTCGGTGATAGAAACGCTCTGTCATTGGTTGCAATCGTGATGACGTCACACGCAAGTAAACAAAGCTTCTTGCCTGGAGTTTAGTACGCCATTTACGTGATAAAAAGTGTTTGATTCCACTTATAAGTGATTATTCACAATTTTCATATTATTTCTAGTACAGATATTAACTACGTAACTCACAACAGCTATAATTATATCTAAGATGGAGTCCAATTACGTGCGAGCAGATAACAGCAACCTACCTAAGATCGACCCATTCATGGTACTTAGAACTATTTTTAAAAATAATGCAGTTTATTATTCTTCTGAAGTAAGAAAGGTTAAGCTTTCCAAACCTACCGCAAGATTTATGGGGAGCGGGGGTGGGGGGGGAGTGGGGGGAGAGGTTAACACCCCCCTGTACCAAATCCACACTGAGGAACCCCCCACTTTTGGAGCTACTCACCTTTGAAATTTTCGGAATATTGATGCTACATCATATTCTATTCTCGACAATTTATAGAGTGTTTCTTCGGAAAAATGCCTGTTGCTAGGCTGTTGTGAGTGGAGAACTAAAATTTCAATTTACTTAACAATGTAAATCAAGGTTTTTTGATAAAAATTAAAAGTAAAAATTAATTACAAAATTCACTACTTAAAAACTACTGTCTCCTTCGTCTTCTTTTTCTTATTATGGCACTACTTTGACGTTTTGTTTTTTTTATGACAATTAAGCCTTCGGCTTAGGAATTGTACTCTAGAAGTTCAACCTCAGATCTTCAGATCCATCATCAGTTATACCTAGAGACCAATGACCCTCAATATGGCACAACTAGCTTCAATTATCAGTTGACGGAGCCCCGCTACGTGGGGCTCCTATTTCTGGGTGTTGTGGTCTAAGTTCTAACATAACCTAACCTACTTATGGACTTTCTGGATTGTGTTTGTTTTTGTTTTAGCGGGGGGCTGCGCCCCCCGAGCCCCCCTTTGGGGGGCTGCGCCCCCCCGTCCCCCCCCCTTCGGTATCCGTGGTTAAGTGGGCCTTCTGTTATGTCTTTTCATTTATAATGAAATGAAATAAAAATGATGCACTGCGGCGCCGGCAGCGGAGACACTCCCTAGTAGTCCCTAGTAAGTAAGTAATGTTTTGTTTTTTTATGACAATTAAGCCTTCGGCTTAGGAATTGTACTCTAGAAGTTCAACCTCAGATCTTCAGATCCATCATCAGTTATGAGACCAATAACCCTCAATATGGCACAACTAGCTTCAATTATCAGTTGACGGAGCCCCGCTACGCGGGGCTCCTATTTCTGGGTGTTGTGGTCTAAGTTCTAACATAACCTAACCTACTTATGGACTTTCTGGATTGTGTTTGTTTTTGTTTTAGCGGGGGGCTGCGCCCCCCGAGCCCCCCTTTGGGGGGGCTGCGCCCCCCCCGTCCCCCCCCCTTCGGTATCCGTGGTTAAGTGGGCCTTCTGTTATGTCTTTTCAAAAATGTCAAGTGGCAAATAATCCCAGGTAAATAAAAAAAACAAGAAGAAGAAGAAGAAGCGAAATATTTAAGTGGCAAATAATCCCAGGTAAATAAAAAAAACAAGAAGAAGAAGAAGAAGCGAAATATTTGATAAGCCAAACCTTGAACAAAGTACAAACCCAAAGAGTTACCTAGTAGTGAATTTTGATAATTTTTCCTAATTTTTATCAAGAACCTTGAATGATATAGTTTTGGAATGATAAAATAATCGTCCTCCACTCACCACAGCCTTAGGATGCCTTGAAAACAATAAGTCAGTAAGTAAGTAACACGCAAACACCAGAAAACATGACCTTATCTCAAGATGACGAAAATTTCAAATGTGAATTTCTCCAATGGGGAGGGGGGGTTTTCCGGGGGTGGAAGTGACACGAGGAAGTTTTTCTCATCCAAAACATCCTCTCTCAATCCATGTGACCATCAAAAAATTGGGGTAGGTTTGGAAAGCTTAGCCGTAAGAAATGTAAAAACAATAGTGTAAGTACCACTCGATAATAATTATATGTTTGCGTTTTGTACAATTATACATCATTCGTGTATTTTAGGTTATGTCAATCAACCAATGATATATTATGAAAAACTCAAAGATATAAGTAGAACATCATAGGGTTATGTAGAAAAGACAAACACACAATATTGATTATATTTTCATACAACAAATTTTTAAGTTTCCCTTGATCGTGGAAAAACGAGACAATTGCCTTTCTATCATAAATCTGTTCTGGCTTTCTATTGCTATTTGTTATCGCGGTAGCCGGTTACCGCTTAGGGCACAGAACAGATTACTCCTAGCTTAGGGCTTATTAATACTTCAATATAAATACTTACATCAAAGTGATCTTCACACATAAATAATATGTTTGAATGCGATAAAACGCTCTTTGGGTCTCTTCGAGCTAATTGTAACCACATTTTTCGTCTTTTGGGATTAGTTGGAACAAAAACGAATTTTTTTCTGGAGTTTTTAAATACGTAATTTTTACATTCTGGCACTGCACACCATTTATACACCATTATCACGGATTAATTAAAGAAAAACCACGGAAAACCAGCTTAGCTCTTTTGATTGTAACTCTGTTTACTTGCCAGTGACGTCATCGACGTCATGTGATCGGCGCCATTTTCTAAATAGCGTTTTTCGCGCGACTTGGGGAATTTAAACTTTAATATTAATTTTCTTTAATAATACAAAATATTTTCCGGAAATATTAATAGAATATGTTTATTTCATAACAAAGAATAGTTTAAAAATACTTTTCAAAAATTGTCAAATACCCTAATTTATACCGAAAGGGCACAAAAACGCGTGTCGACTTGTGACGACCTGTCAAATAAAAGTGGTTACAGTTCACATTAGACTGCCTCTCTCTTTTCATCTTGTTATAATTCCTAGGATTTTCTTCTCTCTCGCACTCTTTGTTGGTCTATGCATTATAGGTTTATGATTTTATACAAGAATATTGTTTTCCCGCCATTACTTGACACTGGCCATGTTTTTTTACAGCCGAAGTGCCATAATACGAAAAAAAAAGTTATGAACTGAGCAGCTGTCAAGTGTCAGGCGTCAGCTGTTGGCTGTGGGCGTCAGTATCCTTAATCTGTGGGCGTCAGCTGGTGTCAGCTGAGTTTAGGATTTTACTTTTTAGGTTATGTTTATGTTTTTGGTCTTTATGAATTACGATAAAAACGTATTTTAATAATTAATCATCAAAATATTTAACTATAACATTTCGTAAATAACTATTAAGTATATTCATTCCAGTCTTCTCATAAATTCCATAAGTCTAATGTTAAGCCATTATTTTAAATATTGCAGTAAAGCAATAAGTTTTGAAGAGTGTGCATGTAAATAATAATTATAAACAATGTGGAAGAAAATCAAAAACGAACCATATTACATACATGTAACGATTGATACCAAATACGAAGTGTTTGTTACTGACTTTGTAAAAATATGGTCATGTTGCTTTCCCAAAGAAAATTACGTGGAATATATCATGGTATGTATTCGTTTCTTAGCAATGAAAAGATTAAGCCCCGCTCAGAGGTATTTTATCTTGGAGTTGTTATGACAATGCCCCTTTTGTAATTGGTCATAAAAGTTCTCAGGGGAAAATAACTTTAAATGGACTCCAATAATGTCTAATAGGTTTTTGCATCCGTGGTGTAAGACTTATACAGTACCTACCTACTCCCCAAATGAATTAAACATCATCAAACACTATAGTGCCTAGAAGAGGTTGCATTCTCACATAATTGTCCTAGTATGCCCAAGGCAGTTCACAGGGCCGTCTCTAGCCCATGTGGCGCCCGTGTGCAAAGTGTGAACATTACCCTAGCGCCCCCTGGCAACGCGCGGTCAAAATGAAATAGGTACAAAGTACAAGTACAGTTGGTCCGGCCGCTTAAGGGGGTGTCGCAGTGCCTCTCGCAACGGAGCCCACGCCCCTCCGTTGCGAGCGACGACGCGACGCGACGCTGGGCGCCCCAAGGACCGCGGCGCCCGTGTGCAACGCACACTCTGCACCTAAGGGAAAGACGCCCCTGGCAGTTCACAGATCTATATTGTTTGGTTGGCTTGTGTCAATTCAATGTTAGATGTGATCAATCGGATGAGTTTGACTTAACGCTACCAAATTACTTAGGTCCACCATCCTAGGAATCAAATTCTCTAGTAGTACAAAAGAATGAAATAGTGAACATTTTTCTGGAGACGCACTACTGTCCTGGGTGCTAACTACAAACTTGACAACACTGAGGGCCTGTTCCACCTCTTCCTGATAAAGTGCTGGATAGGCTATCCACAACTATTTTGACAGATTCCCCATACTCTATGTGTCAAGTTAAGTGGTGGTTAGCCTAACTGGCACTTATAAGAAAGTGGTGAAACAGGCCCATAATAGTCTTTGGACATAAAAGGTAATTTAATATGTTGTGACAATTACAGGAATGTGAATATAACTATGGTCTAGAAATTGACAGCGAGGAACTACTGGATAAGGGCACCAAGATATTATTAAGCCCAGAGCAACTATGCTGTGCATCTTTTTATGAACGAGAACAGCACCCATATGGAGATTTTTTAGTTATTTGTTTAACTATGAATTTTGGATTTGAATTAAGTATTGAACTTAATCTTGAACTAGGATCGCCGGAATTGGTATGTATTCTAAGTCCTTTACATAAAGCGAGCTAAGGTCAAAATAATTTAAGATGGCACCAGCACTTGTTGATTTTTCA
Organism: Plebejus argus; assembly: GCA_905404155.3. Lineage (NCBI taxonomy): Eukaryota > Metazoa > Arthropoda > Insecta > Lepidoptera > Lycaenidae > Plebejus > Plebejus argus. The sequence goes on along the minus strand of FR989931.1, from coordinate 16,727,420 downwards.
CAAAGCTCCTAGACTTAAACGAAGTCTAGCAGCTTTGTGAACAATGCTTGCACTGTATGTCAAAAAAGTGAAGAAATTAAAAAGTGGCAACATCGTAGTGCCATCCCTTTCAAATCAATCTAAGAAAAAAGGGATCACTTTTTTGACAGACTACATCACTATACTGTGTTAATTTAAGAAAAAAAAATAACTAAAAGACACATACTACTATAGATTCATCGGGAAAACTCTTGATTTAACTAAATTTATATCTATATTTATATCTATATAAATCACTACATAGAGACATGCCTGGATGCTGACACAAACCACGTTCCAGTCCTACTAACCCTCGGTACTACAGCGTTAAAAGTGACAAGAACACCGAAACTATATAATAAGCGCACAGACTGGTCGTCCTTTCGGGAACTTATACATGACAAGCTAGACCTAAATATAGCCCTAAAAACAGAAGCCGACATTGATAAAGCTGCAAAAACCATCACCACAATAATACAAAAATACTGCTGGCACTGTACACCTGCAAGTAACGCGCTTCCACCGAAAAGTAAAGTATATTCTGAAAACATTAGACAGAAAATTAAGGAGAAACGTAGACTGCGACGCGTGTGGCAGATAAGTAGACACCCTATAGATAAGGCAGCACTTAACAAAGCAGCTAGAGAATTAAAAATCCTAATTCAGGAAGCTAATAATACGGCGCTAGAAACTTACCTAGAAGGACTGACTGCGACGAAGGATACAGACTATTCACTCTGGAAAGCTTGCAAAAATCTTGATAGACCCCTGCATCATAAGCCGCCACTGCGATTGCGAGACGGAGAATGGGCTAGATCGGCGAAAAGTAAAGCGGAACTATTTGCAAAACACTTAAGCCAAGTTTTCAAACCAAACGACCCATCGTCTGCTGCTGACGAATCTGATATTGATCTAGTCCTTAATCAAGACTTCCAGATGGACCTTCCACTTCGCCCAGTAACACCCTGCGAAATCAAAAGAAACATCAAGTCTATGGATAATAAAAAAGCCCCTGGATTTGACCTAATTGACAAGAAGATTTTAGAGGAACTACCACGCAAAGCTATAGTGTTTTTGACATTGATTTTTAACGCCATGCTGAGAGTGGGATACTTCCCTGACCTGTGGAAAGTATCTCAGGTAATAATGATCCTAAAGCCTGGAAAGCCTCCCCACGAAGTCACCTCCTACAGACCCATTAGTCTGCTGCCGATATTCTCGAAACTGTTTGAGAAATGCCTGCTTCAAAGACTGATCTCTGCAACAAATAAGAAGTCAATAATACCCGACCACCAATTTGGCTTTCGAAGTAGACACTCAACTATAGAACAAGTCCATAGAGTATGTAGAAGAATCAGAAAGTCTTTTGAACTCAAAGAATATTGCTCATCGGCATTTCTTGATATACAAGCAGCTTTTGACAAGGTATGGCACAAAGGGCTGCTATTTAAAATAAAGTCCCTACTACCTCACACGTTCTATGGAATTCTTAAATCATATATATCCAATAGAATTTTTCAAGTAAGAGAAGGCGACTCTACATCTCAGTTTTACAACATAGAAGCAGGTGTGCCTCAAGGATCGGTACTTGGACCTTTCCTCTACCTTATCTTTACATCTGACTTACCTGAAACATCCAATGTCACCACCGCCACCTTTGCTGATGATACTGCTCTTATAGCTTCCAACAAATGTCCAGTTAAAGCTTCACAAGCGCTACAAGCAAGTCTGCTTAAGGTGCAAAAATGGCTAGAAAAATGGAGAATAGCTGCAAGCGTCAACAAATCGGTTCATGTCACATTCACACTCCGTAAAGAAGACTGTCCACCTGTCTCTCTAAACGGCACACCGCTGCCACACAAAGACACTGTGAAGTATTTGGGAATGCACCTGGATAGAAGACTAACTTGGAAAAACCACGTAAAAGCCAAAAGGGACGAAATCAACTTCAAAATCAGGGGCCTGAATTGGCTGATAGGCAGAAACTCCAAACTGTCTATCGAGAATAAGATTCTTGTATACAAAACAGTGATAAAGCCAATCTGGACATATGGGATACAACTCTGGGGTACTGCCAGTGCTAGCAACCAATCTATAATACAAAGAGTCCAAAACAATATACTCAGACAAGCATCAAATGCACCATGGTTTCTCAGAACATCAGAGCTACATGATACTCTTAACATGCCAACAATAAAAGAGGAGATTACTGCCTATGCTAGCACATACAAATGCAGACTCCAAAATCACCAAAATGTACTAGCGGGACAACTAACAATCCCAGAAATAAATCGTCGCCTAAAAAAGAGACGAGACATTTTCGACCAGAACGTCTGACTGACTAAATAATAAAGGGATGTATTCCACTGGGAATACCACCCTACATCAATAAGCCAACATCCCATCTGCTTATAGCCTGAAGGCTGATTGCAAGATTAACTTAGAGAAAAAAAAAAAAAAAAAAAAACTAAATTTAATACCTTGATCACAACCTTGATTGTGGGAATCACAGACACAATAAATTTTCAATTTTTATACGACAGCCGGGTGCCGCTTGGGGATTTATGGGTTAGAATGGTAATCTCCAACACCTATTAACAAGTTCTAAGTGATATACTTCATACTCAGTTCACATTGAGTATGCAAAATATGATATCACTCTTATCCTAATCTTTCTCTTGTTTGTTGGATTTACAAAATGATATTTGATCAATATTTAAAACCTTTTTTTTTTCAGTATTTTCTAAAAGTAAGTCAGCCTTTACTAAAAATTGTTAGAGATTTGAAAGAAAGTGAAAATGAGCTGCGAAAACTGGTAGCAACAAAAGATGAAGACATAAAAGAATATAAAATACAAGGAGGAAAAATAAAGTACAGTAAGATATTATATTTTATTATTATTTTATTTTATAATTGAAGACATATTATGTGGATGAAGGATAACTAACATTTCTTCCCATTTATTTGAACAAACCTCGAAAATTACATTTGAACTTACCTACTTCATCATTGGCTAGCTTTATATTTTGGTTATATAATAATTATACAATGTCAAAAAAGAGTAGACGCTGTACACAATTTTGAAATCACATAAAAAATAATATGAAACATTATTAAATCGAGATAAAAATGTGCAAGGTGATAATATTTAAAGTGTATAAGCATTCTCTGTGGAAATACAAAGAGAAAAAAAACACCTTTTGAGTGTGATTATGTTTAAAAAATTTTGCACTGCGTCTACTCCTTGACAGACTGTATGTCTAGTACTACGTAAATAAGTAGTAAAAAAATTAAAATCTTACACTTGCCCAACTTCATTTACAATATTAAAATTAGTTTAGATCATTAAGAGGATACACCAAGGGCGAGAGAAATTCTCTCACCTCAAGTCTCACCAATCTCAAGTCTCCCACTATCTATTTTCATAAAAATGGGTTAATAATCAAGTTTTCACTTCTGCTGGCACTCCCGGAGTGCAACCTGTCTTTTTTTGTATAATCTAGCCAAATATTAGGTATGTTTTCTGGATGTTTGAACATAGCATAAAATCTGGCCATTTTTGGGTTTTTGAACATTCATATTTTTTTAATAACTAAATTATGAAAAAAAAGAAAACATAGGGACACACTGCAGGTATTAGTAGCCATAGATATTCAGGAAAAAAATTATAACTCTACCGGCATTATCCAGGGAGGAAACAGGGGAGAACGTTTGTATGGAAAAATGGCGGTGTGGACTCTTAACTAACATAAAGTGTGCACTGTGCAAACACTAATAATACAAAGATAAAATATGTCCCATTTTTAACACACTTTCGCCCATCTTTGAGCACTATTTTACCTATCTCCAGTAGTCTAATTAATTTAAAACTGCAAACCTATTATTAAGAGCCAATTATAACAATGCAACAATTTGCTAAAATGTTTGAAAAAATATAAAAAAGCGTGTTTTTATACGCTTTTTATTAGCTTCACCTGTATGTTTGTTTGTAACCGACTTCTTTGGGCGCGATTTTGACCCACTTTAAAAAGCCAGATTTCGTTCAAACTTTGTAGATTTATCGAGGACCGATGACAATACACTAATTTGATATAATTATTCCATTTTTCAATTTGTATGCTTGTATGTTTGTTGGTAACCGACGCTTTATATAAAAAGCGTGTTTTTAGTTTTTTTAACTATTACTTATTATTTTTAAGTACTTATAATTTATCTAATATTACAGCTGCATCACCACCATATAATGATACGGAGCATATGAGCAAACACCAATGCTATGACAACTTCTTTAATTCAATCAGTGATCCTCAAAATGTGTTGAGCAAAACAATTGACAAGTGCCCGCGACGGCCTGGGAGGTATGTTTTTAAAGCTCTTGTATATTTACAAATTATAAGGAATAAAGTTTGGGTAGCATGTTTTTTAGCATAAGCATAAAATGGAATCCTCGTATCAACCATGTCCTGGCTCACTCCTGGTTAATTTATTTAAGTACTTTCAATAACAATTTAAGTTTATTGATAACGATGGAAGAGGTGGACTGTATTATTATTGCTACTAAATGATACACTCAATGAACTGTAACAACGATTACTGTATTCTCCAGAGTCTAAGTGAATTGTGATACAAAAATAAAAATGTCAATAAGCAAAAACTAAAGATATTAAAATAGTAAAAAAGTATAAAATCCCAGCCAACATTTGTTTACTATTAATTCATTCAAAATAACAATGCATTATGTCAAATGTAGTATGTTTGCTTGTTTCTTTGCAGAGAAGAAGAACCTGCGGAGAATGTGTCAATAAAAGTAGAACCATCTGCAGCAGGTTCTAGTCAGGCAAACAATGTAACAACCAAAGAACCTACAGATATAGATATTACGACTATAAAACAAGAACCATCTTCAGCAGGTTCAAGTCAAGCAAACAATGTAACCACTAAAGAAGAACCTACACATAATATGACCATAAAAGAAGAACCATCTGCAACTGGTTGTAGTCAAGCAAATAATATAACCACTAAAGATAATATGACCATAAAAGAAGAACCGTCTTCAGAAATAGTTCCAATTCAAGCAAATTCAGTCCCTAATGAGCAACCTACAGATAGGATACCAGTTAAAGTTGAACAGCCTTCAGCAAATATTGATTCTGAGCAAGAAAATAGTGTGACTACAGAAGTTGAGGTCAAGAAAGAGTATAAACCATTTATGCCAAAGAAGAAAAGACTAAATATATAGCTATGGCTAGTTTTTCGATTCACCCCCGTGAATTAGCATTTCTGGGATACAAACTTTGATCTGAATTGGACCAATACAACGGGCATACCTTCAAGAAGAGAGTGTATTCACTCATAAAAAGCCGACAACACACCTACAGCAGCTCTTGTGATGTTGCAAGTATCCATGGGCGACGATGATATCCATAGGCCATAATAGGTATTCGTTGATTTTTATGAATATTAACTTCTTTGCAAACAAATCACAATTATTGTGACTTTTGAGCTTTTTAAAACCTATTTTAAAAAGTTGTAATGTCAACATTTTGACGTTTGAACTTTTTAAAAATAAGAAGGCTTTTAACATACCTACTGCTCATCAACATAATATTATTGGTATCTCCTCGCATTGTAAACAATAATTGTACCAAGTATTTGAAATGGCTGTAAATCACGCAATCATAGTAACCATTTATGGAATAGCTTTGGAGTTTAGACTGTAGACATAATATTTTGGTTTCATTTGAGGCTCATGTACGTCGAGTTTTAACAGTAGACATAATAACAGATAGTGATTATGATTGTTATAATATATTTTTTTAATAAGCGTTTAAAATAAAAACTGGAATATCTTGTATTAAAACTTTATTTGACTTACATTTTCAACTAACGACAGTTGTTACAACAAATCGTTACAGTAAGTGTTAATAAATGTGTTATTTTATGTTTTTACAGACGAGATGTGTGTACATAGTTTAATCAATATCTAATTTTTGTATTGTATTATGACAGATTTTAGCGTAAAATAAATGATAAATTAAAAATGTTTACTTCAGACAGAAATATATCATAATAATATCATAATTCAGTCATAACATTATAACAGTTTTTACCAGAATAGTCAACAAGCAACGCCATCTATTGACACTTTATGTAACCTTAATTTATAGTAACATTTTGCCTACTCATGAAAATTTAAAGTAATTATATTTAAATTCGTAGAGTGTGCTTATGAAATACTAGTAATTATTGTGAGCAACATGCATCGCATATAGGCATAACAGTTAAGCCACACTTAAGGCCTTATAACAACTAAATATTAAATACTTGAGAGACGATTTTGGTCGATAATATAAGTCTTATCCTTTACTCCTACGAATTTTATTATTCGTAGCTTTAATCATGAACGTAAAAAAAGGCGGACGGAGTCTTATTATACACAGAACTGTGTCTTCAGAGTCGGCCAGGCTGACTGCATATACACGGTCCGCACGCACACATTTTTACGCTAGTCCATACCATTTGACAGGCGTAAGAATGTGTACGTGGCCGACTGAAGACACAGTTCTGTTTTTAATAAAACTCCGTCCGCCTTTTTTCTACGTCATGGCTTTAATCTCATTGTCTTGTTACATTTTATTATTAAGCGCCTGAAATTTATGACGAGCAAGACGCATACCGTACAGATTTTATTAAATAATTTACACAGGCATCTATACAAATTATAAATAGTAATAGGTATCCCTTCAATTATTGCAAAAATATTAATAGAATGGAAATCGGTTATGGTAAATTCTTGTCTGAATCTTTGGAAAAATAACTTTAGATCGCTACAACAAAAGCAGCGTTTAATTGTTGTTTTCCATTGTATAAATATTTTTAGTTGATAAGGAGTTAACATAATTATATAGTTTTACTATAATAATAAATATTATATTGTTAGATAAAATCTAAGTATTTATTAAATTATTTGAATATGGATAAAATGATTTTAATATTTTTTTCATTTGCTAAAATAATAATTATTATAAATGTAGGTATCTACTGTGCATCAAAGTGTTTTAAATAATACATTTAATTATTTTTATAGTACAAAAAGCGTTTAAAACTTAATACTAATTAACTGAACATGATTTTGAAACAAACGTTATAGAGATTCTAATTCAAACGTGATATTCGCTTAATCTTTAAATAATATTATCTAGTATTTTGTCTAAATTTGAAATGCTATTACAAATTTCTTAAAACTAGGTTCCTATTTAATCAATTTTTATCACACATTAATAATTACAGACATTCTTTCCAATAATATTTAAAAGAAAAAATTTGGTTTGAGTTGACAGTAGGTATAACAAAGTATAAAAATCAGCCAAGTGCGACGCACGAAGATTTCCGTACCGTTATTGAGCAAAAGTTGGCAAAAATTGTGTTTTTTTGTAAGGGAGCCCCCCTTAAATATTTATTATATTTTAATTTTATTATTAAGTATTAAAGTACAAATATAATTAAGAATATTGTGAGAATTTCAAGTGCCTAGCTGCTACCATTATTGATTATGAGCAAAAAGGCCAAAAAAATCACGTTTGTTGTATGGGAGCCCCCTTTAAATATTTATTTTATTTTGTTTTTAGTATTTGTTGTTATAGCGGCAACAGAAATACACAATCTGTGAAAATTTCAAAAGTCTAGCTATATCGGTTTTTGAGTTACAGCCTGGAGACAGACGGACAGACATCGAAGTCCCAGTAATAGGGTCCCGTTTTTTACCCTTTGGGTACGGAACCCTAAAAATGATAATATTGTTTTATTAAATGAATGTATTATTATTAAGTTAATCTATAATAAAACGCCTGATTTTTTGTGCATGCAATAAATGCCTAAAGATTTTGCATTTCAGAAATTTAATTATTATTTTATTTATGTATGTAATTAATCCTCGACGAAAACAGAGTGTTGATATACAAGTTTGAAGTGTCTGTCTGTTTGTATGTCAGTTTCTATATATTATGTGACATCGTTGCATCCAAACGGATGGCCTGTTTTTTAACTATGTACCATCGAGGAAATTGATTCCTAGGCAATGAGAGACGGCATTACATGTGACATGTTGTTTTAAATGATCTCATAATCGCGCCACCGCATATTATACGAATTAGTGTAAGAAGTAAGTTATAACTTGACGGACGTTGTTCGTAGAATCCACATCCTGAGGATGCTCCGGTGTTGGGGCGAAACGCGCGTCGAGGTTTCCAACTTTCCAACTTTTAAGTGATAACACTTTAGGGTGTGTATAAGTCCCCTGTATTGAGTTCACTGTGAAAGTGGCAGCGATTAAAGAGTAACTTTTATTCATGACGCTGAGGCGCTGTTACGTCGAAATCACAAAAATATGCTCTCTCATTTCTGCTATTTTCACAGCGATGTCTATATAAGGGACACCTACAAACTCTAAGCTATTATCACTTTATTTTGTTACATTCTGTATATTAATAATATTATTATATTGATGTTAGTGCTTACGATGTCTGTTGTTGATGCGAGTACCTAGTTCTAGAATCCAGACTAACAGCTACATTTAGACACGTCCGTTTCGGACTCCGATGGTTTTATCACGTTGTCCCGTTCTTTCAGTTCGAAAGCGTCCGCCTGAAAACCAGAAATACATAGATATGAGTTTTATCACCAGCATTTTAATCTGTGCCTAGGCTCTTCTTCACATGGTTAGCCAATGGATATCCATTATTATTACCATGAGTGTCCCATGTTGTGGAGCTGTCAATAACAAGCGAAATCGAGGTCGATCATACGTACTTAATCGTAGACAAAATATATCGACTTGTTTGTATTGTGTTTACAATCGCTTGGTCCATAACAGACCTTGACCATAACAGACCAGACTTGGGGATTGATAAAATGTAACACAATAACAGCATCATGTTAAAAACAAGCTGTCTTGTAACTTGTTAAATGCATCGTAATTTCGTTGACAAGCAACTTCAACAATCAATTTTACGCACATTAAGCGTTTAAAATTATCATATTGCGACTGGGTATGAATTTAAAATTAAGAACAGCAATTGATCCCAATAATATTTATGGCAACACTGATTCTTTATCTGTCCACATAAGGCGACACATTAAGATAATTTCCATTTAAAATTGAGCTCCGTTTGTATGAACATTTTATACTTCGTCGGATCTCTTCAAATTGGAATATTGGTAACAAAGGATTCTGTCTCCTTATTTTTAATGACAGGTAGTTTTACGGGCTACTTTTTTCCATATAACTCTTCAGATTAATGCCCAAGTTTTTGACCGTTTTAATATTTTAGCCTTAGCCAATCAACAACGTTGTTGAATAAATAAACTCCTTTTAAAAACTTTCATCAAAATCTTTGTACAGAGTTATAGATTTTCTGTTGTAATTCGGATAATTGTCTCTCTTACCTTAGTTTCTCTGTACTCTCTTATTTTTCTTGCTAATGTGATAAACGCTTCTTCTATATTTATGTTACTTTTGCAGGATACTTCGAAAAACGGCATATCAAAGTCGTCTGCAATCTGAAATCATTTATTATCTGAGTTATAATTATTTTACTCCTAGATTGGCAACATTTTTATTTATTAGTAAGTTCAATAAACCTTCAAAACTTAAACGAGTAGATTTGGACAAAAATTGATTGTGGTATTGACGTCTTGTTTTAAGAATTAATATACAATAAAGTTTATTAGATACTGTATACTATACTATACTATTACAGCAAGTATGTCTATTCAATTTAAAAGTTTGTGAGGATGTAAACTGCTCTATCACTTATCAGCCTAAAACAGGAACACGTGCGCTACGTTCTGGCTCTAAGTATTTAAGTGATTAGCAGGCGTAGCATGTGCATGGTCACCATAGAAACGGTTTCTTTATACGGAAGAATAGATAAAGTGACAGGTAGACAAGATAAAATGACAGTTAGACAATGGAAATCAGCCATTTTGTCGATAAAATCTGTCAGTATGTCGATTCTTTCCCATGTCTACTGTTGTTATGCTAGCCCTGCAGATGGATAGATGTAAGCTTTTTATAAAATGTACAGGATGTAACAAAACTAAGTGTGCGTTAGCGTGTGTATACTATAATATGTGTTCACTGTGAACGTAGCAGCGATGAAAGAGCAAATTTTTTTGGAATTTGTATGGGCAAAGGGCATTCGCTCGAGCGTTATAAATTTTTCCATACAAAAGTTTAAAAAAAATACACTTTAAGCGCTGCTACTTTCACAGTGACCTCTATAATATATAAGGAATACATACAAACCCTAAAGTACTACCACTTAGTTTTGTTACACCTTGCAGATTAGGAATACCTTTTGTCCCCTCTCCTTGGGCACGGCACGCTGGTTCTCGTGAACGTCGCATTTGTTACCCACCAACACTTTTATAACGTCCGGGGATGCATACTGAAAAATACAAATAATTTTATTATAATAATACATTATGTCTTCAAAGAATATAACATATTATTAAGTGGAAAATTACTGCTCTGGTCATATTATGCTGATCTCTCAGACCAAAGAGTTTTTATTTGGTCTGAGGCTGATCTAAAAATATTAGATAACTAGGTAGGTACCTATGTGGAATTATTCAGTACATTTTTTCTCAATAAAATATACCGGTCTACTGTAACAATGTTCCTTGGACTTTAAGTATCTCCATAAGTAACAGACGTACACACATTTCTACACCATTTTTTTTTCCCCGGAGGGGGAAATGCATTACGCATACCACCCAGGCGCAGGGGGCGACCCAAGCGGTGATGTGGGACTCCCGTAGCTAATGAGACCACGGTATACCCACTAAAACCCCCCCCATCTTCCGCCACGCCGCCTTTTGACGGGGCCACGGGAACGATACACATATCCGCGACCCCGCCAGCGGTCCGAAGACTCCACGATGGGCGCACAACACGTGCGCCCTCCTCCTCGGCCCCCACCAGGGCTGTAGCAGACGCCCCCCGAGTCTGCTACTTGGAGGCCATGTGGCAGATCAGGTACACATTTCTACACCAAGCTTAGACTTATACAACAAGGGGCAAGAGCTATATTAATTATCATCATCTACCCCATACTTACTTCTTGTATATTACGTAGCCAGTACGACAGATGGTTGAAAGACTCCAGGTTGGTGATATCATACATGAGTATAATGCCCATAGCTCCCCTGTAGTACGCCGTGGTGAGGGTCCGGAACCGTTCCTGTCCGGCTGTGTCCCATATCTGTAGCTTTATCGGCACCCCATCCAGATTTATGATCTTCTGCTTGAAGTCTATGCCTGGAAATTTTGGGAAGTTTGTTAGTGGAAGAGTAACGGAATTGTAGAATTGGGAATTAGACAAGAAGAGCAGAGTAACGTAGCTGTAGAATTAGGAACTGTTTAAGTTTTAGAGAAGACTAGCTGTCCCGGAAAACGTTGTTTTGCCATTTAAAGTATTTCTACTTCATCAGTTGATACAAAATCTTACCCCCTCTTTTGTCCCCTAAGAGGGGGGGAAATTTTATTAACAGATGTTTAGTTGGAAAACACAGTTAATAATATGAAGTAAGTCCAAGAAAAAAGTTTGATACAAAATCTGATCCCTTCTTTGGTCCCCTTAGAGGAGTGGGAGGGAGAATTTTTATACACCAGATGTTGAGTTAGAAGAAGACAAATATATCTGCGAAAATCGTATGCAAATCGGATCAGTAGTTTTCGTGTTAAAGAAAAAAGTTTGATATAAAATCGGACCCCTCTTTCGTCCCCTTAGAGGGGTGGGGGAAAAAATTTTTATACACCAGATGTTAAGTTGGAAGAAGACAAATATATCTGCGAAAACCGCTTTCAAATCGAATCAGTAGTTTTCGTGTGATAGTGGAACAAACATACAGACAGACAGACAAAAACTAAACACATTTTTGGCTTCTATAGCGATGTAGTGACACCCCCCGCTTATTACTGCTTAGATATCATCTGGTTGCAATTAATTCTTTTGATTTTATTTTCATCTGGAGAAACTGATACAAGATGCGATATTATATCGACGTTAGTTTTATGAATTAGCTATTTATCAAGTAAACTTTATTCTAACTTTTTCATTGTAATAAATTATTCGTCTAGTAAAGATCAATGCAATTTTACAAGACATTATAAGTGCATTCTGCGTAGATCGAAACACAAAATATAATAAATTGATGAATCTGAGGGTAGTTGAATAACTTCCGCGAGTTTGACGTCTGTCATCTCAGTCCACCCGTGACACTGATCTCTATTATACAAGTACGCTGGATAGCTGATACACACCTGCTTTTGAGAACTAAATTTGACGTAACCACAACCAATAACAACAGGTTGTCATCACTAGTATTAGTTCCAAGTACTCTCACTACTGTTATCAGCGCCAATATGGCGGCTTTCAAACGTCATTTTTACGACAGATTTAGTTCTCTACCCGAATAATGGCGGCGCTGATTCCGCTTCAAATAGGCACAAGAAATAGCTGTCATTTCAAAGGGTATCAGCTATCCAGCGTACTTGTATAATAGAGATCAGTGACCCGTGATCACGGTCGCTGGAAAACAGCCGAAACTTCGGGAGGAAAAGTGCTCCGAGACAAAATCAAGTAATTAAACAATAATATTTTGTGTACAATAATTATTACTTGCGTAGTTTTATTATTCGTAGCTTAAACATAAAAACACTGTTTATCTTATACGCTAATGTTTATAATCGATTCCAAAAAAAGAAAATGCTAATGCCCGGCTATACCTACCCTTCTTTTTTATACGCTTTTTATTAGCTTCACCTGTATATTTGTTTGTAACATGTTTGTAACCGACTTCTTTGGGCGCGTTTTTGACCTACTTTAAACGGCCATTTCGTTCAAACTTTGTAGATTTATCGAGGACCGATGACAATACACTAATTTGATAATTATAATTATTCCATTTTTTAATTTGTAGGTATGTTTGTTTGTAACCCTTTATATAAAAAGCGTGTTTTTGTTTTTTTTAACTATTACTTATTCTCAATTAGCTATTAGTAGAATGGCGCTGGAGCGAGATAAGTATGAAAGACCCTAGGAGAGGCCTTTGCCCGGTACTTAGTGGGATAGTAAGGTATAGGCTTACATAAAGAAAAAAAAACAGAATTAATTTTCAAACGTGAAACGATTAAGCCTTTACCCCATTACACTGTATGCTGTGATGAGTCACATCAAACAGAGGGTTGAATTACCCTGACCGTCTAGACGAGTGATCAATAAACTCCAACCATCTCCAACTGTCATGTATCGTAAATCAAGGGTAAGTAGATGAAGCTGATAAGATAAGATGAAGGTTACTTTATAAGCTACCACCTTGGCAGCTAGTAGTCTTTTTGCATTCATCATTCATATTTTTATTAGTATCTGCAGTTTGGTCTCGTTGTAGGGTACATTAAACCGATGTTCGGAAAATATGTCGTTCTAAAGTTCAACAACACAGATACACAAAAGAAGAATAATTTAATCGCTTGGTAGCAATTGCTGGTTTTTGAAATAAGGGAATGAAAATTCCTTGGCAAGTAATAGACAAGAACTATACCTATATAAAGGAAGAAAATATTTATGTTTTATCATTTATGTAAAGCTACGGTATAGGTAAGCTGGAACTGTTCAAATGTATTTTGATAACTGACTTGAGTATAATCAAGTCGTTAATTAAAGCTTAGAGTTCAGTAATTAAGGGCGTTCGCTGCGTTGAGCGTGTGCCCGTCGCGGCGTCACGCGTCACGCTCAACGCAGCGAACGCCCTTAGTGTTTGAACGATCTAATTAATTACCTTTTCAAAGTAATTAAGGTAACTTTTCATACAGTAGAAGTAAATAAAATATTAGGTAAGTACCTATACTGAACTCAAATAAACAAAGGTAGGTACCTATAGAAAATGACAAAATTACGAACTGTACATAATATATTGTCTAGTTTCTAATTCTTTCTAAAATAACGAGATTGCAAACTTTTTTGTATAAGTAAGTATTAAAATTATGCTTATGTGTAATGATGGTTGGTTAATATAGATATAGCAACAATTATGATTTATAGCTCAGACTACTGACAATATTATAAATTTACATCTGCAAATTGTAGTAGACAAACTTCCATTGTTCCAAACACCTGCATCTCATCAGCAAAGCAAACAAACTTACCTATGGTCGATATGTACACGTCGTAGTATCTTTCATCGCAGTATCTGTGCACTATACACGTTTTGCCCACATTAGAATCGCCTAGCACCAATAATTTGTACGTAGCCGAGAAATCCAGAGCCATGTTTACGTACCCAAACGGGTGATCGCCCAAAACATACAGCTGTCAAAGTGAGAAAAATCGATGGCACGGCGCATGCGCTGACAACAAGTACCCTGTCACCTGAACTATATTAGGTTCGGTAATTGAATTCTGTCCCGTTATTGGTTTGTTATTACTTATTAGTTATTACTTTGTTTAGGTTTGTCTGGGTTAACTCGAAATAAAGCGAGCAGGGAGAAGATGATGTGGGTCTTGGACTCTTGGTAGATTGTAATTGAAATATATTTTGAAGATGCCTGCAAACGACGTTATTTAAAAAGTGATAAGTGACGAAATAGACTATCCACCAATTAACTTGACAGATCAAGTATAGAGAATTTGTTAAAACAGTTGTGAATAGCCTATTCGGCACTTTATCAGAAAGTGGTGAAACAGGTCCTAAGTAAAGTAAAAAGTTTAGCTGCTAGCCTACTGCACAAATTATATTATAGACTAGCGACCCGCCCCGGCTTCGCACGGGTGCAATGCTGATACTAAATACACTACAGAAAAACTGTGAACGTTGTAAGTATATAAAAACATAGACCTTTTCAATGTGTACAATACTTAGTACATTATTTTGATAAAACTCGTAGGGTTCAGCCTGCGTTTGCAATGTAAGCGGAAAAAAATGTAATTATTTACGACATCACATTAGAAACCTCAAAAATAACAGTACTTCTCCACTATTTAATGGATGTTGCTATACATATAAACCTTCCTCTTGAATCACTCTATCTATTAAAAAAAACCGCATCAAAATCCGTTGCGTAGTTTCAAAGATTTAAGCATACAAAGGGACATAGGGACAGAGAAAGCGACTTTGTTTTATACTATGTAGTGATAATATGCAAGAATTATAATATTATAATAAATCCTACTAATATTATACTTAAGTACGGAATTATAGATGTTGCCTACATCAACTTGGTTGAGCCTTAAAACCATGCCCTTTTCTAGGACTCAATTAGTGTCTCCTTACCAAATTAAATAATCGGCCAATTGCGAGTCGGACTCGCGCACGAAGCGTTTCGTGCCATTAAAGAGCAAAATTAGGCCAAAAATTGTGTGTTTTGTATGGGGGCCCTCCCAAATTTTTCATTTTATTTTAATATTATTATTAAATATTAAAGTATTCATATTATAACTAAGGAATTTGTAAAAAAATTCAAGTACCTACCTGTTGCCATTATTAATATAGAGCAAAAAAGGTAAAAAAATCACGTTTGTTGTATGGGAGCCCCCCTTAAATATTTATTTTATTTTGTTTTTAGTACCTATTTATTGTTATAGCGGCAACAGATATAATATATGTCGCAGTCATCTAGTTTAATCGGTGATTCGATTGAATGACTAGCGTATTCATTGAATGACACCGTTTTATTGAATGACTGAAGGACAACTAGACAAGACGTTGACCGTAACGTTTCACGTCTTGACTAAATGTCATCATAGTGAAGTCGTTAAATGGAATGATATGATTTTTTTAAAGTATTTGTTAGTGGCGTAATAATAGGTTAATCTAGAAACTGACTTCAATTATGAGGCGACGGTTACTTCTGGGTGGTTTACAAAAAAATAACCACGATGGCTAAGGCGGGAGCTTCGCTGCGCTACGCTCCTGCCTTAGCCATCTAACCTAACCCAATGAAGTCGTATTGGGCCAACACGGAGTAATACATTGCTATTAATTACCTAAAAATTATAATATACTGTTCTTATACGTTTCCTATTCCGTTAAAAATAAATACATTCAATTACCTGACTGATTTCATATCCGCTCTCTTCAAAGGGCTATGTTACAAATCGCTAACTAGTTGGACGTTGAATGGCGATTGTTCAATCAACGTTCGGCCGAGTCATTCAATTGAATGGTGTCATTCTATGAATGCGCTAGTCACTCAATCGAACCGAAGATTGAACTAGATGACTGCGTCATATAAGTACATAATCTGTGAAAATTTCAACTCTAGCTATTACCGTTCTTGAAAGTTGAATTACAGCCTGGAGACAGACAGACGGACAGACGGACAGACAACGAAGTCTTAGTAATAGGGTCCCGTTTTTACCCTTTGGGTACGAAACCCTAAAAAAACACGCTATTCAAGCGTCAAAATATTAATGATAGACCTAGATCGACGACCTCTGTGGCTCAGTGGATAGCACGTTGGTTCGAATACCGCCGATGGAACAAAAAGTTTTCAAAGTTCCTGGGTCATGGATGTGTATTAAATATATTTATCATATAATAAAAATCTTAAATATAATATGTATAGTATTAAAGTATTAAATATATTTCCGTTGTCTGGTACCTGTAACACAAGTCCTTCAGGTACTTAGCATGGGGCCAGACTGACGTGGTGTGAAGCGTCCATTGATATTATAAAAAGATATTTAATCCATACTTAATTACTTATCTTAATATTATAAATTGGAACGTGTGTAGCTGATCTTTCCGTCTGTTTGTCTGTCTGTCGGTTACATCATCACGCCCAAACCACTGAACCGATTATGCTAAAATTTGGCATGGAGATACTTTGTGTCCCTGGAAATGACATACTAGGGTACTCTTTTTACATGGTAGAGCCATGCTTCGGCACGAATGGACCGGTTCGACCGAAGAAATACTACGGGCTCACAGAAAATCGGCGTGAAACAGCGCTTGCGCTGTGTTTCGCCGAGCGAGTGAGTTCACCGGAGGCCCAATCTCCTTAGATCCTATTTCCTTCCCTACCCTACCATATTCCCATCCTTATCCTCCCGTACCCTATTACCCTTTTCCCTCTTAAAAGGCCGGCAACTCTTCTGATGTTGCAGGTGTCCATGGGCGACGGAAGTTGCTTTCCATCAGGTGACTCGTTTGCTCGTTTGCCCCCTTATTTCATAAAAAAAAAAAAAAAAGTTGTGCCGTAAGATGTGCGGCTCTCGTGCGATAACGAGTTTTGGCGCAGCAGAATTGCAGGCGACATCTAGTCAGGCATAATCTTTTTTAATCATATGGGGGACGAGCACAATTAAACGACTCCGTTAATGTAACAATTGTTTATTTGGTCCCCACATATTATTGCACTCTGGTTAGTAAGTTTTAACAAGTTTTATTAGTTTTTATACACAGCAAAAGGTTAATTATATCACAAAAGCATGGCGTCGGTAATAATAATTTTTGCGGAAGTGAGTTATAATGTTGCCACATTTTGGCATTACAATTTCCTTTTTTACTGACACAGTATTGCCATGCGGCAGAACCATAAATATAAATATAAAATGATAATTGTTTATGGTTCGCCACACCACCCCCCCACGGAGAAGGACAACCCGATGAAATTTCAGGGTTACTTTAAATAGGTAATTAAGCATAATAATCGTCGAACTTTTTAAAATGTACACGTCTGCCAGACCTTGTGGTGTACGGTTGTTTAGGCTGATCTGTGGTTGGAGATGGTGCTAATTGAGTTGTGGAAAATGGTAACAGAGTTGTAGTTGTAGGCACAGTAACTGCTGTGGAAGAGTCAGGTGGTTGCTGAGATGGAGAAGTCGGTGGTGAAGAATCTAAAGGTGGAGAATTGTCGACATAGGCTGGTTTGAGTCTGTCGACGCTGACAACAACGGTCTTGCCCTTAACATCAATGGTGATAGTTTTGCCGTCAGTGGCCCGTTCAATAACTTGATAAGGACCATTGTAAGGGGGCTGTAAGGGGCGACGGACAGTATCGTCTCGCAAAAATACGTGCGAGGAAGTAGCCAGGTCTTTAAAAATAAATGTAGATGGAACCGAGTGTCGTGAAGCTGGAACGGGTCGAATGGATGCCATGTGGCTCCGGAGTCTCGCCACAAAGTCGGCAGGGTCCTCGAATTTGTTCGATTCAGTCACTGGAACCAGTATCTCTCCAGGAAGACGAAGGGTTTCACCGTAAACCATTTCAGCAGCTGTGGCCTTCAAATCCTCTTTAAAAGCTGAGCGTATTCCAAGTAAGACGAGCGGGAGAGCCTTGATCCAGGAATTTCCATGGCACATTAGGGATGCCTTTAATTGGCGGTGGACGCGCTCTATCATTCCGTTGGCGCTCGGATGGAACGCCGTCGTACGAATGCGTTTCGCAGCGAAATTCTGCAAGAGACGACGGAATAGGTCTGACTCAAACTGAGTACCACGATCCGTGGTTATAATCGACGGAATGCCGAAACGAGGTATCCACTCTCTTGTAAAAGTGTCAACAACTTCTTCTGCTGTGATAGTACGCATAGGCCAGACTTCGGGCCACCGAGTAACCCGATCGATTGCTGTTAGGCAGTAGCGATACTCGGAGCAAATCGGTAACGGTCCAATAATATCCATATGGATGTGAGAGAACCGACCGGATGGAGTGTCGAAGGTGCCTAAGGGAGCAGAAACATGTCTAGTTACCTTACAACGCTGACAAGCTTCGCAAGTGCGGGCCCACTCTCTACAATCTTTGTTCATGGAGGGCCACACGTAACGGTCAGCTATGAGACGAGCTGAGCCCCTAATGCTAGGATGACTCAGGTTATGTAATTTGTTGAATATCATGCGACGCAAGTCACGGGGTACATACGGCCGAGGTTTGCCGGTCGCAAGGTCGCAAAATAGGGAGAAGCCTGTGCCAGGTACGCGTAATTTTACCAAATTAAGACTGGAATTGCCAAGTAATTGGGTCAACTCCTCGTCTGCTCCTTGGGACGCGGCAAGAGCCTCATATTCTTGCTCTAAGGAAATGGCTTCTACTCGAGACATTGCGTCAGCGACGATATTGTCCTCACCTCTGATATATTGGATGTCAGTTGTGAACTGTCCAATGAAAGACAGCTGATTCAGCTGCGCAGGTGGCAGCTTTTCCCGCCGTTGTACGAAAGCGTACAGCAGCGGCTTGTGGTCAGTGAAGATGGTGACGTGTTGGACCTCAAGTATATGCCGAAAGTGCTGTACACTTTCGTACACGGCCAACAATTCCCGATAATAAGCTGGCCACTCTGTTTGTTGTGGTCTCAGCTTCTTGCTGAAAAACGCCAGGGGGCGCCACTCTCCGTCCACCTGTTGTTGCAAGCATGCGCCTATGCAAGTACTTGATGCGTCTGTAAACAATCCAAGCGGTGCGTCCTTAACCGGATGTTGTAACGACGTAGCCCTAGATAAACTCTCCTTGCAAGCCTTGAATTGAGCTAGGAGCTCGGGTGTCCATTTGAATGGCTTCGCACCTTTGCCGTTAATAGCTACTAAGGCATCAATCAAGGGAGCTTGGTACTTGGCAGCGTGAGGTACGAACCGGCGGTAGTAATTGAACATACCGAGGAAACGACGCACCCCTTGGACAGTCTGAGGAGGGGGAAAATCAAGTAGTGCTCGGATACGTTGCTCTGGTGGGTGAGTACCCTCAGAGTTGATCGTGTATCCGAGGAAGACGACCTCTCTGGCGCCAAAGATGCACTTCGACGGGTTAATTACAACGCCATAATCTTGAAGGCGTTTAAACAAGATTCGAAGGTGTTCCTTGTGAAGACTTTCATCAGCAGAATACAATAATAAGTCATCTACGTACGGAAAAACGAAATCGAGACCCCGTGTGACCTCATCGATAAACCTCTGAAATGTTTGACCTGCATTTCGTAACCCAAAAGTCATGAAAGGGAATTCGAAGAGGCCAAACGGGGTAACGATAGCGGTCTTAGGGATATCCTCCTCAAAAACTGGTATCTGATGATAGGCCTTCACAAGGTCAATTGTGCTGAATATCTTGGCTCCAGAGAGATTGTGGGCAAAATCGTTTATGTGCCGGACAGGGTAACGATCCGGTACCGTTCTGGCGTTCAGGGCGCGATAATCGCCACAAGGACGCCATGACTGGTCTTTCTTGGTAGTCATGTGTAACGGTGAGGACCAGGAGCTCTTCGATGGTCGGGCAGTGCCATTCTTCACCATATCCTCAAATTCCTTTTTAGCTGCTATCAACTTCTGAGGCGCTAAGCGGAGAGGACGGCAGGAAACCGGTGGTCCATCTGAAGTTTTGATGTGATGCACTGTGTTATGCTTAACCAACCGAGGGAGTCCTGGGGGACGAGTAATATCAGGGAACTCAGCAAGCACTTGTGCATAGGTTGAGTTCTGGATATCGACAGACTTTACACTGGGTTGCTCGACTACAGCGGTAGTTGCGACGGCTCTTAAACCAGTGGTACCATCCACCAGGGTTTTCGTGCGGCAATCTGGTAAGAGGTGGTAGTGTGCCAAAAAATCCGAACCAATGATTGCGGTATTCACGTCTGCAGCCACAAAACGCCATGAGAAGTCGCGACGCAGTCCTAGATCCAGTCGCAGAGTAATAGTTCCGTAGGTCTTGATGCTACTCCCATTTGCAGCACTGAGTTCCCAGTCAGTGGGAGTCCTCTGTTCAGGGGCCCAGCGGTACGGGTAACAGCATAAATCAGACCCAGTATCTATAAGGAATTGCCTCTTCGTAACTCGATCTGTAACAAAAAGTCGACGGCCAGTGGAATCTATGGAACAGCAGTCAGTCTCCGCCGTTACTGACTGCTGCTGGAGTTTTCCTTCCAGCTGCACGGAGGAATGCATCTGTTGGCTTTTGTATCAAATTTCTTGTGATACCAACACATTTTAGGTTTTTCAGACTTGGAGCTGCTGCGGTTCCTGGAGGCAGACCGGTTACGTGACCTGCTACGGTGCTGTGAATGTCCACTAGTAAGAGCAGCAACTTGCTTGGTGAGGTTCTCAACTTGTGCGACAAGTGTGGTAAGTACCGATGGTGAGCTCTCAATCCCATAAACGTTAGTGGATGCAGATGGTAATTCCATAATTTTGTCTGCCAGTTCTGCAATTTTATCCAGGCTTAGGTCTGCTTGTGCGGCCAAAATAGCCTGTACTTGATTGGGCAGTCGTCGCATCCAAAGTTGTCGTAATAGGTTGTCATCTTTCAGGGAACCAGCCAAGGACCGCAGGTGCCGGAGAAAAGCAGAAGGTCTTCGGTCTCCGAGCTGTTCGTCGCTTAGCAGACGTCTGACTCGTTGTTCCTCCGAGGCTGAAAATCTTGAAATTAAATCCTTTTTTAATTTTTCATACTTTTGATCAACAGGAGGGTTGATAATGTTATCCTCTATTTCTCCTATAGTGCGTTGATCAAGTGCAGCAATGACATAACTGTACTTAGTTGTGTCACAAACTATGCCTGCAAGGTGAAATTCAGCTTCGACTTGGCTAAACCAGAGATTGGGCTTTTCGGGCCAAAATTGTGGAATTTTAGCTGATACTTTATTTATAAACTTATGAACCTGTGTGGAATTTGTAGGTTCGGGTAATGTGTTAGTGTTAGTGTTATTTTCAGTCATGATTTCTGAAAAGTGCAAACAAACAACAAACCAGAGCAACAACCCAACCAATCCAAAATTGATGAAAGAAAACTAATGTTAAACAATAAAAAAAATTTTGTGTTAACGGGTTAAGATGAAAACCTTATCCTTCACCGGGGGGTTAGGTCATGCAAATTTTCTTATGAAAATAATTAATGTTGTAAACATACACAATATTAAACACAGTTAACATGCAAACATGGACAATTATTTGCTAAATTCGAAATTAAAATTGAAATTAAGTTTTTCTTTTTCAAATGTCAAATGACATTCCTTAATTCTAAAGTATGCAAAGTGTTGCAATAAATTTAGTACAAAACACAGGTTAATATACACACAATGAAAGTTATATAGCACGAAGTGCAAGTTAAATTACTACCTAACTTAAATTGAATCGGATCTTGAAAGTCCCGTCGCCTGAGTCGCCAGCGCCAGTGAGCTCCAGTGACCTGCCGGCTGCCCTGCCGCACGGAATCCAGCGAGTCGGACAAGCCGCCGCGTGGGGCCGATGCCACGTGCCGAAACCCGGGAAAGATGCGCTCCGCCCGCTGACCGGTCGGTGCAGTGACTAGTGAGTCAGGTCTCCTGACGATGCCGATGCGGAGTCGCCCAGGCCGCGGTACTTTGCGGCTAGTGGGCGAGGTAGTAGGTACCCGTTGAGGCGATGCTGGCCGGCGCGGTGTGGAGGTCGGGGAGTGATGATGAAAGTCGCGTCTTCAATCACGTCGGTGTCACCAATATGGGGGACGAGCACAATTAAACGACTCCGTTAATGTAACAATTGTTTATTTGGTCCCCACATATTATTGCACTCTGGTTAGTAAGTTTTAACAAGTTTTATTAGTTTTTATACACAGCAAAAGGTTAATTATATCACAAAAGCATGGCGTCGGTAATAATAATTTTTGCGGAAGTGAGTTATAATGTTGCCACATTTTGGCATTACAATTTCCTTTTTTACTGACACAGTATTGCCATGCGGCAGAACCATAAATATAAATATAAAATGATAATTGTTTATGGTTCGCCACAATCACATCATAACAAAATAAGATTTTTTTTTAAATCGACTTACTTCCTTTTGCACGTTGACTCTGAGCTGAGCATATCGTGTGCAGTGTGGGTGTTACATTAACTCCCATTTATTCCCCTATCGATGCATATCAGATAGATTCATCTTGGGTGCCCCTGTTCTATGTAAATAGTCTATGTCAGGTATTAACGTGCTAGTCTAGTATATCCTGAGAAATTACTTGGCATTGTTGAAAAAAGGATCGATAACAAATAACCGATAAGGACGTGGTTCACGAGTTAAGAACCATTGTTTTACGTTCTTAAAATATGGTAGGTTATTTATAGGTATAACTAACGCCATTGTATCAAATTTTATGGTAACTTAACTTAATCGTCGAACAAAACTTTTTGTTTACTGTCTATGCTGGTGCTGACTCTAGCGTGAAAACATCGCATCCCATTCGCGTTTCTTATAAACCGATATTTCAAAAAAAGGTTATTTATATTACTGTACCGGACTCCAAGAGATGCGGATTTTTATTATTTAATTAGAATCAGTCCGGCAAAACGGGCAATAAATCACAAAACACGTTATTTCCAGGTCAGAGGACTGTTAGGTCATAAGCGGAGCCAATTAGGCGATTTTTATGGCTGCAAGTGTACTTCAATATAAACTCGCAAAGAAATACGAGTAATCTATCAATTTTATAACAATCCTTAGCTAAGCAATTATAGGAAGGTGGTTTTTCTAATTAAATGCAATAGTAAAATAATTCCATGTAGCATGGTTTTTAATGGTCTTACAAGGGAGTGAGGTTTACCTAACTAAGTATTTTAATTTAAATAACATTTTGTACATCCTTTATTTTTTTTTTTGTTTAGCAAAAATACCTATGTCAGTTTTTGTAAATAAGAATATTATCGTGCAAGCGCAGAATCTATGTCTTAGGATCCCAACACCTGTTCAATTCAGACCGCAACGCGACGCGTAGATGCATTTCTAAATTTATATATTTAAGTATCTACTTAGATTTGACAAATTTGCAAGACGACTTACGGCTCACGCAATCTACTTGTCCTACTTTTTTCTTCATGCTAATTGCTTTATAATCATTCATTTTTACCAAAAAAAACTAATATTTTATACTGTAGAAACTGGAAACCCATAAAATGTTGATTGAAAAACATGCCATTTTTTGAAAACTTTTCTTTTGGAGAAAAGTTTTGGCCATTTCATTTTCCAATAACTACGGACGCGAAGTAAACAACACGATCCGACACTTTCGCAGAGCACCCCTAAAATATTTTTTTAATATTAAATAAGGGGGCAAATTTGTTTTGTTTTTGTTATACTTAAATTATAATATAGCGACAGCACTTAGCAGGAATACATCATCTGTGAAAATTTCAACTCTAGCTACTACCGTTCTTAAGAAAAATACAGCCTGACAGACAGACAGACAGACGGACAGACATCGAAGTCTTAGTAATAGTGTCCGGTTTTTACGCTTTGGGTACGGAACCCTAAAAAAACACCAATCTCCTATCCTGTTTCGAATTAAGCTTCTAAAGTACTGATCTCCATTAAACAAGTACGCTAGATAGCTGATACCCTTTAAAATGACAGCTATTTCTTGTGCCTATTTGAAGCGGAATCAGCGCCCCCATTATTCGGGTAGAGAACTAAATCTGACGTAAAAATGACGTTTGAAAGCCGCCATATTGGCGCTGATAGCAGTAGTGAGAGTACTTGGAACTAATACATGATGACAAGTGATGACAACTGTTGTTATTGATTGTAGTTACGTCAAATTTAGTTCTCTACCCGAATAATGGGGGCGCTGATTCCGCTTCAAATAGGCACAAAAAGCAGGTGTGTATCAGCTATCCAGCGTACTTGTATGATAGAGATCAGTGTTCTAAAGCCAGTTAATTTTGAAAGAACCGGTGTTATCGCTCGAAGAAATTTAATGACAACGCAACTTGCACTATCACTTTCGGCGAAGCATATTGTACGATAAGATCGTTTCTAATGACTCGATAGCGGCTGATATCCGGCTAGGGTTGCCAGGCGTCCCGAAAACACAGTCAGACTTTTTGATTACGTGTCCGGCCAAATTTAATGTTGACATGAGTGGATGAAACGAGTAGCTAACACATGACACCATAAGAGCAATTACATATTACTCATCATAATTTCAACAAACCTTGTAAGTTATAACTTACATCTTTAAATAATAAAAGTCTGGCTTTTCCTACTTATCCTACTGATTTTAGACCGTTTTACACCTAACAAGATGTAAAATTGTATCTATGAAATATTTAAATGAACAGAAAATTTGTACAGACTACACGCGCTGCCGAACATATTGCTAGAGTAAATTCTAAGTACTCGATAGCAGGGCTTCCGACTTTTACAAATGTCCGGCTAAGCTCACTGATTTGTCCGGCTTTTCGGTTTAGCTTACTGGCAACCCTACATGTAGTTACCGCATGCATCTATGGGATCTCCATTTCTTCCGAGTGGGCAGTTACTTTCTTTTAGTCTATTAATCATTGTGACATTATGTAAGTGGTGACGTCGGTGTAATTCATGTGTTGTATTATAATATTATCTCTATGGAGCTACTTGTGAACACATAATAACTTCTATGGTTCTTTACCACGTCCGTCTAACCCTGTGGTAAGCTCTCGAAGATGTTGCTTTTGTATATTAAATAACTGGTGGCAGACTACCGTAGCCCCGAATACGCTGATTAAGATAATCTAATATGGCTAAGAACTATCTACAATCAAATATACAAACTAGGGTCATTGGTCAACTAAATAGCTTAATCATGACTTAAAAGATGCCAAAGAATTAATTCTTTGCCAAGAGCCAACCAGATTTTAACCAATCCACATGATAAAAAAATCCTCAGCCGACCATAGAACCTCCTCCTTTTTGGAAGTCGGTTAAAAATGCCAGGTGATCTTACTACTCAACTCTCCAAGCAAAAGTAGTCGTGCCACAATATCGCTATTTGCGTCACAAGCGCTGGTAGGAATTTGCATACGGCGCCTGTAACTTTTTGCATACTTGAGGTCGACGAGGAGGGGTCGCCGGTTCAATTCCGGGAGTGGCGCGCAATTGTTGCAAGCGCAAGGTCCAATTTAAATGCCAAAGGTTTGGCGCCAGCGAGTCGTCCGCTTTTTGTAATCCAGTTCTGTTCACGCTTTTAAATATTACACGCCGCCATATATGGTTTAATTTGAGATATTATATGCCAATCTATGGAAAGAAGAGAGCGCCCGTGGCCCAGTGGCAGATGTGTTGTAAGGGGTGCGAGTGCGAATCTGAGAAGAGTGGCAAAGAGCTGCTGGCAAGTATATTTTTTAACGAGTAATTGGACCAGCACATATTATGACCATACTTTGACTGATATCATGGGTGCCCGAGGGCCGAGGGACAGGCTTGGGACCCGAAACGAAATTAATCAGATGAAAGGAGAATTAAGAGATATCCAATTTCCCTCCCCAAGCAAAGCGGGGAGCCAATTTTAATGACACGAATGTCCGAACAAGAGGGGAGCACCACGGGAAAAAATAGAGAACCTGCTAACAATTCCACAAATATTATTATTTATAGTAAGCTAACATGAGCATAGTGTAGCGGGTTTTATTAACTTGCCAATTGCCATGATGTGAGTCCTAAACACTAACGGTCTTACTACAAAAGATTTAAACACCTGTTGAATAGTTGATTAAAAAAAATTCGCTAAATAATGGTGTCAAAACAACTGTTCAATTATAGATGTTTATGTAACATTTCGTAACATTTTTAAGCTAGTTTCAAAAAGGTTTTCTTAGATTACTTTGTGCAGAATTTGATGTAAAACTCTTGGTTCTACCATGCCTAGATAAAACAGTTGCCATTTATTACGGTAATATTCTATAAATAGAGACTATAAATAACTAGGGAACTTAACAAGATAATTATGTCAGGAAAAGTAATTGTGGGTAGTGGTTACGCAAATCTTAATATATTATAACCAACGATATCTAATAACCGCTTGCGATCTGATAACAGGGGACATTAATATAACGAGGTCCATGGCTTAATAGCTATTGTGGTATATGCTTAATCGATTAATGGCGATCAGATCTCGAGATAGCTGAAGACACCTCGAAAGTAGGATAGATCGTGAGTTTACTAATTATTGGTGCGACCAGTGGCTCCAAACATTAATCAGAGGCAATTTTATCTAACCTTTCTAGTTAGGTTAGTCTATTTTGCAGTTATGGTGTGAATTTAGAATCGACGCTTTTTTTTTTTTTTTTTTTTTTTTTCCCGGAGGGGGAAATGCGTTACGCATACCACCCAGGCGCAGGGGGCGACCCGAGCGGTGATGTGGGACTCCCGTAGCTGATGAGACCACGGTATACCCACTAAAACCCCCCCCCCCCATCTTCCGCCACGCCGCCTTTTGACGGGGCCACGGGAACGATACACACATCCGCGACCCCGCCAGCGGTCCGAAGACTCCACGATGGGCGCACAACACGTGCGCCCTCCTCCTCGGCCCCCACCAGGGCTGTAGCAGACGCCCCCCGAGTCTGCTACTTGGAGGCCATGTGGCAGATCAGGTCTGTGGCTCTGCCACCGACCACACCTCGGCCGCAGAGGATAGGGCAAGCGGCGCACCGCAATACCTACTTGCCTCTTCCTCTGCGGCCCCACCAATGCCGTTCAAACAGAACGGCAGCTCGCAGGGGGGGTAAGGAGAGCGGCAGCCTACCACAATGCCTCTCCCCCCCCGCGATCCGTCCTCGGCCGCAGAGGATAGGGCAAGCGGCGCACCGTAATACCTACTTGCCTCTTCCTCTGCGGCCCCACCTCGGTGCGCATCCGCAGCGGACTCCTCCAGTCCGCTGGGAGCGCCCTCCTCGGGCCAGGCGGCGACACCGGCCGGCCCTGGTTGCCTCTTCGCTTCACCGCGGTTGTCCAAGCCGCGGTTACTAGAGCCCCACCGCCACGACAAGGCGAGCAACCATCGGGGGGAGAATCGACGCTACCGCAATCTTGACTAGACTGTCGTTATAAGATGGTAGGTGTAAGGGGTAAGGTACTGCTGGCTTTATAGAAAGCCAGCAGTACCTTACTCCTACTTAAACTCTTTCAATGTCCTCTTTATCCTATGCCATTGTTACACACATAAAAATACACAAAGTACTAGTTTTTTTTACTATTTTTATAAAACATGCTAAAGTATAAATAATATTAAATAATTTTTAGTTAGTTTCTATCTTATGCTTGTTTTTTACAACTTTAGTCTTTACAAAACAATGTGGCTCCTGTTACTTGTACTATTATCTATTCTGTGCTCCTGTTTGTAAATGCCGGTAATTTTATGAGTAAGTATTGGGAACCTGCACATTTTCCCAACCTTTTGGGGCGCACGAAGTCGCGGGCAACATTATCATCTAATGTGATTTTTATTTTTCTGAAGATAGTAGGTATGTTCTAGAATCTTATATATAAAAATTGGATCTTCAAATGTGTTAGTCGCGCTAAAACTCGAAAACGGCTAAACGGATTGGGCTGATTTTAGTCTCTAAATATTCGTAGAAGTCCAGGGAAGGTTTTAATGAGACACGAAGTTCACCGGGACAGCTAGTTATTGATAAATACCAACATCGCGATATAGTTTGAGAGCCAGTGGCTATAGTAGACTTGCGAGTTGCGACAAGCGTTTGTCTTCGCAAATCCGCGACTTACGATTAATCAGCCTGTTGGGACTACTGTCTGTCTGTTATGTAACTATGAGGAATGGTTGTGTAATGATCTTATAAGTGTTTCGAATTAGTCAACGATACATCAATTTGTACCTGAATTTTTATGGTTCATTAGCATAAATAAGTTATAATTAATGCTCGCGAATTTTGCACTTTGCAGGTTATGATCATCAATTATTATTATGACCTCTTCCTCCTTGGTGAAGTCTTTATTAGGTAATGTTTTTGATAAATGCTAAAACTATTACGAGATTGATTTTGGTAATTAATAGGAGGACTTTAAGAAGTTGCGTTATGTAAATACTTTTAAGAAAAGGTGAGTACGAAAATATGTTTATGAATAAAAAATCCCTTACTTGCTTGTAAGTCATTCGTAAAATTGAAGCAAAATAACTAGTTTTCATTGACGCCAAAACGAGTAAAAACTTTAATTGATAACATCACAAGGAATAAGAACTGAGTTTATTTTAGTAACATTACAACTCTACATATCAAGCGAATGAAAATAAACAAGATGGTTGTTATTTTTCACGGCTACGATGCCTGAGATGACGCGATTCCTGCGCGGACTGAAATGGGCCAATCTAACTTATCCAGATTCTAGCCTCTATCTCTGTTTTAAAGTTTTTACTGTTGATTTAGGCTTTAGACTTGTAATGATTTTGCAGAGGTGGATTTTATTATGATGATAATAATACAAATTATAGCAGTAAGCGCATAGAGACAATCAATATGAGCAAAGAAGAGACAAGATTTCGAGATTAGAGACAAAATAATGGGTGCTCCAATATAGCTGATAGTTGCTAGAGATAATGCTGCTGCATTCGTACTAAATAAATATTATAAATGCAAAAATGTTCTGTTTGTCTGACTGTTACCTCTTAATGCCCAAACCGCTGAGCGATTTTGCTGAAATTTGGACTTTGGAGATACTTTGAGTCCCGGGAAAGGACGTAGGATACTTTTTATTCCGGACGAATGTGTACGATAAACTGATTTTGGCGCAACGGGGTTGCGGGCGTCATCTAGTATTATACAATGTGTCCCGACACCGGTGTCCGATCCTATAATGTCATGATGTATGGCAAAAAATTTAAAATATAACATACATTAAAGGATCATAACATTAAAGGATCGGACACCGGTGTTGGGACATATTGTATAAAATATAATATCCTAATGTTTTCGGAAATCGCTTAAAAATCGCGCGTTACCAGCCGCGCGCAAACCATATCACCTGGTATCTGTCAGGTTCGCGATTTATGTTTAGTCGCATCGCCGGACAGCGTTATAGATGGTTTAATAAACGGTAAGAACTCGTTCCGAGTTTATTGCCTGTGTGATCGATAAGGATAGAACTCGTGTAAATAGTGCTAGGGCATGTCAGGTATGCCTAGGTTAAAGGTGCCCAAGGACTCAGGGCTATATTTCAAAGGGACACCATAGCGGCGGAGTCAGTTACCACTATAGGATCTATGTGTACACAACGTTATAAAATATAGCTCAGATTACTAGACTTTTTGTTTGGTTGCGCTATATTTTTTCACTGTTAAAGGCGACCATTACATAGGATTAGAAGCAGATCAGAAGACAGAGAAAAGCGGATGCATTATAGAAGAAACTAATATAGTAGAACACTGGTTCTACTATATTCGTTTCGTCTTTATTACGCGTTATCGGAAGACGCTGAAGTCTGAAGCCGAAAAGGGTAGAAGGACATAGGGGAAAATGTAAAGATAATAATTTATAAGAATTCAAGAATTGTGCACCTGAAAGACAAACACCCAGGAAAATAGGAGCATCCCCATGACTTGGCCTGTATAACCAAGAATGGTTGATAGGTCTGGTGGAGGGATTTGGCAAGGCGTTTCGGTGAAATACGGTCCTAGCTGAATGTGAAGCATGGCTCTCTGACGTGGGAGAGCCATGCTTCGGCACGAATGGGCCGGCTCGACCGGAGAAATACCACGTCCTCACAGAAACCCGGCGTGAAACAACGCTTGCGCTGTGTTTCGCCGAGTGAGTGAGTTTACCGGTGGCCCAATCCCCTACCCTATTCCCTTCACTTCTCATCCCTACCCTCCCCTATTACCCTATTCCCTCTTATATATAGTCCTCCTTATCGATTTCGATAACGGCGACCCCAGAAATTAAGGATTGTTTCTATTGTGAGCCCTAATATGACTTGCTAGACCAGCGGTCGCCACACTTTACTGGCCAAGGGCCACATATGACAATGTGAGTGCCAGCACCGGGCGACAGAGTACCTAGGTATGTGAAGGGCGCTCCAAGAGCGGTTCCACACATTTTTTTACACTTGCCGAGTAGTGACGAGACAGTACTCTCGGCAAATTTTAATGGTAGAGAACATTATCTCGCCAGTCGCCACTCTACTTGGTAGGTGTAATCAGGCCCTACCGAGTACTAGTTGTACCACACCATAAAACAATTACTGGATTAGGTTATTATGACATTTTTTAACTAAACTTAACGATAACTGGCCATAGTTGGCCGGTTACGTTTATTGTTAAACTAGCTGTTGCCCGCGACTTCGTCCGCGTTAGCATAATATAATAACGGAGATGGATAATTTTCTCCCTTTAAGGTCCCTTACTCAAAGGGTAAAAACGGGACCCGCAGCCAAGTAGGCACGTCATATTAATCAAATGACACTCGAAAATTGTATGTTTAGTTTAGGTTACAATCTTTAATAATTTCAGTTCAATCAGTCGAAAGTCTAAGAAAATTAATTCTAAAAACTTTCATTCCCTATTTCATCCCCTTAGGGATGGAATTTATTAAATTCCTTTCTGAGGGGATGCTTACAACATAGTATCTTTATGCATACACAGTCTCAGCCCGATCAGTTTAAATTTGATAAAAGTTTCATGCAAAATTTCATCCCCTATTTTACCACCTTAGGGGTGGAATTTTTAAAATCCTTTTTCAGGAGATGCCTACGTCATAGTAGCTTTAAATGCATGCAAAGTCTCAGACCGATCGGTTTGAAATGACAAAGACAAACTGTCAACCCTAATTTCACCCCCTTGGGGGTAGAATTTCCAGAAATGCTTAAATATACATCCATTTAATTTTATTTAGTAACCCAATAATAAAGTTTCATGTTTCTAACTTAAGAAATGACGGACTTTCATTCACACTTTCAACCCCAATTTCACCCCCTTGGGGGTAGAATTTCCAAAAACGCTTAAACACGTATTTATTCATTTTTAATCAGTAGCCCAAAAACAAAGTTTCACGTTTCTAACTCAAAAAATGACGGTCTTTCATTCAAACTTTCAACCCCAATTTCACCCCCTTGGGGGTAGAATTTTCAAAAACGTTTAAATACGTATTTATTTATTTTTATTCAGTAGCCCAAAAATAAAGTTTCATGTTTCTAAATTAAGAAATGCCGGACTTTCATACAAACTTTCAACCCCTATTTCACCCCCTTCGGGTTAAAATTTCCAAAATTCCTTCCTTAGTGGATGTCTACTTAATAAAACAGCCCTGCTCACCAAATTTCGTGGCTATAACTTTAACAGTTTTTGCTCTGCGATGATGAATCAGTCAGTCAGTCAATAAGTCAGGACTTGTAATTTTATATATATAGATATGTATTGTGTATGATATAATAAAAATTAAATTAAATTATTTTGTTAACTGTGTTTTATTTTAATGTGTAAAATTGGCAGAATATTAACCATTATTACATATTCGTTATCATGCACGTGCTGCAACTTCCAGGAACGTGCTTTTTGTGTCCCTCCAAAACTCCGTCAAAAGTTTCAGTATAGAGTATAGGGTAATCAACCGACTTGACTCCTTGACTGCTTGACTTGACTTTTACTTAGACTTTGACTAGACTTTAGATATGATCATAAATGACGATAATATAGTAAAAACAAAAACGTTGATGAAAATTATTATTATGATGAAGACTGACTATACCTTTGTATGTGGCAAAGTACACCCCCGGTGTCAGAGCCAAACGCTAACAAAAAAAAATATATACTAAATTACCTATGCCTTTGAATAATAGAACAATAAAAAAGTCGACATAATATTCCTTTTTAAAAAAAGTAAAATATTCAAGCGATCTCCCGTACTGCAACGCATATGGGATTTGTATGGGATGTAATTACCCGCTTCTTGCATAGTCATTTGGACGAACCTTGTAACTTACCTGCTTCATCATCTGGCTAACTTTGTAAGTATACGTAAAATTCTAAATTTTTTGATTGCAAATCATTTTCCAAGTCCTAAAAGCTACATTTATGCAATAAAACGTAAATTTTCAAAAATGTTACTTACCTCATTCATGCACTCACGTCTTCATTATGTTTAGTAGTAGATGTTCCAGTTTTAAAGTAATAAAATAAAAAAATGTAATTGTAGCTCTCGCTTTTAATTTTGAGGTCTTGTCGAACCGAAAAAATTGTCTTCACACCTTTCGGGAATAGGGGGGAGGCAAACAAACGAATAGCAGCAGAGTTTCAATACGGAACTGAAATTGTTCATTGCGCGTCAATAGGAAATCCATTGGAAGTGTTCTCTCTTGATAGAGCGAAGGGTCGATAGGTGTAAAACCTAACATTTCCGTAACAAACGATGCATGTACAATCCGCTCTATTCACCACCATCAATAGAACCATGATCGTGTGGTTCTAGAAGAGAGCGTAGATTTATATTTTTTTACTTTTTGCCAATTGACGATTTTTTGCCAATTGATTTGAATTTGCCAAAACCAATTTTATTGTTTTTTGCAAGTCTGAAAATATGGCTAATTTTCATAAATTTTAATAATTTATGAAAATTTGCCATATTTAATTTAACTATCTTATTATTTTAAATACTTTAATTTAATAGAAACATCTGACAATCCCTTTAAATAATAGCAAAGGATTTTCAGTATGTGTTGTCTTGAAACTGTCAGTAAAGAATTATTATGAAAAGTTAAAATCTAGTAACTGCAAATTCTTCAATAGGGATGATGACAAAGTCAAAGATTAGCAAATTAAGAAATAACGGTTAAAAATAAGTGTTTCAAAAATTTCAGCTTGATAGCTTTTGTATTTTTTTTGTTATGCGCCTTCAAAGTTGGATATTCAAGTCGAATTTTTTTTCGACTAAATTTCATAATATTTGTATACCATTCGATATCTTATGCAATTTAAAGCAACTTTTGTTATGAAAGCACTTTCATAAACGCAATATAATTAATATAGCTATGGAACAAATATAATTAATATAGCTATGGAACAAAAAAAAAATATGGAAAAAAAAATTCCCGCGATGCCTACAAACAACTCTAATGTGACGTCATAATCGAGTAGCATTTTGTATGGAGCGTTTCGGGCAGGTCTATTTATGAGATGTTTGAATTGTCATATCTTGGTGAGTTTTTGAGCTATCAGAGTCATTCTTTCACCGATGTTTCTATTTTTTAAAGGTCTTTCAATTACCAATAAGAAAATAAATAAGTCATCATGCCTATTCTTAATGAGACTAAAGGATTTTCTAAGATCATCTAAGACGTTTCAAGTTTCAACTCTCAGAAGTAATTGGACTTACCTCCTGTGGCGATTTTAGGCCATGTGTTATTAAAAACGATTTATTAAGTTTTAGTTTGATATCGAAGTCCTAGATAATATCTTGAATATCTACTATGTGTTTGTGTTGTGTTGTTTCTGTTTTTTAAGGGTCTTTCAATTACCAATAAGAAAATAAATAAGTCATCATGCCTATTCTTAATGAGACTAAAGGATTTTCTAAGATCATCTAAGATGTTTCAAGTTTCAACTCTCAGAAGTAATTGGATTTACCTACCTCCTGTGGCGATTTTAGGCCATGTGTTATTAAAAACGATTTATTAAGTTTTAGTTTGATATCCAAGTCCTAGATATCTTGAATATCTACTAGAATCTACTAGAATTTTCTATAAATAGGTACACACCGCTACGCAATGTATGTTCTATTTAAGCTATCAATTCTAATTTATGATTGCGATAACAAAAAACAGGATGCTGATAGCACCTAACAGGAGGCCCGCAATTTATTACTCCCGACGTTTCCAGTGATAGCGATCCGTGGACTCTTCCTATGCACTCGCTTCCTATTCACACGTCTTTGACTTTGACGTATTGCGTCTGCAAAAATTACATGTTATTGTATAGTATGAAATCTTTTCTTTGGTAAGGAGAGCAGAATATTTTGTTTACCTACCTAAGTGAGCAAAGTCCTCTATTTCAAAAACACTGTTTTCAATCCAATCCCAACCAATCAAAAGCTTGAACCACATTTAGTAACTAGATCTCATACCATCCAGTGGAAAACTCGACTCCTTACTTGACACCTCCATGGCCCAGTGGCTCAAAGATTGTCTTTTCATGTAGTCACGGTTTTTGCCTGAAATCCTGTGTTCAATTTCCGCGTAAGAACAACAAAAAAACTAAAGTTTTCTGGCTATCGTCAGATTACCTAACAAGAATTGTGATCTCCATCTACGAGTATCTTATTATATAAAGGTATCTCTATATAGGCGAATATAATTATTTTCTCGACCACAGTGTCAATGAAATCTTACCATAGCAAAACAAAATGTTATTATAACTGTTGTTATATCATGTTGACGTCAGTTAGATCCGCTTGTACACCGAATTCCGTTTCACTAATGATCTACGCACCGTATAAAGAGTATTGTGTATTTAGTGACTAATAATTACATAAAAATTAACTCGAAGGTTTATAATATTTTACCGGGATACCATGACAGCGCACTGGTGACTAACAAAATGCATTTTTGTTAGTCGCAGCGACTAGTTGCATTGATAACTTTATAATAATACATTATTTGGTATATCTGTGGAATAGATAAAGTGACATATTGATAAAGGAATCTGTTGACTTGTCTTTAACATCTATTAGTGTGTTTTTGTGTTTCTACTGTGGCCATGCGAAGTCTGCTGGTACAATATCTCTTATATATTCATCTGATTATATACATTGATCATCTGATCAATCTAATTTTCTAGTTCATTTAAGAAAAAGAAACATGCTCCTTTCGGTGCTTCTGGTATTTATACAATATAA
This sequence comes from Plebejus argus, assembly GCA_905404155.3. Classification (NCBI taxonomy): domain Eukaryota; kingdom Metazoa; phylum Arthropoda; class Insecta; order Lepidoptera; family Lycaenidae; genus Plebejus; species Plebejus argus. The sequence goes on along the minus strand of FR989931.1, from coordinate 16,691,790 downwards.
TATCAGTGATTTTCTCTTTATATCCTCTTTATAATAGAGATTCCATAAGTTTACGTCCGCTTTCGTAATAAAGACATTTTAGATAAAACCGTACTAATTAATATCGTTTCCAAAATTATTGCCTATTAAATTTTGTATGAGATAGGTAAATGGACTATTGATTAGCTACCTAACGATGTAAATATGTTAATATTTCTTTTATATGGTCAAACTTAATCTACATCAATACTTCCAAGAGAAAAGGTATATTTTGCAGTGAAAAGGCTCTGGAGCTAATTAATGGACCTATTTGGATGAAATTTTTAGATGTAGATTTGATCACGGAAAATAAGCAATTTTTAGTTGCGACAAACTTGATTCTTCTGTTGGTTTTTATAATATTATCACACTTACGGAGATAAGAAAATATGCTTACCTCCTAAGCACAGATTACAAAAATTATAGTTACGTCCCTTACTAGTAAAAATATCAACACTGTGTGCATATAAAAAATTATTATATTAATATAATAAATTACTTAGACAGCTTATTTTATTAGCAAGGGGAATATTTTATAAAATTGTTTACCTTTCATATTAAAGGCCAAATGTGATTGATATGAGATTGTATAATAATTAAAGATGTTTAGCAAGATCTGGGTTACTCTGCTAATATGACGACGTGTTTAGATAATCTAATTAAGAAGTAATAAATATTGCTATAATGTAATTTATAATTTATTTGCATATTTAAGTGTTTTATCTTGTTGCTTAATATTGCGATCGGCAAAAATTAACAGCATCAAAGAGAATTATCATCGAAAGTAGGTAATTCTATATTGAATATAATAATAATTATATTATTATCAAAAAGGTCGGGTTTAAATTAGAAACTACCTTGGATGTCGATTACTCGAAAATGGATAGTATATAAATACTATCCATTGATACTTACATGATTTTTATAAAAAATTATTATAAAAAAATATGTATAAAAGCTACATGATTTTTATAAAAAATCATGTAGGTATGAAGCTTTGATACATATTATTAACAAATTAATACCCAACAATGAGGTAGAACAAAATAATATATCATAATATAGTGGGAGCCACCTATAAAAATATACAAATTATAATAATTTAATACTGCTAAATGCAAAATAAGTATGTCTAGAGTCTAGACTCTACTAGTCACTGATGTAGGCGCGAAGCCAGACTCATTGAAAGAAGTTCAACGTAGGCGGACTCCTTTAAATACGAGAAGAAATTGTTTGAATAGGATGTCTCATCCTTTCGTACTCAAAAGCTCTTATTGGCTTAAATGCTAATACTAAACCTTCCATTTGTGCAACAGAAGCATGCTCTTATAATGTCTAAGAGGGCATTAAAATAACTTTCTCTAAATGAAAAGATACGAATAATATTATAACGTATTGAACTATTGAGGCTGAAAAGCTTAGAAGTTAGCATTAATTGAATTTATATACTAAAGGAATTATATGTATATGAAAGGTGTTTTTTATTGAGTAAGTGTAAAGTTTTACCCGTACATCGAAAAAGCTAGCGAATCTCAAGTGAAAACACACAAAACTAAAAAATATAAAATTTGTCGTAGGCAGGATATAAATAACTTTTAATTCACATTCAGAAATCAAATATAAGATAGATAAGGAAGCTTGTGAATGGAGCCAGTTAGAAAATTATTTAGCATCAATAAACACTATCCATGTCACATAATTTATGATTTAGAAAGGATAAAACTCATTCACCACATTAATATGAAATCAAAATCGATTTGGTTTCGATTTCAAAATCGATAAATTTGTTATACGACAGTCGTAAATAATGTTCAGGCATAATTCCTTCTTCAATCAAACTCGATTTGCGTATCATCGCAACAAAAATTGTATGTCATAACGGAGAACTGATTTCAGTTCGGTAGCCGGTTTCGATGGAACCAGTCCACTCAGGAATTGCTCAAGACAAAGTATTGTTTTCTACGCCGGAGTGCAATTATTTCAATACATATAAACTAGCTAGGGTACTATGCTATTAGTTATTCCTTGTGAATCCACTGGATTTCAAATCAATAAGGAAATAAACAAACCATAATATACAATTTATGTACTCTGAGGCAAAAGGAGGTAAACAGTCAAACAAAGATAAAACATGTTACATATAAATAAAACAATACTTAAAATATTTCAACGTGTATTCGAACTCACGACCTCTATCCACTTGACCGAGGCGTTTAAATCGTATTAGTCGATGTGATGATTGCGCGCGTATTCCGAACAAAGCCTTGTGCAATTATGTTATCGCTAGCATTTCATCTCAACGAGACAATATCTTCCGCCATATACATTTCCTCGAACATTTTCAACGCTTATGCATACAACGGTGGATCATTCGAGGAGAAAGTTTGAGGCTGCGTTGAATTGCAGCAATGCTCGTGGTGTAGAATAGAAATATCGGAGAGAATGTGTTATGTCAGTGTGCATCGATTAAGAGCGTACTGTCAAGGTGCTTGTTAGTTGTTGCGTAAACGCATCGGTGCGGTGTCATTGACATTACAGATATGTTGTGAATTTTGAACTAGGAACTTGCGAGAATAACCGTCTGAGGTTCACCTCTTAGAGTGAGTTGCATCAACCTACTTTAACTATAACTTTAACTTTAACCATAACAAAATGTGAAATCAACTGTGAAATCCCTATAGCAAAAGTCGCCATATTTGACGATAACCTTAACCTTAACTTTAACTACGCTTCTGGTGCAATTCACCCTTAGACTTCAGTCTAGAGGTCGGAGAGGACTTCAACAATATTTTATTTCAAAGAATACTTCAACAATATTTTATTTCAAAGAATAAAATATTGTTGAAGTCTAAACAAAAGGGATTTGATTCTATTGATAAAGATAAAGTAGATCTAGACCTGTGTCTGTGACCAAAGACAATAAATCACAAAAGTTACAAATTCTCATGAGACTATTAATAAACGGTTAGCACCTTTCGCAAGCTTTATGATAGATGACTAATGCGCTGGGTTAAATAGCTAATGGTCAGTAATGGAAATAATCTTCTAAGGGCATCGCACTGTCGAAGAGAAAATAATACGTGGGCTAGTTTTTATTATTCGTAGATGTCCACCATCCGAACAAATTTTATAATTTCCATTCTTATTGTGACGGCCAAAGAAGCCAGGAATGAAAGTTATTGATCAGAAAATCAGAAACATGCTTTGTCATAAGGCATTGATACCATTATATTATGTAATTATAAAATGTTTTAGATTATTTAAATTAGAACCTTTATCAAACGTATACATAATAAAGTACTGATGCGGTATCGAACTAAATGTCTAATGGGCAGTAATGGAGATAATCTTAAAAGAGCATCGCATCAAGAGAAAGTGATTGTCGCAGTTGCAACTAATTTTGTCATTTCTGTGCCACTTCGAAAATTAAACCTAGAAATACTAAAAGAGGTTATAAGTGAAAAAAGGGTATAATTAAGGTCTATTCAAGAACTTTAAAGTATCCAAAGTGGCCTCGCGGTCTATGGGGTCTCGTGCCCCTTGGACCACAAATACTTTTTAGGATTTACGAGCACTCAATTTTTTAAAAATAAAAACAAATTCTTTCTCTCAACAAAATCCGTCCTCTTGCGTCATCCATCAGTGATCAGGGGGCCTCGCAAAATATAATATTTTGCCCACATCAAATTAAGGTCTTGCCCCGCCACTGGTTCTAATAGGTACCTACTATCAGAAACTTGATGTTGTGCATAGCTAAAAACTTATTCAGAATTAGCTTCCATTAAGATCTAGATTTGCGATATTATGATAGATGACTAATGCGGTATCGAGTTAAATGGCTAATGGGCACTAATGGAAATAATCTCCGAAGAGCATCGCGCTGTCCGAGAGAAAGTGACGCCATTGTCGCGATTCAAAGGCTCAACTACTTGCTAATTTATCTAACATAATTTATTGGATCGAGTGATGAATTTTTAAAAGGCTATTTCGTTGTTACCGTAGCCGTGGCGTGGGCTCCGTTGATTATCTGTTCAGCTGATTTTTCTGTAAAAGATGATCTATCAGAAAAAGAAAACGGTAGAAAAATAATCGAGATTTTTTTTAATAAAAACAAACAAAAATTTTCATCTACCATTATTTTATTGACACAATCTTATTAGTTAGCATTTATTTGTTATGACATTATTGTAGCTTACTGGGTCATTGTTATAATGTGAGCTCATAATATAAGTAGATACCGATCTACACCTACACAAGTTTACTGAACCGAATAGGCGTTATTTCTACAAGATTGTTTATGTTATATTATAATCTTTAAAAGTAACATTATTATCTATTTTATCTAAATCATGGAGAATAATCTAGTCACATGTCACAGACACCAAAGGCTATACCAAAAAACTACATTAGCAAATTCTCATTCAAAATTATTTTTAACTGATTCTTCTTGATTTGTATGAATGTGTATTTTAATAAAAGATTTAGGATCCCCTTTGTTGAAAATATTTCAATTTTCAATTCCTAATTCTTTTCACACTATTTGGCTCACGTATTAGTTTTATAGCGTTATCTTATATTGTATTTTTTTTTCTCTTACTAATTTTTACAGAATTATTCAACTAAGGAACCCTTAATATTTTGGCTTTAAACAATTTCTTTATCCTCATCTTCTCCTTATATTATGTATTCGGAGTCTACTATAATTAAGATATTCTAATAATATGATTCTTATGCAAATCTCAGCATAGTAAACCATTATTTATGGCTTATTTTACCATCAACAAACTCGTAAATAACGCAAAGGATGTAAAATTAAGTTATGTCGTCCATTTTAATAAAAAAAGGTTATGTAAACGTTTGATTGGCAAAAGGTATTGAAGAATCTTCGGAACGTAAAAAATATTACTTACGTAAAGAGTTAACAAAAGCTCATCATTTGCAAACAATAATAAGATTATGAACAAAGATTATGAATGATATTTTTACTACCAGTTTTGAGTACATTTTTTCACCAAAAACTATGATTTTTACGCGAAATAAAAATGAAGAATAACCCTATATTTTCAAAATACCCATTTATTTCAGGTTACTTACCTGCAAATACCTGCAATACATATATCCACTGTCTCTGTATCTTATTTGTATTGTCTTACTTTAGAATTACTATTACATTGTAATTTGATTCCTATGATTAAAACAACATCAACAGTAGATCAAAAGCTCTGACACATTCATCAAAATGAAACGTTGCTCAATTTGATTTAGCTATTTGACCTATTTCTAATATTGTACTTCAATTAGTGCGCTCTGTTACAATAATCAGAGTTATTATTAATTAAACTATTAAATTATTGTCATTATTCTTTGCGAAATGCTAGTAGAATTTTATATAATATTTCAAGCATATTTTCAATATGTTACTGTATTGAAAATCTAACGCGGAAAGGTTAGTATACTAAAATCTTTTCAATGTATTGTTTGCAAAGATTTTTGTATTCGAAAATAAATTGACTGGTTTTATTATTACACGAAAGAAGCTTGTGAAAACCTTTTATCGTTACTTTATCCTAATTCTGATCAAAAAGTAGATAAATGGAATCATTGTTAACATAACATCCTCACATCTAACGCAACTCAGTTGATGATAATATTATTATGATACATGCAAAACATTGAAATGATATTATGTAGCATATTATAAGACAGGCAAGGTTGTACGATATGCATAATACACTATGAATACACGTATATGCGTAATATATCAACGCAACGTTACTAATTCGTTATTCATTCAACGCAATACTTGTAAGAAAATAGCTTATGTAACGGTGGGGTCACACTCGCACATGATAGGGTTCTAATTAGACATTATTAGTGTGGTAATAGCCGTTGATTGAGTTGCAACACCATCAATGCGAAAAAAATCGTTTACCTGACAACTTTTCAAATTTTATGCAACTTTTAATTGACTATTGTAATTTTTTTTGGCGCTAATATATTTTGAAATCTATATTGGAATTTACAAATACTGTCCCACACAGAAAGAATTTGCAAAAAAATGCACACAAAGAGTAAATATTATTTATAGCAGAAAACTTAGCAAGATTTCTCATTGTCTAATGTCTAGTAAATAAGAATAATAAGTACACGTACATTAGATTAGAGAAACAACATGATAATTCATGATTACGTTTTATACAGGATGTAACAAAACAAAGTTAAAATACCTTAGGATTTGTATGTTTCCCCTATACATAATATAGAGTTAACGCTAGTTAAGTTATTGAGCTATCACACAGAGTAATTTTTTGTTATAAGTATCCAGGGCAAGCGCCATGTCATGAATTTGCCCTTACAAAGGTTTAAACATATTTTAATCTTTCAGCAGTCAGCACTGATACTTTCACAGTGAACTCCATAGGAGGCTCATACCTAAAGTATTATCACTTTGTTTTGTTTCATCCTGTACAGACTGGCATAAAGGGCATTAGGAACTCTATAGGATTTACTGATTCTGAGCCTGATAGTGGTTTCTGATTGAGCGATTAGGAAGATTGCGACTGCAATGAGTTCTAGACCGAGATTACTAGTCCTGAGGGTTATTTGCAAATTGTTTTCTAATCATGAACGTGACCCTTAAAATGTAGAAGACGCTCGAAATAAATAAACTTTGAATTTTATCCATGTCCTGATGTCATTTTTAGAACCTCGGTTGGTGAGCATTTGAACAATATTAAAGCACCTACAAGCTTCAATAATAAATATTATGAAAAATAAAAATAACGAAAGATAGATAGAAGATAGAATCTAAAAACGTTTCTAGGTATAACAAAAGTGTAAAAACAATTGCTTATAGTAATTCTAGACCAGTCTTTCCGAAAGTGGATGATAATGCCCCCTTGTCACTTATGGGCACTGAAGGTCTAAAGGGGGGCGGTGCAGTGGTCTCAGAAAAAATAGATTTATTTCATCTGGATGTATTTTAAATTGAAACAAGGGGGGTGCTCAAACATAATTTGTTCTTAAAGTGGGCGGTAGACAAAATAAGTTTGGGGGCCCCGGTTCTAGAACTTTCCTAAGAAGTAAGTTTGTTTATAAATGTATGTCAATAAAAAATATTTAAGTAACAGAAGATACCTACCTCTTTTGTATTCATCTAGTATGGATAGTTGAACCAAAAGCACAGTCGACCAAAGAAGACGTGTTACTGGTATAATTACTGCGCTTACATAACTAATTAAGTTAATCTACTATCACCGATAGCACAGATAGCTTGCTTGTTAAAAATATACCGAGTTTATCGATGTTTGTATCTCAAGTGATCTCAGTATTTACCACTAATTGCCTCTAATTCATAACCATTAGGCTTTCGTAACTGAACCTGGTGGTTGGATTGGTCGGTTGCTAAGTAATGGTTGTTTTTAAAGGTTTAATGATAAAAATTTGCAACTTTTTTAACTTAGATGACGCTAAGGATTCAAAAGCCATTTTGGATTGTTGTTGAAAGATATTACTCGTTCCAGGAATTTGGACGACTTAGCTCGAGCGGAATAGATTTTAGTAGAGTGTGTTGTTAAGATTTTTAGTCCAGTAAATTCTAGATATAAATAGGAGACCTAAGGCCTAACGGTCATAAGTCAAAGCGTGCTAGATATCCGGAGTACATGATAGCGCTTATCGCTGCGATGAATTCGCAACAGCTGGGCCTACATCTGTCAAAACATTTTGACAGTTTCCGCTCGCTGTCAGCGGCGTGAGTGGCGAAAATGCCGCTCATTATTCCGGCAGTATGAACTGACCTTAATCTTGTCCGCAGTTTAAACTAACAGTATTCTGTTTTTCTAATTTCCGCTATCACTAGCTAGTGCTGCATTTCTAATGCTGCTTGTATTATGTAGAGCTTATCTTATGTGAACTTCGCCAATGATGTCCTTATTTAATTAGTAGGTAGGTATACAAAATGGTACAGTCAACAGTTATCAGACCATTATCATTTTACCAATATTTGGGTAGTTACTGAATAAGTAGTCAGTTAATCCTAGTTGTATCGAAATTCTATCCGGTAAAGTAAATTAAGTAAGTTTACTTACAAAGCATTTATAAATAATTTAAATACTACTATCATTTGTACTAAATATTATCATATTGTAACGAATTATCGGTCACGTAAATAAGATCACGCTTCACTTTAGATCCGATATTGTAAAATAAGTGAGCTTACTACCGATACAATCGAAAAACAAATAAGCTCGATCTCAAAGGCATTGGTATATAGCTACTACCAAAATTTACACACTAGCGACTCCTAATATATTTAAATTAGGAATTAGGAAGAGAATACGACTTAAGGAGCCGTTGTCCCCAGAAGCAATAAAATTCTATAGTTATTTGGATCTGTCCCTTGTGTAGGGGACACTGTGTTCATATATTTTATGAGGCTGACATTAACACTGAGTGTTAAAAGACTCTGTAAAATAAAAAAAAATAAAAAAAATCTCACTCAAGCAAAAACTACATTGTCGAAAGCTCAAATCAATATTGAACGATGACAGGCGATGAAGTAAGAAGCAGTAAAACAAATAACTGAAAAGCCGATGTTATCTCTGTAACAATTACTACAAGCAATTACACAACCGATAGTCCTTATTACGACAGCACATATAATACAAATATTTATATAATTCGTGACGAAATGCTTGAACTTTATCGTATTTTAGGTGGCAAAATTACATAAACTTCCACCATTCAAACACTTAACGAGGAAATAATATTAAAAACATACAATTTGATTCTTATCGAAATCAGAACTACAAATAAGATGTATTGGATTAACGGTTATGTAACTGTTTGTGTACTCATTTAGTCTGACATCATTATTACAAGTTCGTTGAATAGAATTGCTTGATGAGTCAGTGTAAGGTATTGTTCCACCACACATCGCCACTGCTTATACCTCTCTAAAGTAGTAATCACTGAAATCCAGATATCAAAGGAGTCTCACGACCACATAATATAGAGACATTAATGATAACTTATTTCTAATTAAATGAAGTGTTTCATAGGCAATATATGAAATCTATGTCTTTCTCGTAAAACGCAAATGGTACTTGTGTTATAATTTCTGATGATTTGAAAATCAGTTCATCAGAATTTATAACATAAGTAGGTACTACTTGTGTTCCAATCTTCTATTTTCTTTTAACCGATCCGGTCGACAAAAATATTCCAATGTGAACCTATATATTAATTATATCGTCTGGAAGCTGACAGCAGATCCTATCTTCTGTTCATCTTAATTGCGTAACCGATCATGACATCAGAAGCATTCGAACCCAGATGTACGATTTCATACCAAGAGTTCTGGCCGTGTCTTTTGTAATAAGGTATTTGGATGTTTCGAAATACTGACATTGTTAAATATATTTCTCGGCCTGATAAGATTCTGAAGATACACGACTTAACTTTCGTTAAATTATGCTCAGGATAACGCCAGATTTATTGCTAGTGAGCGCATTCTTGCTGAAATTGAAAGCGACGAACAATGTCGAATTTTCTGATAATTCTTATGTATTGCTGCATCTTCATACCAATTCACTTTTATTTATGTTGTGATTGTGGATGATAATAATGGGTCGTATGATATTTTTAACAATTTCATCTTATGCGACCTTTAACGTTGGTATGTGATGGACCAATATAATCGAGATCGGAAATTACGAAAATATTATATTCGTCTTCTATTATTAATTTAGCAAATGTTGGAAATTCAATCAGAGTCAAAACAAACTTTGATGAAAATAATACTTTTAGTTCCTGGAAAGAAACATCTCAGACAGTCTTGCCTAAAAAATATACGCTCGAAAAACTGACGATCAAAATCAGAATAAAAACGGGCAGTTCTGGGAAAGGACATAGTTTAAATATCACGAAATTTGCAGTTCGAAAAACAATTTTCAACGCAACCGAGCAATGGACAAGTAACTTACAAAGCCTAGTACTTGAACGTGTGTGCCGTAATACTTTGAAAAGTTTGTTTGTTGCGAGTCCCACGCACACTTCCGTCATTTTCCCAGTTTCCACATGAAATACGAGCCGTCAAAAATTACGTGCTACCTCCAGCAGCCAGCAGCTTACCACTACATTGTAAACATTCCTATTTTGACAAATCTTCACAACTGCTTTCACTCGCATTGTAGTCGCACGCACTTTCGCCATATCATATTTACGGAACTTTTTACTCTTGTGAAATATAAAGGAAGAAGAGTTTAAGTATACGAAACGTCCACTTAGTTTCCTTCTATATTTTGTTTTGCTTTGTTCAGCTTATCTTAAGTTTATTTTGAGATCTTTGAGGACTTACTATTGTTGTACATAGCGAGAAACGCGAAAAAAAGTTGTACATTGCACACGCCTTATGGTGACGCCTTGATAATTTGGCTGTAGCGATGTCCATTTTTCTTAGCAATGACCAAAGCTAAGAAACTAAAGTTCACTGTCAGTATTCATCATGTCTTTGTCTTTGAATTACCCATAGCATAACACGATTGGTCAACTTTTATAACACAGAATAATCAATCAAAAAGACCTCTGTAAAAAAGGGATTCCTATTTTGCCAACAGAGGAGAGTGATATAAGCTTCCAAAATTTGTACATAAATAATTGGTTCTAGTATACACTTTATTTTGTCCATAGCTTATATGAAATGTATTTATGGTTTTTAAATTACGCGACAAAAACCATTTTGTCGCTACGCCCTTTCCATTTTTTGCTGTTCCATTGCTTGTTTTCTATGAGAGGCCGGGCCAGCCTCGCATAGAAAATAAGCAATCTAAAACACATCCAACACTGTTTTTTACTTTAACATGGCGTCACCTTAATATAACTTTTGTGTTATAATGTTTACGTTAATAATACTGTATATTTTAAGGTTTCAGCCAATGAAATTTCAAAGGGTTCATAATGCCTATCCGTTTCTACTAATGTCTATTGTCTATCATCTCTTTTCGTTTAAACTTTAAACCAATGAACGGATTAAAGGAAATTAAGGTGAAACTAAGTGTAAACTGTAAAGATAGTAGGAGTCACGAGCTATCAGATAATCTTTTTTTGTATGTAATATGTAACTGTAATAATCTTTTTTTGTTCTCGCGCGATAAAGGTATTTCGGTACAACGAAGTATTCACCATCTAGTGGGCTCTATGTATTATTTGTACACACAGTAATTTTTAATCAACTTCCAAAATGGAAGAGGTTATAATATCAATTTTCATTCTTTTGATGTCGGTACTAGCTAAGTTCTATGTCAAGTATAGTTGGGCTGATACCGACTTCAAACGAATGAAAATTTAGTACAGAATTCGTTGAAACTTAGACGAATTTTGAAAAAGGCACTAATGAAGAATAAGAATTATTTCATACTTTTTAGGTCATTTTATAAGAACATTGTTTTATTCCTTGGAAGTCGGGTTCAATTTTTTGTTAAAAAATAATAATTTGATATCATTCCCTACTATAGCTTTTCATATCCTATAAATTTTTCCTAGCAACAATGTGGTACACGGATGCAGCGAGTCCGGTCTGGCTAATTGGCACTAGCGCGGTATCTGCGGCATGCACGGCATTTCGTGCCCACATCATTTACATATTTATACCTCTTTAAAAGCTTTTTAATAAGCAAAGCTAATAGAGTCGTATTTAATATATTTTTGCTAGACACCGCTAGGCCGCTACCAAAGGTTTCTCTGGTCATTGTCAGTAAAAGGTAATTGTTTCAGATTTATCTTTGACTGCTGTTACATCGGTTAACCTGCAGGCTTAGCAAAGTCAACATAGAAGCGGTTTCTTTCTACGGAAGAATAGACAAATTAGTGACAGTTAGACAAAGGAAATCCGCCATTTTGTCACTTCAATCTGTCAGTATTTCCATACTTTCCCATTTCTAATTTTCTAATGTTGTTATGCTAAGCTTGTAGATGTTAGAACTAGATGTTACTACCACCTTGAGATTCTGGGAGCCGCGCAGAACTTATTTGGTAGTGCCCAAGGGAACTCGTAAATCGTAATACAGAAATGATCCCTCTTTACTCTAAACCTAGTGTGATAAAATCGACACGACTAACGAAAGGGCAGGCTTAAAATCATCGCCGTACGTTGCTTATACCAAACTTTAAAACTACATTCATGAAGTTCCAACGAATGTTCCGCGACTAGCACTCATGACATCTGAAGATAAGATTTCGGAAGATAGAGGCATAAAAAAAGAGATAAACAGTTCACGCGGAGTTTTAATTTTCTAATGTTTTAATGCATTGCCAAGTCAACCACCAAAGAAACCCGTGGTAAGGCCCGGTCGCCGGTTAATGATGGCGCTCGCATGGAAACGCGACTAAATCCCAACGGTGCAGAATCGGGCGTATTCATTTACATTATTAAGTCGTCTTGGCTATTCCTGGCCCGCCAGGCACGGACTCGCATTTGCATACGACTCTAAATGGCAGAGATGACCGAGATGGCAGAGATGCATCCAGTAAGGTTGGACTTAAATAATAATAGGGTAGATACGAGTAAGAGCCTGCGACGGCCAGACTTTTCTCATTTTAGGAAAGCTGAAAGTATACCTGTTTATGTATACCTTTACAAATGTAAGAAGTAAGAACGACCAGCAACTATGGAGTTTCAGTCGCGGTTACTTTAGGAGGTATTCAGTTTTTAAGGGCTACCTGACCTTCGAGAAAGAGTAAAGCTCAGTTTCATAGCTTATATTCTTTACGGTAGTGGGGAAATCTCGTCTTCCAGTGCCTCACATTTTTGACATTTTCTAAAATGTCTGGCTTCTAATAAGTCTGGCCGTCGCAGGCTCTTACTCGTACTCGTCCATCAAGAAATATTGTATTAATTACGGAAAATTTTAATTAATTGATTTAAATAATTTGAAATATTTTAAATTTGTGAAGTTCTGGTACCTATTTTTAAAGTGTCCACTATAAATACATCATCTAGTAAGATTATAACATAGGTACACTTCACAACTTATTAAACGTAATGCTGGAAAACCCTACATTCCTTTATTGCTAAAGAATCCCATGGGCCTATCCTAGCTATTTTCGTAATTTCAAACGCAATACATTTTGAAATGAATTTTACAATAAATAAGTTTAACAAACGACTCCTGACACTCACTCCTACAACGCGACGTAACCAATTATAAGTACCAATAAATAGTTACGTAACGTTATTCCCCTACAAATCCGGCCCTGGATGAAGCCGTTCATTATTTCACCACGTATATATGTGGTAACGACATTCGTTTATTAGCATACGGAAGAAAATTGAATACCCATTCAATTATTATAATTGCAAACCGAACAAAATTTACAAATAATATTAAATTACATAATTCAGGAAGTGCATTTCGCCACATCGCTAACAAATTTTAATTCGGTACCGCGTTTATGTTTATCTAAATCTCGGCTCACGAAATTTATAAGACAGGAGTTGGACGAAATCGTTATGAACACACCTTAACATTAAAATAATATCGAGACAGACGTCACGAAGTGCCCCTAGGTTCGAACAAAAACTCGATAATCCGGAAAAGTGAAGGAGGCCTAATTTATGAACACAATAATATTTCACACGATGCCATTAAAATTGATATCCTTATAAACTTGGTTCAGAAATATCGCAGTTTCGTTGTTCGATCTACATTTCCTTGTGTTTTAAAATATGCAGTATTTTGTCTTCATTTATTAATATCTTCTTTTGTTGAAACTTGAAACCTTAAATCAAACATTTTCTCTTTTTGTTAGACGTTATTAACATTATTTTATTTCGTTTTGGTAATTTATTCACTAAATGAACAATTAGTCACAAAAATATGATTTTAAAATAAATTGTAAGATTACTTTACTATTTTACAATTTATAATTCGGTTGCTTGACTATTCTTGGCATAAAAATTAGATCGTAAAAACTGGTTATGTTATGACTTGACAAGAAACTAATTCCAAATATGGTCACTAATTTGAACTGCACGAAAATTAATTAAGTTGTCAAATTAGATTAAATCTGGGAACATAAAAAATAACTGTCCCACGTATGATAAATAGCGCTCTTATTTTTTGTAAAAAACGCTGATCTGATTAGCAGCCGTGTCCGAGATAATTTATGACCAAAATTTGACGAAAAAAACTGACACTAAGCAAGTGAACAAATTAAGAAAGCTGATCTTGTGAAAAAAAAGAAATTTCCGAAAAATAAAACAAAAATTAGAAAATAAAGGTTTGCGTTTCGGGAGTGCTGACAGAAATTAAAATGAAACCAAAAGCATAGAGGTCATACACTATCCATTCTACTTCTCTTTCTTTTTATTTCTCTCCTACGAGTTACGACGTGCCAGTGGCATTAACTCTTCCGTCTTACGAATTTTTGATCAGATCACGTGCTCTGAGACGAAATTATCATTTTTAACCATAATAAAATAGCACAACACAGCAAAGTAAAATAACTATGCTAGGAATATGAAATAGCTCGCTGTTAAATTGTGCACTCTTTTCAAACAATAAAAACTTCAATTAAAATTTGTAGTAAGTAATATAGATAGGTAATTGGAATTGTTAACTGAACAACGTTTTTAATTTCGTCTCGCAAGTTTCAATTACCTCATGGCGGACTTGTAATTATTTTAATTGTTTTCTTAATTGTTAGTGCAATACAGTTTTTATTTAAACTGAGAACGTTTTTATTTTAACTGCTAAGATGAATTTTGTAGTACAAATGGGCACAAGCTCGTGAGTGATTACTTTCCATTAAAAAAGTTGTTTAAAATTTTTAATCTTTTAAATCAAACAACTTTAAACACTCGAATGAAAAATCTAGAAGATTTTATATTATTTGTATAATAGGTTCCAAGTGGAACAAACCCTTAGTCCTTCGACCATCCTTTAATAAAAAGATAAAATTTTATGTGTGTTCACAATCCACACTCCACATCGATAATGTGTCACTTATTATTTAGTGAGTCAGAAGATGTTGATAATAATTTTATTTAAAGGATCGAGCCAGGACTCAGGAGCTTATCTCATTTTTTTATTTGTTTGTTTTGAATGTTTGATTGATACTAAAGCTCAAGAGCTTTAGTATATTATTGTCAGTAGTAAGTATAAGATCAAGAGCTTTTGTAGAAGTATTTTTGATATTTTTAACAACAAAACTTACTTTACTATTAGTACTTATTGCTCGTATCGTTTTCGCTGTTTTTTTTTTTATTTTAAACTGTTTTTTGACTTTGCACCCCATTTTTTTAAATTGTTTTTAAATTTATATCCTAGTAAAGAGTCTAAAGCCTCACGTGTTGCTATGAAAAATTGCAGATAAAGATTATGTAGTTTCGTGAAAACTAAGAATTTCTACCGGAGCTTAAAATTGTCCTCTACATATTATGTGATACTCCCATACTGTATATAATGAGAAACTCTGTAGTTTCTACAATGAGAAAACCAATTAATCATCAATATTATCAGCCGCGATAAAGTTTCTTAACGCACGGACGAATTCTTCATCTTGCGCGACTTATCATCGTGTAAGTTATGATATGAATGACTTATAATTACGGCTCGTTTAAAAATGACGCGTCAGGTGAGCGATGTGTGAAGTGACCGGCTACTGTACACTTTCACTGACTTACGCGATGCAGACGAGCGGATTTAAACTGTAGAGCAGTAGAAACGCGCGGTAGAGCGGTGGAAACATGCGGTAAAGCAGTAAGAATGTGTAGAAGAATGTTGTAAACGCACGATAGAGCGGTGGGAATGCACGGTAGAGATGTGGAATCGTATGGTAGAGCGGTGGAAGTGCACAACAATTAGGCTTTGGCTCATTGACAGTAAAAAGTCTTATAAATTAAAATATACAAAATGCGTTTTACAATCAGACCAAAAGTAACTATAGAAAACATGATTTATTTACATATTATTTACAATCTTAATAAAAATATCTCGTCTGCACTGCACAATTAGAGGTCAAGTTTACGTGACTTTTGATAATTCCAACCTGCAGCGTATCATTTATTACATTGACATGACGTATTATACAATTTTAGATGGACAATTCACTGGGTTTTATGAAGGAAGTTAAAATTTTCATTCTTTTCAAAATTAACACTTTCATCTGACACACTTGTAACAATCATCTTAATTAGATTTATATAAGCATTTTCTACTCCTTGATTACTAAATTGTGTATTTCGAAACATCTGTATGGTATTGTGAAATCGAAGATTTCTTGGTCTCGTAAATTTTACTACTTATTTCTCATTGTTAGGAACACATTGCTTCCGCTTCGAGACCCCGCGGCGACCAGTCAAACACCTTTGCCTTTAATACCGCGTTTATAAAATTGTACGTATTATATTACATTTGTTTAAACGCGGTAGTTTATATGTTACGGCGGACATAAGATTTAGGACCGTAATAACTAGATTTACTTACTAAAATACTAAAGTTCTTGTATCTTATAAACATTTTCTTGACGATCCCCAACCAAGTCGTTCAGTTTTTTATGAACACCATTTATATCCATTTGCATCGTAGTCACTTAAGATTGATGAATTGTCTTCTGAATTAAAAACAGGTAGCTGTAGTAGATTTTTCAATTTTGAAGGATCATTTTATCAACGCTATTCCTTAAAAAAGCTTTCTAGTTTTTTACAAATAAATACAGTCCGAACAGTACTGTGTTCTAAATACCTAACTATAAAAGGCAACACAAATTTCATTACTGGTATGTCTTGTTGTCGCTTCCTCATCCCTAATCTATTTTCGTCAGATTTAGACAAAGAGCCATTGAACTTAACATTTGCTCATAAATTTAGTTACGTATTTTTGTCGACGTGTTTGTTTTAGACAACGCTTGAGTTGTTTTAATTTATAATTCCTTTGAAAAAATTAAGTGGTAACCCCCAAACCTTTTTCTTGAACTTTAAAATAAATGAACATCTATTTCGAGACTTCAGTTATCAATAGTTAATTTAAAAATCACATTTTAAAACAACAGTTTTATAGGTTCTGACTCCTTTGCTAAATAATTACATAATATTATCATCCTTCACAGAAAAGTTTGTAATCATAACTTTATTTTTTGCTAGGATGGATGGTCCCAACCAGCTTTCGGTCAATAACCCTGATGGTATGCAGATCTTAGGATCTGCCTAGGTCTTATCCTATTAACCCTCACCGTCTGATCTGTTGCCTGTTAACAACTTGATAGACAACTGAGTAATGTGTGCATCATTAGTGTCTCAGGCTATTTCAATAGCATTCTAGAATCTTGATAGTAAAATAGAGATTATACAATAAACATATCTGCCAAGTGCCATAACATTACTTATTTAAGCTACTATGGGATTATAATAATACGATAATACTACGAAACCGCTCAAAATTAATTAATAGACAACCATAATTATTGTTTACTGAGGTATGATAATATCATGAATATGATTTAACGGAGCCGTTCGTACAGCAAAAAAATAAACGTCTGTCGACTGTCTGTCACATAAATAAAATCGTGATGTAAATATGAAATATCAATCACACGCATCACATTAAGTTAATTTCGAAAAAGGGTAACTTTCTCGTGTTTTGAAAGTTAACAAGTAACAACCGAAAAGGAAAGATTTTGATAGGTTCTCTCCTCATCATCATGACTTAAAACATTGGACTGCGTTTTACAAGATGCGTATTGCATATTTGCATACTCAATTAGGTGATATTATAAAAATTGTAGCACTGTCTCTGTGTAGTATACTAGTATAAGAATTAGCATTAGCATTTTAACCCATCAATCCCCAAGCGGCACCCGGCTGTCGCATAACAATTGTAAATCTATTGTGTCTACAATTCTCACGATCGAGGTATTAATATATTTTGTGTTGGTATGCTTTGTTTCTTATATTTCGAGTTTAAACCCGCGTTTCTATTTAATGATTTTTATTGTCTCTCTCTCTCTCTCTTTGTCTATAACTTAACTTTTTTGCTCGACTTGGCGGGGGCACTGCCGTGCCCCCAGATATTTTTTTAAAGGGTCTATCCTCCTGGTAGTTAAGATATATGATATTATATCAGTAACAAAGACTTGGGGAAAATGACCAAAAAGTGATTGCCCGTTGGCTTCGTATTTTGTCAAAATCGCGAATTGGAAACCGCAAGCCACAGAGAAGATCGATTACTTAGTGAAGGGACAGTCAAATGATACGCTCAGCAATGAACTTGTTTATATTCGTATATTTGGGGTAGAAATACGCCTTTCAGTCTGCGTGATCAGCGAGGTACATAGTTCTAAAACCTGGCCGAAAGGTGGAGTGGAAACCATGATGTGGATGCTTAATCTATCAAAATTACTTTTTTTGTGATTGAGAAGAGAAATCGTGAATAAATCCAAGTACACCCATGTATTGTATGTAAGTCTGTCTGCCTGTCTGTTTGTCTAAAACTTGATAAGGGGATACAGCTTGAAAAGTCCCGAGACAGAATATTTTTATAACGGAAAAAGTCCAGCTTGATAAATGAACTTCAGCGCAACATCAAAATAGCAACTTAAATAACAGCTAATTTCAAACAAGTACCAACTTACTTAGCTTATGATTGACAAACAGACAAATTAGTTATTTTACTACGAAACGGGACCAAGTCATAATATTAGCTTTGAATGCTAAATGTGATGGATGGGGAACGGTAGCTAGTGGCGAAATGTTTATAATATTTTATCAGCTCCTGTTACTTCCAAGGAACATGTGGGACGCTCGGCAATGTTAGCATATTAACACGTTGACTGGTTTACGCTTTAACCGTTTAGTATTTTGATTTTAAATAGAAATGTTTAAAATTGTGTAGCTCTACTAAAACTCTATTTAGCAATGCATCTATGTTTTCTTTTCAAAGGTGAGGTTCTCTTCATCTCACATCTTTTCAATCTTTTTTTTTAATTTATATCACAATTATTCATCAAGATAATGTCACAGGCATTAACAGAAATTCGCACTTAGGGTGAATTGCACCAAAAGCGTAGTTAAAGTTAAAGTTAAGGTTATCGTCAAATGTGGCGACTTTTTCTAGGGATTTGACAGTTCATTTCACATTTTGTTATGGTTAAAGTTATAGTTAAAGTAAGCCGGTGCAATCCACTCTTATTTCCACAAATTTTGCACCAAAGCAAGGTTCCTTTACTTTTTGCACTCTTAACGTAGCCCTTGTTCATAGTAGAAATATGCAAAGAAAAGAAATACTAATAGATTTTAGAGATACACAGGACACTTTTACAGATTTCCTTTACAATCTTCCGTGGAAAGAAAACCTTACTATGTTGGCTATGCTAAGCGTACAGGTCAGTGGTCAATAGTCATGCTTTAGAGTCTGTAAATCGCTTCGCTCATGAGCATCTCCTCTGCGTAAGCTCGGACATTCGAGGAAGCCCACATGATAAATAGCACACACTATTAATTACTTCCTACTACATATTACATTATTATTACTACTGGTCTTAGGTCTCAGATAACGCTTATCTCGTGAAGTCAGCGCGAAAAGTACCAAGCACGAGTCTAACTTTTATTTATGGTCCCGCTTTTTTTTGGTAAGGTTTTGAAATCAGACAAAAAAATAATATTATTGTTTTTCTTCCTCTAAGAATATAAGCTTTGTCATGGACCAACGTGCTCTATATCGATACAAGCGATTGCGAACGAGTCAAGGCACATAATATTTTTGCCTATAATGGTATACACGATCTACACCTCATACACCAATAATAATTATACGTTTACGTTCGTAGTCACTTGTATATTGCCATTATGGCCCATTGCATTAGCCTTTACGATTATATTGTTTTGTTCCTCTATTTTCTCTATTTGAGTTTAGTTGACGGATTTTCTAGTAAGAGTTATAGACATTAATACTGTCATATTTATCAGTCGGCATGTAGGTGGAGTCAAGCCTGGCCTAGTCTAGAAATAAATGACTGGATTTCGCCACGGGCGTCTCTGTGACTCAGCCGCTTAATAAAATGCTGCTTAACACCTTACGGTGATGGTTCAATAAAATAATGTTTCATGTCTTTAGTTTTTTAAAACGAGTTAGAACCAGGGCTGTCAACGGCTAATTTTACTTACTAAAGTTGTAAGTTATATTTTAAATCAATAACGTGGGTCACAAAATGAACCTATTCTAAATATCATTTGAAAGATTACAATTTTGTTGAAATTAAATATATTGAATTAGATTTTGGTTTAATTCGAAGGACATAATATTTACTTTACGTATGATTATTATAATTTATTTGTATAATATTATCAATTAATGTTTGCTTAAGTAATACCTAAAATAAACTTGAGATTGTTATTTTTAGTCACAAATAAAATCCATTTTGAGGGAAATATTGCATAAAACTATATCAGCCTATTGATAAAATCTCCTCTCCTCGACCTCGGGCTAATGATGGACTCCAAATTGACATTTAACAATCACTTCGATCATATCGTCAGTAATGTTTTTCGTAATTTAGGCTTTATCCTTCGTATCAGTAAACCATTTAAAGACGTAAATACACTCAAAATTCTTTATTTCTCTTTCGTACGCTCAATTTTAGATTTTTGTAGCACAGTTTGGAATCCATGTTTTCAAGTACATATTAACCGAATTGAAAATATTCAAAAAAAGTTTCTAAAAGCACTAAATTACCGTCTTAATGTTTTTAATGAACCTTATGAAGATACCCTGCGTAGGCACAAATTAACAACTCTTTATGACAGACGTAACACGTTCGACATTACACAGCTATATAAAATATTAAACACACTCATTGATTCACCTGCATTATTATCAATGATATCGTTTAAGGCTCATTTTCGGCTACCTGTGCGCCCCTCACGTAATAAGCCACTATTTGTTCCTCCGAAACTTTCTAAAACTTACACTCGTAATTCATTTTTATACCGTTCCACTAACAATTATAATAGAAGCTTCACGGATATTGATATATTTAATAATTCTCTTAATAGCCTAAAATCAGAACTCAAACGTAGGCTGAACACCGCCTAAGTTTTGTACCTATGTAATATTATAATTTAGAGAGATATGTAACCACATCGACTTAAATCTATACTACATATTTGTAATTAATTATTATTACTATTTTTTGTACTTTTTGGTTATTCATGGAACCTCGTATGTTTAGCAACATTATGCTGTGCATACGGGGTGCAATGAATAGCCACACTCAGGTATGTTTTTAAAATAATAGCATCTTGTTGGAAGATGATCTAGATTCTAGAGTAAGCTATAGTTATAACTTATAACCTAAGTTTATCTTTAAAATCATTTATACGCGTCTAATAATATTATGTTTCGGCACTATAGGTCTATTGTAAAAAAAAAAATATATTCAAATATTGTTTTGTCTTTGTATATATGACTGTTTGTTGCCAAAATAAAGGAAAAAAAAAAAAAAAAAATGACAAAAACTAATGCAGAAAACGTAGAATATATAAACTACGAATTAATTACGATTTAAAATTTTAAACATTATAAATAGCTTGTTTAGGTTTGAAAGCCAAAGTCTTGTAGCTTTAAAATTTACATACTATGAGTTACATTTATTTTGAAGTGCTAACCCTAAGAGAATCTTCCAGTTAATAATGATAGCCATTTTAATTAATACGAGATTTCATTGGGTGTTACTTTGTATATGGCTAATAGTTTTAAACGTTTATGATGATCATTATTTCCTGAGTTTCTAAGCGTTGAGAATTCTTGTATATCCTATTGCTAACAAGATGCAGACGTAGAAGCAATAAATTTTATACAAACCATAAAACTCTTTTGAGATTCGAAACAGGAAATCGGTTTATAAAATTAAAATAAAAGTTCAAAAGTGCATAACGTCTGCATAAATTTAGCAAGTTTATTTTAGTTTCCAAAGATAGCTCTCGAGATAACTCAATTATGATAAATTCGTTATTAAAAATAAATAAAACTAAAAACACACATCTTAGATTTTTACATCTTTAAAATCTAAGAATGTTTTAGTTTTTATACGCTTTTCATTAGCTTCACCTGTATGTTTGTAACCGACTTCTTTGGGCGCGATTTTGACCAACTTTAAACGGTCAGATTTCGTTCAAACTTTGTAGATTTATCGAGGACCGATGACAATACACTAATTTGATATAAATAATATTCATTTTTTCAATTTTCAATTTTTTAGTTTGGTTTTCTATAAAAAGCGTGTTTTAGTTTTTTTTAAGTATTAATTATTAGTTTATAAGCGATGATATAATATTTAAGAACTAAAGCATTGGTAGACTTGTAATCTTTACCAGATATTTTTTCAGTATTCTGCTGCAGTTACGTTGCAAACAATCTCTATTTTTAATATAATTATATTTAAACGTAAGAAATAAAAAATATACTAATTATTCTATCAAAATTAATGCGCCAATATTACTTTATAGTTTATACCACGGTATTATAAATTATATATGGTATTTAAAAATTAATGGCCTAATACCATCCATACATAGTTTTATTCATATTATTAAGGTCAAAATACAATGAAACGAAAAATACCTGTTGTTTTCTGTGAGTATGTACTGAAAACAATATACAGGTTGCGTTCACAATCGACAGAGTATTTGTTGTTGTAACCTTCTCTGGTGTTCCACTTTTTGTGATAAATGGAGCAAATTACACCCGACGGTGATGGAAACTGATGGGAATCAAATGTTGCCTCCAAATGTATCTTGCTAGACTTTTGACATTAGCAAAACAATGTTAGTAGTATCATGGACCAATCATACATGGTCCATGGTAGTATTAAGAACGAGGTATAGAAACTTTGCGCTTAGCAAAGTGCTCAACAATCATAATATTATTATCTACAAGGTGTTATCTTATGTGATAATACTTTAGGGTTTTGAATGTGTCCCTTATATGGGATTTACTGTGGAAGGGGGAAGCAGCAGCGCTGAAAGATTTTTTTTTTTAATTTTTATTTTTGTACGGGCCAATTCATGACGACATGGCATTTCTCAAAGAAACATAGAAATAATATTAATGATCCTTAATGTTATGTTGGGGATGATTCAGGGACCAAAGGTTAAAAAACAAAGTAGTCTGGACAAGAAAGTCTTTTGAATTTTATTTGCCTAAGTCTCGCCTAAGTAAATATAGTAGTTGCTCCATCTCACAATATATTATAATTTATTTATGCAAGAGTTCGATACTTACTTAAAACGAAGTAATATAAACTGCTGACATTTTACTATACCCTCGCCATTTCCGGCAAGCAAAATAACGAGAAATTTGTAGAAACGAGAATAATATCGCAGCCATTACGTTTGTCGTAAAATGTTGGAAATCGTGCTCATCATTAGCGAACTTATGTAATCTTCATCTTTATGTTCAGTAACACTTTGCTCAATAGTAAATTAAAAAATAAAAATATAAAATAACAAAAGTACACGCCTCTCCATATCTTCTCAGGTTCTGGTGGCGTTGTTCAGTTTTATTAAAAGCAAGCCAGCTACGCCGTAACATAGTCTCCAAATATGTGTGCAACACAAAATAACTCTCTCTTCCTTCACTTTGATAGCCCTAGTGGAATCAGTGACCGATACTGGTGAGACACATGGATCATCTTTCTATCAGATTATTATCAGGTGATTCTTGTATGAGTCTTACATGGAGGCATTCTCAGTAATTTTGGCCAAGCTTTATAATATATTAACCACAAACAAACGTTAAATTTTACATTAATATATATTTTGTATCTGTATCGACTCTTCAAACAAAGGATCATTGATACCTCAGGGCTCTGCCTCGCTAAAAATATCTCGAATCCGTTACCAGACGATGAGTATTCATCCTCTCGTTATGTCCCTGTTTCCTGTGACGTGGCTTTCGCGACGCTTTTTACCTCGCATCTAATCAAGATGACTCATGTTCTGAGGAATTTTGATGGGAGATCATCAGGTAGACCACCTGTTAGTGGAAAAAAGTCAGATATTTTGTGCCCTATTAGCCTCTATTAGCCTGCCAATTTAAAGCAGCTGTTACCCAAACGCTGTTATCTGATTTTTTTAATTATTTCTGATGCATACGTCTTGTCTGCGTTCTGTTTGCACATTTTAAGGCATTTAAGGATTATGAGAAAAGGAAATTATGTTCAAATAACAGTTTCTACTCTAATAGCGAGTTCATATTGTATCCGGCTGTGGTAGCAACTTGTTGAAATTATTTTAAAATGCACCACTTTAAAAATGAATAGCGATAAAATAATATACATCATCTCTCTATTTTATCTCTCTACTCAATAAATAAGTACCTCATTGAATATTACATAATGTTTTTTTTTAGTATAGCTTAGCTCTTATCTCACTTGCAATACTTTTTCTAAAAATATATTTTATTATTTCCGACTCGAGTCGGTCTGTGAGCGACTTGAGAATAAACATTAAAAATTTACGTCGTTCAAGAGTCAAGACTCGTTAAACATGATGTGATATATTTCATTATAGGCTATGACCACGGGCGTTTATTTACGGAAATTTATTTTCATAGAGCAATTGCTTAGCCATAACAATAATTGTATAATGAATTATATTTTAACTACCACGCCTGAGGTGTTGAAATGTTTAGTATATCTTCATCTGCAATAGGAACTAATGTACGGTCTTAATTATGTTTTTAATTACATAACTCTCATCTTCTGGCAAGTATTTTCAAGTAATGGGGTCCCCAATGTTTATTGCTGTTTTAAGTAGCTTTCCCGACAAACGTTGTTCTTTCTGAACCTATAATAAGAAATCGAAATATTTATGTCATCAAAATACTCATTGTTTCTTGGAGTAATAATTATGCAATTTCAATGCATTTCTTAGCTCAGAGGCTCTTATTCTCGTAATTCGATCGCAGTAAAATCCGCGGCATGATATTCGAGCTCCTGGCGCCTGGCCATATCAAGAATCATAATGCATAGTTTCTGTTGGTGATAATGAAGAAATTTGCATGACAAGAACATCCGAAGTGGCTTATTTTAAAATAATAGGTTCCATTCCCGCCTATCCTGTCCGTCGTTAGACTTACAATATACAAAGGATGACACAAGTTTCCGTGCAAAATAAATTACTCATGAAGAATATAAATTTTAATATCATCATACAAAGAAATTCTTAGACTAGATGGGTTATAGTTGGGTTGGGATCATAGTCTAATAGCCTATAGATACATTTAATCTGATTTTGATAAGTTTTAGATTGTATTATGTTGTCGGGAAGCTAAGCTGTCGTTTCTATTAGGATAATTAACTTGTGACAAAACTATAAACCTCCTAGGAATGCAAAAAAGATTTAAGAACATTTTCTTATATTATTCTACAATGTTTTAATTAAACAGATAAATTTTCCAATGACAGAGGCCAACAGCACTTAACATGTAGTCAACACTACAAGAAAGCGTCGATGTTTGAAGAAATAAACAGAATATTGAAACAAACCCGTTAACAGTTAACACTTGCGACCTAAATCGATTGTTTTACCGTCCCTTCCAGTGTTTCCCACATCGGCATACATGTGGGCCGCTATAATTACCTCGTTCTTTCACTCCCTGACAGGTAGTGAAAAGGGTCGCATTTGTAACGCAACCTACATTGATGCGAGAACGCTGGATAATTTAAAGCTATTCCAGTGGGTGGTACCACATCAATCCAGATAGATCACGACAATCAATGTTTATTGAGAAACTAGATGACTCAGTGAACGAAATATTATATTAGGATACGAGTATCACTTGCCTCCAATAAACCTTTTTTGAACTTCTATATAATACGAATATTACAAGACTAAAATTAGCCAAATCAGTCCAGGCGTTGGAGTCATAGCGAGACTAACAAAATATATTTTTTTAATATTAAGAGATACATATTCCGAGGTCAGAAATGTGAGTACGGATAGTCGCTTAAAAGTGAGGTCTGGATAATCGAGTTTCTACTGTACTTATATAAAATTTTGTAATAATCACGGTTTAGCCCAGTTAGCGACACAATTAGGTAAGTGAATACGTGATCAGTAGATCGTGTCAATATATCATATAAATCGGTGGTGTTAACTAGTCGGTTGTGTAAGTTGTCAGTCGGTAGTAAGCCTATTATGAAGACATTAGTGAATAAAGTAGATAACTAACAATTTGGAAACTATTAGTCCACTCATATCTTCATTATACTTACTACCGCTTTTTTGCATAAACAGAGGTAGGAATTAGGACCGAGGAAATGATATGAAATCAAAAAATATGGATTCTATGTATACCTAGGAATGTTAGCTAGATAATAAAGTAACAAGGTTGGTTCAAATTATATGAGAAAAAAAAAATAAGTTTATTCTCATAAAATAAGTCAGTCAGTCAGTCAGTAGACAAACTAGCAAACACCTGATTTTAAATCAGGTGTTAGGACGGTAGCATAAGCAACTACCGTTGCCAATGGACACTCGCAAAACTAGAAGAGCGTTGCCGGCCTTTTAGGAGGGAATACTCACTCTTCTTGAAGGTTTGCAAGTCGTATTGGTCGGGAAATACTGCTGGCGACAGTTCGTTCTAGAGTTGCTCTTATGTTATAAATTGTCAGTTACCCGCTTCATCTGTTCATGTATTTATTATGACAATAATCGGAGCGAAGGCCGTTGTAATCCGATCAGCCCCCGTTTCAATTATGTCGGAAATCAGGTTACTTGTCTATTATTTAGTAATATTAGGTGCATCGTTACTGCCTTTCCTCTTTTGCCTCTATCGAGTGTAATCATAACAAGTCTTACACCGGTTTCGGTGACGGTGGCCGACTTCATTGAAACCAAGCTAGTCACGCAGGAGTAATAATTTTTAGTGCCCAAGGGTGCGCACAGTACACAAGAGCACTCTCTATTCCTTTTACTCTCATAACCCAGTGGGACTAACGACCAGCACGACGGGTGAGAGATCAGGCGCATGACTAACTTTTTGCATGCCCATCTGACGCATGGATCATCTTACTTGTCAGACAATCAGGTGATCAGCCTGCAACCAAAGTACTTGGAAATAACATGTTTCCAATGCGAGAAAACCTCCAATAATGAAAGAACAAGTTGAAGGCACTAATAAAGTGTAGAGCTCAGTATGAGGCTCTAGGAAATAATTTATTGAGAAAGGCTACATACCTACTATATTACTTACAGTATGTATATATAGGCCACTTTATTTCTGCCAACCCATGCCACATCAAAACATATTATAAGCACTATAAAAGTTTATACTACAGAATATCCTTTTATTATTTCTATCCATAACTGTGCCTTTAAACAATAATCTAAGGGCAATAATAAAATTTCTAAGAAATAATAAACTGCAAATGTTACTATAATCACGATCATGAATGAAATTTTGCATAGCCGTAAATTGAGAATTTATGGTGATTACCAGATCATAGTTGAGCACCTCTGAAGGTCAGAGGTTCGTGATTTATTCGGTCAGGAGTTGCCAACCTTTGGTATTCACGAGCTGGATCGTTTATCAATTTTAATGGTGTATTAATTATGGGAACGTTACACTTATCCATGCTTTAAATTGAGAGATACCTACGGCATTTTCAAAAGCTTCCTCTAGCATGGAATGAAAACCAAATACTTACATGGAAACTATATCAAATATCGCGCTGAAACCGTACATTTTTCGGGGATAAAAAGTAACCTGTGTCCTTTCCCAGGACTCAAAGTATCTCTATACAAAATTTCAGCAGAATCGGTTCAGTGGTTTGGGCGTGAAGAAGTAACTAACAAACAAACGCACTTTCACATGATTATATGTGAAACATTACAACTTACATCCATATTTAATTAAGCAATACAGCAAAAAACAAAGAGCCAAGTATAATAAATTAATAATAATAATTAATATCTAATACATATAAATTTTATTAAAACTATTACAATATATTAAGGTACACAATTCATATTACAAAATTAACAATACAATAACAATATGTACAGAAACTTAAGTAAAAAATAATTTAATAATGATAATAATTAGAATTTAAAAATATATATGTATATATTTAATATTAATTAAATATGGATGTAAGTTTGGATTTTTAACATCAGAGAAGACTCTACTATAGTTGTACTATAGTTTGCAATAGATCATTTTAATATAAGGCTATGAAATGAAATCACAAGGTATTATAAAATTCATTTATTTCGCATGATCGACTTACATAATATTTACTAATTCATTTGCTAACTTATCCAGTCTTAATCTATAAGGTGGGTTAAACTTAAAAATAACGTAGGCAACAGGAATAGTGCTTAGGACGCTATAATTTACTACTTTTACAAAATGCAGTTTTATAAACGGAAAATATTACCTAAAAGAAAAGTGACTACAAAATATGGTATAAAGTTAAATCGTTAACATTTCAAAAAACATACATGTTGTATGAAATATTATTTGCAAAATATTATGAATTACTGAATAGGAAATTTGGGAAATATTGGGGAAATCTTAGGACTTTATACCTATTACCATGGACCAATCAACCATGTATGATTGGTCCATGCTATTACATAGTACAATTATAAGAGAAAACTGTTCGCTGTATGTACAAAGTTAAAACCAGACAATACAAAAAGTAATATATCTAGCTCTACCAAGATTTAACTAGTTAGCTTAATGAAACTATATAATATTATTATTGAAAATAAATGACGCCAAAATAATACGTATATTTTTATTTCTTTAAAAACAATTACTAGTACTTCAACAATGTCCCAATTGATCAGTTTTATTGCAATAATAATATTTTAATTTATGTCCAAGAAATATTATTATGAAATATAATAATTAAAATAACGTCGCAGAAAAGTATTTATTACATGGTAAATTATTATTAAGTATTATAGTAATGTCAAACAAGAAGTTATTAACATAGCAGCAACAGATTTTTTTTCTTTTCATTCTCCCCTTTTTCTTTTTTTTTCAACTTTTTCTTTGTTCTGAATGTAAAAACAGTAACGAGTTTTGTTCTTCAACTATTAAATTCACTCTTTTGTAACGTTTGTAAAGCTATATGCTTACAAAGTTACATTCTGTCGCTTTTACAAACACTATCATCAAAATTTCTGTTTGAAACTCTACAATCATTCAATGAGGTTCTTGCTCCCAAACTATCTTATTAATATTTTAAAATTATTAATACATATTAAGGCATTTATTTAAAAGTAGTAAGTATAATAAGCTCACTTCCAAGATCACAAAATATATACAAGGCACATTTTCTGGATCAAAAATACTGTAAATTCTCTATAAATAAGAGCCACGCTCCATCAACAAAGGATCTCTGGGATCCGTAACAAGAAAATTACTTTCCAAATCCTCCATCTCAGGGCTACAAGCCTCTAATACAGGCGTACAAGCCTTCAACATAGGCCTACAAGCCTCCAACCCGCGTTCGCGGAAACAAACTCCAAAGAGTAAAAGCCAGAAGGTATCCGAAGCAGATCATATGCTCAGCGATGGCCGTTTCTTCCGGACAGTCTTGTTACTCAGACCGAGGATCGTACCGATTACCTGAAAAAGAAATATTATTTCAGACACCATACAAGATACTCTACCAATAATGTTAAATAAAGTTTATAAACAACCCTCGTATCAAAATAATTTTGATAAGTGTCAGGAATCAGAATGCAATATAGGTATTGACGATTGAATCACTGGAAGATGCTTACAATCTTTCATGAAATAGATAACCCAAATTTTGCAGCACCGAGCAACCTTTAACGACTTATTTAAAGGCTTATCGTGAAAAATATCTCGTGGTTTATCAGTCTGCGTGGATGTTGAGATCGCGATCAACCTTTACCCCACCTTGACTTAGATGATCTTTATTGTAGCTTCTAGTTAATTTTAATGGCAATAAGAAACTAGGGTTTAACCAATTTCCTGGATATAGTTAATTCTGATTTTATATTCATTCAACGCATTCCTTATTTTTTGATTAGAACCAATTTCCTTGATATAGTAGGTTCTGATTTCAAACTCAATCATCGCATTCCAAATTGTAGGACGATAAAGTCCTTTTGTAAACTGAGTCAATTACCGTCATTAGTGTTGATATATTTTATCTATCTATCATTGTCTGGAGACATCATTTCAAATCCTAAACTTCGGAATGTCAAGAAATGAGAATGTCTATAAAGAACTTCGTAAAATTTCAAAGTTACTTTAGACAATGATGGCAGTCTGCAAATAATAAATACCTTAGATACGGAATACGCTGCCAACTTGCGTCTCGGTGTCGGCAGCAACATGGCGGTGGAGCGTGCCTCCCGCAGCAGCGCGTGGAAGGCGAGCGCGGCGCCGGCGCACGACTCCGCCGCCGACACCTCGTAGAACTGACACCCGAAGCGGAGAGACAGCTCCTGACCTTCCTCGGTTTTCACGACTCTGTAAACAAGTGCAATGTTAGTCCTACTGTCTGTCCATTCTGTATGTGTTTTCTATCGTTAGTATAATTATCATCCTCCTGTGTGGGTTTTCCCTGTTTTCCAGTTGCAGAGCTTAATGCGACTCATGCTCCGTTAATGAGTTTTTTTTTGACAGGTGGTTATATTTTCACGATAGATTTTGATTGGCTAGCGTATTTACTGGAGATGCCAAGAATATTCGGCCACTATTCGTGACATCTGTAATATTTACCAAAAACACTGTTTTATCAAAAGGTCTAAGTAAATCTGAAACCCAAACAAAGCTGCTTACTAAAGCTAGTACATAGATAAAATATGTCATTGACACTGATGTTACCACACTCGTTATATCTTATCATCTTTGTCTTGACATCTCTATATTACAAACCTAGATACTGTTGGCACTGGTTTATTTATCCCACTGTTTATTGTTTATATAGCAGCCATGAAGCTTTTGGATTTATGAATATAGTTGACCAAATTATATTGAAAAGGAATAATTTTATTGGCAATTTTTGAAATTAACTACAATCAAAATTTCATAATAGTGAGAGTATACAAGATCTAGACCTAGAAAAAGTTTCACTTTTCGATGTAATCGCCTCACATATTTCATGGAAGCGGTGCAGCGATAAGATCTATCACGATGCCGGTATCAGTTTATCTGATCCCACCGCGAATATCTCAACGTCGGATTCGCAAACATATTGGTTCAGGTCAAGAAATTATACTCGAAAACTTTCCTCGTGCCGGAAATGGATATTAGAATTCCAA
Source organism: Plebejus argus (assembly GCA_905404155.3). Classification (NCBI taxonomy): domain Eukaryota; kingdom Metazoa; phylum Arthropoda; class Insecta; order Lepidoptera; family Lycaenidae; genus Plebejus; species Plebejus argus. The sequence continues at coordinate 16,660,463 of FR989931.1, read as the reverse complement.
ATCATTCTAATTTGTTTAATTCAAGTTTAGATTTCCTGCTGCTATTTTTATAGAAGCCTTACACTGAGGACATTTGGAGTAAGGTTACAATAGAATTAGTCGACTTAGTTGATATTTTTAACTTTCATAATATTCAACCTTCTTCGGTAATTATTATAATTACTAATGACCTTACAGTATCCTTCACTCATATTTCTGGTTATGGCTATTCATTCTTTAAGGTACTAAATGAAAAAAAAATTGTTGTAGTACTACGAATAATAAATTTTATCATCGTAGTTGTAGTATGTTTTTTTCTTACCTCGCATGCTCCAAATCCCGTTTGTTTCCAAGCAACGTAACAGCAGAGCAGCCCGGTAGCCTGGTCCTCTCCAGCAGAGCCAGTAACTCGGCGGCAGCCATAAAGGAGCGGCGATCACACACAGAGTACACCACCGCGAACGCGTCTCCCCAACGAAGGTGCTCGGCTAGACAACCACGTTTCTAAAACAAGAAGATCTATTAAGAATCTACTTGAATTATTGACTACTGGTTAAGATGCTTCTGAATTCATATGAAAAATACTGGGAAAAATCTAGATGTTATTTTGTCTCTGGCACCAAATTGTCTAAGGTTTAAACTTTAATGAAAGACAAGAAAATAAAGAATGTCTTGAAAAGAAAGATTGTTAGTGCCAAAAATTAATTAAAAGACTGAACAGATGTATAAAATTCTATGGACTTGCCAAAGTTTCTGATGCAATAAAGATACACAAATACATCGGACAAAAAGTTGAAAGAGGAATGCGATGTTTCACTTTTTGCGTTGTAAATAGTAAGATAAAGCCCATGGTCTAAGTATTTATAATTTTTGAATGATCTAATCACATTGATACTATGATAAAATATAATATAAAAAATATTTACCGCACATCCACACGTGTCCAAAACTTCCACCTCAGACGATGCTCCGTCAAAAGTTGCTCGATGCTGGTAAAGAAAATCTGAAACAAAAATATTGTTACAAATTAAAATGTTTACAAAAACCCATATGCAACGGATAATAAAATTACAAAATTGGAATAAAAATAAGATAAATGAAAGAAACATTAAAAATTCTCCAAAGACAAACGGAGAGGACAACGGCATGGCATTTTGACCAAACACCAAAATCATAGCTGTTGAGTCAAATTGCTATCACTCCATCAACGAGAGCCGCGTTCTTAAATTTGTGAATGAATGCTGGTTTAACCTACTTCAGTTAGTAGGTTAAACCACTATTGTTTTATTTATAAATGAATGAATCATTGACGGCAATATCTTTGTAAAAAATAATATGCGATCCATTAGGATGTCACAAATCTACGGTTTAGAAATCTCTATTTGCATACCAACGTTACAAAAGTTATAAAATTTTCGGCGACTGTTACAGATTAGTTTTTCGCAAGCGTCCTTGATACTATATTATTATGAGAGGCGTTGCGAAAAGATAATATGATGTAACGATCGGAATTCGTATGTTTTACCAATTTAAAGATGTCAATGGCCGTGCCAGGCGCCGGTTGGCCTTGGCAACATAAGACCACTTGCCAATTTGCAAATAAAACATTGGCACTCACCGCTTGGCAATTGATAAGGGACAGTGATAAAACCTAGACTAGAGCTAATGTCTTCACCTTGGTTTAACAAATGGATATGCCAAACAAAGCATGATGATTTGATGAATCATTTATTGTGATTTATTTTGACTGTGACATTGTTGTCAAATTGCTTTGCCAAGATTCTCCTGATAGGTAATTCCTCTAATTCCTAAAATTCAATGAGAACCTTAACCTTTAACGTCACGGGCGGGGTCTACGCAGACCCCACGCGCTGTTTTTTGACGGTATTTTTTTAAATTGTCAAGTTACGATCGCTCGTTTTCGGCTAATCTCAATGCAACGAGAGGTCTTTCAGTGAGCAAAAGTCCGTCGCTCCTCTGCTAAGAGAAGTTACATTTTTTGCTTATGTGGGGATACCTACAGACCCCACCCGTGGTTTAACGTCTATACTTTTTTCTCATTGGTTATGAGTTTATAAATTGTTTGTTTTTTGAATTGGCCATGTATAAAATGTGGAAAAATTTGTTGCTGACTAACAGACAATCAAATTGCACAAATCATAATATACAATTTTAATGACTGAAAGTTTTTGGAAACATTTTGGAAGAGTTAGAGGTAGACCTATTGCAACAAAACTGAAGCGAAGATGCTATTGTCCCAGAACTTATTATTATTATCCGTAAACCTTGCTATAAAACATTTTTTTTTGTTTTATAGCCATTTGCAAGCCTCATTTAGTAAAATTATTTATTACTTAAGTACCTTGCCTACTCAAGGAATACTTTTAGTTTAGGGTAGTACTTTTCAAGGATTGTCAATTTTTTTTCTGTAATGTTTAGTGTAAATTTTTCTTTTTACTACTGATTTCTAAGTCTTACTTTATTTGAAAAAAATAATAAGTTAGTCAGAAGAAGACACTTTTGTTGAATTTTAGTACATTAAACATGTGCCCTAAAAAATCTATGCACGAGATTGGTTAGTTTATAAAAATGTTCTTTACTGTCTAAATAATGGATAGTTTATTATTTATAAATGCTTTTCATAAATAAAATAATATCTCTTCTTATAATATAAAACGGATTTAAAAAATATTAAACAATTCTGAATCTGTATGTATATTTATATTGGGGTACTTCTAGACCCCACGCGTGACGGAACGTTACCAAAAACAACGCGTGCACTTAAAGGTTAATACAATTTTTTTATCAATCCTACAAAATATTTCTGTCCATATAAAAAACACTTTTAAATGTTTAAGACTATGGACGTATCTAAAGAATATTACAAAAATATATTTTTTCACAAACTTCGTAGACAGGAGCACATAGTGCCGTAAATTTGGCCGTTAAGAATAGATTTCTATTTAAATAACTTTGAATTCTTGTCTAGAAATTAATGTTTTGATATGTTATCAACTTTGTAATATTATTAAATTTAAAGCAGATAATATGGATGATTCGCGATGACGACGATCAAAATAACTGACAAAAAATGGATCTATATTTTCACTAATAATGCCGTAATATTGAATAATAAGAAAAATTATTAAGCAACTTACCTCCAGTAGAGCTGTATTCACCGATGTACCTCTTCGTTAAGTAACGCACCACCACGGCTGAAACAAAAACGAGGAATTAGTTTCAATTACTCCAACATGCAATAATTAAATATGTTGATTAAGCCGTGTTTACATTTTATCTGCATTTGTAAGAGAAAGCACCAATTAGTCGTCTAGTAAGTGCTAAAAGTAACCCTGAATATAAACTACAGACCTTAATCAACGCGAAACCTAATGAATTATTGATTAATACAATTCGAATTATGATTTAGTACGTCCTCCTTCTTCTTATATTAATAAGGAGGATTTGCTACTCTTATATTTTTTGGATTAATGTATTTTTATATACCACGTAGTTCGTGCGTATCTTCCTGGATTTATATACAATCAATGCGATCACACGTTGTCTGTATACCTAGAAGGTAATCCCTTGATAGTCTGAAACGTTGCCAGAAATTCTTAGTCACTAGTAGTAAATCCCTGATGATAAAGTAAGAGATTTTATCATAATTTAGCAATATATTTTGTAAGTTTCCTAGAAAAATATAAGGTTTATTCATCTAGTAAATATCTCCGTGTTGTAAAACTGTAGTTAAATTTACGATAGTGTTTATTGTAACATGTGTAGTTTGGACAGGTTGTTAAAGTGTTTATTATAAAATAGAGGGATCATTATTAGATAAAAATACTACTGCTACTCGCTACACCGTTTGGAAGTTGAAACCAAACCACCTCAGTTTAAATAGAAGTCTTTGGTTGACACTATAACATCAAAAAAATCGAAGAGGAAAGAATGTTATAGAAGCATATTTAAATATGCCCTATCATATTATTGAGCAATTAATGGCTGAATTTTTGAATAATATGATATGAATAAAAGATATCAATAATAATAAATAATCAGCCAAGTGCGAGTCGGAATCGCGCACGAAGGGTTTCGTACCATTATAGAGCAAAATTAGGCCATAAATTGTGTTTTTTGTATGGGAGCCCCCCTTATTTTTTTATTTTATTTTAATATTATTATTAAATATTAAAGTACACATATAACTAAGGATTTTGTGAAAAATTCAAGTACCTACCTGTTGCCATTTTTGATATAGAGCAAAAAAGGACAAAAAAATCACGTTTGTTGTATGAGAGCCCCCCTTAAATATTCATTTTATTTTATTTTTAGTAGGTATTTGTTGTTATAGCGGCAACAGATATACATAATCTGTGAAAATATCAAATCTCTAGCTATTCCCGTACTTGAGTTACAGCCTGGATACAGCAAAAAAGGCCAAAAAAATCACGTTTGTTGTATGGGAGCCCCCCTTAAATATTCATTTTATTTTATTTTTAGTATTTGTTGTTATAGCGGCAACAGATATACATAATCTGTGAAAATATCAAATCTCTAGCTATTACCGTTCTTGAGTTACAGCCTGGAGACAGACAGACAGACAGACAGACAGACGGACACACGGACAGACAACGAAGTCTTAGTAATAGGGTCCCGTTTTCACCCTTTGGGTACGGAACCCTAAAAAACCATGGATCCTAAAGTTAAACCAGAAATTAATCACCTTAGAATTAAAGTAAAGCGTAAACCAATAAATTATTACAACATGTATGTTCCCACAATAAGTATCAGTTGAAGCAATTAATGGAAGGCAGAATAAATTCAGCACCTAATCTTTTCATTAATGCGCTTACTGCCCCCATTCCGTTACAGGAGATTAGCTTAAACCTATTAAGAATTACTGTAACTAAGGATTCAATTGTACACAACAAAGAATCCAGATACGTTGTAGGGTAGTATTTTTTTTTTATCTATGGACGTTTCACACCACGTCAATCTGGCCCCGTGGTAAGTACCTGAAGGACTTGTGTTACAGGTACCAGACAACGGAAATATATTTAATACTTTTATACTATACATATATTTAAGATTTTTATTATATGATAAATATATATAATACACATCCATGACCCAGGAACTTTGAAAACTTTTTGTTCCGTTGGCGGATTCGAACCCGCGACCCCCGGCTTAAGCTACCAACGTGCTATCCACTGAGCCACAGAGGTCGTCAAATCAAAGTATTCTAGATAATATGAGAAATTAGAGACAAGACAAATGCTAAAAATTCGTTAAGAGTGTGTAATCATAACCGAAAAAGAAAAATCTAAAGCTAGAATATAATGTTACAAGGAACGGTGAGGAGATGAATTTATATATTTATTCTATAGTATTATTGATTAGAAGACTTTTTTTTATTAGCAATGCATTTGAATAACGATTTTCACTGTATGTTTTGGTACCTTCAATAATTCATCAATCTTAATTGACAACATTTCAAAAATTTTAAGCCTTAAAATAAAAAATACCGTTTCTTTAGTTTCTTTTCCTGATATCAAAAAAATATTCAAAAAATTTTTATATCGCTTATTTACTGAGAAAATAAAGAAAAACTGAAAAATACGCCGTGACGTCATACTTACGGCATATCAGACATTTTTTCTTTGCCTGGTAAAAGCGTTTTAAAAAAACATCATGAAGCATAAAAAAAACAGTCACTGTCAACAATGACATTTCTACATACGAAAGTACCACGATGACATTGACAGACGTCCTAATAAACGTAACAAACTCACACTGACATACTTTTTCTTTTGTAAACTGTAATGGAATTAACCGTTCAGGCGTAAGTATGACGTCACTTGGCGCTTACGTCTCTTTAGAATACGAAGGATTAAAATCTATTTTTTAGGTATCTTAAAAACATAATTTTGAAAAAGCAAGAAACACGTGTCGCCTTATTTTAAGTCTACTTTCTTATAAAATCATAAAAAAGCCATGTTAAAATTTTGAAATGTTGTCAATTGAAGAACCAGGAAGCACTTAGATTTCGAGTAGATAGGGATATACCATCGATAGGCGAAGTCGCAAGTGAACGATCCGTTCATACACGGCTATAAATCTTTACAACCTTACACAAATCTTTAGCAATTTATCTGGTATCTAAATGTTAATCGTAATATATAATCTCATTAGGCTGTAGCGCCATTGTGAAATAGACCGGTCCTACCACTTCCACAGAATTACAAAAGGTAGAAGAAAATCGTGTATTTCAAACTTAAATAACATAGAGGAATAGCCGGGCATTGAAGATGATTTTCGGGAACACTTTCAAAGGCTGCTGAAGTTGAAATAATCCAACGTCTTCTCCGAGAAAACACACAAAATCATAGCTGTATTGATGAACTTCTGTCTATCTGTATTCTATGTACTGGCTTTATTGGTCATAAGCAAACGTCTTTATGATTTGAGATCTTTGACGGAGTAGTTGAAATGGGCCCAATTTATGTTATTAATGTCTTGTAAATTATAGGATATAATTTGTTGTTTTGATTTCTGATTTATGCGATTTTAATGGCGAAACAATATCTCAGGATGTTAAAATATAAGTAAACGTAGTGTCTATATTCTGAATTTTCATATTATTTATGAGAAAATGGATAGTAAAGAAATTTCAAGTTTTTAAAGAGAGGCATGAATTATTTAGTGGTAGATATTATTGTGATGATGTTTTAAAAAGAAGTGTGCATAATGAACTTTTAGGGTCTTTTTAGTGTAAGTATTGACAAACATTAAGTAATATTTAAATATTGACAAATATTAACATATTCTTGAAACAAAAACTCTTTTTACCGCCCAAGCTACCAAACCAGATATTGCGAAACTAAAAACAAGAACCCACCAAAATCCTGCTCCAGTTACCCGATACTTATGATAATTTAACGCTCCTTTAATTTGAATAACATCATTAGCGGTGTAATATGCTATCGATTGATTCATAACATCAAGTTTGAACAATTATAATTTATAACACTTTCACTGATGGTGGTATACTACGTGTGATATTTTCAACGAATTTGCTTAACAAATTAGATGACAATTATTATCATAAATCTTGTTATAATGTCAATAAAATACATTGGGATTGCCTTTACTGTTTGTCGCTATTTTTCAAAAAATAATTAGAATTTATTAGAATTTATTCGAGGACATTTTTTTTTTAATTTTACCACACGTGGAAAACCATAAAACATTCAATGCTTAACCCTAATAATTCTGGTACGAAATCTTAATCTTTAAAGTTAAGCCGCTCGCTTTTTGTTCATCAAAAATGTTCGAAATATATGTTATGAAAATATAATAAACATAACTGGAAGAATAGCAAAATTTTCATTCGACATTAAGAATACAAATTAATATTGAATTACAAATCACGGTGAAACATTCAAATTTTTAATGTCTCATATTCAGTGATTTCCAAATTTTTCCATGTCATATTAGAATTTCTAAATCAAAAATTTATTCCGTTATAAAATTAATTTCACCGTGAAATAATAAACTATATAAATCGTCGTCGATAACAAGAACGATCTAAAATGTTGACGGAAAGTCAAGCACGTAATTGTTTGACCTTATTTTGAGGCTGTTTCATATGTATACGATAGCAATGAATCGGTTAGATCGAATAAGGGAGGATACGAAGATCGCCGGTTCAATTCCGAGAACACAGAGTATGATAGCGGTAACGAGGTCTATAACGGGACGAGAAACAAGGCGAATTTAACTGACTATGTCCGTTGAATACGGGAGCCGAGTAAATGGTAATTAATTCAAATTCATTTATTCGCAATAGGTACAAAACGTGCAGCAGATAATATTGACCGTCCCACATAATATCTAGCTGTACCGTAAGATGAAATGTTTGTTTTGGTATGTGTATATTATTAAAAGAGTACTGTTCTTTCCTATTTCAGTGGCATGTGCGATAATGCTTACTTTTGCTATTCAACATTTCTTACATCCCACAAACCCTAGATTAAAAACTAAAAGTATAATATACTAATCGTGGAAAACAGCGAAATGTAGAGCTATAGACATATTTTATGTTTTCCTCTGTATCGTATTAAACACGTCTATGTAAGACTCGATAATTGTAGAAATTGATATCCTTTAGGCTTATGGTTTAATTAATGCGATGGAATCTGACCGCAAGGTATAGATGACAGATCTTTCGAGACAGAACTCGGTACTTGTACGATTGCCAATGCGATTATCCACTTCTAGAACACTGTTTTGTAGATCGTAAGCATACATAATTCTGCAAATCCTTCCTAAAATTTTCACGATTTACTTTCTTTATGGACTTTACAGTATCATATTTCTATCTCAATCGTTCAAATAATTTAAGTTTTAGAAACTTTAAAATGACACTTACAAATAAATTTAGCATTTATAATTCTAATTTGGAAAGCCTTATGGTTATTGTGCAATTTAGCTTAGTTTTCGTATATTATATTCGTTACTTCCTTTATTCATGCTGTCTAAGCACTGCTGCACACAGCTGCAGCATCTAGTATACTGCTAGTTATAAAATTAAGCAGGATTCTGCTTTCACTTGGGCAACGATTACGCACTTTAATTTCTCCGTTTATGACGTCAGTGATGTTATACTCTGGTGTATCTACACTATCTTATGTTTATGATCTAGAGATTTAATTATACTTATAACACCTGTCTAAATAATTGCAGCTTGATCGTCAGCGCCTACAATAGAATGTGGAGTAGTTAAATCTAGTTAAATGATCTTGAAAATTATAGTGCAATAAAATGATCAACATGACTCTCGCGAAACTATCAACAGTGCATAATATCGAAGTGTGAAAATATTCATATTCAATCGATTTTACTTCAGAAACTAAAAAAATTACCAACATACATCTATCTTTCTTATTTCTAGGCAGTTGAAACCACAGCAAAAGAATATCCGTATTTTCTTAGATCATCTAAATTCTATCCAATAGCCACAATTTTAAATTGAGTTTTGTGCTCTGCCGATGATGATGATCCCAAAAAACTGCAGACAAATCAAATAAAGCGTTAAAAATTTTACGCACGAGTGACGGAGACGGCTCTCCCAGTGATCTGAGTCCCGACAGACGCGCGAGTGAGTCACGCGGCATGCGGCTGCCTATAAATATAACTGCAACTGGCATTTAAACGCTCTCGATCCCGAAATGCATTCTACGAGTTTTATGTCATGTATATTACGTGGCCTGATTTGCGGCACCGCTGGAGCTACCAGTTGTACATAATTGTGTCACTGGTAATAGATATGTCTGACCTTACGAATCTTTACTGTTGCGTTTACGGATTTCGAGAAATTGCAGTTCTACAGTTACGATTATTGTTTTATGATTGTAAATTTTGTTTGTTTCGCAAACAATTTGGACTGTGCTATTATACAATTTAAGATTTGTTTGGCTCAAATTAAAATTTACCTTTGCCATCGTAACTATGTAAAATTTTACAAAATATATTTTAAATTAAAATAAAGTTCATTATTATAAACTATATCTACAATATGCCTTTGAAACAAAACGTTATATTTTATTGAACATAAAGTTTCAAAACAATAAGGAAGAGGAAGTGCCCAAAAGTTAAAGAAAATAACAATAAATTGTGCCATTTTGTTCCATAATATCCTCAGCGTAAACTAGTATAACTTAAATAATCAGCACTTGAAACCATTTAACTGAGATAAACTGCTCAAAATAAAAGCAATCTGCAAACGCATTAAATAACGCATATAAATTAGAGGCCATTACGTTTCCAAACGTTTGTCTTGCAATATTTCAGGCTGCAATTCCTGAATGCTGTATGTAATTTTGTTATTTTTGTTCTATTTTGTTAGCTTACTGTTGTTTTTTTTTTTTTTTTTTGGTAAACCATTTTTTATTCAATTCTGCTATTCTTAAAACTCCTTCATAACTAAAGATCGTCAGTTTTTTTTGTCCATCATCATATTTTATTTTTTGTACTGGACGTTTTAAAGGTACGTTAGTTGTCGATTTTCTAGAGCTGTTTAGATTTTAGCGCTTTGCTAAATGAGTCACACTCCAGCAATTTGGCGCGAGTGACTTGTTCTCGTGGAAATATTAGTGTTCAGAAATTTCTCATTGCATGCAAATTAACACGTTATATGGTTCTATTTTTAGTTAAAATTGCACGACAGGACGTGTAAAGTTATCACATCAATCTTTCGCACATTCTCCGGGTTTCACTCTCATTTTAGATCTTTTTGTAAATCATCTTTTAGCATGTGCACGTATAAATCAAAAAATAGATAGTGACACCTCTAAACGTAACGTGAATAACTAAATGTAAGATACTTAGCAATAGAAATGTATTCACTGGTAGCGAAATAATAAGCACGAGGACAAGATTAATAAATAACCGCTATCCAAACATTGCGTAACACCTGACGGCATCTAATCACGACATAATTATTATGTTAATGCATTAAGTGTTTCTGTAATCGACACCCAAATGCCAGTGCGATAAATCAATTTCACCGATGCTTTCGCTTACTGTTTTTACTTTCTATTACACAGCAATAAGCTACATAACAATAGGTAATGTAGTCTTATCGTGATCCGCTACCAGATACCGATTACGTATTGCTACTTATAATTACGTAGGAGAGGAAGAGTAGTCTGACGTCAAGTACCTTTCTAGAAAGAAATTCTTTGTTGATACAGATTTCATTAGGGTCCACATCAAATATTATTTTTTTAGTCTGTTACTGTTTCTTTTATTTCAGTAGCATTTGTTGTTGTTTCTCCACCGTTAATTTTGTATAAGATGGGTATTTGTTTTGGTGCAAGCTGTTTAAATGGCTTTAATGTATTTCCATTAATAATTATTCCAGCATTCAGCCAGGTCAGGTTTATTTCAAACGTCTGTTTTATTTCATTTCTCTTTGCAGACGTTAAAGCAAACATGCTGAAATTTACAGATATTGATTGCACGATAGATCAACCTACAATCGTTATCAGTGTCGATGACCCCGTTCGTTTGCAATAAATTTTTAGAATTTGCGAATTTTGTTTACTTAGCCTGCACCTAATACGGTCAGTGTGACACGACACGAAAACACGAATTGCTATCATTTTCACACATTTTGTATTTACCGAGTGGATACTTATCGATTTATCACTTTGTTTTACTTTTGATCTATTTGCTGATAGAAATCTTTTTCGCGAAATGATTACACCTACTGGTCCAAAAAAATGTGTGTGTTAAACTCGCTTAAAGGAGACTAATGGGGTTGAGTTCTGTCTGAGACAGCCTACAAAAAATGTCCAAAGTTCATTGTTTGATTGTCAATTTTTATCACAATTTTACGGCATGGTTTACTGTGCTATTTTTGTTACTAAAGTATGTAAAGCTATGACCATTTAATTTTGCACTGTCCATCTTTATTTAAATAACTGGTAACCCTAGTTCGTCTGACCTCGAGTAACAACTTTTGAGAGGTATTTGCACTTCTTAGTCATGAACTTGTATAGAGACAAGGATATTCACTTAGCGTTAGATAATCACAGTAAAACAATGGAGTCGTAAGTTTTGTTTGCCAATTACGTAACAATAGCTAACCAAATTTCGATGCCGGTTTCACTATTATTTAAAATATTTAATACACACTGTTTTGGCAAACATAGCGACGAAATGATAGAAGATAAAGAAAATAATATTATCGTTTATTATGTATGTAAATAATGTCAAAATTATTATAATTTTTAACAAGTACTACCATAGCACTTGTTTGCAATTATATTTTTTTCATAATTTTACTTATTAAAAAAATGTGTTTCATTGTTGAATTCAATAACGATGTTAATGATGTTAGTGATGAAAATGACATACGAAAGTTTTCTACACTCCTTTTATGACTGTTGCCTCTCATATATATTCTATTTTCTACTTTTTAAAAACTTTTACCTAACCTCACCATATTTGCCGAATCCAATCTTTCTAAACAAACTTTCGACCACTCGTCATCTCTTATAAGTAAAATAGTTTTACCCGCTTATAAGCGGCACAAAATTTATGATGTCAGCTATAGCTGACATCATAAATTTACATAAACATAATAAAAGTATTAAATATATTTCCGTTGTCTGGTACCCGTAACACAAGTCCTTCAGGTACTTACCACGGGGCCAGATTGACGTGGTGTGAAGCGTCCATAGATATTATTATATATTATTATTTTCCTTTTCATCATTAATATTTTTAACATGTCAAGTTTTTTATCATAATTATTGTTATTTACTTGTAATTAATTGGATTCTGGTTAAAATTGTATTTAAGTTCCTAAACACCTGGAAATCAATTTAACTAGATTAATAGGACCCAAAAGAAAAGTAACTTCACTGGTAATGAGATTTCCAAGCTACATAAATCATCCAACATAACAATTTTAGGCTTCCTAGACATGATTAACGACTTGTTATTGTGGCCTTACGGTCCCAAAACTTTCTGTTTATCCCTTAGAAAGATTGAGGCAATCTTCAACGAGTTATAATGTGTAATCTCCCGCATGCGTATTACTATCATTATGTCATGATTAATACGATAAAAGCCCCATTTTGGGTCGTTAAGCCATAAAACTCATGTCAGAGGTCTGTGCTCTACTTTGTTGGACTTTTTTGGTTAGTTGCAAATTGGGTGTTCCTTATTAGCTTAAATGATTTATCTAGTCTAGACATACGTTGTATAATCTTTTAGCTTATTACCAAGTGCAGTTTTTTTATTGCTATCAACGTTTTATCTCTTCCATATATAAAAGTTATTTTAATATTTTTTGCTTATGTTTTCTGTTTGTTTCATCTAAAACGTTCTTGTGACAAATTGCGTACTCGTCACATTTCCTATAATAGATGTTTGCCAAAACTTACACTTGATACGATCTGAGTCGGCGTTCTATGTTCGGCGGTAAACAACGCCCCCTATCGTGATGTAGCAAAGATAGAATATGACTAACGATCCCGCATTCCTGGGTGAAAAAACTAGTGACGAATATAGAGGTGATAGAGACGTGCCTTTACAGCAACGATGTTCTTATTATATGCAATAGGGAACTATGCAAAGATTAATTTGCTCGTGATGAATAATAATAATTATTATAGAACATACATACATTATAAAGATTAATTACTTAATTAGGTATCTATAAGGCCCACTTGCGCAGATCTGAGTTAAAGTTAACTCAGATGTTTAACTCAGAGTTAACTTTAACTCAGATCTGCGCAAGTGGGCCTAAGATAGTTATCGAAAAAAATTACGCTATTTCAAAACACCGCAGTGCTCTTAAATTTCTCATGGGCAAAATCTGATTTGCGCTATACTCCAATTAGTATAAGATTCGTTGGAGCCAAAAATATTTTTCCTCTTTTTCTTCGCCTCAATTCAGGTTTTATTTTGGTCCACAATTAAAAAGAGGTTTATTTTCGGCCCGAAACTCACAGCCGGCTCGGCGCTTTCTTTTATTTTGCACTGCAAATTTTAACTCTTAATTTAGGTGCCTCGGTCTGGTATTAATGTAAAACTTGCGAGGTTATAATTATGACGTTAATATGGATTTAGGTTCAAAAATGTTGGACTGACGTTTATCTTTTCTGATCACAATTATTCATCCATATTTTGATCGTAATTCTCAGAAAACTGGGCACAAGGCATATTATTATCTATGATAATTAGTAGGGTTTTTTTGCATTTTTCGAAAAAATACTGGAATACAGATTTGGTAAGTCTTCTATTTCTATCGCTATTTTTAACAGTTACCGGCGTAGTTGACTTTTTTAAGTGTAAACCTTTTGCCAATCTTTCTTGGCTTGTCTGCTCATGATTGACGTCTTTCCTTACCGAACTTACACGCGTCAATTCAACGTAAATAGCAATTCAGGGGTTATCAACATATCAACCTGTACTAAAGTGTGTCGTCCACATAATAATAACATTATTTTTTTTTTTTTTTTTTTTTTTTTATTAAATAAGGGGGCAAACGAGCAAACGGGTCACCTGATGGTAAGCAACTACCGTCGCCCATGGACACTCGCAACATCCGAAGAGCTGCAGGTGCGTTGCCGGCCTTTTAAGAGGGAATACGCTCTTTTCTTGAAGGTTTGCAGGTCATATAGGTCCGGAAATACTGCTGGTGACAGTTCGTTCCAGAGTTTTACAGTGCGCGGCAGAAAGTTACGCGAAAATCGCACTGTGGAAGACTGCCACTCATCAAGGTGATGAGGATGGTATGTTTTTCGCGTGGGATATAAAATACTTTTACCTTATTGCGTTAACTTTTTATTGGTTTGTAGCAGATCTGGCAAACCTTTTTGAGTAAGCCAGATTTTATGAATATTTTATTGATTCCATAAACAAATAAATGCTCCGGATGTCCAAAAATGCACAATAAGTATAATAATGACGTATACTTTGGAGTTTACTGCAGTAATACAGAATACTCTGCATGTATCAAAAGTAAAAATTTTAGAATTTAATGATTACTGGGTTTTTTTAACTGTCATAATAAAAATATTAATAATTATTGTAAAACAAATTGAATTGATACTTATTATTTAAAGTACAATAATAAAGATTCCTTATACAACTGTTTACAATTGCTTATTGCTTTAACAAACAAACACACAATCACCTTTACAAAATCAGCTCAGCTTTAACCTTTGCAGGTGATTGATAAAGTTTTATCGCAAACGGGCCATCTGTTTGCATTGCAGCACCTAAACTCGAACAATCATTGATTTGTGCACAGTTAAATACGATTGTTTAGCAATTTGACATACTTCCTAAATTGGTCGTGTTGCTATATTTTCCCAAAGGCCCATTTCGCATGTAAAGTTAACAGTGGATTGAATAACGTAGTAACTTTCTTGGATTTTATAATTTAAAAAAGCATTATATTTTTTCATTGCACATATATTTTTTAAATTTTTTTATTCTACTTCTACAGGTATAAGTGGGCCTAAGCATAATGTTAAATTATACACTATGTGTAATGTAATTTACTTTTGATTGATTCGCTTATCGGACCGCGGACGATTCGGTTATCGAAAAAAATCCTGGGTCCCTTTCTAGATCTCAAAGGATCTATATTTACCAAAATCAATCAAAATTGGATCATCAGATTTATAGAGATGACAAACAGATACACTTTCTCATGAATAATAATATTGGTAACACGCTAAGTGTGAGGTCCTTCAAACTTCTAAGCGAATTTTCCTTGCTATTTCGTATTGGCAAAGTATTTCATAAGAGTAGGTGTGCCATTTGTTTACCGACTCTGCTGTTATGTGATATATTATTGTATAGCCCTTAATCGGTAGAAGTGTCGCATTGAACTGGTTACTCAATAGATAACCTAAATTAAGGTCTTAACGCAGATTATGTAAATTAAACGAATAACTTTATATTATTATGTGTAATGCAATGATTTGTAAATAATATATTTAACAAGTACAGAAATTTTTATAAATAGCAATTATTATTTTCCTACTTAAATAATTAAATATTATGATGTACCCTTGCACTCTACCGAAATGAAAAATCCTTAAAATACTGAAATTAAATGAATGATTACAAGCTGATACAAAAATAATTAATTTCCTTAGAAGAATACTTTTCCTTTGTTGAGTATCTAACGACAATAATAGGCTACTTGACCTATATTCAATTTCATTGAACAAATGCATATTTCTAGTAGAACTTGGCGTAGGAAACCGTATTTCACCCTTATCATCAAATAAAAGCTTATGATTGATAAATAAAGTCGATTTGAAAATATGATTTTATGAAAATATGATTTGTACTGACTAAAACGCTTTTGCAGTACTTCCGATTTGGATGTGACGTCATCATGTTCGTAATTTAATATCTTTTATTTATCGCGCTCGTTATGTGTAAGTTTATTTGTACATAAATAATAAGAATAAGCCTAGAAAGATTTGCAAAATATATTTTCTTGAGTAATTCAAATAAAACACCAGTTTTATATATTATCTCCATTTATTGTAGACGGGAAATGAAATGGCCAAAACTTTTCTCCAAAAGTTTTCAACATTACAAATGATTTCTAATTTATTATTTAATTCTTTTATGATTTTTGGGCACCTTAAGACTCGTACATTTAGCACATAAAAAAATGTTAAATAAAGAGACTCTAAAATACAAACAGTGTGACGTCACACTATGGCGGACAGTGTTTTCGGCGCCATTTATAAGGCGTATTTTTCAATCAACATTTTTATGGGTTTTTACTGTGTAAAATAATAAAATATTAGTTTATTTCGTGAAAATTAATGATTAAGAAGCGATTAGCATGAAGAAAAAAATTAGGTCAAGTAGCCTATTATTCAGTACGGCAGCCGTATCACGTATATCTTGCGAGAGCAATACGATGGCAATTATTGCGAGATAATAGCTCCAAAATCGCAATTTCGTATCACGTATCAGCCAAAACAATACGATTACAATCGATCGCTCATAATATTATGATACCATTGCTTTTTATACCTAGGAATCTTTTTTTCATTCATTCATTTCAAAATTGTTGATCGCTATTTTTACGTGATAGCCCTGCGAATTACATGAATCTCATTTAGCTTCCTATATAAGATCCACGATAGGGATGATAATATAAACGATGATGACGATAAAAATTATGATAACGGTGATGATGATGATGATGATGATGATGATGATGATGATGATGATGATGATGATGAAACAGCATGTGCTAAAACAAATGCACATGTGGGGGAAATTTATCATGTTTACCGCCCTATTGTGACTAGCCTGTTGACACGCCGCTATCGGTGATAAGGTACTTTACCTTTCAGACAATGGCAGGCATTAAGCAATCTAGTTTCGAAATTCTAGAAAATTAACGCTTTGTTTATATATGTAATTCATGTAATAACTATGCAGGTGTTACAGATAAAGATTAAAATGTATATCAAAATATTGTAAGCCGTAAAAGACATAATATTATAAATTGTACAAGCATAGGACATAGTCGCTACCCATGAGCATCTCGACCTTATTCTATAAAAAATGTTGAAAAAATGATCTTTTAGTTATTAATCGATTCGGCTCTATAGTTATAATAACTAGACCGATTTTGTTTAAATTTCAGACACTGCGAAATACGACTTCTTTATTGTACAGTACCTAACCACAAGGCCTTTTGTATGCTTTCATAGGATATGAATTAGAGTAGTTGTTGTAAATTGATAACTCAGGTATGTTCTCACTTAATAGAATAATTATTCTAGTGTATCATTCTTAATCGCTACTAACAACAGTCAACAGGGTCAGTTCACAACAAAATGAGACAAGTACAATTAGAAGCGTCGTGCGATATTTTAATATTATAGTTTTGTATTGATTTATTACATCGTCTTGAAGTGACTCCTAGTTTCGTTCATTCAGGTGCGAACTGTCAAATGACCATAATAGAGCGAATAGTATATTTATTTGTCAGCGTAGTATCAGCGTTGCCGGCTTCTTAAAAAGTGTAATGCCTTTAATTCCTACATTGATAAATCAATAAAAATCTTTTAATATCCCGAGATGAATGCTCCAAGTGCTACGGGACTATTTTTGAAAGTCATTAAGCAATTTTAATTAAGACTCTCTTTGAAGTTGTTTGTCGGTGCAATAGCCGTAAAAGTTAAATTAAAATACAATATTAATTAGGAATACGAAGCAATTTTCATCACTAAAGTAAGGCTGCTTTATGAGTCATTAAAGATAATTGATTTCGGTCAAGCTTTGTTCAAAGCGATCCTTGCGGTGTTGGTCAAATATTTCTTCCATTTCGGTGCGGTATCATTATAGTGTCATTATGTACTATTCAATAATTGGTTCATCCTTTAAAATTAAATTGAAAAGTGTCTGCTTTTCCCACGCTTGTACTACCCTCTCGGTCAAATTATTTGTAGACTCAGCATGTTTAAAAGCTCTATACTTATCTGTAGTTTTATTAGTACAAAGACTTTTATATTATGATAAAATATAAATAATGTTAATTTATAAGCGTTAATAAGTGCACAATAAAAAGTAAAGTAGAAAGAGTTCAAAAGTTTGTGCAACTTGTTTTTTTTTTAATATGATCTGTAATATGCGTTTGTCACAATAACATAACATCTGTTTGCCTACCTGATTTGCCGGACCGGGCGCTGCCGAGTACGACTACCCTTATTCGATTTACCGTCATTTTCATCACAACACACAAAGTTCGAAATTCAAATGTCAAATGGCGCGAAACCAGCTGTTCCAAGATGGCGGCACGCGCGCGCGAGGCACCTGCTAGAGAGCGACTGCAGCAAATTGGCAACGCACGATCACGAATGCATGCGATATGGTTTCGTTACGAAATATATTCGCTCGTGGAAACGTCACTTTCAGGGTTTATCGGATTCTCCAGCGTTTGCGAAAACAGTGACTAAGTGCAATCGAATTTGGTATCGATAGTCTACAGTTCGGTTTTTATGAGTGATCCTTATGTCCTTGGTATAAAGATTCTATAGCAGGCAAAATAATTGAGAACGCTGAATAAAAATATTGCGATTTCATTTTCATTTATACTCGCTTAAAAATATTTACCTAAGTACGTTAATACTTTCATAATATTTTTATTGGGTTCTCCGTTTTTTACAAAAACAAAAATCACAACAAAAATGCAATTCTAGAATTTTCAGAACCAATGTCTGAAACTTTACTGTCTGCAATTCATTATTTTTTCCTTTTCAGTTTCTTAGTAAGTTCTATAATTATTATATCAAAGAGATTTCAATAGCAATTGCTTGGAATATTAATTTGTTATAAAAATTATTAAAATTACACTGACGTACAGTCGCAGAAAATTAGGTATGTAGAGTTTCCTTAAAACGAGGTGCTCGTTTAAATTTTGTGTGACCAGTGACATAGTAATTAGTAACTATTGAGTACTGTGTACTATAATAATATTATTAAGGTTCATTGAAAAAGCAGGAAAATCTGAATGGAGTTGTTATCATGCCAAAACGATAATGATACAGGGTTACTAGGGCGCTTATGTAACGATATAAAATTTTAACAAGCACCTTGTTAACATTCTCTCTCCACCCTTTTGCGTGGCATTTAATTGGATGTAAAAAAACAAAATACGTGACCAAATCTCCGATATAACGGGACACGTAAATGTTTTTATTATCTACTAGTTCTTCTTGTTTTGGTTTTAAAAACCTCCCAGTTTTTTGCCAACGCATGAATCAAATATCTTAATTTTGTTTCTCATTAAATATTGATCCATTACTATTATAATATTATGATCACAATTATTATGATAGAAACATTTTGTTGTTTTTAGCGTTCAAAATATACTCATACCTCTCTTAACCGACTCTATCTAAAAATCCTAAATTCAGTCAAAGCGTAAACTTTCTTACACAGTCAAACTAAATTTTAAATTATATGGTGATGCTGATGATAATATTTACTGTTATATAACTCTGATAATAATGTTAGCTTTTAAAACAAAAGCAGGCACAATATGTCTAGTGTAGAGTAAATAGAGAGCACATGAACAAACAAAACATAGAATAATATACATTCAAAACTTATAAATTTAGTGCAGTGCAATAGTTAAATCTTTTCTAATCGAAATCCCTCAAATTCTGAAAGTGATTTCAATCTTTTAGAAAAAACTATACAATCGTTGAAAATCTGTGAACTTTGAATTATTATAATAGGACTATCTCTAACTAGTAAGAATTTAAACTGCTACAATACCAATATTAATTACTCAACTGTAATTAAATGAAGCGGCGACAATATTACTAATTAGTAATTACATGATGAGGGTGACAGATTGATGTAGTAAAATATTCGTTTCTGAGTGCGGCAGTTAGGTGATGATAGATTTTTTGTCTATTTACATCCAAAATGGTATAGTATTATACCTACAATTATAATATAGACTGTATTATGTAGAATGGCGGGCAGACGACACCTGTGTTGTAGGTCTTCTCTGCGGTTTGGACCCACCGGATGCCCCCACGCCGCGTACTGCTCATGTCGCGTATTGGTCACTTAAATGATCCTTTATTTGTAATTTGAAGAATAAGTATCTTGAAAGTTCCTGATATGGAACACATTTCAGGAATGATGACAAAAGTAATACATAACAGCCAAGCATACACTTTTACCGCCCAATAAAAATATTATGTTCTCTAGTACGCCGCGCCGGCGAACCACTCTCCCTCTGTCAGTCATAGAAAATTTTCGTAACAAAGTACGTGCCGTGAATTAAACATTTTTTAGTCATCTAAAAAAGCTATACGCCGTAAAGAAGTTTGCCCTTAAACAATTTCTGGAAACATAAATAAGTAGCTAGTAAGTACATATTTTGTTTCAGAGACACTTACGTAAACGGTAAAACTCAAAATAGATTCGCACGGTCGCACATAGACGTAAATGCTATTGTCTGTTATCATACTTACAAGTTGCTATATTTGGTTGCAAGTTATAAATCTTTTTTCTACTAAATAACTGAATGCTGCCGTCATAGTATCATGTTTTATTGCACTTTTATTGCAGTTGATAACATAACATAACAAGTAATAACGAAAATTAGAATAAGATTTTGTTATTGTCAACAAAAATACGACTTTTACTGACTATTTTATTGTTACTTTATATTAATTACCTAGCCTTATAATTAAGTGTAGGTATAAAATAATTGTTTCCATGAAAAATTTCACCAACAAACAAACGAAGTCGACGTACTCAAATATCTTTTTTTTTATTAAAATATCGATTTACTTTTTGTTTTGTATTCAGATATAAACTTCATACTTTACATAAACAAAACTCTCACCTGAATATTACAATGACCAATATAGAACAGGTGTATTATATAGGCAGTACGATTGGCTTAATCCGTGACAGACATCAATAGGCTTTGTACACGCTGTATGGTGAACGGTGTATGGGTTCAATTCGGTAGCGTGAGAATTGAGATCAAATGCGATGAGATTTTTATGAGATTCGTGGAGATTGTAAAGCCTTTTCTAAAGATTCGTTTTTTTTTAATAATAATCTCCGTTGATCTCATCAAAATATTAAAAGGATGTCAGGTATAATGCAATCATATCTAAGGTAATTTACAAAAAAATGTCCCAATTTTAACTCCAAAGTGGACTTTTAGGTGATATTCTCTGCTTTGTCTATTTATACGTCTGTAGTTCTTTAATACTGGTAACTGAAAGTAATATTTTTTATTGAAATCGCTCATCTTTTAATATAAGAAACTAAGTACTTTTTACCTAATTAAAACACTTCGCTGCTTCAAAATGTGATATATTACCTATACAGTATACTATTTATAGTGACACAGATCTGTTTATCAGATTTTCGTTAACAAGCGTGGAAAATTATAAATCGACACGCTCTATATTTCTTGTCACTTTAAAAAGTAAACTTTCACGATACTTAATTATTGGCGATAACAAATTAAGGTCGAAAAAAGTTACCAAAAGTAGTCCCCGACTCGTCCTAATTTGGTCCGAGTTTTTGTGTCAGTTCAACGATCGCTAATTCATCATCTTCAATGTCATGGGAACTATTTATGAAAATGTGTATGTGTGTATGGATGCGAGTGTGTGCTTGAATGTAATTGTGTGAGTTTGTGTGCAATTTATTGAAATTACCAAGTTTTTTAAACGTATTAAATGAGAAATGAGTGATAGAGTAGTTTAAGTCTATGGTAAATGTTAATAAATATTTTTTCACTCTCTTTTTCCTTTATTTCTGACTAGATGACGCCTGCAACTCCGTTGCCCCAAAATTCGTTTATCGCGGCGAAACCGCACATTTTTCTGGGATAAAAAATATTTAATGTCCTTTCTCGAGTCTCAAAGTATCTCCATACCAAATTTCACCAATATTGGGTCAGCAGTTTGGGCGTGAAGAGGTAACAGATAGACAAATAGATAGACAGACAGACAGACAGACACACTTTTGCATTTATAATATTAGAATCGATAGTTCACGTATGATGTCGTTGCACAAGCTTCTTTAATTATTATGTTGACTCTAGTCTCTATGTGTGTTTGATTTCAGGGATACGGCTGAATAACTTTACTGTCTATGATATTTATATACCTACTATGAAAATTATTTTCAATAAACACTGACATAGTTACATCGAACAACATGTACAATGTACATTTTGCACTTGCGAAATCCATTAAAAGTTTAGCTCGGGGCGGACTGTTTGACAGGCGAAGTCGGGGGCTGGCATTACCGCATCATCGCGACTGACGGAAATGTGCTGAGGATTTAAATTAAAAGGTAATAACACCTCTTGGAAGTGCCAATTTTGATGTTTCTTTTGGATTTTTATGTAATAAAAGCAGGAAAACTGTAGAGGGATTTTGAATATGAAAATAAACGACAATGACAACGAATTATCTAATACATAATATGCGAGCGATACGCTCTTGCGTCAATATAAATTATGCGCACGTGCGTCTTGTAATTTTTTGTGTCTATTTAATAAGCAAAGACGTCATTCTATATTATGACTGACCTGAATAAAAGTTAAATGAATTAACCAAAGGGCACATAGAGGAGGCCTTGGACTTAATAAAGTATCTTAGAATCGTACGTAGGGCCTTTATAAGAGACAATTACTAAACCAAGAACCCTACATAGCTTTAGACATAAATTGATAAGGTTAGTTCATACGTAACATTAAACAATGCAAAAAATGTTACGTAGAACGACATGCCGCAAAAGACATCGTACGAGGAAATGATAACTGTGACGTCATTACTACATTACTACATAATAAACACACGTATACTGCATAATAAAAAATCTAAAATTGAGTTGGTAACTTGAGCGTGTCAAATCGACACGCCTTTAATGTTGGTCGAAAAAGAATATTACTGGATTCTCGCAATGCAAATGTTCAGAATAAAAAAAGAAAATTAGTTGCAAATCGTGGATCGGATTTCATGGCAGCTGTGTTGGTATCCATACTAATATTATAAATGCAAAATTGTGTCTGTCTGTCTCCACGCCCAAATCGCTGAACCAATTTTGCTGTTTGGTATGGAGATACTTTGAGTCCCGGGAAAGGACATAGTCCGACACTTACCAGAAAATGTACGGCTCCAGCGCGATAATCGAATTTTGGCGCAATGGAGTAGCAAGCGTCGCGTCGTCTAGTCTTAGGAAGGTATAAAAAAATTATAGAAGATCTTCTCGTATTTACAATTATTTTTAACCGACTAAAAAAGGAGGTTCATCAATTCGACGCGTATGTATTATTTCCAGACCTGTCCAGTTTTCGTATATTATATCGTCTATGTCAGCGTCTGAACAAATGTGCCAAATTTCAAAAGTGTATGTATGTATGTATGTTTTTATGTTTGTGTTCGCACATCTCTGGAACTACCTGTCCAATTTCAGTAATTCTTTTTTTGTTTTACTAGATATTATTCAACTTAGGGAATATTGCAAGTTTCATCAAAATCGGTTCAGTAGTTTTGAAGATAGAGTTTTAATCCTCAATTACGTAAAATTTTGAAGTCGGTTTTATCTTTTTAATAGAATACAGTTATTATTGTAACTGTTTCGTAATGTTTGAGCTAAATAATTCTTATTATCTGCAGTTATATCTAGGCTAATATCTACCTGTATATTATGCACCGCAATAAATATTAATTAAAAATACAACTTTTAAAGATGAGTACAATCAGTTTTAATCTATTTGATGTCTTCAAAATGTGTTATCCGGAATAGATAACAATTTATCGCATTTCTTTTATGAGCTATTTAATTAATTGATAGTTGAAAATTTCACAAGACACCCACGAAAAAGCCAATCAAGTCCCAAGATCAATTGGTAGTCATTTTTAAAAATGATTTGACCTTAACGGTACAACGAGTCTGTCCAGATCAAACCAGACTATAAAAGTTAAGAAAGGTCCCATTTTCCGACGCGTGGGTGACACGACACGATAATCTTACAAAGATTAAACATGTCGGTAGAAAACAGAGATAGTTAATAAGTTACTCATGGTATTTCTTTTTTTTTGTAATGCAATCGGGTTAAAGCATTGCAAAGTAAAAAAAAAATATATGTAGATAACGTCCTTACTCCTATTTTCTTAGAAGATAAAATTAAATTAAGAAATTTAAAAAAACCCCCGCCAAAAAACTTTAAAAAGTAATGAAATAACATTTCCTGACTTTAAGTTTAAATCATTCCTAAGAGTAAAGTAATATTTTAGTCCATAATTATTGTTGTCAAGGTGTGTCGGGGGACCGCTAAGTAGACTACCACAACAGCCACTTTTGCATTTTGTATCGCCACAATAGTCGCTGATTCTCTCGATTCGGGTCGCTGTGAACAGACCCTTAATTTATATTGTTATGTGAAATCAAACATCTACATTAGCGGTCCCCCGACACACCTTGACAACAATTATGGACTAAAATATTACTTTACTCTTAGGAATGATTTAAACTTAAAGTCAGGAAATGTTATTTCATTACTTTTTAAAGTTTTTTGGCGGGGGTTTTTTTAAATTTCTTAATTTAATTTTATTTTATGCTTTTTAAACTTGTGCAGAATAATTCCTATCAACTGGATCATATCCCAATGGATACCATCTATAAAATATGTCCTCTTGGATGAGGCCATCAATATGAGCCCAAACATGAAACCTCCACTTTAGGTTCATACGGAGCTTGGCTCCTATAGAATCCAGGTGATGCTGCAGCAGCAGCATGCAAATATTTACTGTTTATCTACGTCTTACTGGTTGTCGCAATTAAAATGATCCCAAACACGAAACCTCTGCTCTAAGTTGGTGAGGAGTTGGGTATCCTATTGATTACCAGGTGATGCTGCACCACCAGGTCAACTTTCCAATAATGTGTATATATTCATAAGTGTCTCGAACCAGGATGAAAAATATAAAACCCAGCAAACGACTGCAAGTTGCTAATCGTCCTATCACGAACCAGATATTCCGTGATATTTCAGCAATGAGCAGGCTGATGATGATGAACTATAGCTAAGAACACTCACCGTCATGTCAGCTTTCAAACAAAAAAAACTAGATCAAAATCGGTCCACCCGTTTGGATGCTACGATGCCACAGACAGACAGACAGACAGACAGACAGACAGACAGACAGACAGACAGACAGACACGTCAAACTTATAACACCCCTCTTTTTGGTCGGGGGTTAAAAATGGTTTCCAATGAAGCATAGTAATTGTAACTGAGAAGACCTAAGACGAAAAATATTACATTGTGATTCTTAGTTATAAGATAATATGCGATGTAACTTGCCTGTCATCGCAGATCTCTTGTTACTTCACCAGACCTTCACTTCATAGAGCAAAGTCTTTCAAGCCACTCTGACATTGGCAACTCACCGATTCGGCCATTTTTAAAAGAAGAAGAAGAAGATTATAGAGTACGGAAGTTATTACTACATGATTATTGCTCTTTGAGATTTAAATATTTATTCCTCGACTTTTACCTTAATGTACATTTTACTTGATTATCGATTTCATTGCCTCTCGATAGCCCACGCAACGATAGTGCTTATAATAATTGTAACGCTCCAGTATTGACCGCATTTCTGATCTGATTACAAAGTGTAAATAAGTAGTAACTAATAAATTACGCCTCGAGATTCGAGATTGAAGATTTAATCCCCAATCCCCATAATTCCAGCGTGTATTTGCTTTTTCCACCGATGCTTATCGGGCAGAACATTACGCGCGTGCGCGGAGCCCCGCAATAAATACTGCGGCGCCGCACTATCGTAACGCCCCCTACATCATAGTACAAGAACGCTCGGATGGCTTCATAGCTTGTAATACACATAAACACCCATAAAATGTAGCGTAAAATTTATGGACGCCAAAGTGTCATTGTTAACGTCGTACCCACTCGTGTGGCTTAAATAGAAATAAAAGTTATATTATCTACTTGTAAGTTGTAGTGGGCCATAATACTTTAAATCTCACATTAATAGCTACACTGGGTTTGGTGGTGGCTGGCTGCATTACACCATGTTAGCTACGCAAGATTTATTTTTAACACAGTTAATGTGTATGAGCAAAACACACAATATGCACTCTCTCTTTCTAAACTAACGCAAAATCTAAACTACGACTTACGAGTAAATATGGACTACGCATGATTTGAACATCTATCTAAGAGTCTTTATTTTTTAATATAACACGGAGTACTATTAATTATTATATATTCTGTGATATAACTAATCCACGTCTTCATACTTTGGCTGACGCATCTATCGATGATGATCATCATGATTCATGTCCAAGGACAAAAATCATGGAGTGGATTCACTAGCTTCAAGTCCCAATTGGCAATTACATCTTGTCATATACCGCTACATCGCGTGATGAAAACTCGATTCTTTTTCAGATGCCATAAAAATGATTAACGCTTAAAGAAATTTAAGATGCACTAAATGGTTTCTTTCCAAAAAGTCACTTTTCGTTACCTGCAGTGATTATGAAATCTTTGTCCTCGACGGAAACAATGATTTCTAAGTTAGTGGACAAGGAAGCTTTTACTTACTTCCTGTCCCTAGATGTGTATAATTTTAGGCTAGTTCTAAGAGAATCTTCCAAACTAAAGGCCTGTTTCACCACTTTCTGATAAAGTGCCGTATAGGCTATAAATTTCACAACTTTTTTGACAGATTTTCCTTCATCTGTCAAGTTAAGTGGTGGATAGCCTATTCGGTACGGAAGTGGTGAAACAGGTCCTAAGCCTTCTAAATTTTCTTTTCACTGGACCACTACTATGAAATCCTTTAATTCATTATTGATTATTCATTAACACTTGATTTAGGAATAATGACAATATGTTAAAGATACTATGCCTTACTGCTTGACTTGATTAAAGTAACTTTAAGCTCACGCACCCGTCGATCATATTGGAATTTAGGACGCCCCAGATGATTGTCCTAAGACCTAAGAACTAAAGCCTTACAAGTCGCAATTATACCACGACAAAATCAACAACACTATCAAAACACTCGAAATTACTCACAATTCTTGTTATTCGATATTGTTTGTAGAAACAAAATGAAGATAGCCCTGCCAAGTCGACAGTAAGTCATGCCACTATCGTTCTGAGAACGCCAGGCAGTGAGGCACCGGGATGAGGTATTTATTAGCCGTATCAGTTTCGAGTAAATGGAATATATTCTTAGAACTTACCAGTATAGTTTTAGTGCATAACAGTTCAGAAGTAATATCTATTGTTTGAAGTCAGTAGAATAGGGTCCAGAGAGGAAATCGGATCATAAGTTTAGCATTAAATTTACTATTTATTATAATATACTTAAGCCTAAATCCAATATAACACGATGATGACAAAACCTGGCCTCTTATATTTCGAGTCTTTCACTTTCTCCATAGTGCAAAATTAAGTTCTTTCGCACCTTAAGTACAATGTTCGTAATGAGCTCCTCAAAATTAAGTGTCGACGGCCATTTAGCGGAATTTTTGAAGGTGTGCAAAACTTACATAACAAATGACAAAATAACATAATTAAAGCTATTTTAAGTACATATTTCAATAAGCGCACAATTATCCCGCAACTGACGAGAAAGAAATTTAATGATTATGATTATGCACAGCATTGCAATACTACGCAATCATTGCGTGTGAATAATTGCATAGAGTGACGTTAAGAACCCCTTTTTTTATTGCGCAGGGGAAACCCATCATGGGTCCCCCGGGTTGGGTATGTGCTCAGCACCCCGGGGGTATGTGAGACTCCTACTCACTAAAACCACCTGCGGTTCGCCTTCAGCCGTATAAAGGAGGGATATCCCGGATCTAACAAATACGGGACTCCCTCCACGACTGGCCTGGTCTATCTCAAAAGGGACCGGAATTCCACCAAGGTAAGGGAACGCTTAGGCAAACTGAAGCGTTCCCCTCGGCGCCGGGACTGGCTAGCCGGGGAGGTTCCCATCCTCTCCCGGAGCCCCGTTAGACGAGAGTTAGGAGGTTCGCATAGCGTCGCCTCCGCACTCCCGTCCTACGCCGGCGGAGCGGCAGAGAGGTGGGATCGTCCTCTCTGTCCCGCTCCGCGGCCACGCTAAGAACCCCTGTGGAACGTGGTATTATGAAAATACTTTATTTGTATACTGACTGAAATAAACCAGATTAAAGGATATTTTAATGATATTTTGTAAGATGTATTTTTATTTCTTATTCCAGTAGGTTCACTAACTTATAGAGAAATGACATCAATCATCAAAATTTTATGTAAGTACCTCATATTATTTTAGATTCAGCATTTTTGGGGTCTTATATACCCAAAATTGGAACAGAAACTTAGCACGCCTAACCAATAATCCGTTATTCCTAAGGAAACATAATATAACTGTCAGCAAAATATAAAGAAATAACAACAATCTAGACAAGATTGTTATAACTGCATTATCTATAAATGTTGACATAAAGTTGAATGAACTGCAATTTGCAACAACCGACAATATCGCCATAAACGCTTTTCACCGACTTTCCCTCCCACAAAATTATATTGAAACAACAAAAACCATTTCGTAAATCCGACAATATTATAGATTTGCAAATCCACTTCTATCGAAACAGGGAAATGCAGTATCAGATCTATCCCATAACTCCGGCTAAAATACTAAAATTGCTTTCAAGAAATCTTTTACAACGATCTTCACGCTTGTACTTATTATAATCCATTACTATACCACTTGTAGCTAACGCTATCACCGCTGTGAGCATTATATCAGTAAATCGGTACAGCCTTACTGAAAGCTATGAAATTGTACCATAATTGATAAGTTCGTTATAAGATAGCTTACGCCTTAACTGGTTTCAACTTACTGTATCGAATTACTTGTTAATATTATAGTAGAGTCGCTATAGGGAGAGAGAATTTAGCACTTTAATCTAATCATCCGTTTTCTCTTTAAACCTATTACAATTATTTTTAATACTACACAACTGGATTTATCGATCTCGAAAACAAAAGAACTATGGAGCGGTAAAATGTTACAAGACCTAGCGCATGTAGCACAGACTATAACTATTATAAAATGTTATTCATAGCCAGTAACGTATTGCATCTTAGTGCCATAATCATAAATAATTTTAATGAAGCCTATGATGAGTACAGCTTCATTGTAGCAAGCAATAGACCCCCGTTGTTCCTAGTTTAGTGATAAAACGAGAAAAATAAGACCTAACATTTTACGACTTCGCAATGACTTACAATGCAAAACACGTTTTAATGTATGAAAATTGTTGTGTGCGACATGTGCAGGCGACTTTATAGCTCCGAGAGCTCATTTCTCAGTAAACGAACAAAGAAAATAATGTTGTCGCGGATAACATGACGGCTGAGATTTCAAATTGTCCAGTCATCAGCCATTATTGCCCGGCGTCCTCCGCTAGCCGCAGACAATGTTGATGGAGATGGAACTTAATACTGTCAGCAAAAAGGAAGATTTTGATTTCGATTTGTGGAAAATTTGTAATTAAAGTATAAATTACTTCTTTTTGCGATAATTTTTTCTCCGCTAGTCATAGAAAATATTTTTGGGGATGCTACAAGTTACATATTATTTTTACAAATATATTTTTGTGTTCGGGACATCAAAAATTTTTGATCAAACTAAATTTAGTCGTTGGCTGATAAATTGTTTTCATCTCTTTGTTGAAACGAAATCAGCTTAGTATAGACTGATATAGTCGCCAAATCTATTGATCATCAAATTTTTTGTGAGATAAGTCGTAACTATATTTTCATAGAGCTTCTGTATAGAGTATTACCACAGAATAGAATATAATGGTAACAGACAGACATATTTATAATATTAGTATAGATATTCTAGCCAACCAACTATTTTCACTATCTACCTTGACTGGTATTTTTATTTGTTTCTCGAGATGCGTCTGTGAAAATATAAGTCTGTGATGAATGCAGTTGATACCGAGAATGTTCCGCAGTATCATTTCAAGTACATTATCCTATCAAAGTTGAAGGGCGAGCACTCTGTGGTCTAGAATAACTTTTCTTAACAATAAGCCCTGAGATACCTCTTAACGTTGCGGTATAAAGCTAATCTTGACAATTGTGAGGAGATTATGTCTGAATCGCTTTTGCAGTACGTTTTAATGCTTTTTCTTTGTTTCTTTTGCGATGTTCTTTGTGCTATTAGAACGTGATTCTTTTATTAAATTACATTGTTATTTACATGATTTTACATAGTAAGCTTTGCTTTAGCTATGTAAATAATGCCTCTTATATTTTCTTCGAGTATACGTTACGTTCTTAGATACTTCACAACCAGCGCGTGTAAATGTGGCAAACATAACGGACCTCACACATGCTCGACGATAATCTAAATCAGCCACTTGGTATAATAAAATCGGTGTAATGTTAGAAATTAGCCGATGCTCCGCTATCTAACACGAGAACTGTTTTACCTGAACGGCCGTTTGCATGTTCCAGGTGAAACCGACTATCTATACTAATATTATAGAGCTGAAGAGTTTGTTTGTTTGAACGCGCTAATCTCAAGAACTACTGGTCCGATTTGAAAAAATATTTCAGTGTTAGATAGCTCATTTATCGGAGAGGGCCATAGGTTATATAGGCACGCTAAGATTAATAGGAGCGAAAAAACAGAGAAAAATATGGTAAAAACGGGGAAAATTATTTGAAAGGGCTTAGCGCACGAATTACTGGAGTAATTTTTATGTTATTTGTAATATGTATATGTCGCAGGGAAAAGAAGATATCAGGGATTTTACGATATCCCTAGGGACCTTTGAGTTTTATATATATAGATCAATTATTATTAAACAAGCATAAATCACTGTAATGTTACAATGTAATACATGTTAGACTGAAAGAGCGGGTCTCTCCTATTACAAGTTCTACTTAAAGGGAGAACCCCACCACCTTGCAAATATGAATTATTAATGTTTTATTTTTGATTTAGCACAGATAAAAAGTGGACCACGTGAAGGATCACAGGCTAAGCGGGTGAAGCCGCGCGGAACGTCTAGTACGCGACATTGCGCTTAATTTTAGTTTTTGTGGGCTTACTAACGTGTGGATACAATTTATTATACTCGCTAGGATTTCTCTCGATTTCTAATATCTTATTTTATTTCATATCCCTAGAAAGTATGTTTGCATACACGCACTATTAGTTGTCTGCTTATTGCTATCTAATTCATAATATATTTCAGTATTTACGCTACTGAATTGAAAGCTATAGAGTATAGATAGCTCTAGAGACTAAAATATAGCTCTCTTTAAATAAATAATAAACATGCCACAAATACCATGTGGAATAAATTATTATGTTCATATCAAAGCAAATTGCCTATAAAATATAGTTTAAGTTAAGATATCGCAAGTCACGACGTATTTCAAACTAAATTAAGTATCGAATAACACAGAAAGAGCACACGAGGATACCATCAGTTATACGTTAGGCAAACGTCAATACACCCTGGAAAGCCGTTAGTTGAGTGTCGAAGTCGGTGCCACAAACAGTTCGTGTGCCATAAATCCCCGCTGACCTTCCGTGCGTTGCGTTGCACTGTAAATAATGCCAATATTCACCATAAACATCCATCATGGCATCCAACATTGAATATTACATGCCAATTCATTTGAATTGTTCGTATTATCGACGATATCATCACTAGTATCATTACTATAATCATGGCTATCAACATTATGGTGATTGCTTTAATCGTAATGATTGTGCATTATAACGTCCCAAATAATGATAGCATCAACGACGATTACTATTTCTATAACCATCAAACCTATTAAAACTATGACCACCATCATTGCCTACATTTTTGGTTGATATTCTGATAATTTCAAATCGCTTATCGCCTCCGCGTTAAATATCCATTAGTTCCTCAATTATTTTTGACTCATTCCCATGATCGGAGATAAATAAATCGAAAATAATTATCAAAATAGATCGAACCGGAAAAAGCAGCGTAGGAAGTTCTCATTAGGTGGTCCGACGAGAGAAAATTTAGGGAGAAGCCGTTACACAATTAACATACTGCAATCGGGGCCCACACAATATAGCCCACATCATAACATCTCATTATCTATGACAGATAAATAACAACGAAAACATACTCTACTGTCACAAGTTTGACCATCGCATAACGCATTATTGGAATCCCAATATTCTGGCCCTTTCCTAATAAATAAAACGTTGCCAACGCAATAAAACGTTGTAAGAATATTACATGACGTCCGCAACTCTGTTGCCCTAAAATTCTTTCATCGCACAGGAACCGTATTGTTTTTTTGGAGATAAAAAGTATCCTATAGCCTTGTTACCAAATTTGAGCAAAATCGGTTCAGTGGTTTGGGCGTAAAGAGGTAACAGACAGACACAGAGATAGACACACTTTTACATTTATAATATTGGTATGGGTTTTGTTAATTAATCTTTGTCTAAATATGACCTAACACATAATAATATTATTATCTTAGATCTAAGCTAGACTAATCAAATAAAGATTTCTTCCTGAATTTTGAACACTGTACCAAAATCGGGAATATAAGTTACATAATGGAAGTGTGTTTCTCGATAATAATTACATCCACGTGTAACAATGGTAACATTGTTTATAGTTACTGGCTGAATTCATGATAGATAGTGCAGTATTATGCAGGCTGCCAAATACTGATCATAGTTATCTTAATTTAGAGGCATTAGGCTGTTGACGTCAAAAGCTTTCTAACGTCGTCAATCATGAGATACAGGAAATAAAAATGTTTTCTGGAGCAGTTATAGATCATTTTGGACCATTGCAAGATGCTTATTTTATTCTGATCCCATAATGTAAGTTATCGGAATTCACTTAGAAAATATTATAAACATCGTACCAGTGTCCTATATAGTCATTAGTCATAGTATTAGGATACTCTAGAGTCTTTTAGTTTAGTATATAAATAAAGATTAAAGGCAATTAATGCTTGTTTTTATCAACCCATTTATTAAGTTGTAAATATATTGTTGTAGTATTTTGAAAGTTTAATTAATAAGATTTAAATGAAGGTAGCTTAAAATTTGTTTCTGCTTAACTAGAGAGTCTTTGAAAACTGAAGAGCACTGTGATCCGAAATACAGATTTATCTAGTACGAACACCTAGAAGACTTAAGTACATTAAGTTACACCATTAAATTTCAAAAATATTATTTTTGAAATTTAATGGTGTAACTTAATGTATACTGGTATATTAAGTATGACAATTATTGTCATACTTAATATACCAGTAAGATATTTATGTGCTATGTATAATTAATTTAATGATAAATAAATAAAATAAATAAATGTGTTAACATGATTCAGTAAAATAATCTTATCGTGAGTCAAATTCGTAGCATTTTTTCGTGTAAAAATGCAGTGTGATCAACTTTTACATATTTCCAATCCGTTTTATGTTTAATGAAGTAATTAAAGAGTATATCAATTAAAATTCCTGAATCTCGAAAACTTGCGCTCAATCCGAAGGCTACTACTGTGAATGGAATTCATTTAATTAACAGTATTGACAATTCAAGCGATTAAAATATTTCACAAGATTGGGTCTACTTTCTTTTAAATTCAAAAGAAGGAAAACCTTTGCTGTGAACTAACATGAGCTAAAATAAAGTATTCGAAACAAAATAAACTTCGTTATACTATTGTTATAAAATTTAATCAAATATGAAGGAAGATAATAGTTTTATTTATTTATTTATTTATATCGGGCTACATAGGCCCATACAATATATACCTTAAAGACTAACATACATATAAATTATAATATATACTTAATAACTACACTTTATCACGAGTTGACGGCGACGTGACGCGCGCTTCATTCCGGAGTCTCCCCCGGAACCTTCGGTAAACCACACCAGTCGGCCAGAATTCCTCCGCCTCAAAGGTCGACAGAAGATGCGTCGGTACTCTCACCACAAAGGAACTGAAGTTGACCTTGTGGCGAGACTGCAGACGTTCGACCCTCAGGCGGAGGGATGTCTTCTTTCGTTTCGTTTCGTTTTATATTCTATCGATTTTTTGTGGGTACGATAGAGATGATTGTCTTTCTCATAT
This sequence comes from Plebejus argus, assembly GCA_905404155.3. Classification (NCBI taxonomy): domain Eukaryota; kingdom Metazoa; phylum Arthropoda; class Insecta; order Lepidoptera; family Lycaenidae; genus Plebejus; species Plebejus argus. Next base: position 16,626,212 of record FR989931.1, on the reverse strand, counting down.
TATCGATTCGCAGGAAACATCTAGACTAAATATTATAATTTATAACTGCGTAATTACAACAAATTTTAACTATGATAATGTACAATTAATTACACTTTCAATACCTCATCTTCATCATCACTATATTTTCCTGTTCCCGCTGTCGACTTTGAATGACGTAAAAATCACGACCTCCACTAAACTGACCTTTATTTTCGTGTGAATAACCGGGCCCGATTCTTATGTAATAAATTTATTCATCCAGGACATTACAACGCGGCCACACTGCTCTGGTGCGATGCAGCGATGGAACGGAATAACGCATTGTAGCCGAAAGTGTAAGGTCGCTCAGTGAAAATTTTATCATATTTGGGTGGCTTACAACAATTAGCTTTACTGTAAATGATAGACTCCGAATAACCAATTACAAGGCTCCACAGGTAGCTCGTAAATGAAATGATAGGGGAAGGAGCTATTCTTGACATGCTCTCCCTAGTTTTGCTGCGTGACCTTACAGTCATGACCTCATCAGTGGCCTATACGTTTTATTACATTTTTAGTGTGACATCTCATATGAACACAATACTAAACGATGAAAGCGCAATACGTTTTTCAGCCTTCCAATTATCTCCGTTTTTTTTATAAATAAGGGGGCAAACGAGCAAACGGGTCACCTGATGGAAAGCAACTTCCGTCGCCCATGGACGCTCGCAGCATCAGAAGAGCTACACGTGCGTTGCCGGCCTTTTAAGAGGGAATAGGGTAATAGGGGAGTGTAGGAATGGGAAGTAGAGGGAATAGGGGAGGGTAGGGAAGAGAATAGGGTAGGCTCACACACACAGCGCAAGCGCTGTTTCACGCCGGTTTTCTGTGAGGACATGGTATTTCTCCGGTCGAGCCGGCCCATTCGTGCCGAAGCATGGCTCTCCCACGTCAAAACGGTCATAGAGCGTCCATCGATGCAATGTGGCATATTATAACGACTTACCGTATGTCAGAGCGATACGCTACGTCGCGGTCGCTTCGTTGCAACGACGCATCGCAACGCAACGGAGCAATGTGGCTCCGCTATTTATACTTGACACACATATTGTTAAGTACCGTTCGCAAAACAGACGTATCGTACATGCATCTGTATAATTGTACGAGTTAGTTTATTGAATGGTGTTTAAGGCCTGTCATTTATTTATTGAATGGAGAAGATTAGGTCAAGCGCTTTGGAATTTATTATTTAATTTACTATTTTTATTGCTGTACTGGATTTAATTTCCAACCATCATATTGTATTTTTTTTTAATTTTGGATTCTTTTTTAATCGCATTTTTTATTATGATTATTTTTCTATTTATAGAATATTGCACAGTAATAGAGATTTCAAAATTTTATGAACCAAGGAAAGTTAATTTTCTCTTTTCTTCTACAAGAGAAAATATAAAAAGAAAATAAAGACGATGGAGCCATGTACAAGCATAAACTTGTCTAACGATCTAATAAAACAGGTGTAATAATTCAAATCCATTATTTCACGTGCCAATATAACGTTCTACACATATTAAAACCCAATAATCATAAAAATCACGACGATTTACAATCTTCTAAGCATCATCCATCAAACGGGGAATTACAAGAGAATTATCGAATTACATTCCTCGTAAATAATATCGGCACGAGAGCTTAGCGCAGGAGTTCCCAACCAGGGGTCGCAGCGCTCTAGGGGCCGCCGGGTACGTTAAACACGTGAAACATAGTAACTTTATTTTTGTTAAAATTATTCTGAAAAATTAGCTTGTGATTAATTAATTGCATTCGAATGGTCTGTACTATTTTTGTTAGCCATAAGATTTAGTAGAGTAAATTTACTAAGTATATAACTTTTTAAAATTTACTATACTATATAACTTTTTCCTGTGCGAAACAATAATAATAGTGTAGTTCACAGCACTGTTTGTAGTAATGCACAAAATTTTCAAAGACAAAGATAATTTAGAATAACTGTATCTAAGTAGGTATTGATGGCATGGAGTTCTATATACGATGGGACTCTGTAAATAATAGTTGAGAAGTCCTGGCTTAGTACTTGTCGAGAGATGATCTTGAGGCAGGTTACTATTACAATAATGCGATAGCATTCCTATGGCTGGTTATTAATAAGCCATGCCTCCCCCTGTCCTCGCGAGATCCGAGACCATTAAATCATAGAATAACTGTTCGTTTATGGTATGTATTGTGTATAATTATTGTGGAAGCCTCGGGACATTTCTTGGACATGTAAAAGTCCATGTTAATGTCCTCCACACCGGTTACGGTGACGGTGGCCGGTTTCAATGAAACTAGAAGTAATTTTAATAGTGCCCAAAAGTATGCGCAGTATACAAGAGCATTCTTTTCCTTTATTCTCATAATCGAGCTTGATGGAGGACCGTCATGACTTGCTAGAGATCAAGTCTCTAGCAAGTCATGACAATCTACAAAATTAATTTGTAGACACGATCCTCCACGTGTATGACCAATTTTTATCGCAGACAATATCTCTCAAATATACAAAATATATTTACCTCAGATTTATGATTTATCTTAAGATAATATAGCTAAGTTTCAGCTGCAAAGGTTAGCCTTTATAAATATGTAGAGAGACTTTGATGACGATCTCCAAAATGCCAATCAAATATTGGAATGGATTTTAAAAAATCCTACGCCACTGATGACTATCAAATACATCAAAATTGCGAACAGCTGAGCACAATATGTCGCGCTCATCATAAAATGGCCAATGCCAATATGCAATCACTTGAAGGCTAGGTATTATAAAACGGTTTTTGATGAGAACCAGATACATAATACTGATTACATCAATTGTTGCATACAATAAAAATGCCTCGACTAAGGACGATGAATTCGCTGGCAATACAAAATAAGAGGAGAAAAATAGCAGTATATCATCAATTGAAGAACTGTCACCTACGACAGGACCTAACAAGCTATTCATCGCATCGACATTGTCAGGGCTGAGAGCAATAACCCACATGCTGATAGACTGTTAGTTTAAGGCTCTGTAGACTAGACATAAAAGCGATTTGCTGAGAGAGGAGTACGAAAACAATGTTCATAAATAATGCCATAAAATAATTGTTATGGGTTTGAGGAATGCTGGCAGAAGAAAAAACGAAACAACAGATATTCAAAACATGGCAACGAAATACAGTCGTTTCAGAATTCTTGCAAAATAGTTAACTTTAATTATTCATAATAATAATTTTCATCGAGATAATCGAAATTGATTTTCTGTGGCCTTTAATTTCATTAACTTTACTAACACGCCATAGATAATATCGACAGCGAAGTTTGAAATCTATATGGAATTGGAAATAACGCTTTGTTACATGGCGCTTGCGGTGCCTTGTAGTAGATACAAATGATACAATATATAGTGTACTATGTCAAATTTATAATTTTACTATAGTAACAGACAAGAAATCTACACTAGGATGACTTTACAGTTATAAATCCATCCTGAGAACCGTAACAAACGCGAGACCTGACAGAATAATCTGACTTCATCGAGCGCTGCCACTGACAAAGCGAAGTCATCAAAGCTGACCTCGGCCGATATGCTGAGACTGATGTGCATTATTTTTACTAGATGTTGCCTGCAAGTTTGTTGTGCAGGAATGGCGGGTAGGTGTCGCGACTTGTAACGTTCAGTCGAGTTGGTCGCGGCGACAAATATATTGGTTGCGCAATCAAATGGGAAAAAATTAGATCTATAGAGCTCTAGACATCTAGAGAGAATCTGTTATAGAGTTTATGGGTGCATTTTTTGGAAGCAGAGACTGGTTGAACCACCAAGTGCCTGTGAAATATATAATGGACAATTTTAAGTGCACGAAGTGTCAAGCTTTGTTACGTATGGTAAATAATATACTAGTTTACATAAGGCGCTAAGCTGGCATATGGGGACACACCCTCCAATTATCCGGACACCCTCGCTTTCGCTAGAACTTGTCGATTTTAAATTGCAAACGAGATGGTAATTAGCGAAAACACTGAACGGATAAATGCCAGGCCGTATGGAAATAAGGGACAAATTGCGTCTTTACTTTCGTTTGTAAAACTACGATTGCGTAACACAGTAGCCCTACAAACTAAACGTCAGAACATTAGCGGCCTTATAAACAAAGAACTAGACAGAACTAAACTATCCAAAGAAATAATAAATGCTACTTAATTATTAGTAATTAATTTAAGAAGAATTAATTGAAGGAATTTGATTTTTATTCCTTTAATTAATTACCTATGTGGGATTTGACAGACAACGACATTGGTTTATTATTAATTATTATGGATGTAAGTCGTAGCTATAATTATAGTTTAGACAATAATTTCAAGATAATTATTATTCAGTAAATAAATATGATAACTATAAGCACACCGAATATATATTAAATATTGTTGTAAATTGTAATACGCTAGTCTATCTAACACCGAAGGTACTACTACTACTTCGTAAGCATCGATCCTATAATTTCACAACATTTCAACAAAAAAAAACATAAAAAAATTATAATCAGAAGATACAAATTTTCAAATAATTATTCCGTACGATATAATATATCAATTATCTGCTGTGCCACATCAATAATAACAAACTTGACATCTGTAATACTCATGCAACTAAACATAACTCCATATTTATAGCTCATAAGATGTAAATAATCGGTCAAACACAACTCATAAAGACATCTGGAGCAAATGCTTCGTCTGCTACTGAATACTGATGTAATGTATAAAATAAACTAGGCGCCACCCGCAACTCCGTTGCGCAAAAATTGTTTTATCGCGCGGGAACCGTACACTTTTCCGGTATAACAAGTAGCCTATGTCATTTTCTGGGACTTAAACTATCTCCATACCAAATTTCAGCAAAATCGGTTCAGCAGTTTGGGCGTGAAGAGGTAACAGTCAGAGAGACAGACAGACACACTTTCGCATTTGTAATATTGGTATAGAATGAACTAGGCGCTGCCCGCAACTTTATGCGTTCAACAGAATATCCAATGTTGAAAAATTTCCGGTAGTAAAAAGTAAGCACCCTTTTTTGAAGGCCACATTCTTTTGACAAAGATCAAAATCTTAAAACATTCGGAGCCTATTAAAATCGAATTCTTGTCGATTTTGTAGCGAACAAACAAACAAAACTCCTCTTATTTGTGTAGATTGCAAATCATAATCTACGAGAGATGCCAAGATGAGTCTCGAGATAATCTAATAAGTCAGATGCCAAGCTAGAACCGGGGTCTGCAGGTTAATTAAAAATGCCCTATGAGCGATGGCTACACTTTTATGTTCTGATTTATAGTTCATGTAATTTTACAGCTGGAATTCCTTGCTGATATAAATCAAGACTATGATAAATATTTCAGCTAATAAATGTTAGGGCTTGTTTTGTCCGTTTCTGTGATAGTAAATCTGTCATGAGAGATAGGCCTTTAAATTAGGCATGATTTGACGCAGACCTACCTGGAAACTATGAAAAATAAATAAAAAAGAATGCACGGCTTTTAGATCGAAGAATAATCTTATAAGATGTACTAGACGACGCCTGCAACTTCGTTGCGCCAAAATTCGTTTATTGCGCGGGAACCGTACATTTTTTCAGGGTAGAAATCATATGGCCTCTTCCGGGACCTAAAGTATCTCCATACCAAATTTTAGCAAAATTGGCTCAGCTATTTGGGCGTAATGGCGTTACAGACAGACACGCTTTCGCATTTAAATTGTTTGTTTGGATTGTTCAAACCCTGACGAGAGCCACGAAACTTTATATTAAACGCCAAAATGTATACAAAATGTTTAATGAGACTGGTTTCTTTATTCGAACCATGGCTGCATTTTCAAGCCTACGTATTCTAAATTCAATCTATTATGCTATTTAAGGCAAACACGATAGTAAAATATATGATGTAAAATGATACTAAACATCATATCAATCTACATAAATACAACCAATTATGACATCTTAAGGTTTTCTCTCGAGTTTCACAAAGATGAATCTATAAGACCAAATAAGTGCATAAAAGCGATAACCACCAATTTTGGTCTTTTGTAAATACGTGTTTGAATTATATTATTATGCAACGTACATATTATTATTTCTTTGTTGTGTAGCAGTTTATTTTCACATCTTGCATTTTGATTTCCTAATAAGGGAGTAAATTGCAGTTCTATTATATAGAAACTTTGGTTAATAGTTTAATTGGTGATAAACGCGAGGTCAATGACTTGGTTATAGAGTCTATTAAACATTAAAGATAATCTTTTCAAGTTTAGAATAATTTAATTAGCTTGTTCATAATCTAATTTATGAAAAATTAAAAGCCCGTCAGAAAGACAAACCAGCCATTAGACATATTTTCCGGGATAAAAAGTACCCTATGTTCTTTTCCCGAACTCATACGGTCTTACTACAAAGGATTAAACATAATATGTTGAACATTTGTTTTGACACCATTTTGTACTGATTTTTTTCTAATCAACTGTTCAACAGGTGTTTAAATTTTTTGTAGTAAGACCGATAGTTTCTCCATATCAAAGTTTAGCAAGATCGGTTAAGTGGTTTAAGCGTGAAGAGGTAATAGACAGACAGACAGAGAGGATAGGTATTGAAGTATGGATATGGATTATTTTTAACTTTTTCCTTTGGAGTCCTGCTGATATTGATATTGCACATGATAAAGCTCAGCGATTGCTCATCCGCGTAACCGTTACAACACGGCCCTAAACCCGACAAGTGCGCCCTACATGCGCATCACTACCATGTTCGTGTCAATCATTTAACCTCAGTTATTAGTTAGCCGCGTTTTAACCGCTGCTTATCTGGAGATCAAATCTTGATTTTCGCGTATGCAACATCGAAAACAAACAACACAAACTAGTTTCTAGAAGTGGGATTAAAAGTATAGCTGTTTTTCATAGCCAATTCATTTTCTAGAATTAATTTCAGTTATAAAAACTCTCAAATAGATATTTTGTTGTATTTTTTTTTGTTATTTTACTAAAAACCTGCCGATCTCGGCCTTAGGTTTAAAACTCATTTTTAAGAATAACTTTTTGGGAATATAACAGGACTGTCCGTTTAAAACATGAAATATGGTAGTCCTACATAATATGATGCACCGCGCCACGTGTCGTAAGATTCATAAGGGCCCGATGTTAATATGAAAAAGACAAATTATGTACACATTACCGTCTGAAGGCCGACAATACATTGGCACGATTACATCACGGCTAGGCATGGCGAATCGATTCAGCGTTTAGTCGATTTATCGCTGAACTCGATTAATCGAATCCATATCTACTTAATATTATAATTAATGCGAAAGTGTCTGTCTATCTGTTTGTTACCTCTTCACGCCTAAACCGCTAAACCAATTTTGTTGAGATTTGATAATAATATGGAGATGCTTTGAGTCCTGGGAAAGAACGCAGGATACTTTTAATCCCAAAAAATTGTACGGTTCCTGCGTGATAAAGTAATTTTGGTGCAACAAAGTTCCAGGCGTCTAGTAGGTAGTGTGATTTAGGCGCATTCCTTTGGATTTATCGTTCGTTCAATTTATTAAGCCCCTAAACCGACAAACAAAATTAACTCAGAAATTTTATTAAGATCGAATCAAATAATCGATGGATATCCATTATCCATGCCTAGACGCGGCTGGATTATCGCAGACGCATATTTGCGATCCAGCCAAATCACCTGAACTAGGTCGATGCCATCGAGCAGTAATAATAGGGGTAAAATGCAATTAAAGAAAAGGTACAATACCCTAATAATAATTATATTATTATTGGCACTTTAAGAGTTCTTACTACAGAAAAAAATGGCATTCCATTTTCAAAAAATCGGTGCCATTAATAGGACGACTGCCACCGTTGGGTTGGTGGTGGGTGAGTTACCCTATTTTTAACCGACTTCCAAAAAAGAGGAGGTTATATGTTCAGCTGTGGATATTTTTTACAATTTATTTTATTTGTTTCACTGAATAGATTTTTGAATATTTAAATAATTTCGGAGTAGCTGTCTAACTACGACTGCTGCGCTGCAAAATTTTAGCAGAATTTATTTTCACACAAAACACATGACACTGCCGCTTTATTGCGTGTAATATAATATGTGTTCGATGCTCCCGAACCACTGTTATGATATTTGTTTTCATTGGAAATTGGGCTAATGATTTACAAAGTCAAAGGCCGAACATCGGTGGTGCTTGCCAAATAATCTAGTAAACATTGCCCATTCATTTTCGTTCTGGCTTTGAGAATATCGTTTGTTTATTTTTCTTTCTATTCATAAGGTATCAAAATTACCCAGTCCAGTAATTTGTATATTTTGTATTTGTGTTTTTGATAACCAAGATAAGATTTGTTAACTAATATTATGTATACGCTTAAACTTCAGAACTGATTTCAGTATGGAGACACTTCGGGGCTATTTCACCACTTACTGATATGTTCTAGATAGGCTATCTACAGCTTATCTGATAAATAGAGTCTTATCAGTACGTGGTAAAACAGACCCTCAATATCCCAAATCTATATCTTATAATTATATAAAAATGGATTTTCAAATGTGTTAGTAACGCTATAACTCGATAACGGCTGGACCGATTCTGCTAATTTTAGTCTTAAAATAATCCTTGAAGTCCTGCCGGGCTAGCATACGCCAACGAGATATCTCACTCTCGAGATAATTAAAAACTAATCGTCTCATAATGTCAAAATCTCGACATTGTCTCGACAAAACTCTATAAAATGTATCATTTCGATGATAGATCTACGCGAGAAAAAATGTTTGTCATGCTAGGGTCAATAGAGATGAAGATATACAAACTATCAAACATCGAGAAACATGTAGAGAGAGACATCTCGTTGGCGTATGCTAGCCCCGCAGGCAAGGTTTTGAAGTGACACGAAGTTCGCCGGGACAGCTAGTAATATATTATATTAGAAGGTATGTTTTATTGCGGAAAATTATATATTTTTCACACGACAAACAAAGTTGCGAGCAACATCTAGCTATGAGTAAATTGGGTTCAAGCAAACAACTAACAACTACCCCGGTTAAAGAAACTGTAAATTTAAAAACAAAAAGTTTTGCATAATTAACTCGCGTGTAGCTCTGACGGCCGAATCAATTCGCCGAACTTTCCCCAGAAGCACGATCCGATCGGTATCGGAGGCCATTAATTTAAAAATTTATACCCACAGCTCATAGAAACGGGAAAACATGGAGAGCAAAGTGCCAATTTAAGTAGGAGTTTGAGACAAACAAAAAAGCACGGGTTGGACTACCGTAATGTCGGCAGAAGTTAAAACAAAACATTAGCTGCAGCTGGCATAGATTTTTGTATTGTATTACTTTCCCCTCCATTTAAATAATATTTTTTAATCTCTTCACTTGTTTTAACGCGAATCTGCCAAAAAATGAAAATATTCTTCCCAAAACAGTGCGTAATGCCGCGGATAGGGCAGTTTTTATTTCAAAAATATTTTACTTAGGCACCTACCTACAGTTGTAACAAAAGTCAAAATATTTGAAATTCAATACAGAGAGAGCTGTAACAGAGACAAAAACTTGAAATGAAAAAAAAAATCAAATCTAACTGTAAACAATAACACCAGATATCGCAAATGTATTATTAATACTTTAAAACAGAAGGATATTTTAATAAGCAGCTCATGTTCCACGCACAAAATTCATTCATAATAACAATGAATGTCGTGGTGTATATCGAAACATATTATGCTAATGTGGCAGTGGGCGAACGGCGGAAGCGGACATAATATTATCGGATGTACAACTTCTGATTGTATTCATATATTACAATATGTCGGAGAAATTAGCGGACACCTACGATGGTGACAAAACAAGTAGCGAGCGAGCAAAACAAGTAGAGTGTAGGAAGTTTCGGTATCTGCGCACAATTTTAAGGGTTAATTTAGACCGCAACGCGGCGCGTAGATGCATTTCTAAATTTGTATGGATTTGACAGACTTTAATTGCGTGAAACGTCATGCAAGTCTGTCAATTCAATACAAACTTAGAAATACATATGCGCGTCGCGTTGCGGTCTGAATTGACCCTTATGCTGGATTTATGTGCGTCCGCGCGGTTTGGCCGCTATACCACGAGATCACAAGCAAATGTATGTAACGATTTAGATAGATAGATAGATAGATAAACACTTTATTGCTCACATATAAATGGGTGTACAAACAGACTTAAAATACTTAAAATCTAAGACATTAATGTGGGCAAGGGCGGCCTTATCGCTAAAAGCGATCTCTTCCAGGCAACCCTGCAAGGCAGGAGAGTTCACAAATAAATAGATAGCAGGGTAATTATAAGTCAAAAATGGAATACTTAAAATATTTAGACTAATGTAACTGTTTACGTTTATGCTACGAATTGATGTCTAAAATATATTACTTATTATAGTATACATAAAAAAAAAATAATAATAATAACCATAATAAAATATGTTAATATAATATATTATAACTATTACTAATTAAATTAAAATAAAATAAAAATTTAGCGTGTGACTTTATTCCGAAGATGGTCATGTAGTTTAGATTTAAATATGGCAAGTGACCTTGAGTCACGAATGTCACGTGGAAGATCATTCCACATGTGCGTAGCTCTCACAGCAAAGGAGTCTGCAATGTATCCGGACTTAGAAATTGGCACAACAAGCTTATTATCGTACACCGATCTTAACGCACGGCTTTGTTCAGCACTACGAAAACAAAATTTACGATTTATTTAAAAAAAACTTTAGAGGTGTCAAGGGACACCCGGATGGAACGAAGTTATATTATAATAATTATTTAAAAAATTCGTTCATTCGTTCCAAAAACGCCATCTATTGACGCCCAGGAATACTAACAACGCCCTCTGCCCCTGCTATGCAGGTACTTACTAATAAAAAATTGTCGAAGTCAAGTGTCGTTCAGTCTAGCCTCCTTTCGCAACGCCGAACACGCCATAAGGAACTTCGTTCTAAGATCGTTCAGCAAAAATTTAAGGGGAAGGAAAATCAAAGGTGACAATGATTGATTTTTAGGTCTCTTTGTGTCGAGGAGTAAGCAGGTCGAGTGTGTGCGCATGCGCATTCAAATAGACGTCACGCTATTGGAAAATCAGCAGAATCACAAAATAGCGATCACTTTCAGTTTCACAACTTTTACTCGGTCTGAGCGTTACAAACTTTCGATTAAAAATAATAACCTAGGAAAATTAAATTTCGACGGAGCAAAAATTCGCATAGAACTGAAAATTTTTAGAGACATTAAACACACCACCGTCCAACATAAAGAAAACCTCAAAATTTCTTGACTCAAAAGTTGATTTTTCTTGGGGTAAAAATTTTATTTAAGGTCAAATGTGCGAAATTGGTGTTTAATTTTTAATGGTGTATGCCTGTACCAATTTTAATCTCTAGGCGAATTTTTCCTAGATTACGACTTTTTGTGTCTAACATGTCTGGTCTACATGCAATGATAAAAATGGTAAGAAATATTATGTTGAAAGGTACTATTAACATTCCGTTTTAAATAGCAATAGAGAAATAGAGTCCGTATGATAACAATTTAGATCTAGATGCCAGTAGACAATAGCGTCTGATATTCTACCAATGTCCGTTCGAATTCTATCGGCTATTGTAGTCGCATTATGTTAACTATGTAACAGACATGTAAATTACAGGAATGGGAAAGTAGTTCTTGTTATGTATTTACAATTAAGTTTCCTGTAAATACGTTCGTATAACGCTCTTGCGACTCCTCTGGTAATGTTGGTGGCAACCCTTTCGATTATGTGATCAATTTAATAATCATTAGTAAAACAATAATAATTATGTTTCACTCCGGTTGTGCTGCCAAAAATAAAATGGGTGTGGCACTCGGGACTGCCACGGTCAAACTATTTAATAGCATATTTTTTGTGCAGTCTAGTCATGTGCATGTGCATGTCTAGTCGTACGCACACAAACACCGTGCCGAAGTCTGCCGAACTGAAAGACGATGAACGGAACGCCGCACCGACCGGCACAGCGTGGCATAGCGGTGCCGCAACGCAACACGGTGACGGTCACAGTGGGTAATCAGGTTTTTTCGTTACGGAATTTCTTGATTCGGTCGCCGCACTCTAATAGCTTAAAAACAAAATTGCAGTGCAAGCATAATAAAAATTTATTTCTTATTTCCTCCCCTACGCCGCACACGCGCGATCAGTCTCCTCTACTTTCATCTCACGAATTTTTTATCAGATCCCGTGTCTTGATGGAAGTTTTACATTAAATTTTGAAAACTATTCAAAAACAATTATAACACTTCATAAAGCTGCGGCCAAATGTCCTGCAGGGTGCCTAAGGGTCAATTCAGACCGCAACGCGACGAGGCGTGGAAGATTTGACAGATTTCAATTGCGTGATGCGACTTGCAAATCTATCAAATCCATACTAATTTTGAAATGAATCTACGCTTCGCGTTGCGGTCTGAATCAACCCTCATACACGCCAGGAACAGGGTGTGTAACAGCCTGCTATCGAAGCGAAATCCTAGGCTTGAGAATAGGCTACTTGACCTAATTTTTTTCTTCATGCTAATCGCTTCATATTCATTCATTTTCACAAAATAAACTAAAATTTTAATATTTTACACAGTAGAAACCCATAAAAATGTTGATTGAAAAATATGCCTTTTAAATGGCGCCGAAAACACTGTCCGCCATAGTGTGACGTCATATGTTTTGTATTTTAGAGTCTCTATTATTGAACATTTTTTTATGTGCTAAATGTACGAGTCTTAAGGTGCCCAAAAATTATAAAAGAATTAAATAAGAAATTAGAAATCATTTGTAATGTTGAAAACTTTTGGAGAAAAGTTTTGGCCGTTTCATTTCCCGTCTACAATAAATGGAGATAATATATAAAAGTGATGTTTTATTTGAATTATTCAAGAAAATATATTTTACAATTCTTTCTAGGCTTATTCTTATTATTTATGTACAAATAAACTTACTTAAAACGAGCGAGATAAATAAAAGATATTAAATTACAAACAAGATGACGTCACATCCAAATCGGAAGTACCGCAAAAGCGTTTTAGTCAGTACAAATCATATTTTCATAAAATCATATTTTCAAATCGACTTTATTTATCAATCATAAGCTTTTATTTGATGATAAGGGTGAAATATGGTTTCCTAGGCCAAGTTCTACTAGAAATATGCATTTGTTCAATGAAATTGAATGTAGGTCAAGTAGCCTATTGGACCTTGGGTCTGTGAAAAATCGACCTTCACGTATGAGTCATGCGAATTAACGGAACATCCAAACAGAAGCCGTCCGGCGCGCGCGGCAGGGGACCACTCCGACATGCGATACTTTTATGTAATAACATACGCCTTTATTTATGGCGTAATACTTATTTTTAGATGGTCAGTGAGTTATTGGAGCTGGGATGGGTACGGTTATGTTTTTGGTGACTGGGTTTTTGGTTTGCTTTAATTATATCAACGTTGTGTACTAATAACCTGTCCTACTTATGTATAATATTAGACTTATAGACCAATAATTAATTTATAAATTAGTCTATGATAGAGTCTTCTAAACTTATAACTGAATTGTGGTTTAGCAGTTTCTAAATTCTGAGAATATTATTTGACTTTTTTTGATTAAACATAATAGATATTAGATATTTCCTAAAAATAAATAACCCTGAGAATGAATATAAGAATCTCCATATTTTTCAGCATTTCAATCGCAGAACAGCTGCAGTATAAGGAGGTTACAGATAGATCGACTAAAAATATACGCTTTGGTAAAATATGTAATAAAATAACTAATCAACCAACTTTCGCCACAAGGAAGCACCAAAATGGGTCAGCCAAATTGTCCATCCATTAATCATACAAATACTTAAAAATGACACTCAAAGGCAAACATTGTACGTCAGGGTCATCTCATTCATGGTATTATCCTTTTAAGTTCTGCTTAAATAATGTCGCAATTTGTTTCGTTTTTCCTCAAGAAACGGAAGTGGAGGAGACTTTACATACGCAATCGCTTTTTGACGGACAAAAATACCCCAAATTGTTTACTCTTAGCTTAGTCAACCATTTTCTTTTCATCATGGCTATTTTTAGAGTCCCTTTGAAAGCTTTGAGGAAGATTTTTGTGCATGTATAACAGTTTTTATGTATCTAAGGATTTGAAGAAAATGTGAATTTTAAATTTATATTATAATACTGAAATAAACTAAAAATTAAGTGAAAACAGTTAAAATTTTATGAATCGACTCGTTCATGTTATTTTTACATTGAAAAAAGAGGATTTTCTTTTTTTTAAAGTAATATTACACACAATAATATTACTTACATACAGTTATAATTTAAATTAATTATCCATTGCAATATAATGCAAGATCATTCGCGAAAGCCAGAAATATGTTTAAAGCGTATTTTGATACTTTCTTCGAAAGTGTAAGCCGTTAACTTAATAGTGAACTGTAAAAGATGAGAAATATTATTTTGTAAGTGCTTGTCCAAGTCTTGTACGTACGCCCTATATTATTATATATAAAAGTTTTCTAATTCTTGATCTATTAATTATAAATACAAGTTCTTTTTCTAAAAATATTTTTGTTTTACTACCAAATATATTTCCTAAAAACACAGTACTTATTAATAAACAAGTAGAAAATCCATTTTGCTCACCGTACCACACCGTAATGTAATAGACATCAACGCGCTACATTCAATTACATAATTTTTATTGCCTCTAACTTAGTCAAATTAATGGCGTTATAACACCGCATAATTTCATGGATTAAGATTATTTAGTATCACATTAACATGTGTCGTTATTATTTATAATAATCGAATTATAATATTTACTTGTGGAGCTATAATAATAATTTTATGCTCATTAGTAGATGGACACGTAGTAAATGGATTGAGTGGAAATAATTTATTGAGCATAGTCAGTAAATTTCTAGTTTGTTACTAGTAGTTTATAGTTAAAAATTAAACATATTTTTTTTCTTAGGCAACGTTTACCGGAATTTATCATTATTATTATTTGTAAATCTCATCACACTACAGCCGAAAAGTCACGTATATGGAATCAATTACTTGTAAAGTTTCGGTTAAGCGAACAGGCGGAATAAAGTATGGCAGTGATTTATATTAGTAATTACGAGCACGGTATGCGTACGCGCAGTACGTGAGCGGTCAAGAAAAATCTGTCAAGCGCGAGTGGGACTAAACGAAAGATTCCGTACAGATGGCTTAAACATGACACTGTTTGTTTGTTTACTCTATATTCAGTAAACTGTGTCGAAGTATTCTTCGACAAAACGGGGTCTTTCAGACCCCGTTTTGCGTTAGAGTGTTATTTCGATATTTAATAGGTGTAGATATTTAAAAAGATATTTAAAAAAGTTCCTATCATAATAATACTATTTATAATTTATGAAAAAATATGTCTAGACTTAATAATTAATGGTGACTGATAGACGTACAGCAAAGTCATTGCAGTTATTTACAACCTTTTATTACGGAACCCTAAAATCTCCGACGAAAAAGGTAGCGTAAGCGGTTATATAACTCCCATGACTCAGGGGGGTTTTTAGACGGTTTTATAAATAGCTAACTGGTTCGATGCTGCCGCATTGTGAGGGTTTCTCGGTAGGTACCTGCAGGAACTTATGTATCGAGCACGGATTAGTTCTCACGGCCAAAGATGTGTTTTTACTCGAGTGAAGAAGTGAGGTTGTATTTTTCGTTTATTGTATGTATCTCTATAAAAAAGTGCACAATATAGAAATAATAATAATAATAATATCTATGGACGCTTCACACCACGTCAATCTGGCCCCGTGGTAAGTACCTGAAGGACTTGTGTTACGGGTACCAGACAACGGAAATATATTTAATACTTTTATACCATACATATATTTAAGATTTTTATTATATTATATGATAAATATATTTAATACCCATGACCCAGGAACTTTGAAAACTTTTTGTTCCGTCGGCGGGACTCGAACCCACGACCCCCGGCTTAAGCTACCAACGTGCTATCCACTGAGCCACAGAGGTCGTAAATCGTAAGCCAAATATAACAATGATTAAATACTTGATATAGGTATACCAATCATTATTATAATGTAGGAGAGTATTTTCCCAAAATTCTAAAAAGAGTCATATCCTCAATATTTTAAAAGATTTTCTCACGAGAAAGAATGCATTTCTTCAAGTGATTTAATGAGTCAACCTCAATTTTGTCCCTGACATTCCTCAGCATGACTGCACTGAGCATAACAAAAACTTTAATGAAGCCAAATTGAAATTTTGGTGTTGCCTTAAATATACAGGTCTTCCGTAAACGTCCACTCGTAGAATGTACTGCCATCGATGAGCCAATTTAGCACTATTCGATCTTATTCCCTTGTAATAAGGTTCGGAAGTGGCACATCGGTTTAGACAGTGACTGTACACAAGGTGGGTGTCATTCACCCCGATCATAATGTGTTAAATTGCAGTGTGCTGCTGTCAATCAAAGGTGCAGTGTGTTTTACAGAAAAATATATGTTTTGACTTTCCGTAATTTTTTCACACCTGCAAAATTTGCTGGGGTGATGGAGTATGTAGATTGTTGATATTATTCGACGTTAATTTAAACAGCGGATTTTGCTCGCTATTTTATTACATCATAGTGGGGTGCTACAAAAGCCTTTGGTTTGGTTTGTAACATTAACCCTTCGATCGCGGAAAAAAAATCTAGGCAAAAATCTAGGTAGACGTAAGACCAAGACAAAATGGCGCCCGGCCTTGACCCGCCTACCCTCTTGTAAAATTAATAATAAATTTATGACGAAACCATATTTTATGCTTCTGTGAAAAGCATTAAACAGCTATGTTAAATTTTATATCTAATAAGCATCATAATTATAGTATTTAGCCCGATGTGATTTTCATCTCACTAAGTTATAAACTTTGAAATCTATTTATGTGATTTTTTTTTGCCACAAGTAATGAATACATTGTTCTTATTTCAATAACACAGGGCTAGACAAACTATATACATAAAAACAATAAACAATAACAATCTCCACATGCTTTGTGTAAGCACTTAAAATTGGATAGTAAAAAAACGTTTCGTATTACCCACAAGCAAACTTCAACCTTAGTGCTACACAAACAAAGTTCAAAGTGGCCCGCGGCCGCCGAAAACCGTTATACCGTCTCATATTTCACTCAATTTCACTCATATTTCATACAAAAATAATTGCGATAAATAGTTGTGTAGACATTCTAACTAGCTGTAATTACTTCTTTTTAACGTTTCACGTGCGTAATTTACAAACATATTACGCAAATCACGTAAAAATCACCAAAAAAGAAACCAACTTTTCGAGTGTAACCTAAAAATTCATACGATGTTTTTCTTTCAAATTATTATCTAAAACTATTTTTATTTATTAAATTAAACTATTTTACTACTTACATTTGTTAAACACATCAAATAATTAAAACAAATTACACAATTGTTACACAACATGGCAGAACACACACGAAAAAATCACGACTTTCAAATGACTGAAAAATATGTCGTCGACCACAGATTGTATAACATTTTGCATTCAGAATGTGGCAAATTTATCATAGATCGTAACTAACCAAACTCTTCATACAAAAGTAGACTCTAAGTCGACGAAATACGTAATTTAATCGAATGAAAGAGCGCGGCCACATCCGGCCTTACGGTTCTTGACGGAATGGGTTTTGACAGTTGTTGACAGTGACAGCGGCCGGATCCGGCCTTACGGGGATTGAAAGGTTAAGGTTGGTTTTCAGTCCTCAAATTTACTGAACAATTTGAAAATCTGTCAATGATTTTTTACGAAACAAATATTATTTTCCAGGCTTAAGAAATCTAACTGAAATTAGACCGGAAAAAAATGATTATTTTTAATTTCGACCTGCTACGAAAAATGATTAATATAAATTATTTAATTATTATAGACACCAACAAAAGTCGGTATATCTGCCTTTGAAATCTCTCTCTGTTTTATGTCCTGCACATAAAATTATGCATGTAGCCTTAAACTTGACTAACCTGCCAAGGCAAACAAGTAACAGATTTTATTAAAACTTTATTTCTTTACGTTATGTACCCGCATAGTACGAATTCTTTCAAGTTTTTCAGATCAAATTGTTAAGATAGGCAACATTATCTTATTTAAAGCCCGATACTGAGGTATTTAGTAGCTAGAAATATAATATCAAAGGCACGCAGGCTCTATGATGT
Source organism: Plebejus argus (assembly GCA_905404155.3). Lineage (NCBI taxonomy): Eukaryota > Metazoa > Arthropoda > Insecta > Lepidoptera > Lycaenidae > Plebejus > Plebejus argus. The sequence goes on along the minus strand of FR989931.1, from coordinate 16,607,859 downwards.
TGCAAGCTACACAAATTACACTTGTACTGATTTATTTTTAAACTACAGAGTCAGAAGAAGGGTTTTGTTTTTAAGCATAAAAAGCTGATTGAATTTCTAAAAATCTTAAAAGATCTACTTATGATTCATCATGTTGAGAAGAAAACACCACAGTCGGGTTTTTAAAAGTGTAAGTCATCTTAAAAGCTCAAGGTGAAAATCATAAGAATTTTTTAATTGCTTTGTATAACAGTACAACTTAGATTCATTAATTTTTTCCCCATACTTTTATTTTATTATCTCAGATTATCTTGTTATTCATTAATGTATGTTTACTTTTGAAACTTAATTTTATTGCAACTATTTTCGTTGCAGATTTAAAATATCATCTTTATATTTTGTATTTGCAAAATTGCAAGAACCTTTTAGTGAAAAAAGGTAATAATCGGACGCCAATTTTTCGATTGTTGTTTTTGCATTTGTTGTTATACATTTTGTTGTTCTTTCACTCTAGCGCTAACGAGCCTCAACAAAGCCCTGTAAATGTCAAGTTATGTAAACTCATTCCAACGCCTCACTCATAAACTTTGAACTCATTCTGACAGTTGTGGTTCATAACAAAGTCTTTTGTACTACTTTGCAACAAAAGAACTAATTTATGTTTTGCTCATATCAAAGTTTAAGTGTGTTGGGCCAGGGTGGACAATCAAAGAATATGATTAAAATTTAAAACCACGATTACACAGCTACCTACAGCAGGGGCGTAGCTAGTATATGCCGTTAGCCGTATCAATTATACGGGGCCCCGCGCCGGGCCACAGGGGCAAAATTTAATAAAACTCCCCATTTTTGAAAAGTGAAAAGGCAACCTTACCTTAGGGCTCCCAACCAAATTTTTATACGATACGCTTCTGACCTTTTTTTTTTTTTTTTTTTTTTTTCCGGAGGGGGAAATGCATTACGCATACCACCCAGGCGCAGGGGGCGACCCGAGCGGTGATGTGGGACTCCCGTAGCTGATGAGACCACGGTATACCCACTAAAACCCCCCCCCCATCTTCCGCCACGCCGCCTTTTGACGGGGCCACGGGAACGATACACACATCCGCGACCCCGCCAGCGGTCCGAAGACTCCACGATGGGCGCACGACACGTGCGCCCTCCTCCTCGGCCCCCACCAGGGCTGTAGCAGACGCCCCCCGAGTCTGCTACTTGGAGGCCATGTGGCAGATCAGGTCTGTGGCTCTGCCACCGACCACACCTCGGCCGCAGAGGATAGGGCAAGCGGCGCACCGCAATACCTACTTGCCTCTTCCTCTGCGGCCCCACCAATGCCGTTCAAACGGAACGGCCAGCTCGCAGGGGGGGTAGGGAAAGCGGCAACCTACCACAATGCCTCTCCCCCCCGCGATCCGTCCTCGGCCGCAGAGGATAGGGCAAGCGGCGCACCGTAATACCTACTTGCCTCTTCCTCTGCGGCCCCACCTCGGTGCGCATCCGCAGCGGACTCCTCCAGTCTGCTGGGAGCGCCCTCCTCGGGCCAGGCGGCGACACCGGCCGGCCCTGGTTGCCTCTTCGCTTCACCGCGGTTGTCCAAGCCGCGGTTACTGAGCCCCACCGCCACGACAAGGCGAGCAACCTTCGGGGGGATACGCTTCTGACCTACGGTATCACACGTCAATCTTAGACGAATATCTCTTCCAAAATTATTCAACAGAATATTGAATCATAGTAAAAGTATTTAAAACCTCTAAACTCATAAAACCACTACCGAGGAAAAGTAAAATATGATATAAAAGGCTTTTAACAACATAATAGATATTTATCATAAATTTGAATGAAATTGGCAATCTAATCGCTTTTTATGATCTGGGCGGAACGAAATGGAAAGTTCTATATACAATATGATCACAACTCGACTAATATTAATCCGTCCTTCCTATATTGTAAAGGTGAAAGTTCCGTATGTTTGTTACACAAAAATATCTAAATTTCGATATATTAGGGTACGTCTAGCTTTTATTACCTATGATCAGATACACATTCACACTTCGCTCGGATATTTATAACTTTATTTAAACCTAACCATATAAAAGTAATTTCTATGGTACCTCTGTGTGTGCGCACTCAATCTTCTTTTAAAGTTGATCAGTTTGCACTGTACTAACCAGACTTGAAAGCAATTTGTTGTTCCAACGCAGAAATCGAACCCACAATCGTCAAAGCTCTATCTAAGCAAAAGCTCTATCTGGACAACAGGGGCAGATTATTAGATGTAACTATATGCAGCTACAAAATCGTGGCATATTATGAAATGCTGCGCAGGCGAAGTCGCAGTTTCTCCCTAGTTTTATGTAAAAGGCTATATACCTAAATAAGAAAAGCACTAACAATAAATGCTTATAATCCTGTCGTTCTAGAATCTAGATTGTTCTGGTAATTCTAGGTGTAAACTGTCGCCGTTATTAACAACACAATTTTCAAAATTTATAATTATTTCACTTAGCTTTTATTGACTTGCGTAATTCAATAAATAATTTTAACATTTCTAGTAAACAATACATACCTACTAAAAGTATATTGTTTATCTAGCAAACTTTTTTCGTACTGAAATGTGTTATAGTATACCGAAATCGTCTGTAGGATAAAAAGTTTGAAGTAGGTTTATATCCTACGGCCATGAACGTAGAAAAAATGGCGGACGGAGTCTTATTATACACAGAACTGTGTCTTCAAAGTCGGCCACTCACACATTCTTACGCCTGTCAAATGGCCGGATTAGCGTAAGAATGTGTGCGTGCGGACCGTGTACATATGCAGTCAGCCTGGCCGACTCTGAAGACACAGTGCTGTGTATTATATTAAGACTCCGTCCGCCTTTTTTTCTACGTTCATGCCTACGGCTAGATCCATCCTTATGTAATGTTTTATATTTATAACTAAATGATACCCGCAACTTCGTTGCGCAAAAATTCGTTTATTGCGCGGGAACCGTAAATTTTCCCGGCATAAAAAGTAGCAACGATTTGAGCATAAATAGGTAACAGACAGACAGACACACTTTCTCATTTATAATATTGGTATGGATATATTGTATTTCATTAAAATTCACTTAACTGTACTCAAAAACTAGGTTTTCATGTGAAACAATTTCCTCGTAAACAATAAAGTTGGTTAAGAATTAAAACATAAAATTAAGCTAAGTGTGCGTTTTGTTCTAAAATGAATTACTGTTCCTGCACTAGTTGTAAGTGTCCTAAACAATTATAAAACAACAGACAAATGTGCGAATAAGTTACGCTAAATTGTTTTAAAACTAGTTTGCGACAGTACTAATTTGTTTCAGCAAGACAGAAGTATGAGACCTTTTAGGTCTAAGTTTTTTTTTATACAGTATAAATATTTTTTTTATTATCTATGTATTAAAAATGTGTTGTCTTTTACGAATTCTCTTTTTCAGAAAAAATGTAGCCGAGATTATAAAATTAATGTACATTGTATCACTTTGCTTTTGGCTAAATTCGAACGTAGAAAAAAAGTGTTTTTCGGGGCCGCGAACGAATTAGAATATGGATCTAAAGTTTTTTTTGTGTAATAAATTTATTGTGCTATCAGCTTCAGTAAGTCTACTGCAGTTGTTAAGTATCATTATTTCACTCAAAAATTACATTGTCCCAATATTTGTTTTTCTCCTTTGTCCATACTAATACAATAAATGCAAAAGTGTATGTCTGACTGTTAACTGTTCATGCCCAACCCGCTGAACCGATTTTTTCTAAACGTGTTATTATGGAGAAACTTTGAATCCCCGGCAACGACACAGGATACTTTTCATCCCGAAAAAGTATACGGTTCCTGTGCGTTAAAAGAATTTTGGCGTAACGGTGTTGAGTGAGTAGCGAGTCCTTTAGTTTGTTCATAAAATTTCTTTATTCTCTTCACCAACAGTTGTCAACCCCTGGCCACATGGCTGCGCTTCCGGGTTCTGCTGGTATCAAGTTACTCGGTAGGCGAGCTCATTTGCCCAGTGTATGGGTATCGTCACGACTTCTAAATTAACTTGTATACTGAACAATAATTACAAATCTACAAACGGAGTTTATAATGATTGACGCCCGCAACTCCGTTGCCGCAAAACCGTAGATTTTGTGGGTTAAAAAATATCGTATGTCCTTTCCCGAGACTCAAAGTATATCAATACACAGCAAAATCGGTTCAGCGGTTTGAACGTGAAGAGGTAACAGATCGTCAAACAGACACACTTCGCAGTTATAATAATATTAGTATGGATACGTAAGATGACTCCAAAGAGACTTGATATTTCACATTATCCATTCAACTCTATCGCATCAACACAGAGCTTTATCTGCCCTTTGAAGATTCTGTCAGGCTTAGGATACTATTCCTCATCCTTTCTTATTAATTAAAACATTTAGAATAGAGACAGGTACATGAGCAACGAACGACAGATACAAGTCCTGTGTCGATTCCTTCTTGCTTCTTTCTGCCCATCCTTGTCGCTATCAAGTATCAAGATTCCAACGTCAAGTATCAATGCTTATCTCAGCTTTATAATCGTGTTGTTTGATTCTATTTTAATATAATATTAATACGGCTTCGATCAATCGATAAATCGTCCCATGGCTAAAGCTTCTTACAGGCGAATGGCACTTGTGATCGGCACACGTCGACGGCAGTCGCTGGATTTTTTTGTCATTGATTTTTTCTTGACAGTAATTGTCGACGTGCGTCGTTCGTCTGTAAACGCTCTAAAAAGTATTCACATCAAACAATAGACCGTGGAAGCTATGACGTCACAAAATGGCGGATTTTGACATTTGGGTAAAAACAAACACAAAAAATGTATGAAAATTTACATTTTGAATAAATTATCGAGTGTTTGCATTAGTTTTCAAGATATATAATGCTATATTGTTTTGCTCCCAGTTGTAACCATGTCTCTAGAAGAGAAACCTGCAGGTTTTTTTAGATTTCCTACTAGCTCACAATCACAGCCATTATTAAACACATAACACTATCTACTAGTTCGTATATATACTCAATAAATTGATAAATGATGCTAAAAGCCTCCCAAAACACTAAAAACAATAATACTCCCTAGCGAAAACGGTTTGTTTTTACCCAAACGTCAAGATCCGCCATTTTTGTGACGTCACACTTCCACGGTCTATATATAGGTTTTTGGAGTTTTCAAAAACTCCACAGCGTTTGGCGTTACTTTGACTTCGACAAGTTTGACGTTTACTACACCGAGATTACATCGAACTATCTTTGTAAGATCAATGTATCACAATAGGTGTAGGTACTGATCTAAGTCGTAATTGTACTTCATTCCACACTGTACGCTTTACTGTTATTATCGTTTCATCGTGTTTAATTTATTACTAAGTAATTAGTCATTACGCTAATTAATGATCTATACTTAAGTGGTTCAGCGAATCATTATTTTAAGATTTTAAATTGGCCATTGGTTAGTTTGTTTCTTGGTGGGACAAAAAAGTTGAGGCAAATAGCGTGGTCAAATTAAAAGCCCCATTTTGGGGCTGTTTGGGAGTTGGCACAACTTAGACATATACCAAACTTATTGAAAAATATTTTAGTGACAATTTTGCCAGCTCCCATCAATTTGAAATTGAACACGAAATGAATTTCTGTAGACAGAGAGCAGAAACAGTGAGCATTAGTTTCTGTAGCTACTTAGCTGTCTACCGAAGCTCATGCTCACCTCTTGGAAATCTCCGTCCAGAATACAGAAGCTTCGAGCAAAAAACTAATAAACGAACGAGGAATTGTGTAAGGTTTATGAGCACGTGACCTGCCGGCTTCCTATTACGTCACCGAGCGCTGAACCCGCTAGGGACCATCCATAAAGTGCGTCACACGATTTTAATGATTTTAGACCCCCGTCCCCTCTCCCTTGTCCCATAATATGGTCACATTTGTGACACCCTCTTCCCTATTAGTGTGACGTAACAAATTTTTCAATTTTACACCTAAAAATTTAAACCACCTCAATCCTCACTATTATATTATACTATTAAAATGTGATGTCACAAATCTTAGGACCCTTCCCCCACCTTATCACACCATGTCACACTTTTTCGAACCCTTAACCCCTTTAGGTGTGACATACTATATGGACGGCTCACTATGAACCCGCGCTGAACCCATAAACACTGTCTAACAATTCATTTGTTGCGTTAATAGACAGGTTACACTCCACACTTGGTGCTATTAATTATGGATTACGATTCAGCGGCATCGATATCAAGACAGTATAATCTGCATAATATATAATATCAATATTTGATAGTAATATCAACGTTCGCGGTGGAATAGTAAATGTCCTGTAATAAATGTTACAGGATAAATGTTACCATTTCACCGAACGTGTAGTCTACGCCTTGTTGTAAAACAAAAAATTTACCAAAAAAAAACAGTTTATAGATCACGCTCCTATACAGCACCGCATTTACAACTTGTGTATATAAAGTAGTAATGGGAATTAATGCTATTTTCTTTTAATTTCATTAACATGCTAATTTTGATGTCACAGCATGCTAAGTATTATTGCTTTGCTATTTGCTAAAAACGCGGCATCGTGAATTATCGGTTCGCATCGCACCGATCGCGTCGAGTAGGTATTATTTCGCATCGAGTGTAAAATAGCAGTTCATTAACAGTTAGCACCGCGGTGCGAAACAGCGCGGACGTGATTTTTATCATGATCGCACACTATTGCTATGCACAATAATATTAGCAATCGTATTTTTAGCAAGTACCATTAACTTAATTATTGCTAATGAGCATTTAACAATTAATTATTATTACTAATGCTATTTTTACCAACACTAACCAACACTACCATGAAGACATAATATGGCCTTTTAGCACGATCTCTATTCTATAGTCTTCACTGTGAGGCAGCAATTGCTCAAACCACAAACTGTCCGTTCATTCGGTATTGCTAAACCCTGTCAAACGCTTTGACGAAATCGACCAAAAAAATCCAACCGGTCATCGATATAATTGGAGCATAACATTAATGCACGTGTTATGTAATATTGACATTACATGTCACCGTGTCACCATGTCACCTGTCCGCCGAGCTGTGTCCTATGATAACGTGTTGATAGGTTACATTGCGAATTTACAGAAATAATTATAGAGTTTAAGTTACTTTAATGCGAATAAATGCGAAAGTGTGCTGTCTATATGTCTGTTACCTCTTTACGCCGAAAGCGCTGAACCGATTTTGATGAAATTTGGCATGGAGGTACTTTATACCGGAAAAATTTACGGTTCCCTCGCGATATACAGCATTACTGGTGAGACATGACCGATACTTAAGAAGAGTATTCAGTACTCGATTCTCATTATAATTGTGTAATAAAATTAGGTACTTAATTTTTGACCAAATTTCCCTTTAAACAAATGAATCATGGACACTTAATAAATTACTATGCGCCCCGCGCCGCGCGCTACCCCTCCCGGGCGTAGAGTCCATGCGTTGGGTAAATAATTATTTAACTTTAAGCTACATTTACTCAGTGATCAATTGATATTATTATTTTTTTTCAACTAATATATGAATTTTGGCTCAACGGCGTTGCGGGCGTCATCTAGTCTTACCTCAAGTACAACCAAAATAATTTAGATAGTTATAGAAGAAAAAAGGATAATATGTGATAAAATGAGAAGTAGTATTTTAGAGTTTCCAAAATAGCCAGAAAATTTGGCTATGACCACAAAATAACCAATATATTTATATGGTTGGTCAAATTAGCTCAGCAAGAAGAATTTATGTAACATAAAATTACATAAATTCTTCCTCCAGTTTATTTTAACTAGAACAAAATAGAATTTCCTATTAAAACCAGATTTTTCTTGATGCGGTTAACGTAACTGGGCCAACTGGTAAATGATTTTGTACATCGCATAACATTGTAGATAATCATATAGCATCACAAACTACTTTAGTAAACATAAGTCTGGCGCCGATCTGCTTCTAATAGGGGTGGTCCAGCGACTAGAACGAGAATACTAAATCACTGGCTAATAACTAGAGGGAGATACGATCATGCTTTCAATAAAGCCAATTGTGCCTTTCTAAGAAAGCTAAGTTCTTCGGTCCAAAGTACTTTGAAAGACTTTGGTAACTCGTTTTGTAATTACCGCGCGACGACATTTCCCTTATCTATTGTGGTCGTAATTGAATCATCTAGATCCAATGAAAAGTTTTATTAAGATAAAATTAATGGGCAACTTTCTAGCACTTTCGAGTGTCGTCTTGCAAATTGTTGCGAAAGATTATAATTTATATTATTGTATTGTTATGTATAATGGAAATTTAAGTGTGAAATATTTTAACAATCATGAGTCATAGAGTTCTTTGTATTAATATTTAATTATTAACTGTATAATATAAAGTTTCTGTTACAGTACATACGATAAACTCAACATTTTTAAGTTTTTTTTAATACGTTTAAAAATTAAGAAGATTCTTTGTCTGACTGTGGCTTTGTTTTTTTTACTACACAAATGCTTTGAACCCACCAGAACGGCATTTTAGTAAAGCATGAGACAAAAGCAGCATTATGATGCATCTAGTTTAACACAGTCAACCATACATCACCGAACTAATCTTCTATGACAAGGTTACTTACGACTTACATTACAACATTAACTGTACGACAAAGGGCCGAACCATCATAATTTATAAGGTAGCAATCACTGTTAAGCGACCGCGAACGCGACTGCGACTGCGACCAGCAACTCTTGAACTCGCGAATTAATCAATCAAAGCCATGAAATTTTAATTGTTAAAATATTTAGGCCACCTAGAACAGGAATTAACATTAATAATGTAAGAACAAACCAAATCTCCTAAAGGTAGTTGCTGTTGTTTTATTGTATGTTTCTCACGACTGCTGCTTACTAACAAACTTGCAGTTCACAACTAACGTGACACTTAATCGTATCAGCCTTTGGTCATAACCGCACAAGCAGTCGCGCGATTCGGTCGCCGTTCGTGTCGCTACTCGCTTCCAACAGTATGTCCTAACCTTAAATATTATGTATAACATCCATCATACAAGCGCACACGCACTTATAAAGCAATAACGCGATGCACTCTTTCATGTTTCTTTCATTTATGATTTAAAAAATTAACTCGGTACGTCATGTCAGGAGAAAGCAATATAAATCTTTTGTTTATTGTCGGATAAACATACGCTTTGCTCCCATTGTGTGGCCAAGGTAGAGCTAAGATAAGAAGTAGAGTTCCGTACAAATCTACAATAGGAACCACGGAATAGAACTTGCAAATGCTTAATATCTGAATGAACTACTTAATAATTAGTAATTACTACTAATATAGTTACAATCATTATATCCACTTATCGAATTACTTTTTCGACTAAACAACTATTTTCAGACGAAGTAAAATATGTTTTTTAGTAAATCCATCTCCATGTTAATAATTAGAAAAATCACATTCACCACTTTCTGATAAAGTTCCGTATAGGCTATTCACAACTTTTTTGATAGATTCTCCATACTTGATCTGTCAAGTTAATTGGTGGATAGCCTATTCGTCACTTATCAGGAAGTGGTGAAACAGACCCTAACAATTTGAAATAATATTATGCTCACAGCACAGGCATAACATGGAGAAATTAAACGGCCATTAAAAATTAAAGTACCTTTAAACATTACACAGTTATCATGCGAAGTAACCATAAAAGGACTCTAAGCGTGAACTTGACAAATCGGAAACATGCACAGTGCGCGTGGGCGCCATTTCCAAACACAACAGAAGTCACACAAAAGTGTACAATAAATTATACTTGTACCGGTTGAACGAGCATTAAGCAGATGATTATAGGTGATTTGTAAACACGGTCTCAAAACGTACTTTTGTGCGGCGCCCGCGCAGGTCGATCTGTCATACAAATGAAGCAACGATTACTTGATCCTATAGAGTTACCTACTAACTATAACTTATATTTAATACTGATAATTCACAAACATTTTTCTTAAATCACATCGAATAATCCGCGCATTATTATTGCCTACGCGTGTAATAGTAGGGACTGCGCCTATCATACTAATATAATATTATTATGAAGGAAAAACTTGTAAGTGTGTATGTATATTATGTACTTGTTATTACGTAAGAAAGCTCAAATTCTATTTTTAAATGAAAGATGAGATTTAGCATACCGCATACGTAGGCTTTCTACTACTATTATATGTACAGGTATTCTATACCTAACTATTAACATACAAATAACTACAGCAGATGTCTACATTATTCTCACGGTGTACCTATGAATTTAATAAGATTCTCTAATATTCTTGGATCCTTTTTAATCTCAAAACACTGCTAGAATGACAAATAAATTATGCATTCTACAATCATAGAAATTAAAATTTTCACATAGGAAAATAATCCGCGCATGTTTTACTCGTATATAATACTGTACGTCGATAAACTCAAATAAATTAGCAATCGCAAACGAGTGCAGTCGAAGGAAGCAATAAACTTACGGATTTACAACCCTACGATACTATTTTTATATAATATGTAAGCCCACGTTGAACGTTCTTAGTCAACGACGAATAAACTGTATTCTTTATGTGATGACGTAGCTGGTAAAAATAAGATCAAAATTAAGAAATAAACGCGGTTTTATTTTGAGAATGAAGAGAAAATTTTGAATAAGCGAGCGATTGATGAACCTAATGTAGATTATAACACTATACCAGTGTTGAAAACTTGTGCTGCTTCAAAAAAGTTACCGGGTTTCGGAAACCCAGTTATTTTTTAGATTATTAGCGCGAGTTTAAGTGACATAATTTTAGCTCCAGATATTTATAAATACTGAGGCATATTATTCATACTAATATTAAATTAAATGTCAGTAATAATAACATTAAGCCACTCGTACTTTAAAAGGCGGGGGTAGGTTTCATCGCGGAAAATTATTACGGCAATATCTTTAATAGTAGGTACCTACTCTGAGAAAATTAGTTTCAAAATTGTCGATCAGACCGAATAATTCGTGTAGTTTTGAAAGTTGGTACAGTTATTCCTAAAGGTGTCTAGATGAATATACCATATTGGTCCATGAATATACTAAAAGTAGCCGGGGGTGGGACAAGAGCCGGCGGTGGGGGAGGGGGGAAATGTCTCTTTTTCAAGGTTTTTGCTTGTGACTCGAAAATTATTTATTATATCTCTTTAGTGAATTCTACATTAAATTTCCTATAAATTATGTGTATACATTTTTACTGTACGATAATTACTTTAGGAAATACAGAGTATTAATAGGGTACGCTAGCACTGTTTTGCCATACAAACGTATTCCCCAATTTACTCCCTGGACAATGCATCTAGACAAAATATGATTCTTTATACAATATTGGGATCTGTTATAGCATGCCTCTACGTTAGATTTTTTCTAAAATTAAAAATATGACCTCATTCCCAGGCTAAATTATTATTACCTAATATTATCTAACAAAACTTCTATAGGTTAAAAAAAATCTTCAATACGTTTATTCTACGCGTATGTTAAACGTAGAACCTTTATGTTGATAGGTAAGACATAAAGCACTTATTTACAGAGGACTGATAACAATATCTAAATCAAACATTCCCGAAACCTGTCATCAACTTTCACTGGGGAAAGCAATTTTCTCAACGGTAGCGCCCGATCCCGTAGAGTTTCTCCAGTGCTCCAGGCGACCTTAATAATATAGGTTATGTTGATTGTAATGCTTCACGTTGCCCCCCCCCCCCCCCCCATTATGGGCAATGTTTTATAAAATATATCACTGCATATACACTTCGGGGGAGCCGACAGAAGTAAAAACAAAACTGCAGGAACTTCCATACATTTTTGCATTATAATTACGAAATAAAAAGCGGTTGATTTCTTCTGCTACGCCACGCCCGGCGTTTTGTCCCTTCGTCTTGCAGAAACTGCAGAAAAATGCATATAATTTTTTAATTAGAAAAGCGGTTGATTTCTTCTGCTACGCCGCGCCGGCGAGTAGTCCCCTCGTCTTGCTCATTCAGGCCACTATTAAACTCACACGTACGTGTCCTAGCGTGAGTTTAATATTTTACCGACCCCAAAAAAACGTCGTTGTAATTGTCGACGACAACTTGGCGATATCCCCAGTTTATTGACAGTCGACAGTGACGCTTGTCGTTAACGACTTGGCAAACTGTCAAGTGCTATAAATAATTATACCATACCTACATGGGCATTAAAATAAGTTTACCTATCTATTGTCCTTTTATCTTTCGCGTATCACGTCAGAGTAATAAATGTTCCTATGTGCAGCGCTTCCTACTTCTCACATAATAGTATCATTTGCAGAAACGATCCATCACGATGCTCCATTACGATACACAGTATGTTCTGAAATAAAACCTAGTGTAATGGCCAGTTCTCATGTCATGTCTTCGGCGTCATAATATGCATAATATAGTGTTCCACTGAAACTGTCGTAACAACAAAGTCGTAAACGTCAATATACTGTCTGTCAACAGCAGTCTGCACTGGTGAATTTTCCGTGATTCACAATATTATTATATAGCGTCGATTCTAGACGTCACGGGCAAGCTGGCTATTATGTTGGATTATATTTCAGAACATACCCACAATAATTGTCAAAATATTATACTCGTGTTCGGAGATATTTTTCTCTGTCAGAGTATTTAAATGGCGACAGAAAAGGATATATATTTCATAGAAACACAGGTAAAACAACTTTGAATGTAGGAAACAGAGAAATAATCCATACTAATAACTTAATAAATGCGAAAATGCGTCTGTCTGTCTATCTCTTCTGTTACCTTTCTACACCCAAACTGCAGAACTGATTTCGGAATATGGTATGGAGATACTTTGAGTCCCGGAAAAGGACACAGGATAATTTTCAATTTTCATTCCGGAAAAATGTACGATTCCCGCGAAATAAACGAATTTTGGCGCAGCGGAGTTGCGGGAGTCATCTAGTGATAATAATAATTAATCCCACTTATAAGTACTTATCCTACATAATATATAGTGGTAGCCAAAACCCGTCACAAGGTATCATTGTTAACATAAAACAGGTATAGTTGCACGCTCAGTCTATCATTATTAGTCCTCGTCTGTCAGTCTGTCACATAACTGATAACTACTGTGGGGTATGTGACACAAGACTGTTGTGTCTGTCTGTGTACATGTAACTTCCGAAGTGCATGAGTAATTGATGCAATTTCGTTACAATGTATGCGACTATTAGTTAAGCGGGACTTGATGTCGTGTGTTTATATTATACTTCTACGTCACTAATGTAGAAATATTTTAATTTAAAAGTAGAGAGCGTATTGAACCAATTTAACCTATAGGCTGGTATAGCCTTAGGTCAGGGATGGCGAACCTTTATGCGTATACGTGCCAATTTTCTAGAATAATATTTAATGACGTCGCAGCCGTACCATAAAATATTCTTGACTTTGTGATCAGTGGAAAAATAATGTAAAATAACAATATCAACTCAAAGCCTCCACCCCGCGCACCGGACCCGAACGCTCGCGCGCGTTTGCTTTTCAAAGATTCATAGGTATTATGCTACATCATAATCATAATTTATACTTTTTTCTTTAAGCTCGTAATCAGTAACGTGCCGAAATTATTTCGTCGCGTGCCAGCAATGGCACGCGTGCCATTGGTTCGCCATCCCTGCCTTAGGTAAATGATTGGTCTCCGCTCGGCGCTAGAGCGGAGACCAATCATTTATCTAAAGCGCAATACACACTGAGCCCGCCGGGCCGCCGACATATGTCGGCAACTTTTTGTCGGCGACCATGTCGGCGGCTTCACATAATAACAAGTCGGAAACTTTTGTCGGCGGCATGTCGGCGGCTTGAGATGAGAAATTTATTTGGCAGTAAGTGATTGGTCAGTGATTGCCGCGTGTCTATCACTGATCAATCACTTGTGTCAATTGTGTCGCCGGGCAACTGAGCGCAGCCGTACCCAAGCCGCCAACATGTCGGCGGGTAACACGCGCGGGCGCATGTTGCCGACATAACTTTTTTCATACAGGTCGCCGGGTTGTGTCGCGGGGCTATGTCGGCGGCCCGGCGGGCTCAGTGTGTATTGCGCTTAAGGGTATAGCAAACAAAACTTTCTTTCTTTTCATAAATCTAGCGAGCGAAAAATGAGCCGTCTTAAAGGTGTATTTTCACTTCCTTCTTCGGTGCATCGTGCTTTGTCCTTTATTTCTTGACACAAAAATTCCACGTGTTCATAAAACAATTTAAAACACTCCGCTTAAAAAACTTGTTGATTTTATAAACTCCTTAAAAGCAGCATCATAAACATGTCGGCTATAACAAAGGTACTTTATATGCAATTTCTATTTTTATTTTCCCTAAAGGTCAGAGAAAATGGAATGAATGCGGATGACAAGCGATTTAGTAGTAGGACCCTGATTCTACTAAGTACTGCAATGTTAATGCAGCTTCGTTTCTAGTTTGACCTTATCTCGACAAATCATTCTCATAAAATAACAAACCAAAACATTTTGATTGATATCGTCCAAAAGTCAGACGACTGGAAAAGAAAAGATATAGATCATTTCCTGTCAAACTACTAAAGTATTGTCGTGAAAATATGATAAACTAACTTCGAGTGTGTTCTAATAATTGTTGACAACTCCAAAGCTTAAAACTTAGACGTACATAATAATATATTGTTAATTGTACTTGTGGTCGCTGATAACCTACTTGTTGTTCTAAGACTTTAAATAAATAGAAAAAAAACTGTATTTTAATTATATATATAAACAGACTAGACCGAACAAATAATCGGCCAAGTGCGAGTTGGAATCGCGCACGAAGGGTTCCGTACCATTATAGAGCAAAATTAGGCCATAAATTGTGGTTTTTGTATGGGAGCCCCCCTTATTTTTTTATTTTGTTTTAATAATATTATTATTAAATATTAAAATACACATATAACTAAGGATTTTGTGAAAAATACCTACCTGTTGCCATTTTTGATACAGAGCAAAAAAGGCCAAAAAAATCACGTTTGTTGTATGGGAGCCCCCCTTAAATATTCATTTTATTTTATTTTTAGTATTTGTTGTTATAGCGGCAACAGATATATATAATCTGTGAAAATATCAAATCTCTATCTATTACTGTTCTTGAGTTACAGCCTGGAGACAGCAAAAAAGGCCAAAAAAATCACGTTTGTTGTATAGGAGCCCCCCTTATATATTCATTTTATTTTATTTTTAGTATTTGTTGTTATAGCGACAACAGATATACATAATCTGTGAAAATATCAAATCTCTAGCTATTACCGTTCTTGAGTTATAGCCTGGAGACAGACAGACAGACGGACAGACAACGAAGTCTTAGTAATAGGGTCCCGTTTTTACCCTTTGGGTACGGAACCCTAAAAACGAAGCTACATTGAATCACTAAGATAGTAGAATCAGAGTCCCTGGATCTCTGGTATCTGTCCTTCACCTTTCCCACAATGCCTTGTGAAATTTATTATGACATTATTTTTATCTCATCTTAGATTGAAGAAGATTTAATTTCAACACGTAGCCTACGGCATGAAGAATTTTATCGCGAGTGCTGAGTATCATTTTGCAAAATTTTCTGTTAATTATACAAAATATGCACTAATGTAATACCTTTCTTAACCGACTTCAAAAAAGGAGGTTATCAATTCGACGCGTATGTATGTAATATTTCCAGAACTACCCAGTTTTTGTATAATATGTTAATCTATACCAGCTTCTGAACAAATGTGCCAAATTTCAAAAGTGTATGTACTTACTATGTATGTATGTATGTATGATGTATGTGTGTATGTATGTTTTTATGTTTGTGCACGCATATCTCCGGAACTACAGGTCCGATATAAGTGATTCTTTTTTTATTGTACTAGGTATTGTTCAACTTAGGGTACAGTGTAAGTTTCATCAAAATCGGTTCAGTAGTTTCGGAGATACGGAGTTTTAATTCTTAATTACGTACAATTTTGAAGTTAAAACTAACAAAACTAACTAACAAAACAAAAAAAAAAATCTTTTTAAAATACAGTTATTACATGGTAAAATGCTTTACGCATCCCCGGCGGATCGGGGACATCGGCCGGGGTATGTGGGACTCTCCGAGGAGCACTAATGTAATACCTACATGATATTTTTTTATTAACGAGTTGAAGTTATTATTTCAAACTTTCATAAACACTAAACTTAAAACATAAAATATTATTATTCAGTTACACAAATGCAAATAATACACGAGTTATTTTTGTCTCGAACCATAGAATAAGGCTAACGTTTATTATTTAATTAATTAAGAAATCTAAAACTGTCAGCGGAAATAGCTCTGTATCTTTTTCTATCAGAATTAACAGTGTGAAACTACGACATAGTGATTTTAATTGATAATAGGCGGGAAAAAGTAGGATATGACGAATTATCGAAATTACCCACTTCCCTCGCGCTCTACCGTGAGAATGACATAGGGCTAGTTCCGAAATATAAGTCAGTATCTAAGACTGAATTTTTTATATTTTATATTATAAGAGTGTATTTTTTGTGATTCGTATGGGCAAACGACCCCGCGTCCTGAACTTTTCCATACAAATGTGAAAAAAAAGTAAATATTTCAGCGCTGCTACTTTTACAGCGAACTATATAGGCGACCCATACACACCCTTTTTTTTCCGGAGGGGGAAATGCATTACGCATACCACCCAGGCGCAGGGGGCGACCCGAGCGGTGATGTGGGACATCTTCCGCCACGCCGCCTTTTGACGGGGCCACGGGAACGATACACACATCCGCGACCCCGCCAGCGGTCCGAAGATTCCACGATGGGCGCACAACACGTGCGCCCTCCTCCTCGGCCCCCACCAGGGCTGTAGCAGACGCCCCCCGAGTCTGCTACTTGGAGGCCATGTGGCAGATCAGGTCTGTGGCTCTGCCACCGACCACACCTCGGCCGCAGAGGATAGGGCAAGCGGCGCACCGCAATACCTACTTGCCTCTTCCTCTGCTGCCCCACCAATGCCGTTCAAACGGAACGCCCAGCTCGCAGGTGGGGTAGGGAAAGCGGCAACCTACCACAATGCCTCTCCCCCCCGCGATCCGTCCTCGGCCGCAGAGGATAGGGCAAGCGGCGCACCGTAATACCTACTTGCCTCTTCCTCTGCGGCCCCACCTCGGTGCGCATCCGCAGCGGACTCCTCCAGTCCGCTGGGAGCGCCCTCCTTCTTCGCTTCACCGCGGTTGTCCAAGCCGCGGTTACTAGAGCCCCACCGCCACGACAAGGCGAGCAACCTTCGGGGGGACCCATACACACCCTAAAGTATTATCACTTATACTCTGACCACTTAAAGCGTGACCTTCGTAGCATACTCGTAGAATACATTTAGTATGCTACTAGGTTCGCGTCTAAACTGGTCAGACCATAGTTTTATTACACCCTGTATATGGCTTCGTAGAGATGTCATTACGTACGTCACAATTCACTCACCAATGGCACACCAGCGACTATTTATTGTACTATTATGGTCAGATTTAAGACGCCATGAGCCTGGTGTACTGGGTTCAATTTTGGAACTCACGCATAGTCAATTATTTGACATGGCATGTCAGATTAGCGACGGTCAACCCTATAGGGTCAGATGAAAATGACTTATGTGGGTTACCGCGTGTCAAATGACTGTGACTGATCAGCATGACTTACCTATATGCATTACTGTTATTGTAATTAAGTACCGCATCATTTTATGTTAAAAATAATCTTTTTGCTTAGTGAGAAAAATGAAAAAAATACTGTATTACGGAAATGAAAGTGACGTCAGAGCACCACTGGTATTGCGTAAAAGAAAATCATAAATTCCACACTTAAAACCAATAGACAAATTATAAGAAAATTATTTTTATGAATTAATTAATTTGAATCGGTTAGAAATAATAATATTATACTAATAATGAGATCTAATTGAAAATTTATAAGAACTTGATGTTACGCATTGCAAGCACGATTTTTAAATGCTTTATACAGAAATAATTGATCGAAGGCTTTAAATTTTTATTTGTAAGGGCCAGGCCACAACACTGCGTTGCGTTGCGTTGCGGCGTCGCATCGTAAAAATCTACGACGCCGCAGAATGAATCGTGGAAATTTGCGATGCGACAAGGACATTTTCCACTGTAATTTTGCGCTCCGACATCGCATCGCATTTCTGTGCGATGTTGTTTTTGCGATACAACGTCGCAACGCAGTGTTGTGGCCTGGCCCTAACATCTCTGTCAAAGCTATTGAATGCAATTTAACGAAACCAATTTTAGTTTAAATTTCCACCACGCCTGTGTATTCTTTTGTTAAAATATCATGCCTTTTATTCATACCGATGACGAAAAGCACGATGTTTGATCAACGATTAACTTTGTAGTTCAAATGGAGACTAATTATAATAAACATTTAATGGGATATAAAGTATTTAATGGATCATAAGGAACATAGAAAACATATAAAATTAATAATTATGTTAGTAATAGATGAGTCATTATAAAATGTTATTAGTTTAATTATAATTTTAATTATAATCGCTGCCTTGTTTTTATTAGCATCTTTCTATCTATGAAAACTTTTAATTGGCCATCTTGTATTGTATTTAGATTCTATATGTGTGTTAGCCTTAAGTTTTCCAAAAATTAATAAAATAAAATAAAAATAGTATTTAATTGTTAATTGTGTTATGGATACATAAAGGCTGACCGGAAAATTGGAAAATTAACTGAACTGATAGAGTGCATCGTTTTGCTCTATCTAACGTTATTGGACAGTCATGCATCCATATAATTACAAACATGGTACCTATATCAACATAAAAAGGGTGTTCCCTAAAATACACCTGTGAGTTTATTTTGGGCCTAACCGCTTTACGTTAACGACCTTTACGTTTTGAAAGTTGACGTAAATTGAGCTATTTCTTGTATGAGAATTTTTCTGTAAACGTGCCTGTAGCCCATCCTAACATTCTAAAATAAATCAATAACACAACATTTGAATCTAATTGTACAATTTTCTGTCACTTTCTTTTTTTTACACTCTAAACCAGGGGTTCCCAATCTTTTTCAGCCTGCGTCGCAGTTACACCTTCAATACTTTGTCGCGGCACCTTACTCTCCCTAGCTATTACTAAAATATACATAAATACTTGCTGGTCCAAACCGCGCGGTTCCCGCTGTGTCTGAACAAGCACTAAGTGTTAACTCTAAAATTTATCATCAAACTTAACGACCACCGCACGGGTCATGAAACACTTTATCGACAGCTCCGTGGGCATTATAAACGATCATTTAGGCCCGAAAGAATGCACATGCTGCGTCTTTGTTCGCGATTTTCCGAACAATGTGCCAACGCGACCGCTAGACGCCACAGGGGTCTGACGGACCCGGCGAAATCAATAACGTAATGATCATTGCACAATAATCAAACGCTATTCACCGCTCATTACTTTCGTAGAAACAATGACGCAATCGGAAAACTTTTTACGATGGAATTTTGAGTATGTAACTTTTACTTGTGACAAGTACATTCATGGGAAAGATTTGATGTCGCACCTTAGTCCGTGTTTAAGATGTGATGCTACTTAGAATTGTTTTTGTGGATAAGGACCTTTCTAGCTGTCTGTCTTTTTTTCCACGGGGAGATTGGTGACATTGGCCGGGAAATGTGGGACTCCCCGTAGGATACATACACTAAAACTCCATGGTGCTCCACTCCCCGCCCCGCTCATGCTTAGTTCCGGACACGATCAACCCACCGCATCTCTACCAGGTTATTTGCATCATCTTCCTTATAAAAACTGGAGGAGGAGGAGAAACTCTGTAAAAAGCGTTGCTACGCAGATTTGTATAAAAGTTACATAAGTACTTAACAAAACATATTATTGAAACATAAAATTAAATAAATTAACGTTTTAAATTGATTTCTGCTAATAAAGCTTAAAACAAACCAATTAAATAATAAAAGAGATAATTTTATTAACAATAAAATTAATTGTTTTATATTCATTTAATAATTATTATATTTAACTGTGACAAGGCCCGTAGCTATAGACTAGAAATATCGATAGATGTGCCTCTAAACAAAAAACTTTATTGATCAAAATTTTTCTGAAATCATTTTTAGGTCTCTTTAGTATTGTATTTCGATAAGATTTTGGTATTTTACTTGCAAGACACTTTTAATATCTTGAATATAACTTTCAATTTAAGTATTTTGTAGCTTGGGCTAATTTTGTAGTTTGGGCTTCAATAATATTTTTTCCTGATCGAGCATTTCCTAAGAAAAACGAAGATTTTTTTATGGGCGCACCGCCCCATTGATTTATGAATTTGCATAATATGATTGAGGAATCTTTGAACACCTGCACACATGAATTAAGATTCGATGAGAATATGTCGAAGCTAGACCCTCTCCCCCTTTAATTATTTCGCGTAATTTGTGAACGCTCCTTACTATCCAACTAATATTATAAATGTGAAAGTAAGTCTGTTTGTCTATCTATCTGTTACCTCTTCACTCCTAAACAGCTGAACAATTTTTTCTGAAATTTGATATTATGGAGATACTGTAAGTTCCGCGATAAGACATACCTACTTATAGGATTATTTTTATCCCGAAAAAATGTACGGTTCCCGCACGATATACGAATTTTGACGCAACGGCGTTGCGGTCGTTATCTAGTATTTAAATATTTTACATCACATATGGAATGTCTATAATAACTCTATGGTGCAGAAAGAAATGGCTGCGTCGTGCTCGTGTCGCAACAGATGATTGAGCGGTTTCTATTCATCGCCATGTAGATGTAAGACAAGTGCTTGTATTACCAACACATTACAGACACTGTGACTCATGTCATCATCATCACCTGTCATGTCATATGACTCATCATCATCACCTGTTATGACAGTTCCACACGACCTGTCACATTTGATGTTCGATCTTTAAACACCTGTCTAATACAAAGACATAAGAATCTAGACCTTTTATTGTTATGTCTAGACATTATGAATTAGATGTTAGTATTTATTTAATAAATCGGTTTTTGTTTGGCTCCAATAGCCCATGTAAAGATTTTATGTGTGAAGGTTTATCCTTCCAGAAATGCAGTAATAAGTTATTGACTATTAATTGAAAAAGAACTATAAGAAACTAAGAAAATTTTCTTAATTTGATACTTATATTATTTTAAAACTATTTATTACAAGACGTTTTTTGTCACTGCCAATGATTAGCCAAAACATTTTCAACATCATACAATGTAAGGAACAATATGGTACACTGTATCCCTATTGTCGAAGCATTGAGTAAGTTTGACAAGCTAAGCAATTTCTTGTTAAGAAATAAATTTCAAAACATAATTAAGTTTGTTTGTGCTCAATATGCAACGTTTAAGATAGTATCAATCAATTTGAACCTTTATTAAACACTTCTCATCTTTCTATCAATCTTACCTTGAAGGGTGAGAGGTCTAAGTTCTACTCGGGTTTTGAGAGAGACCTTGGCCGACTGAGATAAGCTTTCTAAAGGAATCACGACCCAAGTGAGCTTTTCGCTTTATATTACAAAACTGACGTAGACATTTACCAATTTGCATACGAATTACCGCGTGTAATAGGACTGATATGGCAACTATTTGGTATAGTACAGATACACGTGGGTTTGGCAGTGCGCAGTTGTATACCGTCAGGACAAAAAGTGTATGAGACAGGCTAGGTGTATGAAATGGAATACTAGTGTAGTACATTATATGAATTTATCGTGAGAAGGGACTTTGGGAATATTTTTTTTTTAATTTCATCAAACTTAGCATTTTTGTCTAAAACAGATTTTTTTAAATAGTATACGAGGAACACCATGATAGCACTTTAAAGTGTAACTTATGTCCTGAAGTATAAATATCGCATGCAGTACCAGTAGAAACGATAAAAATAACACACAGCAATTATTATTTAGTAATGATTCATATTATAAAGGATATAACATTCCTTGTTAAACCGTTATAATCACATATCCTTATTAAACATAAATTTAAAAGATGACAATAAAAGTAACGTCCCGGTAAAAAATGAATAGACAAAGCCGCCTACACAATACCCTTAAAGGAAATGCATAATGACCATATCGGATGGCCGACTATCGGATCCGGGATTTACGGCCCGCTCCCGTTATCTGATCGCGCCCGTGCCGCGGGGATATCGTTAGGAGCGTACCCACTACGCGATGAAGGAGGTAGAGGTAGTGTAAAGAAGAGAGAAAGAAAGCTGGTGGCGATGTAGTTTGTAGAAGGTAATAAAGGGCTAAAGAACCCATGTAATAATTGTTGCATGTAATTTAAATGATGAAGGTAGATTGAAGAAAACTTGGCGGAGTCTTGATGTTCCTTGCATAGTCAGTGCTGTTGGAGTATCACCCCGTTTTTATCCATGCATCCACTTACCATCTCTTCGTGCTCAGGAAGCCCTACATAATATCAGCGGTAGGAGTCCCAAAAAAGGTGAGTCAAAGTCAAAGTCAAAAATTTTTATTCAGAATAAGTTTTTTCAAACAGTTTCTGAACGTTGATGCCACTGGGGCCTACCACCGGTTCGGGAACTAACCCGGCGAGAAGAACCGGCGTAAGAAACTCGCACGGGGCCATCTTTTACTAAAAAGATGGAAAATTACAATGTCATTATGACTAAATAAAAATAAAAACTAAATACAACAAGTGTACAATATTACAATAAAATAATATACAGAAACAGCTCTGCGGGGGGCGACCTTATTCCCATGAGTGAACAGGGAAAAGAAGAATTATGAAAAGGTAGGCCGAGAATTATGACAGGCGATACTGTTTGAAGAAGGTAGCCTCAAAAAAGTTGAGGAAAGATAAAAGTGTGAAGAAAAACAAGGCTGACGACGATAAGGAGAAAAAAAAATCGTAAAATGACTCTGAAAAATGTCATCCTCCCTTAGCTTGTTAAGCATTTAACTGCTGGTACTAATAAATAATTTTACATACATCTTTGTTGTTTGATAGCGATACTTCTAGTAGATTTTTAGGAACTTCTACAATTTCAACCTAGGCTATATTGAGGTATCATCCTAGGCTATATTATAATATTTTTGTAATACTATGATGTCTTATCTTCCCATGTCGTCGCCTACTGTGTACACCCCGTCAATGCTCTGCACTTCTCTATTTCTAATAGTTAAATCGCTATCCTTTAATATCTTTTACATATTCGTTTAATTATTTTTATCTCTATGGTATCAGGTTTTCATATTTTCGAAGATTACTCACGAGTTTCAAGGCATAGGCGCATGTATAACTTTTTGTAGGACCGATGATAATATCGGGCATGATTGGTAGTTGGTTGCCCTTATAGTAGTCGCTTAATATTATATCGTGTTATAGTAACAACGATGTTAGAATTCTCAAAGTATACTCTATTTCAGCCTTTCCCAAAGTGGGCGATAACGCCCCCTTGTGGGTGCTGAAGGTCTAAAGGGGGGCGATGTGGGAAACAGAAAAAAATTGGGGCGTTGTGTAGAGGCTTGAGGGGTGACTTATTTCATCTGGATGCATTTGAAATTAAAACAATGGGGGCGCTAAAACATTTTTTTTTTATTTAAGGGCATGTATCACTCAAAATGTTTTTGTATGGGCCACCGCGCGACAGTCGCGCGGTGGCCCATACAAAAACACGCGAATTCTCTAGATATCTTGTCACTGGCATCAGTAAATAAATGCTACAATTTCCATTTTTGCGAATACGGATAGATAATCATTTTATCTAATTAAAGCTATAAAAAATAGGTCGCTTAGTTCAGTATTCTTAGCACAGCATTGAAAAAAGATTTTAAAAAGAGGTAACTTTGGCTTTGTTTTCTATCGAGTGAAGTTCTTTTGTTTGTGTCAATTAATGCGAAGCCGAATACGTTATATCCTCAAGTAAAGGTCGTAATTTTTTCAAAATTTTTAGATGATAATGTAAGGAATGAAACAGGATCAAAAAACTTGTCCACGCGCTATTTCACTGTTACCTGCCCTTAACTATTTATTGCACATACAACTTTTTTACATGAAATATACACAGAAGAAAGACGACACAACAGTTACTGCTTATCTCTAAAGAAATTATTATATAAATATACATAATTTGTTCTCAAAGTGGGCAGTAGACAAAATAAGTTTGGGAACACCTGCTCTATTTGACTTCAATGTGAGTATTTCGAAGCAAACTAAAGCTGTATGCGGAGTACCAATTAAATGGCTCGTAACTATTATGCTAAATAGATAAACTTCTATTTAAAAAAGGCTTAAAATTGGGCATTAGTTAACTAACACTCCAAACGGCTAATAAAATTTGCGAGAAATCCTATGCCTTTTTTTTTTTTTTTTTTGATGCGCAGGGGAAACCCTTTATGGGTGCCCCGGGTTGGGGATGTGCCCTCAGTTAAGCTGAAGCACCCCGGGGGTATGTGGGACTCCCGACTTCGGTTTACCCACTAAAACCACCTGCGGTTTGCCTTTAGCCGTATACGAAGGGATATCCTGGATCTGTCTAACACAGGACTCCCTCCACGACCGGCCGGTCTACCTCACAAGGGACCGGACTTCCACCAAGTTAGGGAACGCTTAGGCAAACTAAAGCGTTCCCCTCGGCGCCGGGACTAGCTAAGCCGGGCAGGTTCCCATCCTGACCCGGAGCCCCGTGGGACGGAAGTTATTGGAGGTTCGCATAGCGACGCCTTCGCACTCCCGTCCTACGCCGGCGGAGTGGAACGGAGGATGGATCATCCTCTCTGTTCCGCTCCGCGGCCTCTTTCTCTGAAAGGACGGTTTCACAGAAAGAGACCGCCGCCTGCCAGGCCTCAAGAAATCCTATGCCTACTCAACCTTAAGTAGGTACCTACACTCATTGTAAATTCGGTAATTCGAAAGCCTTTCATAGTTCTCTCGACTAGTTAACAAGTGTTTAGAATTACATAACATAACTTTTACATTGTATTTAAAACATAATTATACAAATGAACAAACGACCTTTTAATAGCCAGTGCGGATTCATAAGTTATAGGGCTTGTAAATCTATCTAATTATTATGAGTTATAACGTTTGTATTGCATGATGCAATATTATGTTTGGTTGTTTATGAGTTATAGTTCCGAACGAGTTTGTTAGACCCGCTATACACGTTAACGATGTATGCACAGTTTCTATTTAGTCATATTATGCACCATCAGAGATGTTATCATAGGCAGATAGTAGAACTACGTTATATTTTGGTTGGGCTATATCAAGTCCAGCCAACAGATTACAGCCAACTTTTGTACTAAGTTTTTTTTGAGATAAGTTTTACTACTCCTCTAGAACCCTTATCCAATTGTTAACAAAAAAATAAATGTTAGCCTAGAAAGTTATCGTTTTGCAATTCACAGCTGTCAAAGGGTCAAATGTGCAATTAGAGATACTTATGTAATCTAATCTAGCACTGATAAGAGCTTAAGATGACATTTTCATTAATAGCAAATTATAGAATTTTAGTTTTAAAGCAGGGATATGCACAAAAACTAAATGAGTTCGGTATCAGCCTGCGATCAGTCTAACTTAAGTCAATCGGCCTCCGCGTAAGCCTTGAGGCTTGAAAGTAATCTGATAGTGTTAAAAGTTGACGACGATTTCCCGTCTTTAATTCACTTTTTTGGTTTTACGGGACTCAATATCTCAGTTTGGAGATGTTTCTTTCATCTTGATCGATAGCGAGAATTGAGAAATAACAGACCGACTCTACTTAAGGCGTCTCCCAGACAGACGCGGACAGCGGTGGCGGTCGCGGCGGGCGGCGGCGGTCAGTTGTTTGTACTGCCACCGCCACCGGGTGTGTCTGTCGTTCCTAGAACTTACAAGTCATCCAACTGACCGCCACCGCCACCGCTGCCCGCGTCTGTCTGGGAGACGCCTGAATCATAATAAAGTTGTGGTTTAATAAGAATTTATACAAGAAAGATAAAATATGAAACATTTTGTAATGAGACAAATAACGAAAACTTTGTAATTTAAAGTTATTGCGAAATATGTGCAAAAAAGCACACTGCACATTGAACCTTGCAACCACCACGTGGAGTTGCAATTCCACTATCCCCAGCTAGTCATAAAGTACAAAATTGTCCGTATCCGCATAAAGGTATTACATCTTCTTCAGTAAAGTTGTAATAAATATAGGTAATAGAAGTTGGCGCCAGTCGCTAGCCGCCAGCGCAGGATAAGATCTCCCGTCTAGGCGTCAACAGCCTGTTTCTGATTATACTTAATAGCTGACGTCTAATTTTCATTTGATACTTTAGACATAATGCCCTTTTTGTATCTTATCGCTAGACCGTTTTAAATATCGCTAATATCTTATTGTGGCTTTAAATAGCTTTGCTTATGCCAATTATAAGATTTATAGCTAATCCGTTAAAGTAAGTAGCATATTATATTTTATGCTAAATTCTAAATCAGTAAAGTACCTTTGCAAATGTACCATCGAAGAAATTGATTCATAGGCCGACCGACCTAAGTAATTTGGTTAGAATGTAAATTCCATGCTAGTTGTGATCTATCGGCTGAGTTTATCGACAAAACGCGACCAAATTACTTAGATCCGCCATCTGCATGAATCAACTTCTTTGATAGTACAATTTTTATGGGTGAAGCTTTAACGCAATCATAAAAGCCTGATTTTAAAATCACTGACAATTTAGTATCTACTTTCAAGTGATTCTTAACCATAAATAAAATTACATTACACACATAAACGCCTTTAAATAAAATGTAATGTTAAAGCTATCCAAAAAAATTGCTTTATAATACCTTATCCCTAAAGATAAATTTAAGACACGATAATTTATATACTGTTACATTAAAACATCCTGTACAATTTATGCGTAGCCTCACTTGCATATTAATATCGTTTACAATTATTTTACCTCCCACATAACCTTTATATCATTAACTTAAGCATCAATTTCTAGAAACTCCGAGGTGTGTTCTGTACTAATAACATTAAAATGAGACAAACGAGAGAGATTAAAATAAGCATTTAAGTCGCACTCATTCTGAGCATGTTAATGCATTAAGACCTCAAATACGGCAGTTTGTCCACTACCGCCGTCACCCGGACGTCATCGACGAAAATTCAAATGAAATGCCACTTTATGACCTACAGTCATTAAATGACATTATAGACTAGACCAGGGGTCGCCAAATGGCGGACTGTGGTGCGCATCGGGACCGCTGACCGGTCCGGATGCGCACCGCAGTTCGCTATTTTGAGTTTTGAGTTGATTGCGTACCAAGCATTTTCCACGATGAACCTCGTTAAAAATAAAAGTCGGTCTCGACTTACTGATGACTTCACTCCAAACTTCAAACAGATTGGCAACAAAAATTTCCACTTTTCTCATTGATATGTAAATAAATACTTTTGTGTTTTCCGTAATTACCTTTTTTTTAATAAATAAATATACACGTATTTTTTCCATTTCAAGAAATTAAATGACCGTGAAGGTTATCTTAAAATGGACCCCGAGCGAAACTAATGGTGACCCCTGACCCAGGGTATATGTTTCATTTTGCTGTACGCCACTACAAAGCAACGGCAGCATGTGTCGCTAGACCAATGTCGATAGAAAATGAAACCTTTAGCCTAGGTCATAAAATGACATTTTATTTGAAATTTTTGTCGTTGACGTGCCGGTGGTGATGGACAAACGGCCTAAAGGCAAATAAACACCGTCGCATATTTTTAACCCAAGGTTAAGCCAAATGAGTTTTCTTTCTTTGTTTAACAAATACACAATAAAATGCCTTTGTTTTGCTACACTAGGATGTAAACTGCTTGCATAAATGAGTCGAATGTATTTTAATCTGCTCCTTTTCAAGTATTTTAAAAAATTAAAGCTATTTTTAGAAGCGCTTTTGGTTTATTCTTGTTATTAATTTGAGTCTGCCTCGGATTTCACAAGCTTGCCCTGTACAAGATGTTCATGGTATAGAGTTACAGATAAAATAGAAAATAGTTAATAAAAATTAATAACAAATTAATAAGGACCGACCGCCCAGGGCGCTGGATAAAAAGGGGCGCTGAAGGCAAACAAAAGGGGCGCTATCAGCATCCTGGGCACCGAAGAAATCGGCGCTGGTAGTGCTAAAACTGGCCCTAACTATACAGCTATCTGCATTCTGGTCTACCTTTCGAAATATTCTAGAAATTACTATTAACCTTTGGATTGCTAAACCCTTGTCACTTGTAGGACTGAGCGAAATAATTGACGGAGAAGAAGTGAGGTCTAGGATTGGTTTTCCCTTCCCGGGGGTATCGGCCTGGTTTCTATAATCACGCCTTTGGCACTTAATTTATTGTTGAAGTAGGAAATAATGAAAGCTTACTGTCATCATATCAAAAGCGAAACTGAGTTTCAACATCTTTGTTCTGGTTGAATTTATCATTACACGCGCGCACGCCCATGATGATGCAAAACTATGTAACTCGGGAACAAAACTCTTATCAGTTATTAATTTTATGTGTGGCTCTGGGTATGCATATTATCTACACTACTATTATAAAGAGGAAAGATTTGTTTGTTTGTTTGTTTGTTTGTTTGTTTGTTTGAGTCGAATAGGCTCCGAAACTACTGGACCGATTTGAAAAATTCTTTTACCATTGGAATCCTGCATTATTTCTGCTGAACATAGGCTAATTTTTATTTTGGAAAAATATAAGGTTCCGTAAGATATTTGGGATTTTCGGACGCAAGGTGTAAATAAGATATTTGGGATTTTCGGACGCAAGGTGTAAAAAATCAACCAGAAAAGTTACTTATTTTGCGTACGCTGCCTAAACTATAAAAGATAGAGGCATAAAATGTTCTAAGTAATTATAGATCTTTTAAATATCTACAAAAAAGTCCGCGACACACTATACCTATCTATGTTGAGTGAGGCACAATAACCATTTATTTATTAAAAAATCTTGAATTTTTTTTGGACTATATTTGAACGCGTTTATTTTAATAATGCTATTGACCCTTATCAAAATAAATTATTTCATCACTAAGTACAGTTAATGTAGATAATATTTGGTCTTTGAATGATTAAAATTGGACGTTTGGTTTTAATGTTATGGCGAAATTAAAATATTACGATTTCTGCTGCACGTTGCGAATTGGGCGTCAAGGCGCGACGCGCGGGTGTGCGTGCGGTAGGGGAGAGATTTAATTATCAGTGCCACCGACTCGCCCGGAGAGTCCACGTAAATATTACCTCGATCATGGGAATCGCAGACACAATAGATTTTCAATAGTTATGCGACAGCCGGGTGCTGCTTTATTGATTTGATATAGACTATCGTGCTTCATTATTATAATCCTAATTTCAAAAAAGCTTTAAAAGTTATGACTAAGAAAGTAATATTTTTAGAACTTTTTAAAATACGTTTTGAATGACTATTATTTTTGATTGCTATTATAATTAATTAATTTCTTTAACTATAAATCTATTATTGAAAAAATAATAAGCAGGGGGTGTTATTACATCGCTATAGAAGCCAAAACTGTGGTTAGTTTTTTGTCTGTCTGTCTGTCTGTCTGTCTGTCTGTCTGTCTGTCTGTATGTTTGTTCCACTATCACACGAAAACTACTGATCCGATTTGAATGCGGTTTTCGCAAATATATTTGTCTTCTTCCAACTTAACATCTGGTGTATAAAAATTTTCCCCCCACCCCTCTAAGGGGACGAAAGAGGGGGTTAGATTTTGTATCAAACTTTTGCTTTAACACGAAAACTACTGACCCGATTTGCATACGGTTATCGCAGATATATTTGCCTTCTTCCAACTCAACATCTGGTGTATAAACTTTCCTCCCCACCCCTCTAAGGGGACCCAAAGGGGGGTCAGATTTTGTATCAAATTTTTTCTATAATGAACTTACGTCATATTATTAATTGTATTTTCCAACTTAAGATGAAGTGGTAGGGTGCGCATCGCGTTTCTGAGGGGGTGAGGTATGAAGCGTGGCGGGAGCATGCGCGGGGCAACCATCTTCCGCCCCGCGCACGCCTGCTAGTAGCATCATAATTTGACAGTGTTTTAGCAATAATTCACCAAAAGTATCAGTGGTTCAACTTTTTTATGAAATGAAAATAAAAAACTCAAAAGTGCGTGGTTTTTCCATAAAAGTTACCTTAATGCTTCCTAGTCCTACGCTGTTTGGAAAATATATCTTACCTACACCTGTTGCCGAGCAATTAAGGAATTAAATAAAAAATATGCAAGATTGATTCGTTTAACAGCTGATGTATTCAGTATTACTTTTGATGAGGATGACATCAGCAGAAATAATACATCTAATTCCTTCTCGCCAAAATATATTTCCATCTTGTCAAATGTGACTTATTGCAGAAAACTTAGAGTAACTTTTTTGCTTGGAACTTGAGACATTAAGATGTGTCGAAGTCGTGAAGGACCCATCGCTCAGATGATAACAGAATATAAAGCGGACCTCGTAATAAGGTGCACCGTTATTGCTAAAAATACCCTCAAAACATCCCAAGTGCATTACGATGAGGTTAGAAATTAAGGTTAATGGTGTCACAGGATTGATGTAAAAGAGCGTATAAGGACACAACGGTACACGACAAGTGACAATTATTTTAACGTCACAGCAACTACACAAGTAACCAACTAATTTGATGCTACCAAAAAGAAGATTATTTCAGATTATTTCACATCTTGTAGAGGAGACTCACTTGTTGATTTTCAAGGGTAAGTTATCTAGCACTATTGGCAGCATACAAAATGTTCTTAAAGGTCTTAGCGACCAGCCTTATGAATAACAGAATCATATCAAATTATGAAAGTTTTTCAAGTCCGAAGTAAATTATTAGTGAGGGATCCCTATTCCCTAGAACATTTTTTTGTGATTACTAACAACTAACAAGCTATTTTTTTGCGAGTAGCTACATTTTGATAAGACGAACAACATTTTTATTTTCGAAAAATCTCGAAAGTGCTAGTGCAGTAGCTAACAGAGATAGAAAGGATTTCATACTTTGACTTGATGGTCCTAAAATAATATTTTAGGACCATCAAGTCAAAGTATGAATACTGTAGGCCGTGTCCTACAAATAAAACAATCCATATACGGTTACTCTTAAATTATATAACTATGAACCTACCAATATACAAAAAATCTGCTGGTTAGGGTTCCGTTTTAGGGTACATTTATAGTCAACCAAGTTTTGTTGATTATATATTGTTTGTTATCAAAATATACTATTGTACAAAATGTTAGATAAGAATAACCAACACCATATTAATATCTAGTAGAAGATGCTGAACATACAGTAGGGAACACTCGAACCATTAATATAATTAGAGCTGTCACATAAATCGATTACGACGGGGGAATACTCTGCGAATGAAGACAAACTGATGACAGTGTGGCGCCATTTAAGCGTAATCTAACAGCAACTAATCATTGTAAGACAATTTATCGATCATTGTGGCTTCATTAGTGTTAATAAAAGATAAAAGATACATTATTCAAATTAAGTAAATATGCATTCTCGTATATTTTACAATTTGAAACACCTTGTTACTTTTAGGTACGCAATGCGCATACCAATACGATAACGGATAAATTATCTAGAGGGGCTACCATCTCGATTGATCATCGGAACTTCGGAATCATAGTAGTAATAATTATGGTTTCCCATCACAGTGTGTCTAACGTTGAGAGCGACCTCTCTGAAATAATAAATACCTACCATTATAATAATTGTTACAATACAATTGTTATTTTAGAAGCATCTGCAAAAACAAAACACTTCCTTTAGCAGTTTCTGAAATGCTGTGCTAAAAGTGATGCAAAAACAGTTGTGTAGATAACGTCTAGACATGAGACAGGCAAAAAGAATACGAGCTATCTACATCGCGATATACGGAGATAGCGAGTGCTACGGTTTATATTAAAATTTTATTTAGATCCAGCTTATTTGAATGTACTTTATTCAAAGTAGATTTAAAACCAATTCCGATAGTTATTTTTATATGATGGATTAAAAAGTTAGTTTTAAGCCAGTAAAAACAAACAAAAATAATTCCTCAGCTAAATAAGTAACAGCTGGTGATAGTGACAATATTAGAATCAATAATAATTTATTATTATTATGTACTTATTTTAATTTCCCTTTCTGAACTCTTTCATCTTTGCCAAATTATACTATGTCCTTATGACCATTAATAGGAGTTTATATTTCAATGCCGTTCATGATTAGTTACATAATAGTTGACGAAAGCCAATCAAAATGCTAGTGAATAAATAAATTCTGCTCAAAGAACTCCAATAACCGGACATCAGCGATCTGGACAAGAGTTAAATTAGCTATTAATTAAAAAAAAGAACATATTATACGGTCGAATTGAGAAACCACCTCCTTTTTTGAAGTCGGTTTATAAATAAAATAGCAAAATATCTAGATAAAACTTAAACAATAATATAATTTTGATCATCTGCTAAGTCAAAAGCTTTTTAACACAAGTCAACTAAACAAAACAAGAAGCTAACAAGTCGAATATATCAAACAAGTATATTGATTAATTACTAATTGATATTGTGATGGTTATCTACGACGGGCCCATTAAAAGTATCCTTACAGTAGCGCATTACTTAACATGACGAGTTACACAACGCAAACAAATTAGCCATTTAGCAAGCATTTAGTGTTATCTGAAACGGCATTATACGATAGACGTACGCTATTAATATTACCTTGTGTGGTGCTGGATATGGCATGGATTATTGTATGGCAGCCTTGTAGTTCTTTGTTTCGGTTTAACGTCAGCCTATTAAATCTTTGTTTGGAATGTTATCACGTCAGCGGTAACCCTTGATCATTTTTTTAGTTTAATTTGACTCCTGTTACCAGTTCTTATTAAAAATATTGTAAGGCCCTAATTCGTCTATAGGAATGGAGATATTATTAGTCTTGATTATATTTTAGGAATAACTCTAATAAACTCAAAGCT